>CM075480.1:25406428-26077500 GCA_037950665.1 Hypophthalmichthys nobilis | reverse complement strand
AGGTGGAGATAAAAACCCCTTCAACCATTTGGTTTAGTGGAAGGCTTTCAAGTGCCTGTCTTTAACGTCCCTCTAGACTGGATCAAAATAAAACCAGATCACCATAAAACCACATGTATGTGAAAGACACTGAAAGAGAAAAATAAAACTGGATGTTATGCAGTCATATACCCTTAAACTGTAAGCTGCTCCCCTGACACGTCAATCCCAATGATCCAGAGACATTCATTTTCTATCACATCATGCAATAAAGATTATGACAGTGCCTGAGAAACCTCCAAAATATACTCCTTCACTCCCCCCCTCACAGCTCCCTCTATGTTTTCCAACAAGCCTTGCGTACTTACAGGAAAAGTTATCCCAAGGAGTACTCTCACTCACCCAGTCCTCTTTGAAATGTATAACTGAAAAAGAAAAGTTATTAATAAAATATTAATAAAACATTCAAAAAGGAAATGAAGAGATGCAAGCAACTACAGCAGCAACATGTTAAATGCTAAACTGAGCATTCTTTATTTGAACATAAACTACCTTAAACATATGCGTGGTCGGTTCAGAACACCAATGTGTGTGAATGACTAGCTGAGTTATGGAGATACAACTCAGAATGAGTCTCAGTACTGTACTGCCCAAAGCCCCTATATTTTCAGCATTTTATGAACAGGCAGCTAAATCTCTTAGTAATCAAGCTGTGCTCAGCATCAATCACGTTTCTCGTCCCATTGGCCACAGTTTTATAGCTGCTTCAGACACTAGCTGCTGAAAAGTTAAAAGTGAAGCCCTGTACCTGGATTATGTTGCCTTTTGATGTTTTTCTCTCTCAGACATCCCTGCAAAAGACATACTTACACACACACTTACACACAGACAGTCAAAAAGGCCCCTTCTGCCATCTAAAGGCCAAAGAACAAGACAGACCACCAACAGCCACGGCAGAGACTGTTAGGCTTTTATGAGCCTTGACCGCCTAGTGGCTTAGAATGCATTGGGTTCAGTTTTTTTGGTGGTGGTGGTGGGGATCATTTGAGTCAGGTATACTTTGGCCTCTGAGGCCCTGGGGGAACACCGTGAGTTGTAAATCCAGGAGTTTTTATGGTGCTATATGAATAAGACTTGGGTCAACTTTCAATTCAGACTGAAATAAAACAAACTCAGGATAAAACATGTTCACAAGCACCGCAGCTTTTGTTTCGGGCCTCATTCGAGACAAAAGCATCAAAGAGGACAAGGAACTCATTGTGCGACGTCCGCCGAGACAACTGAATTGCGTACGATGGCTAGGATCTGGTGACAGACGAGTGATTTCATGGAAAAACAGAGGGAAAACAAGAAGGAGTAGAGAAAGGAAACAAAACTGGCCTTTTGAAATGGGGGAGGAGTGATAGAAAAAGGAAAAGAACAAATGACAAATAGAGAGGAGATAAACCACACTCCCTACTGACACACATCCAGGTCACTGCCTCCATAACAGTATCCCCTGTGCCATGGGTCTTTCCTCCAGCATGGCGTTGTTTGATACAGAGACCAGGCCTCTGAAGCAACAGGGTGCCGACCCAATCACAGACTTCGCCCATCCCCTTGGGTTACTTTTGGCATTCGCTGAAAAAAAACAGATGGCGTCTTGCATTTACCAGCTCGGCTACAATGAACGTGAGGGATCTGTTGTGTTTTTCAGCCTGTGACTCTAGGCTAGACTCTGAACACAAACAGCTAAATTTTATGCAAGACGGATTCTTCGGTTCATGTGAATGAAGCAAATCTGCATCCACCGGGTTTCCGAAAGGCTCTGAAGGACTACATCTCCCAGAGGTCTTTGCGAGTCTGTAAAGTAACAGCACTGTTGAAAGCTTTGGAGGAGACGCCAATGCTAAGCAGAGCTGCTCAAAAGGGTGTTAGCACCTGGGTGGTAAGGCAACTTTCCCATGTCATAACAGCTCTGGCGGTTTCTGTCACACCGATTACATAGCTGTAAAAATACTTGAAATGCACTGCATTAAACGGCATCGGATTTATTACTCTCTGTGATAACGCAACCTCTGTGTTCGTCAATACGCCCTTTGTGACACGTTGACTGACAGGTCCAAGTATGTGCTGTCAATACAGAACAATAGCCATGCCTTATTCAAAGAGCCGCTAAAAGGGAGGATGACATTGACCCAGACACCTCTCTAGACACTTGAAGGTGATACTTCAAATTTGTCTAAACACATGAAGAAATCACTAGTGAAGGACAATATGCAGAATAAAATTGAATAAAAAATGCAAAAAAGTCATTAGCATGACTCAAGGAGAACCCATGTGGTCTTAATGACAAAGCCTCTCTCTGTAATGACCTTAGTTAATGGCTGCATTGCAAAGGGGCCCCATGTCTGCGAGACACAGACAGGCATGAGATGACAATAAGAGAGGCCCAGGCAACTAATCAACCACTGAGAGCGATACCTTCTTAAAATAGACAGCTTTGGAAAACAAGCTGATGGTTATGAAATCATTTGCTTGATTAACAGATTTAAACTTCCATTACAATTTGTTTTGATATTCTTAATGTAACGTGTAACACAGAATTGCAATGGTATATTTGAAAAACCATTATGCGTCAAATTCACTCTGCGTAGTTTTACATAAGAAGACATGGACAAGCATTCAGTGAGTGGAAAAAGGAAAACGTAAACCCCTAATTCCTACCAAACAAGCTGTTTCTCACTTTTGGTTTATGGGCAGCACCACACACACACACTCAGGGTAAGGCTTCACACCTCATTAGCTGAAATAAAACCCATCCAAGCATTTGAACGAGTGAGGCCAGGGCATTTTTACCTGCCTTTGCAATAATAAAGCAAGTTAGTTCTGTGTGTTACAGGTTTATGTCCCAGCTTTGACTTTCAAACATAAATGCTTAAGTAATGTTTGTATTTAAAGAGATAGTTCACCCAAAATTAACATTCTGTCATCATTTACTCATATACTTATTTATAGATCCGATTTTCTTTCTTCTGTGGAACATAAAAGAAGTTTTTTTTCTTTGTCTATACAATGGAAATCAATAAACCTTAAAGGGTTAGTTCACCCAAAAATGAAATTGCTGTCATTAATTACTCACCTTCATGTGATTCCACACCCGTAAGACCTTCGTTCATCTTCAGAACACAAATTAAGATATTTTTGATGAAATCCGAGAGGTATATGACTCGTCCATAGACAGCAAATTAACCGAAACTTTCAAGGTCTAGAAAGGTACTAAAGACATCATCAAAACAGTCGACGTGACTACAGTGATTCAACCTTGATTTTATGAAGCAACGAGAATTCCTTTTGTGCGCAAAATCAAAACAAAAAATAACGACTTTATTCAACAGTCTCTGCTCCTTCCTGTCATTATCCTCACGTAATTGCCGCAGTAAGCACAGTAAAGGCTTCTGTGTTTACGTCCGAATGCCGGCTCAGTATTGGCCAACGCTGCACATGTGAGCAGCACGACGCATGCGTGTGATACTGACAGGAGCCGGCCAATAATGAGTCGCGTTCTGATGTAGAACCTGGAAGCGCTGGACGTAAACAGCGAATGAGAAATGACACAGAAGAGAAGATATTGTTGAATAAAGTCGTTATTTTTGTTCTTGCGCACAAAATGTATTCTCATAATATATATAACCCTTTAATCATGCGCCATATTGAATTTAACATGAAAGAAAATGAGGCTGTGAGGGATTTGCAGTCTTTACAAAGGCAAGCACTTGTATAAAGTTTTTGTTTTTGTCTACTGAAAGCTTTTTTTCTTTCTTTTTTTTCCAGAAAGTGTTTGTCAGCTAAACAATCGGCATGTTAACAGTACAATTCATGCACACTGTACTTCTATCCCTCACAGACTCGTTTTCATTCCTGTCAAAAATTAAATATGCAGCTACCCTGATTAAGGTCTATGGTGACCAGAACTCTGGTTGCAATATTCTTCAAAATATCTTCTTTTGTGCGGTATGAGGGTGAATAAATGACAGAATTTTCATTGGTAACACTTTACAATAAGGTTCCTTTGTTAACATTAGTTAATGTATTAATTAACATGAACTAACCATGAGAAATACATTTGTTACTGTATTTGTTAATGCTAGCAGTTAATACAGCAGTTCATAGTTTGTTCATGTTACTTCACAGTGCATTAACTAATGTTAATAAATACAACTCTTGATTTTAATAACGTATTAGTAAATATTGAAATTAACATTAACAAAGATTAATAAATGCTGTAGAAGTGCAGTTCATTGTTAGTTCATGTTAGCAAATGTAGTTAACTAATGTTAACTAATGAACCTTACTGTAAAGTGTTACCTTCTTTATTTTTTAGTATTTTTAGTAACTATCACTCAGTGTATTTCTAAAAATAAAGTGACATTTTTAATTTATGTTTTTTATGTTTTATATTTTGAACGAAAAAGCCTGAATGTGTATAGTACAAGATAGTCTTTTATAAGACTAAATAAGTAAAATACAAGCAGAAGTCGCATAAATATCCCATATAATATTAGTGAATAGGCCTATGATTTTATCATATAGTCATATGTTATATATCTATTGTATTGATTGGCATTTGAGACATGGAATGCAGAGGTAGATGTGAACTGTAAGGAATTAATTACAAATATATTTCATGCTGTAATTGTGTACCAATTAACAGAAGCCTCCATCTCACTGTGGGATAATTTGTCATGGAAAACTGTCTCATTAGGCCAAAGACTAAAACATTTTTCTTTATCGCTGTGTGGTGTGTATGCTAGCGGATATGTGGGATTTCCTGTGGCTGCATGTCTTCTCAGTTTTAACTGTGTCCGTTCTGACTAAGGTTAATGAAGTGTTCTTCTGTCTCCAGCATTATTTCCCTTCAGCAGGCAAGAAAGAGAGGGACAGAGAAAGAGAGAGCGATACTTTCCCACATGAGGACAAAAGGAAAACTGTGCCTGTGATACATTATAGATATATATTAATAATATAAGAGATGAAACAAAGTGATTTTTTTTTAACTTTCTTTCCTTTTTGACACAATTCACATAATTTGAATGTCCTACACTTTTATAGCTCTGGATAAAGAGATTTACGGCTGTGTGTTTCTCTGGGTTACATAGCCTTTCTTATTGCAGGGTGAAAGGTCAGTGATAATGTGTATGGGATGAAGCAGAGATGAAACACTAAAGCTCGGTTATCTCTGCGGCCCGTTTCCCACAGTAGATATGTCATAGAGGGCCTCTTTTTCCTTACCTTCCCTGACCCCTGCGCTGATGTGCGCGCCTGGATGGTTTTGTCATTTGTTGTGCTTAACATTATAGACATCGTTCACCACCAGGACAGGGCCAATCTTTGCTCAGTGCAGAAATGGCTCCTGCTGAAACGTTTCTGATAAGTGATGATGTTGGAATGCAGTTCCTGCTCCAAAACTGATGACCGCAATTACAAAGCAAAGTTATTTTTATTATACACTGTAAAAAAGAATTGTTGGTTTAACTTAAAAAAGTAAGTTACCTTGTTGCCTTGAAATTTTGAGTTCATTGAAATTAAAAATTTGAGTTAATACAATGAAGGCAATTGGTTTAATTAACAGAAACTCACATGAAGTATTGAAGTTGATTTGACAAAAGAAAAAATTTCATAACAAATCATAAATATATTTTTTACAGATACCCTTTATTCATTTTATATGAATTCCATTGTATGAATGCTACCATTGGTTTACCATTTTTTTGAAGATTGTTATTTTCTTTAATCAGAAGCTGCTGTTTTTAAAGTATAATTTAATAATTTAAGCTAAATTTAACCCCCATGTTTTACTGAGACTGACTGATGTTCTTTATTTTTGAGTTCTGTGTGTGTAAAAATAATTTTGATTATTTTTCCTTAACATTTTTGTAATATAACATATTAATATTTTTCCCTCTGACATAATCATAATCATGTAATATTGAAGCATTGATCCAGCTGCAAAGTAGACATAGACATTTAAGAATTGTTTCTGTATCAATTTGATCTCAGCAAAAAACATACTCTAGAATAAAACAATGAAATACAACAAAATAAACAAACAACAAGAATGCACACTAATCAAAATATGAAATATGAAGCATGTGAAAATTCATAGCTTTTATTCGTTTTATATTCTCATAAGATTAAATCTGTAATATTCCAAACAGAATTAACTCACTAGATAGACGCCCTTTGACTAGACCTTAAAATGTGATGAGCAATGTCATGTACAGTATATGCTTGCAGAAACACAGGTTCCAATTTGAATCCAATTGTTTTTACATAAACAACATCTAATAAGATTCATAATACCTTCTATGTAGTATGTTTCCCCCATCGCCTTTACAAAACCATCAGTATATGCCATGCAAACCATCCCCCAGTATACAGAGCATTCCAGGTAACATGTGGAAGCTAATGAGTGATTCCAGGCCACATTAAGTGCATGCTGCATAGGTGCTGTACAGGGATGAACAGATAAGAAAAAGAGATAGGAAGTACCTCATACAGTGCCTCTCTTCTCTCTGAACGAGCTGTTCTCTTTGATTAGTCAAATGAGTGGAGCGTCTGGTTGTGGATGTTAACGTGATTAGGCCTTTGCTCCAATGCCTTGATGTCACATACCCTAAAACCAGAGGCTTTAGCGGTACTGAAGGCCAGCTGGTAGATAGGTGGCTGGATTCTGGACAACAGGCTGGGGTGAGGACAGCTGTGGATGGAAATAAGAGGGCTCTTAAAGGGCCATTACTGGACCACCCATTGCTCTTATGCCTATGAGTAACACTGAACAGGTTACCATCAAATTGAATTCTCACGGGTAATAATACAGAAATAACTATTAAGTGAGTTAATGTAATACAGACATAAAATGATCAAACGAACTAAAGTGATAATTCACCCAAAAATGATAATTCTGTCATTATTTAGCCTACTCACCCTTATGTTGTTCCAAACTTGTATATCCATCTTTCTTCTGCAGATCACAAATGATATTTGGTAGAATGTTGGTAACCAAATATTTCTCGAGACCATTCACTTCCATTGTATGGACAAAAACACAAGCATTTTAAAAATCGATTTTCCATACACAAAAAAGTACAATATGAGGGTTAGATGACAGAATGTTCATTTTTGGATGAGCTACATCTTAAATTGAAACATATACAATTTCCACTGTGCCCCCAAAAGCTATGTAATAAACAGCAAAGTAATTCAACATGATGCAATGTACAGTATACAGGTTTTAGTATTATGTTTTTATACAATCTTGTAAAAAAGTCCATGTGATATTACGGTAACACTTTACTATAAGGTTCATTAGTTAAACATTAGTTAATGTATTAACTAACTTGAACTAACTATGAGCAATACATTTGTTACTTTATTTACTAATCTTCGTTAACGTTAGTTAATGAAAATACAGCTGTTCATTGTTTGTTTATGTTAGTTTACAGTGCATTAACTAATTTTAACAAGATTTTAATAATGTATTAGTAAAAGTTGAAATTAACATTAACAAAGATTAATAAATGCTGTATAAGTGCAGTTCATTACTAGTTCATGTTAACTAATGTAGTTAATTAATGTTAACTAATGAACCTTATTGTAAAGTGTTTACCGATATTACATGTGGCATGTGAAATGATAATTCGGTAACACTTTATTTTAGGGTCTTTTAACTAGTTGCTTACTAGTATACATATTACTAGAATATTGGCTGTTTATTAGTACTTATTAAGCACATATTAATGCCTTATTCTGCATTCTTAATCCTACCCAATACCTAAACTTAACAACTACCTTACTAACTATTAATAAGCAGTAAATTAGGAGTTTATTGAGGGAAAAGTCATAGTTAATAGTGAATACGTGTTCCTTATACTGAAGTGTTACCGATAATTATTTTATCAGTATAGCCACAATTTTATAATTAATTTAAATTGTGTAATTAATGACTATACAATATAAAGAACAAGAAATATATTGGTTAATACTAAGTTCTTATTATAGAGCAAGATTTCGACATGATTTTCATTCATTGTTGTTCTTAACCCTAGAATGCATAAAGGAGGTCAAACTGATGAATGAATGATGATGACAAACCAGCACGCTGTGATTTTTGAAATATTTTATCAAAGAAAACATTAATTTGATATTCCACAAATTCACTACCCCAAGAATGCAGAAATTGTATTAATTTCCCATGGAATTTTGACTCAACACAATATTTTGGATACATTTTTGTCAATAACAATATTTATTTTCTGAAAACTATGGAATACTTAAAAATCTTTTGTGACTTTTTTTGCTCTGAGCCAAAAATTTGCCTCAGACACCAACCCTGTCTTAATACGTGTATATCTCCCTACTAAAGGTGAAAAGCAGTATGTGAAATGAGTAATTCACAGTATTCATAAAACAGCAAAAAAAATAAAATAAAATAAAAAAAAAATAAATTCCGGATGACCTACTACTTCTACCATAATTCTGAAGTTCACATGGAATGGACACTTTACACTCTTAATCAGTAAAAATAAGGCACAGTGTACTGTATTAATTTAATGGAATTTTCCCTATTTATTTTTTACAGGTGTTTTACCTGTATTTTGCACTTGATTTTTTACAGTATTCATAGACCATGGGAGAGGAGTCGTGAATGGTAGGGAAACTCCAGAACTCACTCCACATGATAATGCTAACATTGCAGCTTATCTAGTAGATACAGACTGCATTCATGCTAAACACATTTATGCTTGATAATATTCATACTATACTCATAACAGTGATGAAGTTTTTCATCAAATGTAGAACATATTCTCAGACAGTATATGCAATTTCAAATGCAGTAGATGAGTAGAGAAAGGCTACAGGATTCAGTAGTAAAAATTCTAAATAAATGTAACTTTAATATCTTGCAAACACATGTCTGCAAAGCCTTGTGCACTCAGGATGATACGTTCAATATGTAATCGTAAAAGATGCTACAAATCCATATTAAGTGGCCTACTCAAATTATAAAGTAACAAACAAATATTTGTTTGTCAAAATAATGTTTTTTTTTTTTATCACAGCATCAGTGATATTAAATATAAATAGTATAAGAAAACATCAAAATAACTTATCAAGATTAAACTTATCTATTTCTTTAATAAAAAAAAGAGAACACTAGAGTTTATTGGCTGTGGTGTGGTATCTAAATGCTGTCATTGAAAATCTTGGAAACTGTTAAGGCTCCGTGTTTCCATGTAAATCGTAGCGGTTGTGCACAATGGCCACTCTGGTTTCCCCAGCTCTGAAGGCCTTTTGTATGGGACTGTGTGTGTGGGCACACAGGCATCGGGCACACCCTAATATACTGTCCGGGACTGCAGTCGTCTCCAAGGCTATTCGTGCAGTCACAAGCAATTAGGAGAATCATCTCTCTGAAACACAAAGGTTAGCAGCATGCCAGCTTTCATCTCCACTGTCCCTCTGAGTCTGCGGGTGGCATTGTCAAAGGCGGCCATTATCTGGCCTCACAACTGCCTGGCCAGAAATAAATGATATTGTTGTGTTGAGAAGCCTCGTATAACGCCTGTAGCGAACTGCCAGAAAGCCATTGAGGATTTCCCTAACTGCTGTGTGGGAAGCATTTCTTCATCTTTACATAAATACAGTTAGCACTGACCCAGTGTTTAGTGACCACTGATAAGTGGTCTGAATGTGCAAGCATGTATATTTTGGTCAGTACGAGTGCCCTCTTCCACTGCAGCATGATACAGTATGTGAGAGGGCAACGTGAGGAGCAAAAGGGAAGCAGGAAGCTATAAATCAGAGAAACTGCCCGACTGACTGCCCTCGCTAAATCAAATCAGCGAGCAAATGCTTGAATTCTCTCCCTGTCGCCCTAACCCGATTTCAAAACTGGCTCCGCAAAACAACTTATCAGTGAATGAAGCCTCAGGACTGAGAGAGGACATCCAAAGCCAGTCCAAAGAACACACGCGCGCAAACTCAAACCCTGGCCAGGCAACCGCTGACACTCACCAGATACCCAGCAGCCCGGTGATAATCTGTTTAGCCTCAGCCCCAGTGTGGTTCTGTGTAGCCATCGGCTTTTGTTTCGGCTTTGTGAAAAGAAGAGCTAACCGAATTTTGGGATGGGTAATTGATGCCAGCGTATATGGTTGTTCTTGGAACAGGAGAGGGGAGAGAGTTGATAACGTGGTTATACTGTATGTGCAACGATTAATCGTAATGTGAAACAGACACAGTGTCATAGCTGACTTTGTTATTTGTCCATTCTGCATCGTGTGATATGGTCTGCCTGTGATTTATTGAATCAATGGCAAAATGTTGCTTTTACCAATCTCATAATGTTTTTTTTTTAGCCTTCAAATAGCCATTCAGTCCTCCGTATATAAAATTCTTGGATGGAGATGTTTCATTCACTCTAATGCGTCTGTTGACTTTTAAGAGGAGACGCAAGTTCCTCATTTCCAGACCTCACTCCTTCTGGGAAAATGTGCTTTTAAAAGTTTGCATTTATCAGTAGTTTTGGGAGAACTAGGTTTCTTATCCATATCTTAGCTAAGAGAGGGATCAGAGGTCAAAGTTCACCTTGTAGTTCCTAAAAGTGATGATAGGCTCAGCAAGGCTCTGATAAGAAGGAGCCACCAAGCTCTGCATATTCTGGAACCATCAAATCAGAGATAAAGGGAATTTACACTCTGAAATATAGATTTTTAAAAATATGCTTAGATAGTTCTCATTATCAACTAACTATTAACCTATGACTTTTGCCTCAATAAACTCCTAATTACTGCTTATTAATAGTTAGTAAGGTAGTGTTACGTTTAGGTATTGGGTAGGATTAAGGTATGTAGAATATGGTCATTGAACTGGCATTAATATGTACTAATAAACAGCCAATATTCTAGTAATATTCATGCTAATAAGCAATTAGTTAATAGTGAGAATTGGATCCTAAACTAAAGTGTTACCAAATTATTTTCATGATTTGTTATCAGAAAATTTTTCTTTTGTCAAATCAACTTAGATAATTAATGTGGTTCAGATAACATATTTTTAGATTCTGTTCATTAAACCAATGGCCTTCATTGTATTAACTCAAATTTTTAATTTCAATGAACTCAAAATTTTAAGGCAACAAGGTAACTTACTTTTTTAAGTTAAACCAACAATTCTTTTTTACAGTGAAAATGTAAACAGGGCCTTCTGTATTTTATAAGGCATCAACAGAGTTTTCTATGTTTTTCTTTCTTTCTCATTTATATTTATTTTAAACCGCCACACAAATATACACACATTTTAAAAGGTTAATGTATTCTTTCTGACAAATCTGGTTTATTGATCTTATATTATCAATGTTATTATAAGTTTGAGTCAGTTATGTATGTAAGAGTCATTAGATGAACTGCGTTTCTGTTCCAGAAAGCTGCTGATTAAACTGTAAGTTTGGTCTGGATTGTGTATTAAGTGTCATAAAGACAAACAGGAAACAAGGTTCAAAGAATGCAGACTCCACAGAGAGCAGAGTTTATTATTTTTTTGTGGGATTAAACAATCAATGAAAACACATCCAATAGGGCTTGACTGCAATTTTTGCTATATAAATAACTGTAAATTACAGGACAAACATATTTGTATATGAAAATTCCCTGTATGCACATACAGTAGCTAATGGCATGTGCTGACACTGTATAAATAATATATTGCATGAATATAGTGCTACAATTTTCTTGCACTAATGCACTTTTAATTGCAATTAAATCTGAGAGGGGATCAGTAGCTTTCTGTTAAAAAAAAAAAAATGAAGGAAAAAGTTGTGTGCAAAACGTTTTGTTACTGTTAATGGAACAACACCTTAATCCATTCACATTGTCTTCAGTAAATGTTTTGAGTGCAATATAAATATGGAAATAGTCCACAGATCAACAAGCAAGGTAACTAAGGAAATATTTACATTTGGATAGCTCTAATAGGGAGAGAGGCAAAATGCCAGCAGAGCCACAAGTGGTCAGTTAGTTGTCAGCTCTGCCAGGTATAATGTCTCTACCCAGCCTCTGTACTACCAGAAGACTCTGCCTAGTTTAAAATGTGCCAGTCTGACAAGTGGTGAGGACAGCTGAGGACAACAGCTCTGAGTAATCTGTGGAAACGTTTGCCTTGAGATATTCTACACTATGACAGATCATCAGAGCTCATTACACAAAGTATGTTTAATTTAGGTTAGACAAGGAGTGTTATGAATATTTTTTTTTTTAATAAAACCTTTCATCACTTAAATTTCTGCACTTAAAAAGAAACATCTACCTGTATTTACAATATTATACAACAATCGTTGGAAATACAAATATTCTTGCTTTGAGAACATGAAATATGTGTGTGTGTGTGTGTGTGTGTGTGTATGTATATGTATATATTTCCCAAAAAATCTTCAGTTTCCACCATCTTTTGCATATTTGAACCCTTTACAGCAGTGACTGAATGATTTTGAGATCCATCTTTTCACATGGAGGATAACTGAGGGACTCAAACACAACTATTAAAAAAGGTTCAAACACTCACTGATGCTTCAGAAGGAAACACAATGCATTAAAAGTCGGGGGGTGAAAACTTTTGAACAGGATGGAGAGGTCCAAATTTTCTTATTTCGCTTGAATATCATTTTTTTTCCCATTTAGTACTGCCCTTCGGAAGCAACAGAAGATACTTGCATGTTTCCCGGAAGACAAATTAAATACAATTTACCTTGATCTTCAAATTCCAAATGTTTTCACCCCCCATCTATTAATGCATCATGTTTTTTTCTGGAGCATCAGTGAATGTTTGAACCTTTTTTAATAGTTGTGTTTGAGTCCCTCAGTTGTCCTCAGTGTGAAAAGACGGATGTCAAAATCATTTAGTCACTGCTGTGAAGGGTTCAAATGTGCAAAAAATGCTGGAAAACTGAAGAATCTGCAGGACCTGGAGATTTTTTTCTGAAGAGCAGAGCTCAGTTTAACTGCTCAGGACAAACAAGGGACTCATGAACAACCATCACAAAACAAAAAAAATAAACAGTCGTAGATCATCCAGGTAACCACACACAGTATTAAGAATCAATGGTTCACATACTTATGAATGGGGTTATTTTAATAAATTCAGCTATTTTTTTTTTTTTTTTTTTTTGTCTTGTGGATTATATGTAAACATCTTTTATGTAAAATATCTTACTCAGGACAGTACTAAATAAAAAATAACATGCATTTTGTATTATCTCCCTTATTTTGTTAAAATTATTAACATTTTCACAGATTCTGCAAGTGGTTCACATACTTTTTCTTGCAACTATATATATATATATATATATATATATATTATATATGATATAATATACTAACTTCTGAAAATAATTATTTCCCTAAAATAAAGTTAAGCGCTGTAAATATCCCCCCAACACAAATGCTAAAAAAATAATAAAATAAAAATAATAATATAATAAAAGTTTCAGCTTGATTATTAAGATGATCAGCATTTTCTTGTAGTTTCATGTTTTACAGTCGGGTCGTTTCTCACATTCAGTGGAATTCATATCTTTGCAAGCAATGTTAAATTATCTAGGCAATTACCCTGTTTAAAACAGTTGAAGAAATACTGAAAAAAAGCCTAATTCAATTATATTAAATTAATTAAAAGAAGATAGTTTCCTTTTGATGCTACAGATGGTAACTCACATTTGCTCACATTTCCTAACTTTACCACAATATGCTGGAGACTGATGGCCAATGTCACAAACCCCATACTGATTTATCACCTAATCAGCAGTTAAATGGGAAAAAACAATGTATCATTGTTTTTGGAACGCTATTAAGATTTGGAATTCTTCATGTGTACTCACTTTGTTCTCATACACACATATTTTTGCACAGTGTGTGGTGAGAGCACCAATATGGTTCTGATTTGGATGTTCTTCCCTCTCAGATATTTCTTCTCAAAGAGAAGGGCTAAATTAAAAAAAAAAAAATATATACAAATAAAAATAAAAAATCAGGTGCGCCAGCTTAGAACTGCAAAAAAAGGGAAATAGTAAATAAGAGGAAAATTCTTAAGTGGAAGAAAGCTGAAAGAGAGAAACGTTAGCGGTTGTAGAAATAAGAGAGGAAAGGAAAGCGAGAGACATTTCAGCTTTTCAGATAAAAGCGCAGAACACCCTGTATCCCCGGACATTTTTATGACCCCCTTTCAAGATTACTGTGCAGAAATACCGCGGCTCATTTGGAAATCAATTAGCCGGCGGGGTGATGAGGTGTAGGCCTCTCTCAGCCTGACACCCGCTGTCCCCGAATTATTGTCAGCACTAGCATGGCTCACACCCACCTCCGCTTTTGGGCATCTGGAGTACACATGTTGGCCCTCTCTGTCTGAAGGCCCCTCTCCCTGAAGCAGCTAAGCTCTCCACACCAACAGTGAATCCCTTGCAGCACTATTGAGATTAGATGAACATTTTAGCGGTGTGATAGAGAACCTCTCGATGCTTTGATCCTCTGGCGGATCATCTGCACGAGCGGAGAGGAGTTAAGTACACAAACTATGGCGACATGTCTACAACTCATTTATATTTCATGCTGTCAGGGCAGCTTTTGAAAAACAACCACAGTGTGCATTTTCGAGGTTTTAGAGACAGCATAAAGCAGATGCAAACTGACAAACTAAGCATTCCAATTTAAAAACAAGGGAAGCGAATGTCAAGCACTTGGCTGAGGAACGGCACCAGTGTTGTTCTACAGTAGGAGTTTGGTTTCAGGATTTCAGGCAGATATGCAATAAATGTCCCTGAATGGGATTCTGTTTTCTCAGTGTAGTGAGGTCACCACCGGTGCTGGGGGTGCCAGGGTCCCTAGCCACTGCTGCTGGCCTGCTGTTTGGAATAATTCAAACTCCCCCCCCCCACCTCATCTTAGCTTCCACCCACTCTCCCTCCCTTTGCTTGGGCACTGCACACAGATTAGGACCCAGCTAGGTGCCAGTGTTATCTGTGTTAGTGCAGAAAAGGTTACACTACACTAACAAGAATGTCCCTGGTCATGCATGACAAAGTCCAGCTGCCTGCTATCCAGCAAACGCTGGCTCGATGTTCAGAAGGTTCCACTTAAAAGCCCCTGGCGGGGGGGTTCGGGGTTGGGGCGAGCTGGAGGCGTCTCTGGAGATTATGGACTCTAACTAGCCGTTTCCACCTCAGAGAGGAATGGACCGGCTCATTGTGCTGCTATTGGCCCGCGTTCATTGCCGTAGTTTGGGCCAGGCAGATGAAATCATTTACCTTTATAACCTCTTGAACTTTTATGGTAGTTTCTGCTTTGTTCGTCAAAATACCTCAGTGCTGAATTAGTTTGTGTTAGGGCTATAACAAGAACATGAGCAACTTGATGTAAACTATTAATAAGATTAATATTTCGGTAACACTTTATTTTACATGTTACATGTAGTTATTGTAGTGATAACTATAAGTTATGCATAATTACATGTAACTAACCCTAAACCAAACCCTAACCCTAACCGTAACACTATAGTAAGTACATGTAGTTAATTATTATTTCTCAGAACTTAAATGTATAATTACACCGTAACACGGACACCTTAAAATAAAGTGTGACCATATGTCTAATGTCTAATTCTAAAAAATTAATTTCTGCTCTTCTCTAGCTTGCTTTCTAATCCAGTTGTCTAATAAATCTGGCATTGTATATTACAAATATTGTTAGCTCTGACGAATTGCTTTTGTTCCTTTTTTGTAAATTGCTGTGTATATATATATATTGATATTTACATAATAAATTCAATTCATTCACTTCACATTCCTCTCTTTTGCTTTCCTATTGTTTCGTTTAAATCAAACTGTGCTGATAAAAAGCGGGCACCATCGCAGACGGCTAAATGATAGATGCCGGTCTTTTGTCACCATAGCCCTTGTCACATGACCAGTTGTACTCTATTATCCTGTCAGGCTGTTGATAATGGAGAAGATTGCTTGTTTAGACTATGTAGTGACTCCCTTTAATTCACCATGGCTCCACAGTGACACCTTTAAATGGCCATCATTGGAAAATCCACATTTTCCAGAAGGACTTAAAACAACAGGAGCCTGGCTGGAGCAAAATTATCTCCTCTTTAGGCCTAATTACCTCCTCACGTTTAATCTGCAATCTGTTCCAAATTCATCCCATTGCTGACCAGTGAGTGGTGACTGCCAAGAAGAACTACTCAAGAGAGATGCGTTTCAACTATTAGACATGGACGAACGGAAGAAAAATAATGTGAATGTGAATCCTAGAAAGTTGTAAAGCAAAATAAACTTTTGTGGGAATGTGGTCAGAGCTCATAAATGGACAACCTGGCATTGGTCTTTAATCATTTAATCCATATGTTATTATTCTGCACAGTCCATGTAATTGTTCATATGAGCATCTCTGAAAAAGAGATGATCTTTTGATCTCGGAACGATCATTCATTTGAATCTGATCAGAGGGTCAGCTTTAGAGCAGCGATATGTAACGGCCACATCACAGTGACCTAATATGTTTAAAAACGATCCAAGGCAATAATAGGAAATGCACTACAGTGGTCCATTGTCTGAGATGAAGCAGCAGCTTGTCTCCCAAAAGGCCTTTCGGAGTCCACCATTCCCCACTCATAAGGTCATCATTGTCAAAATTGCAAAAACCGACAGTTTTTCCCCATGACATATAAATCACACTCAATTTTGAGAAGCTCAAACAACATCACAGACCTTGATCTCAGACTGAGGGTTGGTCCGGGTTCCGTCTGTTCGCTCTGTTCCTTCTGTCTACCGAACAGCTGTGATTTAGGAAGTGATGTTACAGAACAGAACATTTGCAGTGGAGTATCCAGCTACCTTAGCCAAAATTTGCTAAGTGCTACTGACAGTTAAATCAAGCATTGCAGTGGTTAGAGCTCTGCTGAAAGGTGACAGAACTTAACCGCAAGATAATGTTAATGTGGAGTGGTTTCTAAGCTCGGAGTCCTTGGGAACTGTGTCCTTTAAAATATTTGTTCTGGAAAGTCATATTGCAGTATATAGGACAGCTTTTCTCAATATAGAGGCGTGGGATCTCAACACCGAAGTGACACCAAGGACACCAATGTGAAACCCTTTCAGACTGCTTGAGAAAAGTAAACACAATGACTCTTGTTTCTGCATCAACCTCCATCTCCTTGGAAATATTGCCATGGAGACCCCATCTGCGATCATCTGGTCATGAAGAGTTTATGTTTTCCCACAATTATAACTAATTTTTTTAATAGCAACTTCTCAACGGCCATGACAGACTGCCGTGCTGCTACACACTAAAGTATTTCCGAGTTCAAGGGGAATTAGCAGAGCTTTGTGTGGTAAGTGACTTCATAATTCAATTATTTTATGAACAAGCAATTACCTGAGAGAACTGTTGTGAAGCCTGATAGCCTAATACATCTAGTCACAACAATAACTAAAGATTGCTTCCTGGAAAATTAACACAGAGCTGTTAGCTTATACGTTTAAAACTCAAGAGGTTGCAACACATCTCCTCTCTAATTGTACTAACAACAAAATATTAACAATTAATGATCCTTTTAATAAGCTAAAAGGCCCATTAACCAAATCTGGATCAACTTTGATGAACATGTTTTTTACATTTTTGTATTTAATAAACAATTCAAAATAGAAACAAAACATTCCTTCACACTACCCCAACTTGCAAAAAGTAACACAATTTGTTCAGCAATATTTCAGTCCCATGACCAAGCATTTACAGGCATAATTATTGTATTAAAATTGATTGTAATAGATTTTTTTTTTCTTCTTCGGTATAAGACAACCGTCTTATCATGATGAACAAAGCCTCATTTTAGAAAATGTCATTTTTGAAAAGAAATCCTTTAAAGCATACTATTTTATTATTATTTCTTTTGTCAATATTTTAACAAAGCTGCTTTACTGCTTATTAATAAAATGTTTGTCTGTCAAATCAAATGTGTGTGGTGCAAACACTCATGATGTCAAGGTTAATTTAAAAAAAAATAAATCAGATAATTTGACTTTATGACAAAACCTAATTATATTTATTAATGAACAATTCATGATATTTGACATTTCATGATATTTAATAATTGGACCTTGAAAAATATTATTAAACATTGAAAAGTTTTAGATGTGCACACGCAAATGTTTTAAAGGTGTAGGAAAAATGATACCCTATTTACAGTTACAGATAGTAAGGTGTAATTACAGTATCAGTTATTTCTTTTTACTTGATGGTTACACCACATGTCATTTTTAGAGTCATTAAATTTTAACTTTTAAATTTTTTTCAAAGCCAAATGAAATCAACATGAATACAAAGAGAACATACAGAACATGTCTAAAAACTTCACTGTAAAAACTTCACTGCTGGTTTAACTTAAAAAAAAAAAAAAAAGTTGACTTCAAATTTTGAGTTCATTGAAATTAAAAATTTGAGTTAATACAATGAAGGTGATTGGTTTAATCAACAGAAACTTAAAATATCATGTCATCTGAGCCACATTAATTATCTAAGTTGATTTGACACAAGAAAAAGTTTGTGATAAGAAATCACAAAATTACTAATAATAATTTTTTACAGTGTTGGCCCAAATAACAACAGCCCATATAGAATAGTGTGACTTCTTGGAAAAATAATTCTCTGTGAGCACAACTCAGAATGAGCATCACATGGTACTGCTTTGCTATACTGTAGAAGAGATTTAATGTAAAGCAGAGTGTACTGGGTTTTCTCCTGTATGGATGATAAAGGCTCAGCTGTGTACATACAGTAGATGGCAGCTGCTTCCTGTAGCATTAAAACAAAATAAACCGCTTGACATTCGGGAGCTGTAATTCTTTTGCTTGTTAAATTTCAAAGCAGCTTGGCTGTATGAATTAGACAAGAACAACTGCCGCAGCCATTTTTCTTTCCATGGCACGCATCCTCACACGCTTAAGATTCTGAGTGATGCTGGAACAGCAAGCGAGCCAGTAATGTTGATGTGTGCGATTGCGGTAAGTGCTGTTATACATTTATCACTATTATAATCTGATTGGAGTAACTGGATTGGCCACAGTTTGGCAAGCGATTTTCCTCCTCAATAGTTTCTTATTAGGATTTGTAGAATCTCATGCTGTTTAAGAATCCCATTCATCACACAAACACGCAATCATCTTCAAGCCAACCATCCATTAGAGCACACATGTGCTTTTCTCGATGTCCGAGATCTGCTTGCTGAATTCCGGCACCTCCAGCATAAAAGCAAATGTTTATCCCACTCACTCAGTATTTCACTCTACAGCATCACTTCAGAGAAGCCAGATGCCGGAGGTTGGATTCACCGTCCGGTCATCAGACATTGACGGAGAGATGAAAATAGGGTCAATCTCCTCACAACAAAAGCGTGGCAGAGTCACAGCCGCCGATACGCTCCGAGATCAATGAGGCCTTGCCAGAGTCCTCCTCTCATAACCTTAAATCACAGGTACTTCAAAGAGCCACGGATGGGGCTGAAGATCCATGGAATGGGTTGAGAGGGGGGGACAGTGGCCTGCAGTGCCCTGGATCAGCTTGTGTTATCTGCCCTGGTCAGCTTGACCTCCAGGATAGCCCATCTCACCCTCCAGTGTACCGCGCCATAAATTCACATACACACCGTTAATGTTGCAAACTGGGAGCGATGTTTCAGACTTCAGCGCACAAGTGTCCATAAAGTGTGCAAAGGAATGTTACACATTTGCTAATCAAGACTGTGTTGTTCATGAAGGTGGTCACACAGGGAATGGGGTAATATGTTCCCTATAAAGAGACATTTTCTGTTTGTTTAGTGTTCACCCTATAGGTTTATTCCCCTCTAAATCCTTGTGTGAACATACAGTGGGGTTGGAATTTGCAGATTGCTTTTATTTATTTATTTCTGATTATAAAAGATAATCAAACATTTACACTCTTAGAAGAAAAAAAAACATCTTTTTAAGATAGTGTTTATGTCTTAATTTATGTTCTGGATGTATTTTGTATTGGACTGTTGTAGCGCTTTGGGTTCCAGAAAAGCGCTTTACAAATAAAATGTATTATTATTATTATTATTATTAAGGTTTCTGTCAGGCGTTTCATATATTGAACTTTTTAGGGGTTCCCATCATGGGTACATAATATATCTTCATAAAAATCCATTTAATAGAGTGTAATTTTTTTTTTTTTTTTTTTTTTTATGTTTTTGAAAGTCTCTTGTGTATACGGCTGCATTTATTTGATCATAAACAGAGTGAAAGCAATAATATTATGAAATATTACAATTCAAAATTACTATTTTCTATTTTAATATATTTTAAAATGTAATTACGTTCCTGTGATGGCAAAACTGAATTTTCAGCAGCCATTACTCCAGTCGTCAATGTCAAATGGTCCTTCAGAATATATATGTATATATATATATATATGTATATATATATATATTCCTTTGTGCAACTTAAGAATAAAATAGGCTTACTTTTTAACCCACAAAATGCTGGGTTAAAAACAACCCAAGTTGTGTTGAAAATACACAAACCCAGCGTTTGGGTTGTTTTAACCCAGCAGTTGGGTTAAATGTTTGCACAACGTGCTGGGCACTCAACTATTGCTTAAAATTACTATATGGCTGGCTTAACATGAACCAAAAATAGGTTGGAAATTAAAAATCAGACACATAATTACTAGAAGCAACAATAATAATTAAATTGCTTATTAATAAATGTTTACATTTTGATGTTTATTGTTTAATTATTATTCATTAAACTTGTTAATAAATGTTCATTTATTAAACATTAATAAATGTTAATTTCCAACATACTTTGGGTTAATTTTAAGCAAGCAATACAGTCATTTTAAACAATAGTTGAGTTAAATAAAACTACCCAGCAGGTTGGGCAAACAATTAACCCAAGCGCTGGGTTAAAACAACCAAATTTCTGGGTTTGTCCATTTTCAACCCAACTGGGGTTGTTTTTAACCCAGCATTTTTTAGAGTGCACCTTAAATTTCTTTGAACCGTTTAATAAAATGTAGTAAATTTAATTTTAAATTATTAATTTTAAGGGGATGGCTCCTTAAAATACACTGGACATGAACTAAATACTCCCCTCTGAAATCTACACATTGCTGCAACCCATAAATCTCAGTTGGAGTCATGGATTCTAAACACTAAAAGAAATCCCTACCTGCTTCTCACGACTTAGCGTGCGTGCATACGTGCATGTCTATGCATGACATAACGTGGGAAAACCCAAACAGAGATAGCGGCTTGAGCCGGTGACATACTCGCAGCAGGGCCGCTGGGCCCCTCTCCCCCTCAGAAGCCCAGATACTAATGACGACTGTTAACATTCCTCCCTTCAGCCTCACATGTGCTCTGGCGCCCTGAAGAGCACAGAGAAGAGGGTCCTATAGCACCGCTGACAGATCAGAGCTTTCTCACCTGTAGTCCAAAGCTTCAATACACGCAAATGCTGCTCGGTGGGTAAAGATCAGCAGCCAGTCCAGTTGATGGATTTTATGTATTTACAAGTTAGCCCGCTTATTATATTGATAAATTTTTGTTGCTTTTTTTTTCCCCCCCTAAATAAAATGCATTGGTACTTATTTATGAAGCACAAGCAGAATTAATTTCTGTGTAAATCATTCAATGTATGTAAATTGTAGCATTTAAAACAAATGTTTTTTATGATTGCACAGGAATTTGTTCTGGTTGTGCTTTATGAATAAGGTCCATTATCTGTTTCAGCTAATGTTTTTGCCTTATAGACATCAATTCTTCACTATGTCTTGATCTAGAAGAGAGCAGTACATCCATTTCCACCTCACAAATTTTACCCTGAACCCTGAAACAGATTGTATTGTTACACTTCTTTTGAACGAACTACTTGCAGTGGGTTTTATGACGCACATTCAATTTGAAATAATGCGGCTCGCTTGTTTTTTGGTTTGGTTTTTGTGTTTACAATCTGCCACAGTTGCCTAGTTCCCGAACCGCCACTTCTAATGAGTGTTTGCAAGCGGGTTTTCATATCCAGACATTTTTGGTGACAGAAAAAAGAAACATTTTGAACATTATTGTTTTCCAAGCTTTCCAGTCCAACCGATTTGAGAAAGCAGTGGCTGGTACTGTAAATAGGCCTAGACCATTTCATTGCTTCTTCGCACATTAAAGTCTAGTAAAGAGGTCTATAATAACTGGAGAAAGCTATCTGTTAGCATTCCTGTTCATCTTAAAGGGATAGTTCACCCAAAAATGAAATTCTGTCATCATTTATTCCCCCTCAAGTTGTTCCAAACCTATATTAATTTCTTTCTTCTGCTGAAGACAAAAGAAGATATTTGGAAGAATATCAGTAACCAAACAGATCTCGCCCTTATTTACCACCATAGTAGGAAAAATAACTACTGTTAGTCAATGGGGGGCAAGATCTGCTTGGACACAAACATTCTTCCAAATATCTTCTTTTGTGTTCAGCAGAAGAAAGAAATTCATACAGGTTCAGAATTACTTGAGGGGGAGTAAATGATGACAGAATTTTTATTTTTGGGTGAACTAATCCTTTAATAGCAGTTGCACATCGGGTGCAGAATACACAGATACTCAGATTAATAGACTGAAAGTATTTTAGACTGGGTAGTTTTGGCATCTACCAGCAAGGGCTAACTGGACCTTGCTAACCAGCCAAATTTTGACCTCTTGGTAGTAGCAAACATTTCACCACAGATCAGCTTGAACCACAAATCACAAAGAGTTGAAGAAGACTATAATGGGTTTAGTGCCAGCACACTTTCAGTAAAACAACTACACCTTCAAACACTGTAATGCTCCACTGTGTGGGAGTGTGGGAGAGTGTTGAATTGACTCTAAACATATGTTTTCATTACTATTTTGTCAATTTTAATTGATGATTATTTCTATATGTTGACATTTAAATGACAGATCATTGATAATAATTTCTGCATGTGTACTGTATGTAAAAGTAGTAGGGCTGCCAAAGTTAACACCTTACAGTTTGAGATTAATGCAACCCAGTGAAGTTTATTTAAATATTTGTATTAAATCTGATATTACAGCTGTTGAATTCTGTACTGTCTGTTTTCTAAAGTTTGGTCTAAATAACTGCACCAACAACAGGATGCAATGAATTGATTAAAAGTGACTTTTACATTGTTACAAAACGTATCAAACAAATGCTGTTCTTTTGAACTTTCTACTCAAAGAATTCTGAATAAAAAAAAAATAAAAAAAATGTTTCTACAAAAATATTAAGCAACACAACTGTTTTCAACACTGGTAATAAGAAATGTTTCTTGAGCATCAAATCGTCATATTAGAATGATTTCTGAAGGATCATGTGACATTGAAGACTGGAGTAATGATGCTGAAAATTCAGCTTTGCCATTACAGAAATAAAATATATTGAATAGAAAAAAAAATGTAATTATATTTCACAATATTACTGTTTAATGTATTTTTGATAAAACAAATGCAGCCATGGTGTGCATAAGAGACTTCTTTCCAAAAACATGGAAAAAATCTTTTTCAACCACACATTTTTAAATGGTAGTGCACACAAAACTTAAATGATCTTAACAGTAAACTGATTCTCAAATCTATACCCGACGTTTAACAAAAGCAAAGTAATTTGCAGTAGTATAGAAATGTATTATCATTCAAAATCAAACAATATCACCAATATGTGAATCACGCTGTTAATAAGAAAACATCTTTTTTACAAAAATATACAGTATATTATTTATGTATGAATGCACTACATTTGGAAAGATATATATTTGATGTATTGCAGCAGTTCCACAATGAAAAATTGGTCACGTTAATGCCAAAAAACATATTTTTAGTGAACTCTCAGCTCTAAAAAGTAAAAACAATCTGCCTTCCTGTGAATAACTACATGAATATTGTTACATAAAAGAGCCAAGTAAAATGTAGAAGATGTTGTGCAGGTAGTCCATTCGTTTACATCAATCTACTATCTGTTGGACCATGTTTGTATTTCCATATTCCAGCAGATAAAGGTACACACAATCTCCTCTGTGACTGAGGCCTCAGGCATCATGCCTCACGCCACATTTCTCTTTACCAGTGATCTGCTTTAAAAATACACCCCTGGCTTGAGACACGACCAGTTACAGACTAATGATCAATCACGGAGTGGACGGCCGACTCCCAGGACTCAATTTGCTCGCGGCAACAAGCGTTTTATCATAATTACTAATCAGCCACATTTAGTGAGGCCAACTGAGAGAGAGAGAAAGAAAATGGCAAATGTAGAAGTGACTTCATATTAGAACCAGAAATTGTAGGTCTGAGACTTGCGTTTTTAAATGACACAGGGTTCCTGAGAGCTGTTGTTGTTTGTAAGGAGGCAAAATGTGACAGAACGTGCAGCGCCTTGGCGGGCTGTGATCTTGTGTCCATGTTGGCAAACAAGGGAGGCAGACAGGGCGTGACCTTTGACCCCTGCCTTGTGCCTTGTCAAACAATCCCTCCTGTTGGGAGTAATTACTGCACTGAGAGGCCTCTATTTTAATGTGCTGCAAGGCTTTTGCAGTCACACCCAGATTTAAATAGCATAGAGCTGTTTATAGAACATGTATTATCTGCAAACACATATGTAAACATGCACTCTCTCCTTTGAAAGAATCCCTATGTTGTTTGTATGATGCTTTGGCCATTTTTAAATGAGTGTGAATTAGGTCATTCAATAGATTATCATGTTTTAAAAATTAAAATAATTAAACAATATGGTGATTAATTCATCAAATTAATCAAAAAATTAATGCTTAAATCTTATAAATGCAGAAAATATTTTCTGACAAAATTAAGAAAGAATTAAGAAAATTCAAAACATTACATCATTATAAACTGCAAAACAATGATTTTCTTACTCAGTATTTTTGCCTAATTTCTAAACATTTCTCCTTCAAAGACATTTACTTAAGAAGTAAAATGACTTAAGATATTAAGTCTTGTTTTATGAAAAATGTTTATGCTTAAAACAACAAGAAGAAAAAATTGCCAATTGGGTCAGAAGTTTCTGTGTATTTTTCTGACCCAACTGGCAGATATATTTGGTAACACTTTATTTTACAGTGCCGTAGTTACACGTTACTACATGTACTTACTATAGAAATAACAGTAAATTATGCATAATTACAAGTAACTAACCCTAAACCAAACCCTAACCCTAACTGTAACTATATAGTAAGTACATGTAGTTAATTAATAGTACTCAGTACTTATTTGAGTAATTACAATGTAACTACGGCACTGTAAAATAAAGTGTAACCATATATTTTATTGTTTTCAGCAACAACCCACATAATTTTTATAATTTTTTTCTGAAAACAAGACAATATCTTAAGTAATTTTAAGAATGTTTAGATATTTGTACTGGAAAACAAGACAAAAATACTGAGAAGGAAATTATTATTATTATTATTATTTTGCAGTGTATTACAAAAAAAGACAAAAAAGTCAGCATATTTTCCATGCAAAATTCCATATAACTGAGTCTATACAGTCCACAACAATCGATCTTGTTTGCAATCGATTTTAGGGATGTACATGTGCAGACATAACTCCAAAAACATGATTGTTTTAGTGAACGGTTTAGTAGAAGCAATCTGCTTTCCTATAAATAACTACATGAATATTGTTATCTGAAAGAGCCATAATATGTAAAATGTGGAAGATGTTGTGCATTCATTTACAACATAACATTTGTAAATAAATTTATAATAATCTATTTCGTTTTCAGTTGATTTTAGGGATGTTTTTTGGCCATATACACAGGAATCATAATTTTTTAAATTGTTGTTCCATGTACATGTGCAGACAGATCAGCTTTCATGTCTTGCCATTTTCAGCATGAGTGCACCTGAGCTGTTTTTAACACATTTTCTTTTATTATTTGCTCTAAATTAACATATTAAACAGACGTCCCCAATATTAATGAACAAATAATTATAAATAAGCCTGCTATTTATCCTAAACATACAAAAATCTTTATGTGACTGATGCTGTTTGCATGAGTACATGAGTGTGTGTTTTAAATGTTTTAAAGCTAAGGTCAGATGACTGACTAATAATGACCCTGTGCATCTGCTCTTCGCGGATTTCCTTGAGACAAGAAGGAAATCAGGGCCATTAGAGCAATAAGCATCCATTTGTTGTTGTAACGTCTAATAAATATGGCCATTTGTGTGCTGAAGCTCAGGCTCTTTGACACTCATCAATTTTCCTAGGCCCACGTCTGATTCCCTGCCAGCAGTCTTTCAAACAATTTGCTCTCCTGACAGCGCTATCCAAGAAAACTTCTGGAAGCTCCCTGAAATAAACCACACTTCTGTGTTTCCATATTAGACCGATATACTAGTGACCAAAATCCAAAAGTCTGCACAAAAGGTCCTAAAAATATTTACTCCCACAGAGCTTTCCTAGCGACTCTATAGGATCATGGTTTGTTAAAAGGAACTGATGCTAAAGACCCTTTAATGCTGATAATATGGACTCTATACAGCAATTGACTCAAGTGCAGTCAATTAGCTGTGGTCAGAGCTAATGTGTGACAGAGTTAATGCACCATGAACAAAGCTCGTCAAGCGCCCATGGGCTTCAGTCAGGGAGTGAGTGAGGGGCCCAAGTGCATCCAGTGTGGGCTCCCTCGCTGTAATCTGTTTTAGGAGAAACAAATGGACAAGATAAGTTAATTTGGCTCAGAGGCCACCCCTTCTTGGAGCCCTTGGGGCCGTGGGATGCTCAAGAAAAGGTCGGCTCCAGGATTCTTTACCCATTGATTCGGCACGCGCCTACAGACGGCGCTGCCTGAAACTTTGTTACCATAATCGCATGTAGATCTAAGCAACTAGTCATTGTGTTGTGCTTTTTATTCCTTTGTTTTTGGTAGAAGATAAGAGAGCAGAGAAAAGTAGGAGGACAGGATAAGAGATAGTCGTATTAAATTTAATTAGAGCTGCAGGAACACCTGTTGCTCTAAGCCATAGAGCTAAAGAGAAAAAGAGAGAGGTTGTATGTGTGTGGCTCGTGCATGTTAAGATCTCTGTCCCAGAGGGCAGTCAGCTGGCAGGGGGCAGATGTCAGCATTAGCCTCTATGACCAGCAGCACTTTCACCCTGACACACACAGCCTGAGGACGGGAGGGAATCTTAGAAACACGTAGATGCAAACAAACACACACTTCGTGCACACGTCCCATTGGTAGCAATGAAACACGAACACCTGGAGAGCAGGTTGGTTTTAAATAATACAACACAAAGACAGGTGTTACTTAATGTATTTTCATGGACACATTCCTAAGTGTTTTGTAAACATCAGGGACGTTTATTCACTGCATTTTCACAGTATTGTGCACAGTCTTAATATATCTACTCACATGCAGTTGGAATTTTATTTGGTTTATTTAAAATGATCATGAATAATAATTCAAAATAAATTGTTAAAAATATATTATATATTTATATATTATGTAAAATAATATGCATTTGCGCCTGTGGCCCAAGACACTGGGATGGGCTCCAGTATCCCTGTGACTCTATAGGCGGTTATAACTTATGATATGGCTAGATTTGCTTATAGATTTCAGTTTTTTTTTTTTTTATGATAAACTTCTAAACTTCTAAATGAAAAACTATAAATAATTATAAACGGTACAAATCATTATTATTATTATTATTATGCATTTATATACAGTATATTTCAGAATTTAACTCAAAATTGATCACCTATAGTAAAGACCATATCTCTGAGCCAATTTATATAAATAAAAGACAAATGTCTGTTGTAGTGTATTCTATTTTATTAAATTCTACTATAGTTCAATATTTCTGGCATTTTTGGCCAAGCCAAAAATGGCAAAATATTAAGTACTTTTAAAGGTCTTAACCATTTTAATCACAAATCACTAGTCAGGAAATCAGCAAGAATTGCACAAATACTGTAGATAAAGTAACACAGTAATTTTTTCTCTAAATGTTTAAGTCATGTGGGTGAACTTGCAGACAGATTCTTACAGGAAAAAGAGTCAGTGTTGTTCAAACAGTTTCATGAGTAGTTGAAAAATGTCTCCCAGTTAGTTTGAGTTTAAAGAGAGAGTGACCAAATAGGGTTCAAATCAGGCCAAAACATGAGCATGATCGATTTGTTCTTAAGCCACTTCTTGCTTGTCTTTGCAATTTGGGCAAGAGCATTGTCTTGTTGAAAAATAACATCTGATCATTCCTCTTTAGATAGAAAGCAATGGTGTAAACATGAAGTAAGCAGTGGTGTAAAGTATTTCAGTAAATGTAGTAAAGTTTTATTAAGTATCAAAAATATTGGAAACTTTTACTCTCTACTTGACTACATTTTTGAATTAGTAAATGTATTTTTTACTCCAATACATTTGTGATGAGTAATGCAATTACACATTACATTTTGCATGGCACCTAACTTTTTCTGCAGCAGTTTGTTTTTTGCTATAAGGAAGCAATATTGTCATCTGGGCATTGAAGGTGTGTTTTACCTTTACTCACCCAAACTTGTCAACAAAGTTACTTTACGTGAATGTGAGTACATTAGCAGGTAGTTGCTGAATCGCAGGTGTTTGATTTAGGAGATGAGGTCATGAATACAGCCGGTGATGAGGCCGAAACCAGCAAATCCAGTGCAAGCAGACTTTGACTAGTTAATTTTACTCAACATCATTCTATTATCCGATCTATTGAAGAGACCTTTTTGAAGAACATTGGTTTCCTTATGGCTTTTGGTGCATTTAAGCTTAACTGAGACTTGAGAGATTGTAGACGTTTAAGAGGCTGTTGTGTCGACCTTGATTTATTGCAATTTTGAGGTGTTCAATTTTATTTTGACTTTAGAAAATAAACATGATTTCTCATCTTACAAATGAACTTATTTCTTATTTTCACTGGCATGTCTTTTAGGTGTTGAGGACTGGTGCATCTTTGATCCTGCATTCAGTATGAGTAAAATCCTTAAAAGTACTGTTAAAATTAGATACTCTTTTACTCAAGTCGTATTGCAATTGGTGACTTGGTAACTTGTAATGGAGTCATTTTCACTGTAAGGTATTTGTATTTTTACTCGAGTATGGTTTTCAGGTACTCTTTACACCTCTGAAAGCAAGCCATTCTGCAATATTCTCTGTACTCCAAAGCATTAAATGATGTTTCACAGTGAAGTTGCTCACCAATACCAGCAGCTAAAAAGGCTCCCCACACATAGACACAATCATCCTCCAGCTTCACTGTGGTAAAGATGCATTTATTATTATATTTCTCAGCAGATTTTCAAAGACACCGCATCACCATGCAACTCGTGTTTCATTGTGATTGATCATTCCACACACAGCTTCCCATATTCTGCCAAAAACTTCATTCTGTTTTTGATGTTTTTTTGTGCATTTGCTTAAATTTTGCTAATTTCCTGACCAATAAATGTAGCAGTAATTCAATTAAATAAGTAAATATAGAATACATTACAATAAACATGTTCAACACAAGCATTTGTATTTTGTTCTGCAATATTAACCAATCAGCTAGTGCAACTTTTTTTAAATTGTTAAGACTATTTACTTGATGATGTATATCAAGTATATATAATACTTTATATAGTTAATAATTTGCAATAATTCAAAGCTATAAACAAGATAATACTTCTTTATATATAGCATAATTTCCTTAAAAGTAATTTCTCGCAATTTTTGATTCAATTTTTAATTATTTACAACAGTATGTTGCATTATGATATGCCTATATATGTAATAATGAATATAGTTAATATAATTTGCAATTATGTCAAAGCTAGAAAATAGATAATACAGTGTTTTTCCTCCAGAATTCATGGTAAGCAACCTGATAACATATCTTTTGATATGTTGTAATCACATAAGCAGACAATATTACTCTGTGGCAACATTGTGACAGCTGAACTGAATATAGACATGACTGCTGTATACAAACAAGAGAGAGATAGTAGAACCAGCTCAAACAATGCTTGCCTCAACTTTTCCCATGATATGACTGAAAGTTGATCTAAGACTGGTGACGTGAGTGTGTTTACCAGTGGAAATACTGAGAGCTTGTAGTCTATCAATGCTTTATCTGTTGTTTCAGACTTATTTATTCAATGATAATGACCAAACCTTTGAATCATAATGCAGCTCAATGGTTCATTGGGAGAATGCAACATGAAATTGCCCATTTTGTCTTTGTTTTGGCGTCAATTTGCAGTTACAGACTCAATAGTGAAATGTTTACACCAGAGGTATTAAAAAAAATGCTGAACTTTCCATTCTGATGGAAATATTGCAGCTGCTATTTATAAATCAGGTGATTAGATAAATTGTACTAGAGTGGAGAGCGAATGTCTTAAGGAAGATACACCTAAAGGATCTGAAAGCATTTATCTTAAAGTAGATTTGCCAAATCATTTTCCATTTCCCAGCTTTTCTCCGTATCTCCTAAATCTGTCTGGAGTTGAAGTAACATTGTCAGCCTTTACTCAGAGCTCGGAAACAGCTGGAACTCTGAGGTTTCGTCAACCAATAAAATCAGTTTCCTATCCACAAAAATATGTCTTTCTCACACAGCTCCGGCCGGCTCGCCCAAACCACAGTACTCCCGAAATAAATCACCAACACACACCGGAGACAACTCTGCTGACCTTTGTCAAACTATACCAATCACTTCCCTAAACTCACCTCATCTAAATCACACATCTGTGTCGAATGTGTCACAATACACACACTCCGGAGCGAGGAGAGTGTAACGAGAGTGTGTTTTTTAAGGAGCAGCGTATATGTGCACTCCTGAGGGCCTGCGTAAATGGACTGTGCTTTGAGGTGGACTGAAGCTGCCTGTCAGAGCTCCTTATTGCCTCTCCTAATGAGTGTTCCACTGCTGAAATGCCTGACAAATATATGAGGTGGAATGCATCCATATAATTTGCTCTAAAGATCGCCCTTGTTTCCCAAGGACTGGAAACAATGAATAGTACATTTTTTGTGGGAGTGTAGGATTTTTGGGGAGGAGGGAAAGAGAGCAGGAGAAAGCGAGAGAGGTGAATAAATGACTAAATAAACTAATCAGTGAATGCCTGTAATTTCACATAATGACAAAAAAAAACTGCACTGAAACATGATTTTTCAAAGTTGTAGTACTTTTTACAAGAAAATACAATTTCTACTAGTATCTCTTACCATTTGTAATTACTGTATTTGTGAAACTTACTTCTGAGAAAAAAATGTTTCTACACTCATAAAAATAAAGGTTCTTTATTGTCATTGATGGTACCTTTCTATTGCACAAAAGGTTCTTTATAGTGGAAAAAGGGTCTTTAGATTATAAAATGTTCTTCGCAATAATGGACTGTTCATATGTGACCTGTGCTGGCAAAATGAGCTGTTCAAGCATGAGTTATTCTCTATTAAAAATGCTTCAAAATGGTGTATGATTTGTTGGAATTCAACAAAAAATGACTGAGCTGCACCTGTTTGAAGTCGATAGAGTCAGCAAAGTCAATATGGAGAAAAATTGAATTAAAGTTTTCTGAAGGTTCTGGAAAAAAAAAAAAAAAAATCACCTACAGTAGCAACCATGCCTTAAAATCCCTGGTAATAACACCAAATTTGGCACAAACCAAGTCAAAGCCCATTTATAGGAAAAATATACATATTCAACTGTCCATGATTCCACAATTGTTTGATTAACATTAACAAAACAGACGTCCTATATATCAAGACCTACTGTACCACACGTAGGCTATCAAATATAATGTTACACATCAGATGTTTTTCCCCAACAGTTAACCAAACATTCACTTAAGACATAACAAATAATGTTTGTGTGAATACTCACCAAGACAGATTTTTTTTAAATATTGTAATTCTGTGTTTATGTGTATATCAGATCGCGCGCTGTCTGAGGCGTCTTTGTGTGCACACTTCAGATGTGTCAGTGTTCAAAAAAATCAGCATATGCTGGTTAAGGTAGGTTTTGAACCTGGTATGCTGGTTTGAGCTGGTTTATGCTGGTCAAGTGCTGGTCCTAAGCTGGTCCTGACAGACCAGATAGCATAGGACCAGCTTAGGACCAGCACTTGACCAGCATAAACCAGCTCAAACCAGCATACCAGCTTCAAAACCTACCTATGCTGGTTTTTTCAACAGAGAGGGGGAGTAAGATTGTTTTGTTTACATCAGAATTAGTTTGAAAATCACATTTCATTGGTTCAGACTCGTACCATTGAGAATTCATTATGAATATTCATAAAGTTGGAATTCTGCGCTTTACAACGATACCAAACTTGTGCTGAGCGAAGCGAGCAGAGAAAAACTGCATTTTTCATGGTCAAAGGAAAGGTAGTCCTCTCAGAAAACATACAAATAAAGATACTTTTAGATGTTTAATTGCTATTCGGAGCATTGGGATCGCTAGACTAGGGCTTAATAAACTCATTTTTGTGAAAACCTCAATTTCAACCAAAATTGACATTTTTCACTTGTTTTGCCTGCAGGCTAGTTCAAAATTAGCCTGTGCACATTCTGACTCATTTTGCCAGTACGGGTCACATATGGCATTGCTGAGAAAACCCCATTTGAAGCCTTTATTTTCAAGTGTACGCCAATTATTATTATTATTATTATTGTGCAGAACACCGCCATTGATGTAATGTCTGAATTCACTATCAAATGCCTATTCAACTTTATGATAACATACATCAAAATAATGTTCTGTCTGAAATAATGTTTAATAATAATGACCACAGAACTTACTGTGCCACATTGAAGGATTCAGAGATTTCCTTACATGCCCAAACAAATAAATGATTTCATGCTGCTGACATCATTTAAGACTTTAAGACTGGCGAGGTACATATCGAGATAAGAGCAGTTTAATAATTAATTAGTTCATTTTAAAAGCATGTCATGAATAATTATTATGTTAGTTATGGTTTATATTACCCAATTGGTATTTTATTAACCATTTATGCAAAAGCACACTCCTAAAAATCACTTTTACTATTTGGCTATATAACACATTGCTATCTAGTTACATACATGTTTTCACAACAAGTGTGATGTGTCTTACAGCTACATGGCCTTGTTTTCACAAGCACAGTTATTGCTGCTGTTGGGTCCATTAGGCAGACTGCTGTTTAAAATGAAAACTGTGGCCTTGAATCGGAGCACTGTCTCCTTTAATAGAGAGATGAAGGAACAAGGTTGGGAAGTATCCATAAAAACACTTTTATGGGTTTTCTTTAAGGCTCTCACTGAAGTCTGATCAGCCACCTTCAATGGAAAAAGAGACAGAAAGGACAGGAAATGGTGTAACATAGGCCTAAAATGGTCCCAACGACTGCCGCTTAATCCATTACTCAGTAAAACACTGATCTCTATCCTTTATGATCATCACCATCTCAAGGACGCACTAAGATCAAAATGTTTCCATAACAGAGGTCTCTTCATACAATTTTTTAAGTCAGTTACATGCATATATACATGCATAAAGAGGGGTGGGCCAATGTCTAATCTATCTATCTATCACTTTCTGGATGGATGGATGGATGGATAGATGGATAGATACTCAGGAATACATTCTCTATAATGGACAGTCTGATTAACCTATGTAGTCATCCTCAGTGAGTTCCTCTGGGGGAGTAAGACAGGATATGATGTTTCACTGAACAGAGATATTGGGAAGGAACACATGTTCTCATTATTTCCGGAGCCAAGGTATTGATGTTTCTAAATGTCTCAACTGGGTCTGGGTTGTGTTACTAGTAATATTTTATGATAATTAAGATTTCAGTCCTTCGCTAATGACTGCCCGGTCAAGGTTTAAATGATTGCTAATCCTTTCATTAGCCTCCTCCAAATGTTATCAGTGGGCTTTCAACCAATGTAAATGTGCTAGCCAGCATGAGCAATACTTCTTACATGAACTCATACGAGACTCCCAAGTATTATATTTTATATTTCTCATTTGGGAGACATTTAGTATCACAACAGCTGTGAATGAGTGTGTTCGCGGTGAGAAAGGAGGACTAGAGAAACATTCTTCTGCTATCTGCAAAGATGTCTATCAACCACAACCAAAAACACACAACCTAAACCTTTTAAAAAGTTTCCTCATAAAACTATTTTTTTTTTTTTTTTTTTTTTCTCACAAGGTGCATGACAATGAGACCATTCTTGAAACATAAAACACATTTTATGCTATGTAAATGGATTGTTCACCCAAAATTAAATTTCTTACCATCATGTCACTAAAAACCCATATGAATTCTTGGGGGAAAAAATAAAGAAAAAAGCAGAAAGTCCAGGCTGCTATTTTTATGAAGTTGACTATTCACTTTCATTGTATTGAAAAGTGGACAACTTCTTAAATAAATGCTGTTGTATTCCACAAAAAAAGAAAAATAGATTTAATAGTTTAAATATATTCCCTTTTTAAAGCTCTTCTTAGACCGAAGACATCTAGAGACCCTTGGTTTGACCACTAGGTGCCTTGCACAAAATCAAGTCAGCAGAGGCAAACCACTGTATTTCCCCTAACCTTAATTGCTTTCAAAATATGCTCTTGTCTATGGAGATTGTGTGGGGGTGTCCGATGGTGATATGTAAAGAAGATGGCAGCTCCAGTGATTGTGCGGGTGCAATTATCCCTAATGGTAACAAGGGACCTTCCGGACCTATTCTGAAGAATGTGTGTCCCCTTCGTCTGAAGTCAAAGCAGCAGCTTTCAGCTATTAGACTAGTCTTTTTCAAACCTGGATTAGACCTAGATCTTTGTTAGCCAACTTAGGCCATGACCTGACTCACTGAAAGCTTGGGAAACTCCTGGCTAGCTCATTATTTCTGTGCAACAGAATTTTACATTTGTTACAGCACTGTTTAAATTAGCACAGGGTTAATTTCCTGTCCAAAGGCTACATAGTCAAACATTAATAAGAGATTCTGCGGAACACAGTGAGGAGCAAAAAATTAAAATATGTTTTCAGATGAAGTTCAGTCACATGTTCTTTTTTCCCCTCAAATCCTTGAATCAATTTGGAGAGCTTTTCATTCTTTAAGTAACATGTTGATATACTCATCATGTGAATAGAAAGTTCAAAATAACAGCATTTATCTGAAAGCATTTATATATACAGTATATATATATATATATATATATATATATATGTGTGTGTGTGTGTGTGTGTGTGTGTGTGTGTGTGTGTAGTTTTCATTCGTTTTGGGGGTAACGCATTACAATGCATATTTGCAACTTTCCCCATTTATTCACTGACACCATGTTGAGAAATGTTGAGAGAAATCGCGGTAAGCTGCAGATGCATTGTGTGTAAACATGATGGTTATTGTCATTTAGTTCTAGACTAAATGTGTGCATGCTTTTACTAATCACTAGAACAATGTTATATATTTTGTTGACTTGTGTACTAACATTATCCCAGATGTTTCCAAGAACGTTTAAATATTTAAAAATAATACATCACTCGGCCCTGCTCTGCTTCATACTACAGTAATGTTGATAATCTCATGAACATGATTTCTGCCCGAGTTCCATCCCGTCTCTCTTCCACCAGCTGTGAGGTGAAGAAGACATCTCCCAAGATTCCACGCTCGATCTCGCCGTCATTAAGCTGAGCCTTTGTTTTTACTACATGGCCTCTAGCGGTGAAAACTTACATATTTTGCCTTTAAATAACACTATATATTTCCCTCCGGTTTCACAAACAGAGTTTAAGCTAGTCCCAGATTAAAATGAATATTTGAGCTGTTTTAACTGAAAGCAACTTGAACTGCCATATCTTAAAATATGTTTTGTCTCAAGATGCAGTAATGTTTTTTTCTAAGGCATGTTTATAAAAGCTTCTTAAATGTCCTAATTGAACAAAGGCCTATTCCTGACTTAATCTAAGCCCTGTCTGTGAAACAAGGCCTATATGTATTTATTTAATCTCACTTTATTAACCAATGATCGCCTTTGATGATCCAATTCTCTTGCATCCTATTCTTTTGCAATCCAAAATGGTTTGTTTGAGCTGTGCCCTCTACTGTACAGACGTGAATTTGCATTTCCTTCAGTCTGAGGCTTATTTTACATTTGCCAAAAAATAGGCTTTTACATTACATTTGCAAATAGAACTTTGTTGTTGTTGTTGTTAAAATAACAAACAATCAAGCCCAGCCCAGGTGAGAAAAAGTAATCGAACACATTAATATCCATAAAAAGTAACTAATTAATGAAATTACTTTTTAGGGAGTAGCGCAATATTGTAACGGATTACTTTTAAAAGTAACTTTTCTCAACACTGGTAATTGTTCACAAATTCAACAAAACCTCATTTATGTTAGCCATCTAAATAAACAATCTGCTGATTTATGACTAAAATAATGTTAAGTCAATGCATAAAATTTGAATAATTTGAAAGGAAAATTATGGTTCTGTCAACAAGCACAAAACTCCCTCACACTGGTCCCATCCTTATTGTTGAGCCCTATAGTTAACCTCACTCAAGACATTGTTTACAAGAAGTTTCATCACATGGATTACAAAATGGATCATCAGCAAATACCAAAAAACCAGTTATGTTTGGCACTCATTCATCTTCTCCTGGAACAGAAGTGGCCTCTAAGCCCATAATGCCTTTTAAGAACAGCAATCGTATAATTCCCAAAAATGAACCACAAGTCATTGTTGCTTTTGTTGTCTGATACCAGTGTGGTATCATGATGCAATGAATGAGATGGATGACAAGAGGAAAATGAGGTAAGAGAAGGAATGGCACTCACAAGAGAGTGTCGGTGAGAGAATGACAGAGGTTTACTGGAGTTGGTGTGGCAGAGCTAAAGTGTTCATTATCACTCTGTGAGTGATTTGATTGACAGTTGTGGATAGCTTTATCAGTCTGGCTCCACTGAGGACTTTGTCTCAGCATTGTTTGGCTCTAAGGCGTCTAGGAATAGAGCGAGCGAGAGAGAGAGACAGGAGTTTGCAAAGTCGCGACTGTGGGAACCGCAGACACTTTGATAATCTGGAGTAGTTCACAGTCAATAATAATCTATATCTTGCAATGTGGTTAGAAAAAAATGTCATGTCACTGTAAAATGAACATAAAATGGTCACATTAAAAAAATGATTATATTATGAATTAAGTGTGGTAGCGTTTGAAGTCTTATTTTCATCATAAAGAGTGTAACGTGGGCTGCGGAATCATGAAGGGTGGAGGTTTTCATCTGAGGAATAAAGGTCAAATTTCACTTGACACATCACAGCAAGGCTCACAAAGGGGAGCCATCCTTTCTAGTTTCTGTCTGTCTGTCTGCCAGGAAAGAGGTTCAAGCGCAGATTAGCTCTCTCATCTGTCTACTGACACATGTACTTGTCTATACACAAGCTAGGATTTACAGTTAGCCTTGGGCTACAAAGCAGCAAGCTAGGCTAAGAATGGCAGAGAATAATGAGGTACTTGGATTTGCAATGGACTCTCTATAGAAGATTGATCTTATTATGTTTCACTTTGTTCTTCATCCCACTTGTTGTTCTGGGGTTGTCTCTATAAACAGTAGAATTCAGTGTTATCCATTAAGGAAAAACTGCTTTGATAAGATCTGACTTGTCTTTGAATAGGTCTCTACAAAATATGCTACAGTTTAAATTATTTTTCTTATTTGTGTACCTATTTCTATTCATTTATTTGTATAGCACATAAAACAACTCGAGTTGGCCAAAGTGCTTTCCATTAAAACAACATTTCAACAGCATGAATAACAGAACCAAAAGTATAAAACACCAAACTAAAAATACATGCAGGCAAACATGGTTTAGTGCATTTTTGTTTATATCCTAATGGTGCTCAGAAACATATGATATAACTAATAAATTAATAATAAATTAAACTAATGTCCCTAAGCAGCCAATATAGATGGTTAGATATTCTGTTCGGCCCTTCAGCCTTGAATCAGTATATTATCATTTCTGAAGGTTCATGTGAGACTGAAGACTGAAGACTGAAGTAACGTTGCTATATATATATATATATATATATAAGAATATATATATATATATAAGAAATGCTTCTTGAGCTTCTTCTGAGACTAGAGTAAAGGCTGCTGAAAATTCAAAATAAATATTTTCTTAAAATTTTGTCCATGGGCAGCCAAAGTAGATGGGCCTATCAGTCCCTCCTTACCAGACCTGTGATAAGTCCATCCATCAATCCACACATAACTTAACTATTCATCGATTCAAGTGGGCAAATCACAACTGCACTAACCCAGCTCACTACCCCCATAACCCTCTAATCTCTTCTCATTCAAAGAGCCACAAAAAGCCTGCACATTAAACAAATCACTTATTCTCTTCTAGCGAGGCCACTGACTCATAATTGTCTGAGCTGCCCATTGTGGACACTGGGTCCTAATTAGCTCTGCTGGCACAGGCCTGCTGCTGAGAGAGGGTCAGGGAATAATTGGATTTGTTACTGAACTGTATATCGCTGGCGGGGATGGACAGGACCACCAAGGGTAATACTTGTCACTGCTTGAAAGGCACTCCAAAAATAGTATTAAGAAGTATTCATATTTCTTAAGGGCATTCATTGTATTCACTCAACATTTAGCCTATTCTTTAAATGCTGAATAAACTCCTAACAGATTACAGAAAGTATGCATGTTTTTAAATCTTGATTGAACATATTGATCCAAATGTTGTGGTCTGTATTTTTATTTATTTTTAATTCTTTAATTCAGCAAGGATGCATTAAATTGATGTAAGAATGGCTAAGAATGTTACAAAACATTAAAGAATCCTGGGGAAAAAATCACCATGGTTTCCACAAAAATTTTAAACAGCACAGTAATTTCCAACATTGATAATAAGAAATGTTTCTTGAGCATCAAATCAGCATATTATGGTTTCAGAAGGATCATGTGACACTGTAGACTGCAATGATGTTGTAATGATGCTGAAAATTCATATATACTGTATGTGGCAAAGCTGAATACACACACAACTTTTTTAACTTTTGATTAGCATGTTTAATCAAGATTAATTTAGTCACTGTCATGCTTTTAAGCTTTTTCACGATTCCTTTCTATGTAAAATAGTCTAATTATAGATTATAGATTTTTTATTTATTTTTTTTTTTTAAAGAAACAGAAATCAGGTCTACATCCAGATGTGTGGTGTAGTCAAACATAATTTCTTCATTTAAAAGAACCGATCAAGGATCACAGTGGTGGTCACAGGATCACAGTCCTGGTAAAGTAATCCAGATCGTGGTAGTTTCCATTTTCATATATTAATATTGAGCAAAACACATGAAATAACACTTAATTTTAACATTTACTCTCCTTTAACAGTCAGAAGCAAAGCATGCTGGGAATTAGAAATCTGTGTGTATATGTACATACATTCACATTTACATGTATGTGCAATGAATAAAGGATAAAACTTTATGAATATTACATGTAATGTTATTTTTGTCTTCATTTCTAAACATTTTATGTATCAATATATAGATAGTCAATGCATATATTGCAGTATATTGAAAAATATAAGAACTAGTTTCCTATATATGTAAATGTATTATGTAATATATCACATTATATTTAGCTGTATATTCCAATATACTTTTGTTCCGTAAGGGCTCAAACTCCAGATCATGGAAATAGACATAAAATCATAGACTGCATAGAGCCTGTCATCTGTTCTCAAAGAGCTCTACCTCAGAGCTTATCTCTCCCTCTTTCTGTCTTACTCAGACCCCTACAGACTTATCAGGGAGCCCTGAGGCACCCATAACTTAGGCCCTGGCCTGACAGTACAGCTCAGTCCGGCAGCTGACAGTGCAGACAGCATAGGGCATAATCTTTCTTTCTCTTCTCTCTTTTTCTCTTCCTCTCTCTCTCAGGGCTCTTTCACTCAGCTCCTCCGCTGCGCTTCTGAACTGTCAGTTGTGAGCTGATAAGAGCTGATCGATGGCTAGCGCTCTGGCTCCGCTGTGACCCAACCCAGCGGAGGGTTCAGTGCTCAGACAGGGCAGAGGGCTAAAAGGCTCCAGCGAGCTAGAGGACCACTGATTGACCTCTGGAACGCACTACATATACAGTACACATGCCTCGTGTTTTTACGTTAGCACTAGCATTGGCATTTGGGACATGCAGGGAATTAAAGCAGATAAGGATACTGCTTTCTGAAGAATGATACTAATATGTGCACAAGCACATCATAAATGGATAATCATAAGATCTTAGAAAGTTTAATGATGCCAAGGATGCTAATAATCTACACTGGTCAAAAGTTTATAATTAAGAGTTTTTAAAAGAAGTCTCTTACTCTCAACAAGGCTGCATTTATTTAATCACAAATACAGTAAATACAGTACTATTGTGAATTATTATTTATTGTTACAATTTAAAAGAATGTTTTTTTATGTTAATATATTATATATGTAATTTATTCCTGTGATGACATTGCTATAGTCTTCAGTCCTAAAAAACGAAACAAATTTACACAGTAAAATACAATTGAAACAGTAATATGCCGTAAAAACAATGCATTCTGGGTAATTTTATTTGCCGCTTTCGAGAAAGTAACTTATAGGCTACGTTCTCGAAAATGACAAATATTACCCAGAATGCATTGGATTTTTTTACGGTATATTACTTCTGTAGCTGTGTCTCATTTCGGAGGCTGCGTCCTCCGGAGGTCACATTTGAAGGCTGCATATGCCATCAAGGATGTCTTATTTAAGAAAAGTAACCATATAATAAAATTTATGGTTATTTCTCGTGAGTTGTGAAATTCTTGGTATTTTCTTTCTTACTTTGCAATCCAATGGTTATTTTTCTTAAATGAGTCAATGACATATGCAGCCTTCAAATGGGACGCAGCTTGTATATTACAATGCATTCTGTATACTACAATGCATTCTGGGTAACATTATTTGTCGTTTTCGAGAAAGTAGCCTATAGGTTATTTTCTCAAAAACGAAAAATGTTACCCAGAATACATTGTTTTTACAGTATATTACTGTTTCAATGGAATACGGTATTTTACTGTGTAAATTTGTTTTGTTTTTTTACAGCTATTTTTTAGAGTGTGATTTGGTGCTTGATTCTAACCAATTATTATTGGTGCTAAAATATTACTAATGCTTCTTGTTATTATCAATGTTAAAAATATTTTTTTCTGGATAATATTTTTTGCTGAAACCATTATATTATTTTTATGGAAATCATGATTTCTTTGAAGTTCAAAAGAACAGCATTTATTTTAAAAAGTTTCTTTATTTATTTATTTATTTATTTATTTTTATTTTTTGGGGCGGGGGTGCATTATAAGTGTCTTTACTGTCACTTTTGAACAATGTAATGTGTCCTTGCTGAATAAAAGTATTGAAATAGAAAATGGCTGTTTTAAATTGTTATATTATTCCACGATATTGCTATTTTACTGTATCTTTCATCAGATAAATGCAGTCTTGATGAGCATACGAGATTTCATTCCTAATAAATGTGAAAAATTTAAGAACACTAAAAAGAACATTACATCCAAACGGCTCTTGGTCGCCTTGAGAGCTGTACAGCACTGTCTGGTAAAAGCCATCCCTAAAGCCATTAGAACAAGGTTATGATGGATGACAGGGTTGAAAGAAAGCGATCACCATATTTGGAGACAAATAGATAAAACGGTAACCTTGTTCCCTCCGAGATTGAACATTCCAGAGCTGTAATAAAATGTGCGGGTGATAGTCACAGGACCGCTCGTCATATACAAAAATAAATCAGCAGGCAGGTATGTAAACAGTCTCGGACGGTTTTGTTCCACGTTGAGCTTTGCAGATAATAGACTGACTTCCCTTTGGACCAGGTTGTTTCCTCTGACACTCAATGATTAGATTGTATCACCCACAAGATTAATCTAGTTTACTGTAGTTATAACTCGTTACGGCAGATTTGAGCCCCAATGTTCCGTGTTGTCTTGGCAGGGCTGATTTATAGCTTGTTGGCACAGTCCATTTCAGTTGAAAACTGCAAGTATAGTAAATTTAGGGGATTATAGTGAGAAAGAGTTTGTGGAATCATGCAGCACCAGATACATCTATGAATGAAAGGGAAATAATTTGGTCTACAACCCTTTTTTCTCTCTCTCTTGCTCTTTCTCAGTCGTTTTCTACTTCTCCCTCAATCCATTTTCATTTCTTATTGAGACTTTGAGCCAAAAGCTTACAAATCTTCCATTGCAGGTGCATACTCTGTAGTGTAATGATGGTGTTATCATTTTTCAAAGTTTAAAACTAGAGAAGAAACCCAGTGAATGACATTCACAGCCATTCAGAATAGAGTCACAAATTTCATGCACAAGAACGAATCATTTAATGGCATCAAGCAAGAAGCTCCCCATTGTATCAAAGGATGGAGGGAGTGACAGAAAGAAAGCGTTGGAGCAAGAGTGAAAAAGAAAGAGCGTCAGACAGCTGAAGTGGATTTTCTGTTTCTAGTGGCTCTTTGGTAAAATGAAAGTGACAAACAGCTGCTTACACTTGGCAGGCGGGCTGGCTGGCTCTTCGCAGCTGTTTCAAAATAAACAGAAATGGAGACCCTTGTAAAGTTTACATTCCGTACCAAACTCTCCCTTTAATTATTTTGCAATCTGTCCGCTGAGCACTTTTTATCAATGGGATGTTTATGCCCCCAATAGATTAAACTGAATGCATGTTAAACACAGATAAGTAGTTACTTCTTGTTGAACTGCTTTTAAAGCTAATTTTGGTTTGGGTGCAATCCCACAAGTGGCAGCATTCACTGATTCACTGACTGCATGGCTGAATGCGACCAGTGAATTGAAGCTTACAGGCCCCTCATGGGGCTGTTGAGTTTAAAAACGCAGGGTAAAATATGGAGAGAGAAAAAAAGAAAAAAGAAGGAGAGGGAGAAGGCGAAGGAAAGTAAAACTTGAATGGACTCATATATCAGGTGACAAATTATAAATGAATCTGCTCAGGTCTCTGCCTATTCATGTGTGTTTATTGAAAAGCAAATGTTTGAATAGATGTAAGAATTGTGTAGTATAAACAATGGAGCAGCCGGAGGAAAAATGATGGGCACGCATGACAGGTATTGGTGTGGTGTTTATGAAAGGCTATGTATGAGTGTTGGACTAACTATCAACCAGCACAATGCAGTTTGCCCTTAGGGGGCCCTCAAGGGGGACAGAGCATTTCAGAGAAGACATCCTGGTACCAAATCATGTTTGCAGTAGTTTTTCTTTATCATACAAAAATCACACATTTATGCCATAAAAAGAAATTTATTTGTCACTCTAAAAGTATCCTTTTGCTGACGGATCCTCTTGTTCTGATTCAAGAAGGATGTTCTTGAACGCAAAGCAATGCTTTTCAATATATCAACAGAAGTCAAAGGAGGAAAAGGTGAAAACTTTTCATTTTAATTATGTTTTAGCCCAGAAACCCGGGCTGCCAAGTCAACAGAGAGTTAAAAAGGGAGGGTTTGAGGGTGTCTCACTTGGATTATTTACCTCAAACTTTCACCTCAGTTTAACTTGAACTGTCTTGCCTGTGATTTATCGTGAGATGTTGAACTATGTGGAGCAGGCCAACTTATAGGAATGTTGTTGATGTTGCACCTCGCTGAAAGACTTCCTTACTCTCACTGAAGAAGTCTATTTAAGCAAATGGATGCACAGCATGGAATAATACCAGGACAAAACATCAAAAAATGATTAAATCTGCTTAATCTAGATGGTCAAAATGGTAAAAACAACATTTCTGAAGAAAGAAAATGTGGATTAAACATTGTTAATTTCGCTTTTAGCTTTTCTTATTGTCAGATGTTTCAGAGTGATGCTAATCAGGACAAGATCTGTCATAAACAGATCATCTGTTCATAAACAAATCATCTGTTCATGAAACAGGCTGATAATAAAATATACTGTTATGGACTGTTACTGTTTTTTCACGGGATGTTCATAAAGAGACAGTATCTAGCCATCATCTAAAGATACATTTAACTGTACATGAAAATCTAATAAAGTGGTGAGCTATATTAAATGATGTTTCATGCTCTATTGTATATGGTAATGTACATTAAACACTAAAAATGAAACACTAAAATTACTTTATTCCTGTGAGTGACCACAGTGACACTCCGATGCTGGTCAGCATTTTCATTTTCCCATATTTAGTAAAAATGAAACTTGTTTTTGTGCCTAAAATAAAAAAAGACTAACACAATGTGTCACCATAGAACCTTCCGGGTCTAGGATTGCTGGCAAAGGTACACATCTGGAAACACTTCACACGTTCCAGACTAGTCAAAGGTGAGAACCAAGGTCTGAGCATCAACTTTAAAGGAGAATGTAACCGAGTATGATTCCTCACAGCACTAGACACTGCAAAGTAACGAACAATTACTTTATTATACAGCCTCCATTTGCAGTTATGATAGATTTACCGTAGTGGCAAACATACAACTAGTAGATCATAAATGTAGTTAAAGAACTTTGCTCACAATTTACTTTAAGATAAATTCACTTTAATTTATGGTCTGTATACTTAGCCAGACACTTAGATAAATAATCTTTTGAATTTCAAATTAATAATCTAATGTCTCTCTTAAGACTCTTTGGACATTTTTGGCTCATGGCCTTGTTGAATCTGACATATCTCATATGGCGACTTTAATGTGTTTTTGCTGACTTGCCATTTGTTCAGTGGAACATGAATCAAGTTGCAACTGAAGTATTCTTTATTCACAATGTGTTTGCAATGTTGCATTCTGCAGAAATCTCCATGAATTGGAATTAACCTGTAAATTACAGACTACTACAAAATTATCTGCCATCTTGGTATAAAAACAAATTATATGTGCCAAAATTAACTGTGCCACTGATAGAACTATAATGATATATATATATATATATATATATATACACACACACACACACACACACATATATATTATATATATATATATATATATATATATTAACTGTATCTCAAAAATACCATTGCTGTAGCTAATATTACTGGAGAGTTTTAACCTTAATATAGTGCTGATTCTTTTAGCAGTCAGGACTTCAAAAAAAATATTTTTTATAGAAAATTACTCAAGTGAATTATCACATTCCTTTATCTCAGACAGAAAGAGGCCTCTTTACGTGTGAATAATGTATTAATAATGTATAATGTGCAAGTTAAAAATGTTTATTGAATCTCAACCATGTTTAGTGTGGTATTACATATATATATGAGAACAATCTCATAAAATTGTAAAGCAGCTGTTTAAGTCAAGAGCGATTTTATGGGTTCCCATCAGCGCACTCAACAAGCGAAGACCAGCAGACAAAACACAGTGTCTCTTTTGATTATAGTTTCTCTATAATTCATTAGTGCTCCCTTTGCATTTTTATGAACAATTAATATTACAAGAAAATAAGATGAAAAAGTAAATCCAAAATAAAGTTCAATAAACCAACAAAACTTTTATTTAAATTATTTTACCACTTAATAGAGAACACATTTAACAAAAAGACTAGGCAATAATTATAGTAAAACCTGTGGTTCGTTGGAAAACAGTATGAGCTACGAGCTTGAACATGGAACCCTGTAGAGTCAGATGTGGTAATTTAATCAAGGCCTTCAGTGTCCTTAGACTCCTGCTGAAATGCCCCACTGTGAGTTATAGAGTACATGTGTCCAACTACACATGTGAGTTCATGCTTTTCTTTTGAAACTTATGGCAGTACTTTTCAACAAAGGGACCTTTAGCATTCAAGATAATCCTGAATAAATAGAAAACATGTTGTCTTTTTCTTTAAATAATAATATTTAAAAAAAATAATAAAGTCTTAAACACTGACAACATTTGTACCTAATATTACTTTAGAACATTTCCAGTGACCACTTTTGCAAAGGGGGTCTATAATTATGTGACATATTTTTTTTCTCATTTATAAAACATGTTAATATAAAGCAAATTGGGCCTGTTTATGTCAATGTATACAGCATACTGATGTTCTGTGAAATCTGGACTTTTCCGAAGGTTTTGATATGCAGGTTATTTTTGTTTAAACCTGCAATGGATGACTGACAGGTGAAAAGCACTTTCAAGAAGCTTTAGTGTTTACACTACAAATGCAATTTACATGTGATTCTAAGTGCTCAGATCACAATTTGTTTTTGATTCTGTTTACACCTTTTTGTCTACTTGTGATCAGACTGATGGATGTTAATACTAGGTGTAAATGGGACCACTGATGCTTTAGACAGGTCTCAATCAGCATTGCCTAATCAATGCTACCAATAGCCTAAGTGCTAATGTGGACAAAGTGGCTAATTTGACAGCATCTGTGTTAAAAATTACACCTTGTGTTTGTGCAGCAGTTAGCAGGAGCACTGGAGCCTATTTAACACATCACAACGTGTCAAAATGAATACCTCAACCCTCCCTCCCTCTCCCTCCTCAATCTCTCTCTATGCTCTTCTCGTCCATCACTGTCCCCTTTTAGAGGTTGAGCCTGTGTCATGGGCATAGCAATGCCTTTGAAAGCCTGTTTATGAGTTTACAATGCTTTCCTGGCATGTGGCAGAACAGCAGGACTCTGCTAACAGACCCAGCAGGGTCTAGAGACCCCAATGTAGCCCTGCTGAGCACCGGAGGATAGCCCAGTGACACAATAATAATAGCCATCAAATCTCTTCCAGAGCAAAGATATGTTGTGTCTTTAACCTGCTTCTTCCTTCCCTTTCAAATGGAGACCAACATACTAAAATGACCACAGAAGCCAAAGATTGATACTATGGGATGCATAAATCAGAAAACAACCTGATTAAAGAACAACAACAAGCTGTTCAGGAACTAATTGCATCATTTGCTTGGAGTGAATTTGGAAGTGGAAAGAGCCTCAATCTGAGTTTGAAAGAGTCCACAAAGGGAGAGGGAGAGAGAAGGCGAGGGGGTGGCCCCTCCGGAGCGACTGGGTCGTTAGGATAAGTCTACGGCCTCCAGTCGGCCTCTCATCCAGATAACAAGGCAGAGACAGCCTCACAGATCAAGAGCCATTATCAGAGACTCTTCCTGGGCAGTGGAGCATTAAAGTCCTGAACAGATCCAGCACTCTCTCAACCCTGTTGGGACCACCACCAGAGACCAGCAGGAGGGAGATGAACCTCAACATCAGAGCAGAAGAAAATTCCTTAAGAAACTTCTAAATGAAGGACCAGATTAATAAAAGTTTACTATATGCAAACTTTGGATGTTTCTGTGAATTGGCCTGTTGGTTTAGACCGCACAGACAGGGAAGGACAGTTCCAGAAATATCAGTTCCTAAGTATGTTTATAAGTATGTGTAGTTATAATCAAGCTTCAATGGGATTTCTTCATCTTTCACATAATTGAATAGTGAAGGATTAAATACACATTGTTTTTCACAGCAAGTGCACAACAATGATCCTCAATTGTAGTTTGATTAACATGTTTACATATTGGATGATATTGAGCTACAGTCCAGTGTTATCCGGGTCTGTTAATCCCACTTCACAAATATTGGACTAAATAATATTGGTACCATTTCAGTTGGACTAAACTGATTGATTGCATGACGCTTTAAAACAACGGTGTCCAATGCTGCTCCTGGAAGGTCACTATCCTGTAGAGTTTAACACAAATCCTGATCAAACACACTTGAACCAGCTAATCAAGGTCTTCAGGATTTCTATAAAACTTCCAGGTAAGTGTGTTTGGGCAGGTTGGAGCTAAACTCTGCGGGACCTTGGCACTAAAGGAGCAGGATTGGATATATTTGCTTTTAAAAAAGACCAGTTATTACTGAAATTGAACTGTTTAAGTGCATGTAAATGGTTACTGCACCTTGTAGTGGATAGTTTGACATCTAGCAATCTGTTCCTAGAGCACATACATGAGAATCTTGAGATCTTTCTACATTGGTGAACCTTTAAAGTTTGAGGATTCCATCATTATTATAAATGAGAACCAGCCGGTGCACAATTTCAGAGGGTGCAAATGGCAGACACAGCTCCAAGCAAAAACCTCTCCTCCAAGTGGAAGCTCCACAGAAACGCATGAATTCTATCTCTAGGTGCCCCTGCAGTGATCACGTCCACATCACATTAAATCCTATCAGTGAATATATGAAACTGGGCATAAGCTCATTCTGTTCAAAACAGGTCAAAGGCACCACAAGCATCATGTAACTATGTAACTTCCTGATCTTGCTCACTATTTCCCTCAGCATGAGCTTGACACATATACATACACACAAATGCACAAAGGCAGTAGGGGGTGGGGGGCTGGGATATTAAAAGATTAAAGGCTCCCGTTTTTACTATATATTTTTATGTTGTGTAACGAGATGCGAGATACAATGGCACTGTGAAGTCAGTGTCCTGTTACTGTTTTTTCATAGTCGTTTTCAATTTGTTATACTGAGGCTCATGGTCTGGAGGGCAGGGAACATTTGTCATGCAGTCTTTTGCCTTAAAAGCCATCTGTGCAGAGGCTAATTCATTTCCTCTCTCTGCCGACCGCTTCTCTATAAACCCCCACCAAATAAGTCATTAGAAATAAAGTCATCATAAAACTGCTCGAGCAAGATGAACACGACTGCCACTCGGCCTAGGCGAACAACAACACTTAAACATCATGGGAGCCGTGTTCTCGCAGAGATTGACCGGCGCCAGAGAAAGAGAGATGCTTTGGTGGCAGTAGGCCTGTTCCTTGAATAAGTCTTTGATTTTTCTGGCTTGGATCTTTCCATACCATATTTCGCCATTCACCCAATGAGGTTGACGTACATTCACCTAGAGTACCACATATACCGTGAGATGAATCACTGCTGTATATAACCAGCATTTTATATATGTATCTATATGGGCCTCTTGGCTCACATTGGACTGTGTTCTAAGAACAGAAGTTTTAATAAATCAAGGGGCGCCAAGCAGCATTTGGAAAGTGCCCGAGTTTATTTCTTGCTCTCGCTGCAGATGAGCAATACATCCTGCCTGGATCAGAGTTGCAAAATGCTTCATTTCATCTTTTGGCAGCCAAATAAAAGAGACTCACTAGCGACAACCTCCTGCTGCAGCTGAATAAATGGTGAGAGGAATACACCAGTATGGCATCACATACACCAAATCTTATATTTACCATCTTTGATGTGCCTATATGTGGATATCTACATGGAACTAGTCATTTCAAGTACTCCGAATTTTTTTGTGATTTGAGAGGTCATGTTTTCCTCCCTAACTTTTAAAACTTCCAAACAAATAAGAGCTTATCAGTTATAGTGAATTAGAACATGATCATCCATCTCCCGGATAGAAAAGAACTCTACATACAGAGGCTTGTTCCAAGCCTCCAGGGAAAGGAGAAAAGTTCATGCAGAGAGCGAGACAAAGAGAGAGGGAGATGTACTCCCTCTTCATCCTCAAACGATGGCCCGCTTTGTTTACAAGTTGGACATGTTGGCTGCAGCTATCATACTATGCCAGAATGTAGCACGCTGGTTTATCTGTCGGACATTCTTCAAATGGCTCCCTGAACTTCCATGTGAACGTAAACATGTACAGGGAAGAGGCTCTGGTAATTGAACTGTGAACATCCTTAGTGGTAACATCCTAAGGCATCATCAGCAAAAGGAATAATCTGATCTCAGCCAAAGAGGGGAAGAGAGGATGGTTCCAACAGGACATTTCTGCATAACAAGAGCCAGTACATTTTTGCTGTTACAGTTATCACTTACAGATAACATGATTTCATGACAAAATATTTTTCAGTTTCAGTTATCACCACTATTAAAAACACTATCAAACTTTCCACAGTAACTGGTTAAAGTTGTTATTAAAAGTTATAATTTTTTTTTTAAATAATCTATGGTTCTACAAATTGTATATAATATTACAGATCCCTGAAGTACCCACTAGAAGTTACAAATAAATTAATTTGTAAAAAGATAACAAATTAATTTGTCTATAGCTTTTTAATTTTTTATTTTTTATTCAGATTTAAAAAAAAAAAAAAAGGATTTTAAAATTTGACAGAAAATTTTACAATCAGTGTCAAATAATGCTGGCTATAAATGATTAAACAATGAAAATGTTTTGGAATTACATTATTTCAAAAATACATTACAATTATTTGCATGACAATTTTTTGAATACAATTCAACAGCATTTTATTGATAAGAATGGAATGTACATAGGCTTTGTCTTGGCAGACTAGATCTGCCACACCGCTGCTGCATGGCATAAGTAAATTCTACTGCCAAAACATACACATCAATACAGTGAATAGGATACAAGCTGCTGCAAGGAAAGTAGGGAGAACCCCCTAGCAGATCTAGGCAGGTGGAGCTGGGGAAGTGGGGAGCTATAGGAAAATTCCCATCATGGCTTGCTGCACTGAGCTAGTTTTATACATATACTATATATATATATATATATATATATATATATATATATATATATATATATATATATATATATAGCATGGTACAGGAACTTGCTATTGCCAATGCATACTCCGATACTCTGCTGCGAGTAAGACATAATGCTAATGCACAAATAGCATATATCAATAACCCATAGCAGATCTATACACGTGGAGCTGGGGAAGGTGGAGGGTTTCAGAGGAACTCTGAAGCATGCTGCAACTGCTATAGTGAATGTAACTAGCCATTTAAAAGTGTGAGCAACAAACTCATTGGCTGCAGATGTGACATGAACCAATCAGCTTGTGCCAAGTGGTTAATGCTGTAATTATCACCAGCCTGTGCCATCTAGAGTTTCATGACTGAACTGTGTATATATATCAGTGGTGTGTGTGTGTGTGTGACTACTAAATAACTACTTAAAAATGCTCATAGGTGCATAGTCAGCAATGTGCAATAACGCTGATGGGATATTGGTTTCGCTAAATTTCAGGCATTGTTTCAACTGGAAGAGGTCTATGCTGTGATAAAACTTTACTACATTCTTAAAAAGGCCAGTCATGTTTTCTGATTCTCCAGAACTTCAGATCTAAGACGCTCTTAAATTCCAGTCAAAACGAAGGAAATAAAACAAAATTGTGTTTGAGGAACACAAAGTCCTAACTCCATATTTACCACATGTGCCATTGATAAAGGTCTCCGTGTTATAGTAAAAGAGCTAATTAAAGTCTGTGAAATTGCTTGTGAAGTTCACTTACACCTATAATTTACATACTTTGTTAGCATTGTGGACTGTATTAAACATATTTACAGTTGCATTAATAGGGGTATTATGAGCCCTTGGTTCATGTTCAAATAATTTGACATTAAAAGTTTCTATCTATCATTTTGTTTTAATATCAGAAGTTACAATTATAGACCTGCTTCTCAGTCCTCAGTGCAGTGTATCGATTTGTATGCATCTATGAAAGCTCTTTTATTTATTTCTCAAATAAGAAGGATTTTACATTCCACTAACCTGTTAAAACACTTATTTATGAGACAGCTATTGTTATGTTAAGAGTTCAGCGGCACATTCCTTCATTGTGGTGACAACACTAAAATAATCAGAGTCTGCTTGTCTTTACAGTTCCACATCCTGAGCCTTCTCAAACTTTTATGATTTGTGGCAAAACAAAAAATATATCTTCCCCTTTTCGGCTTTGAGCAAGCAGTCCCTGTACATGTAGTTGGATCAAATCCTGGAAAAAGGGATTCAGATGTAAACACAGCAAACGTTTGGATGTGGGACATTGAAGTGGTCTGAAAGATAAGTGGGATTCATAAAACCAAAACATCAAACGCATTTTCAAAATCATGAGTGCAACAATTTCAAATAATTCACAATGACTGATTATATCATCTCAAAAAGAACCATGTGACCTAGCCTTTGTACACTTACAGAGATGTGAGCAACTACAATACTGGCCATGTAACTGTGGATATGAAATGTTGAAATACAAAAAAAAAAAAAAATACTGAGATACAACTTTACACTGCTTTCTATCAATAATCACATCTCTCATTAAAATGTAGTTTATGTTTGAATTTAAAATTGCCAAGAAAACTTGCCAAAAACTTGGCAAGAAAACGTGAAAGTGTATTAGCACCATTTTCAAAGCAGAATGGGAGGAAATATATGCAAGCACCTTCTAAATATTACAAAAGCACAAATGGTGTGATCACAGGAGTCTAGCATCTACAACTTAGGCAACACCGTGTCAGTGTGGTTCATGCAAACACCATCCATGTGAGCTGGTCATAATTCCCACAGTTACTCCTCTTCAATCCCAGCGGTTATCTGTATCCTCTCCCTACTTTTTTCTGGCATGTAAGAGTTCACTCCATGATATGCTCACACTCCTAAAAGTGCAGCTTTTAAAGCCCTCATGAAAAAAGAAATGAAAAAAAAAAAAATATCTCGGTGTAAAGCCCTGAGAAAGAATGTCCAGCATGCCCAAAAACACTTTCCTGGGTGTTGCTCCACTGAACTGATGTATGTGTTCCTGTTAACAATATTTTAGCATGCACATGACCTTCGGTTGAGTTCTATATCCTGAGAAAATATGTCTCCTAATACCGGAACGGATTATTTTCTGTCACCATATCTTTGGGGAGATATCGACATAAATATGTACACTTCCTCACCGCAAAAGATTTTAGCACATTGGTTAAAGTTATGGCCATGGCTGTAAATCACTGGAGCCAGATTTGTGTTCTCTAAAATGTGTAGGATTGTATCATAAATTATTTATCTTGTTCATCTTCACAAATTAAAACACTCCCCTTACAAGAACAAGAATTATTCACCACTCCCCACTGCAGAAGCCAATGCCATCCACTGGTTAGCAGAGTTTCAAAGACTTGTTCCTATTTGTACCGTTGACGCAGTGCCAAAGAGTATCCCAGCTTCATTTATCACTTTTTCCCCTCTTTTAGATTATCTCTGCCAAATTAGCTCTAAGGTTCATGCCATTTTTTACTTTTAAAATGCACTGTTTTATTGACAAAGATCTCTGTCTTCTCTAACTGGATCTCAAAGCAGGGTGTTTCAGGGTCTCATTTAGAACTCAGATTGATACCTTACCAATTCAGGCAACCTGGAAGGCTGCCATGAGTCCCATTACTGAACTTTCCGGGGCGCTCACTCTTGCCGTTATGTTTCTGACAGTTTTGGCTAATTAGAAAATATGAATCAATTGGTATGTGTAATTTGTGTCAGCTTGGCACCGCAAGTATGCCAATAGTGGCAAAATTTATCAGAGAAACACTAAAACTGCCAGGTGTACACAAATAAATGAAGGCAATTCATCATGTATATGAGAAACTAGGTATCATGGACATCAACCTCCAGGCCTAAAGTCCCTGGCCAAATATAGAAAAGCCATTATTACTCTTCAAATGAACAGGACATCTCAGTTCACATTAAATATTGCTGTGAAAAAAATGTTTTGGCTGTGGTTCAACAGAGAAGTGTTAATGTTGGCACTTCTACTGAGTAAATTGTTTTAGTGTTTATTTGCTCGGATATGCACTTAGTGTTGGATGAATGGGAATTCATACATCTCTTCTCTCCTATCTTTCCTTTTTCAGTCATAATGACTCACTAAGGTGCCGGAAAGTATGTCATTGAGAATTTCCACACAAGCAGTGAAGGCGTACAAAAGAATGGCCTACAATTAAATAGCCTGATAGGTGCCTCAACTGTGGTGGAACATCTAAATTAGATACCATCTAAATTTGGTGAATGAGACAAATGAAGTTGGTATTCACGATTGTTTCGCTAATTCAGCATCATCTCTTACTTTTTATACTATAGCTTTGGGTGGAGAACAACGAGTAGAAAAAAAGAGACAAATTACATGCAGCTCAAACAGTAAACATAACAAAATATATAATGATTGTGTCCTCTTGCTCTTTAAAAAATGCATCAAAATAATGCCAAAGCTTGTTTGCACCAGTAAACAAGTGTTTAAAGTCATGTCTGGAAAAGTAACAATTCTTAACAATGCTATTTTAAATACTGTTGTTAGGGCAACTGCACTTTTTAATCCAATAGTAATTAGAGGAATATTCTGGGATCAATAGAAGTTAAGCTTAATCAACATTATTTTTAGAATAAAGTTAAGTACTACAAAAGAAAGAAAGAAATTACAATTAAAATAAATTGTTCCTCGTTTTCAATGAAAAAAAAGTTATGGTCATAAACATACAATGGACATAATTTTTAGAGCATTTAAAAGCCCATCAAGTCTATCATTTTATAAAGGCATTTACATTAATTCTTCTCATTGTGTAAGTTTGTGTATTAATTGAGCAGTATAGCTGTTTAAATCATATTTTTATAGACATATTAAAGTTTTAGGTGTCGTGATGTCATGGCCATGAAGTTGTAAAATTTAGATTTTCACAGAAAAGGTTGGCGATTTATTCACACTAAAAATCATTTTAACACAGATATTGTTTACATCTTGTGGCAATACTACTGAAAAAGTTTGGACCATTGTAAATGCCTCATAGTAACCCAGATTTTTGCTTTTAATAAAGAAAAAGAGGGACCATTTGAAATTAACATTATGCCAAGTGCTTATAATTGAGCTGACTGGATGATTTTTAGTTTCAGCACTTTCAATACTCTACTTCAAGTACTAATACCTTAGTGGTGCAGAATTCATCACAATACACAATTAAAATAACACTGTCAATGAGCTAAGGTCCAGCGAGTCTCTGGCTCTGACCAGTCTGAACCCAGACTTTTCATTCTCACTGCAGAAGAACTCAAATTTATTACTTGTTATCCTTTCTCCAAATCTCCCTAACACCATTACATAACATGCCCAAGGTAATGTACACACTAATGGGGCAAGTGGTGTAAATCCATCAGTATGCCATAAATTAACGCTAGGCACACTTGTGTGCATGGATTACATTGTTGGGGGGGATAATGGCCGCCAAGAGAGCCCCGCCATGATATACGTCGGTTTTGACGCGAGCAGCACTACTATAAATCGGCCTGGACCACAAACGCAGGGCAAGTAATGCCCAAACAGTCCGGTAAAGATGTCACTGGATGCCTGGGATTTGACTCATATCTAGGTATTTATCTCTTAGGAATTCTCTGGCAGCCCTTTTTGTCTCTCTTTCCTACACATACACAGTGAAAGACCAACCCACTTTCTCTGGTGAATAAAGACCATGTCGTGTAAACCTAGACACACTTCATTATTGGTGGAGGCATGGATGGACTAGGGTGAAATACTGCAGAGTCAAGAAAAGCTCTCCATCATAGCCGCTGTGACAGACTGCCCTCACTGAATTAATAATGGACTGGATGTTTGGTGTGCCTGGTGTCTGTCCACTAGGGTTTGATTTGATGACCCAGCATTGAAGTCTCACGAAGCCTAATGGCTCCACTCAGAGGGAAGGAAAATACAGGCACTGACACACGTCCATTGTTTAGTCAAATAAATACTCAAATTGAGTTGCTGTTGTCTTGCAGTAACTGCATTAAAAACATACTTCTATTAATGAGCTGTGAAAGTGTGTAATAACAGGCTAATTCCTGTTTGTTTTTATTCTTCCATGAAAACAGAGGAGAAGGAAATGGAGAGAAAAGAGCTGGAACAAGAATAATCTGAGAAGACAGCAATAGGAAGACTTTTCCACTGCACTAAAAGAGCAACAAGTGGTTTCCACACTTATCCAAAAGAAAAACAATCGCTTGTTAGCGATGACCCTAATTGCAGAAGACTCAGTCTAGACACTAACTGTAATATATTCCATTCAAAGCTTAGCAATGCTTTTTTCTTTCTTTTTTTTTTTAGCTTCGCAAACACAGGCATTGCCAAATACCAAACAGGACTCAAAGAAGACATTATGGAAATCCTAGTGCAAAGACATACACAAATCCAAACCATAACGAAAACAAAAAGCTGGCCTGTGGGCTTAGCAGCCAACACATAGCAAGCCACGTAAGCACCTGTTAAGAGAACTGCCAATGACAAGCAAGGTAAAAGCCCAGTTTTGCTTGGCACATCACAGCCATTGCAAAATGATGGAGTCAATTGGGAAAAGGCCACGCTTTTGCTTGGCAATTCCCATCCATCTTCTTACCAAATAAAGGGAGCTGGTCTATTGGCATTCAAACACAATGGATAAATTAAAAACTACAACAACTTGGCTGTACAAACAGAGTGTCAGATTTTGAAAGGTTTTAAACATCTGCATTAGATAAAGTGATTCATGGCCTCACAATTCATTTCTGAATGTTTTGATAATAATCAGACGTGCAACAGTCCATAATCTTCCAGGGAATACACCAGCTGTAGTAACACTACAGAAACGAGCTGATCATCACACAGTTCCTCTCATCCGTGTGGCATGATTGGATAAGTAGGGCTTTCAGACATGTGTGGCTCAGAGTCCAGGAGGATGTGATGTAGAGCAGAGTAATCCACAAGTGTGTGATTGATTGAGGGACACAAAAAACCAAAGCTTGTTAATAGCAATATTATGGGGAACTGAGAAAGGAGATTCCCTGATGTTCAGCCTCAAACATCCATGACTTTGTGGGTTTTCGTTTGGCTTCTTACCCTTAAAGGATTAGTTCACTTTAAAATGAAAATAACCCCAAGCTTTACTCATCCTCAAGCCATAGGTGTATATGATTTTATTCTTTCTGATGAACACAATCAGAGTTATATTAATAAATATCCTGACGCATCCAAGCTTTATAATGGTAGTCAACGGGACCAACGAGTATGAAGCTCAAGAAAATGCATCCATCCACATCCATCCTTCATAAACATACTCCACACGGCTCTGATGGGTTAATAAAGGCCTTCTGAAGCGAAGCGATGCATTTGTGTAAGAATATCCATATTTAACAAGACTCATGAAGTAAAATATCTAGCTTCTGCCAGACCACCTTCTGTATTCAACTTAGGAAGAAAGAGTAACGCCTCTCGCAGTTCAAAACACCTTCTGTATTCAACTTACGAAAAAAGCTTAACTGACGAAATGCTTTTTTTCGTAAGTTGAATATGGAAGGCGATCGGGCAAAAGCTAGATATTTTATTTTATAACTTGTTAAATATGGATATTCTTACACAAATGCATCGCTTCGCTTCAGAAGGCCTTTATTAACCCATCGGAGCTGTGTGGAGTATGTTTATAATGGATGGATGTGGATGGATGCACTTTCTTGAGCTTCATACTTGTTGGTGCTGTTCACTGACATCATAAAGCTTGGGTGCGTCAGGATATTTTTTAATATAACTCAGATTGTGTTCATCAGAAGGAAGGAAGTCTTACACACCTAGGATGGCTTGAGGGTGCGTAAAGCTTGGGGTAATTTTCATTTTAAAGTGAACTAATCCTTTAAAAAAAAATAATGTGGCCTAGTTAAAGGTACAATTCACCCAAAAGCGAAAATTCTGCCATTACATTTTTCAAAAAAAAAAAAAAATTCTATTGTGTTGCACAGAAGAAAGAATTGTCATACAGGATTGAGAAACATGAGAATTTTTGGGTGAACTATCCCTTTAAATTTGAATGAAGGAACAATGCCACAACCACTTCAGAAAAACCTTATTGTTATAGAAACTGTGACACAAACTGAGGAAGAGGCCATTAACAGCATATTGTGTTGTCTACCAATTGGCATAATATGTCATCTTGTTGTGCATATGATGTGCACCGCAAGCATGCCACATGTGGCTCTGATTAAAGCCCAGATTCACTTTTTTTATTGGATTTGGGATGTATTGCATAAACTGGTTAGTAGTATTGTGTTAGGGCCAAAGAATGTGAATTATGAATCTCATTTGTCTCTGAAATTACGCCGAGCTCCGGAAAAAAAAGGCCAGTCGGTAAATGCAGAGACTCTAGGGGGTGAAATTGCTTTAGAAGGTGTAGCCGCATTAGAGCAACATACAGCAGAAACACCGGAGGGCAGACTGATGATGATGATGATGATTGGAAAAGTGAGTTTGACTGAAAACAAGCTGTCCTCATTAGTGTAATGATTTTTCAGTCTCATTTTATTTGGGTAGAGATTGATTGGTGATAACACTTAATGTGGTTGCAAATGGACATCAGGAGGAAATGACTCCATGTCGAGCGAATATGAACTTGAGTCTGGTGTGTGAACGGATGAGTTGTACGTGTCTGTTACACTAGGGCTTGTCTGACGCTTTGGCTCTGAGGCCTGTTTTTCCCACATGTGTCAGGTGTGCTGCTCGTATTACTGTCTGTAGGGCTTCAACATTGACCTCAATGGTACGAAATGGACAGCAGCCTGATCAAGAGGCACATGGAGATTAACCCTCTATTCAGATCGGCCCTTTTTCTCACACATTTCTGCTTTACGTAATCAGAGAGTAACTCAGTAGGGCAAGAAACAATGGATGGGCTGACCCTGCGTTTCTGTGTATGTATGTGTGGTGAAAGGAAGTGAGTGTTGGTGAAGGAGAGGTGAGGAGACTTTGAACCATCAAAAACAGTTCAAGAAGAAAGGGGGGATGAAAACAGAAGTGGGTGGTGATGAAAAGATGAAGAGGAGGAGGGGAAAAAAGTCTGCGGTCAGTGGGGAAGTCTGCAAAAACATACGGAAAGAATGAAGATAACTTGGAGACAAATGGAGATAGTGGCATTGGTTCTGATCAGACAGAGAGTTAACCATCATTGGAAACCAGTAAAAACTAGCCTATCCACAAATTGCTTCAGAATCATTGGGCATTCTGGGCACTCCCGAGTGCATTATTCGGGCTGGCTCTGAAAGTGTGGATGAGAAATGATGTGTTAGGGGGTGAACAGGTGTTATAAGACATGGGCTTCTGAGTGATGATTAGTATAGATATGAATTATGGATGGGTTGGAGAGAAGGAAAAGAGTGACAGGAAAGAGAAAGGAGGGTTCTCAAGGATGAATGTTTGAAAATTGATTGCAAGAATTCACAGGACCTACAGCTGCTGACAAAAGTCATATGTTTAGGCATCCGTGGTCACATGGATGAAACTGTGAACACAGCATTCATGATTTGGAAATATATCAAAATTTATTCTGGTGATAAACACTGCTGCATGCATGTTATATTTTATGTTATAATAACCCTTCAGCAAGTGTGTACCAGAAAGTTCACACTATTACCTTTGAGTTGTACCTGCTCATCAAATTTCTTCAAATACTCTATATGTACATATTCGTTAAGGTTTATATTTAAATTTCCATTAAAATTACATCCACTTATATTTATTTTATCTATTTTTTATTTATTAATTCGTGTGATCTTAAGACCTGTATAAATGTAAATAGCTTGTAAATTAAGCTGTTTGTTTTTAAAATATAAAATAGCAAATGGAAACTTGTAAAATTACTATTACTGATAGCAGTTTTTGCATATGCAAAGTTCTTTTTTACTTTTACAATAGCAAGTGCTAACAACAGCATTTAATGTTTTTCTCTTGAGGAAAACCAGGCAAAACACACATTTTTCTCTCTTTTATATCCATGGTAAAACAATTTTTAATGAGTGCCTGTGTCATTTCATTTTTAAATATTTAGCTAAATTCAACGTTGCATTAATCGGTTATTTGAATATAACAAATTAAGTTAAAGAAATAATTAAGGATATCTCAATAAATACCTCTTCGCATAAAAATACAATTTTATATAGTAATAAAAACTATGGAGAATTAATTAGCAACTCAGATATTTTAATTACAGTGGAATGCATGAATACAATAACAAAAACTATTTCCCTTGTTTTCAAACATGCACTTTTTAATAAAAAAATATCAATGATCCATTAAAATAATAAAGGGAAATAAGGAAGATAAATGTAATTAAATCATTCAATATTAAAACTATATGTTGTAGTTTTCTTCCTCTGAAAGAAAGAAAGAAAGAAAGAAAGAAAGGTGCCACCGCAAATAAGTTCACCGCATGTTTGGAATAACCTGTTTATAATGACTGTGATTCATGAGGGCAGATGAATTGTATTAAAATCTCGTAAATGTCCCCTAAATCTGGCTGTTTGCCTGTTCCATATCACTTGACATATCAGATGGGCTTAATACTGATATAAATTAAGCTGAGTCGCTTGTTACGGCTTACCTGTCGGCATATTAGTGGAGAGGCAAGGTGGGAAAACATGTCGGGTTTCAGAGACAGTTAATTATCACAACTACAGCGACAAAGAGAACAAACGTCTGGCAGAGAAGTTGGGTAACGTGATTTGGGTGGATTTTCCGCCGGTGTGACTGAGCGGCTTTATTTAAAGTCACTGGATTGAGGAAATGTTGAAAATAGCACACGACTCTCTTAATGAGACCTCCAGAGGAAAGAAGGAGCCCACCGGTCACTGGACTGACTGGGGGATGGGATATTATTTAACCCAGTGCAGGATCAGGTATTGTGAATAAAGAAAAAGAAAAAAAAACAACAACTTTAAATTCACAGACTGTCTAATAGAACGGAAAGCATAGGATAGTTCCGTGGGTTACTTTAATCACGAAACAACAACAATGAACATTCAGATTTGAACAGGAAACCTGAAGGCAGAGATGGGATATAATCATTAAATATATACTTTTAAAATTTGGATAAAGATGCATCAAAAACGCAGCCTATTTCGACAGGACGCTATATATATATATATATATATATATATATATATATATATATATATATATATATTAGATAAATTAAATAAAATGTCACCATGAAGAACAACAATTCTTAAAACCGAAATGCTGTTTTAAACCTCCCTTTTTGCCCATTCATCATCTTAGTCCTGTTAAAGGCATAACATATACGTAAATTCAGATCATATGGTCTAGTTTTGATTCATTCTACGATTATTAAGCACTTCGCTCATGTTCAAATATTTGGTTCTGCATAACTTTATTTATTTTTACAAAATTCAGTTTGAAAGGAGATCAGAAGGAGGAGGAGGGGTCTGTACCAGGAGTCTGACCAAGTGACCTACAGGCTGATTATATGTCATTAACTGGAGACTCGGCCTATTTAAATTACTCGAGAACTTCCATTCAGACAGATGAATTACGCCTGAACCCCACACAACAACACTTAAACACGAATAAATCATGAGCCTTCTTTTGTGAAATTTGTGAAATTTTACACACACACACACACACACACACACTTATTCCACTCCCTTTTTCTCCTCTTGCCTATCCCCTCTCTCTCTCTCTCTCTCTCTCTCTCTCTTTCACACACTGACACACACACAAGAATAGCTATGCCCATAGATATTCACACATTGTTTGGCATAGCTGTTATACTTGGCACCTGGAGGAATACACTGTGAACTGTCAAAATAAAACGACTCAAATGTCAGCTCCAAGTTCCCTGAAACGGCTCACATGCAGTCAACACTGATATATGCACTGTACAAGAGGCATTACAACCAATCCTGTTCAGAATTGCAAAGTCGTTTGGATTCAGTTCGAACCACACCACATTTCAAATTATGTGTTCAAACATGGATGTCGTGAAAAATGAACGGCCAATTGAAGATTAACAGATCCAGGAAACATAATTCTTGTAAAGTGTTTCGTATACAAACATACGACAAAAACATTTATTACAGTCAAAATCATTGGGCTGTTCTTGATGATGTCTAAATTTTAATGGCGCCAATCAGTTTTCAACTACGCCCTCAATTGGACTTTACACGATGAAACAGTGTTGATAGGCCTATTGATTTATCAAATGTAATAATAAAAAAAATAAATTAAGCTGACGATGGCGCGTGATCATTTTTGTCAGAAATTTCAAATGCCGTCAAAACGATTAAATGCTATATATTGTATGCATTTTATGTTACATTTAGGCCTACATTTTTTTTTATTATTACTATTATTATTATCATTTTGTTCTATATTTGTTTGTGTGCATATTGTGTGTGTTTTTATAGGTTCATTAAACATTTTCATGCAAAACACTTAAGTTAAGCTTAATACGGGAAGGAAAAGCCATCCAGTCAACAAATGAAAAACATTTCTCCTTTCATATAGCCTACTGAATGTGTAGCCAATATAGATTAAATTTTTAGTTTTATGTTGAAGGTATTTCGACATTTAAAGTTCAGCATATTGGCCTTATACTTAACTTTTAAAAAAGTACGCTGTTTGTATTTTTTTTTTTTTTTCCCTAAAACGCGATAAAAAGCATAGGCTATATGTCAAAGGTTATTTTATAGACGACCTAAAGTAGTACAGATTATTAGGTCTATATGCATAGTAGCTACACAGTGGTTATGAGAGAATTAATAGTATGAGTTTTAACGTCTATTTAAATGGCAAATCTGTTGCTCTGCACTTTGCTTTTCCTTCCTTTTTTCAAGAAGCAGTGATAAAAAAAAATAAATAAATAAACAACACAACAGAGTTCAAAAAGTTCTTAACCAGGTTTTTAGTTTAAATACGATCTGTCTCTTTGGATCCTATTTGTTAAAAAACATCTCATACCAATGTTTAATAACTACTTATCTCAAAAAAGCATTTTTTTTTTCTCCACCTATTTAGGCTATTACAACATTAAGGCTATAAATTAAATGTGCAAAAGACTGCCGGTATTGCATGTGGCAAACACACATAAATAGGACTATATTTAAAATGAATTAAAAAAATAAAAAATAGGCCTAAATGTCATTGTCAGCCTTGGCACACACATTGACCTATATAAAATATATAACACAAACAAGGCATATGTTACCAGCCCCTTTTCGCATGTATTTCATATTTTGTTCTACATTTTATATAGGCTATGCTATCTTTGCAAGGGTTCGTGCAATTTGCGAGCGTAAACACCCTAACGATGCAACTCATGTCCCTCCTCCTCTTCAACGTTATTGGCTGAGAACAGTTTTGACGACATATATGAACCCAAGCAGCACTAAAGATGTAGCTGACATGGAGATCAAACGGCGGAATTCGCCTGCATCTACTGAGTGAATCAAGGCTGCGAATTGCGTGCACACCATCGACTGGGATTGGAACTTTTTCCATCCAACGCTCATTGATTCCACAACGGGTGTGAAATTCAGAAAAAGGCTCTGAACTCCGCTAAAACACTGATAACCATTAGCAATGGAACTTTCTCATGATGGATATTTGCAGTGGAGAATATAAGTGTAAGTAAATTATTTTTCAGTAGCCTAATAACTCGAGTGCAGTTACAGCTGAAGCCTGTTTTGTTCATCCGTTAATGATCTGCTATATTTTCAGCGATATCTTTGTTATGGACAAATAAGTAGGACTGCATTTTTAAATTCTGTTAGAAAGCAACAAATGAATACTTTTTATGGGGAGACAGCCAGTGTCTAAATCGTCAAGTCAAAGTACGCACAATCTGAGAGTCAAAGCGTACTCCGTCTGTGGTTCGCCGTAGGGTACAAAAATCTGTCGCCATGAGTTTAGTTGGAGGGTTTCCCCACCACCCGGTGATGCATCATGACGGCTATTCCTTCGCTGCTGCAGCTGCTGCCAGTCGCTGTCATGAAGAACCCCCCTATTTTCATGGGTGGCTTATCAGCCATCCGGAGATGTCTCCTCCAGACTACACGATGGCACCCTCGTATAGTCCCGAATACTCAACAGGAGCCCCCGGGCTCGACCACTCGCACTACGGAGGAGTACCGGGCGCCGCCGTTGGAATGGGACCCCGACCAGTGAAACGCAGACCCACGGCAAACCGAAAGGAGAGGCGCAGGACTCAGAGCATCAACAGCGCCTTTGCAGAACTCAGGGAATGCATTCCCAACGTGCCCGCGGATACGAAGCTGTCCAAAATCAAAACCCTTCGTTTGGCAACCAGTTATATTGCTTACCTTATGGACATTCTGGACAAAGACGAACAAAACGGGGAAGCAGAGGCCTTCAAAGCGGAATTCAAAAAGACAGACGCCAAAGAAGAAAGGCGAAAGAAGGAAATGGTAAGATCTAAATAGAGTAAATAGATCTCCATAAACTTCTCGGAGTACGCCTATATAAAAAAAAGTTTATAGAAATATTGGACTTACAGTGTATTACGTAAACATGTAAGTTAAAAGATAAGTAGCACTACGATATATTAGACATAAATATAATGAACACTTGCTTTGACTTTTATATAAAATCCTAAATATTATGTAAAAAAAAAAAAAAAAAAATCTATTTTGTGAATGTTGTTGTGCCTGTATCTTTGTTGCGTAAAAACAATTAGCCTACTACATTTGCTGTCTTTACCGTGGCCTGTAGATTGATGAAGTTTGGTATAGCGTGCAATAGGTAGCTATATAAATAATCACTTTTCTGTTCTTTCTTCACAGAATGATGTTTTGAAAAGTTCAGGGAGCAGCAATGACAAGAAAACTAAAGGGAGAACTGGTTGGCCGCAGCATGTATGGGCATTGGAACTGAAACAATGAGACTAATGCAAAAGACACGAAATGAGGCACTCTGAACTCATTTTAGTTGTTCTCTCACTTTATTTAATGGAATATTTATGTGCAATTTCCCGCTACGGACAGTGGATATTTGAGGAAAAACCATTCCATTTTAGAAGGAGGATACTCTCTTGGTAAGAAATTGTATGTTGCTGTCTGATATTGGTTTATCATTGTTTGTTTTCTTGTCCCATTGTGAATCAAAATGAGATATCTGCCACTAAGGAGTACGTGAAGTTCTGTCTCTTTCTGCCTTTCTATCACTTTCAGTATCTATCTCTGTCTCTCTCTCTTTGTCTCTCTCTCTCTCTCTCTCTCGCTCTCTCTCCTTTAATTATGAGGAAGATTAGTCGATGTTATGATATAGTAAATGTTTTATTTGAAAATGTCATGAAGTGTTATAATGTCATTTTGTGGTCGTACAATGCTGGTGTCTGAAACAACTGTTGAGTCCACCCAGTGCACTTCCGTCCAGAGACACAAAATTTAAATAATATTGGAGATGTAAACAATGTAATTAATTCAATAAACCACTGTGTTTTTAACGATCTTAGACCTTTTGTTGTATTGAAATGTAATTTAACTTAAAAGGTGCCACTTAGTAAATTGCATACTTAATAATTATTCAGAGAAGATATGTGCTGTTCGTAAGCAGAACATAGACTACAGTATAGAAATTAATGATACGTTTCAGAGCCTAGAGAGGCTGTTGAACGTATTTTCAATTATACTTACATTAACTTGACAGTCAAATCAAACAGCACTCACTCGATACCCAGCAGCTCCTCGAGCACAAACAGAATGATTCCCACACGCAGCCCAAACTGTCCCGCTTCGAGACATTTTGGCTTTTTTCAAAGGTAATCTAGAGTTTTAAAGACGAGTGTTTACATTTGACAAAACTGCTGTAGGTGTCAGCAATGTGGCTGTTGTGCACAGTTTGTCTTTTGATTCTTGCAACACTTGGATACTCCAAAAAATATATATAGTTAGCCTACAAATAATTACCGTTCTTGCTAGCAGTAGCTATCGGCCTATAGTGTACATGCCGGCCTAATTCATTTTTACAAGCAGGCCTACAATTCGAGTTAAATACTTCAGGTAACAGTACTGTCTGTAGTTTCGTGTTACAATAAAAAATAAGCGATAAATATTATCATCATTATCTTAAAATGAGATTTGCATTTCATTTACTTAAATTTGTAATACATCTGCCAGTGTAAAAATGAAATTTTCAGTGAATTAATTATAGAATTAAATGAACACGTTTGTTGAACAGGTGATACGGTTTCTGCAGCAGGTGCCAAACAAAGAAAAATGATAGACTAATTTAATTAATCAAATGATGATTTGCCTCGATGCCTGTACCATAAGGATAAAAAAAATAAAAAAATAAAAAAAACACATCACAATAGTCTACTGATTAAGAGAAAAATAAAACTTGTAGCTAATGTTAATTGGGTAGCCCATGACAGTATTTTTAATAAACCAAATTCTAACACGGAAACTGCATAGGGTCGCTTAGACTTAGCGCAAAAAGCTTAATTCCATAACTGACTGATGAGTAGACTTAATGGAGCCAGTGGAAAATGCCCAAATGACGTTAAAAACAAAATATGGAGGAGGGCCAGACTTTGCAGTAGAAACGGCCAGCTCTGATGTGCAATTGATTGATAATGTGCCGATCAAAACGCGCAGCTGAAACTTCCCACTGGGGTGGAGGGGGTTAGCACCACGATTCATCGAACCGAATTTTGGCTCTGATGACAATAACAAGAGTCAGTAGTAGGCTATCAGATGGAATTATGGCGTAATACAACATTAGAGATTTGTTATAGATTCTTCATTTTTACACATTGTTTTATTTAAAGACCAGTTTTTTTTTTTTCTTTTCATTTTTCTTTTACGTTATAGCTTTTTAGTGATTTGTGTGTGTGTGTGTGTGTGTGTGTGTGTGTGTGTGTGTGTGTGTGTGTGTGTGGATCTAACGTGTTATGCTATTCGGCTCAGGCCTCATAGTGTTCATCTTTTTTTTTTTTTTTTTTTTTTTTTTTTTACGCAAAGGCATGCAATTAAACTGACATCTCCGGTAGAGTAAATCTCCTCAGATAGGAAGACACACAGACAATTTAAGACCCTTCCAATTGCTTTAAATTACCGCTTACTTTACACTGTATTGTCTGATTCAGGTCCTATGCGCTAATAATTGTAGATAATTTGTTGAGAGTGTCAAGATGGCGTCTCAGATAAAATTAACCGTTCGTACTCCCTTGATTAAGAATACAGATAATACTGTGACCTCACTGTGACCTGCTGCTGCTGTAACATGAATGGCTCTCCAAATGGAAAAGAACACATATCTTACATTCGACACCATGATTTCTGAAGGCCCAAAGTATAGTCAGGAGCCCTTATTTCCTCTGGCACTAAAGCAAACGAAGTCGTCTAATCCTGGAATATAGCTTACAATTTCGTTGGTACAGAGCTCTTATCTCTCACTTCCCCTCACCTCATGTCCCATATGAATAAATAGGCTATTTAATTCTAAAGCTTACGAATCCTGACCAACAAAAAACATAAATACATTTTCAGTAGGCTATATGTCTAGTGTTATTCCAACTTGGTTATCCAATGGCATAAGCCACTTATCAGCCTAATAACAAATTGATTTTGTCTCTTATCTCTGCCATTTTCCAAAACTTGATACTAAAGTTCTCGAATAATGTCGTATTATATTTTAAAGCATCCTTTTCTTGGTATTATAGACATCTGTAAACCATTAGCTCATAAGGCCCTCCTCCATTTTTTTTTTTTCTGTCTGCGGCAGTGGTAGTAGACATGTTGACGTCAGAACAGAGCCATCCTGCGCCTATATGGTAAACGTAATCACGTACATGTGATTCTACCCCAACAAAAAGCCTTGCATCAAACCCATTCAGTGGAAATAACTTATAATAAAGACAATCTAATCTTTCGAAAAAATATAGTCGATGGCTTTTAGAAGTGCCACGAACTCACATTTAGAGATTGGTTTTTGTCTGTTTGTGCTTTAAAAAAAATGTCGCAGTCTTTATAGCGAATTTAAAATGAAATTCATATAGCATAGCTATCACGGCCTATATGGACACTGTCTTGTATGTTCGGTTCGTGATATGAGCTATTGGCATCGTTTTCCGACCAGTAGCACACGCTCTCTTAAAAACAAAAGTTCTTGAAATAACTATTTTATTTTCTTAGTGTAACGAACATTTTAATAATCTTAGAATTGTTTTTTTTTTTTTTTTTTTTCCCCACTATAAAGAACCGTTTTTGCAATGCCAAGGTTCCATGGATGTTAAAGATTCTTCGTGGAACTATAGACTGCCTAGAGTGTAATATCATATTTTATTATGGAAGATTAGACTGGATCACCTCAGTGTAATTAGATGCAATTAATTTTGTCCCATATCTTCAATGTGTTCCGATATAGCTAGCAGAGATAGCATTCTAACTTAATTAAGATTTTGCTTGCGTTTCGCCGAAATTTACAGCCGTTTTGATCTGCAAGTTTAGGGGGGAAAATAGGCCTAAGTCTGATATTGACTGAATTCTATAGACTAATTAAACACGTTATATTATTTTCATTAAGAGGAGTAGGCTAATTAAAGAGTAGCCTAATCGTAATGTTCTAAGAAGCCTAAGAAGTGTTTCGAATAAAATATAGCCTACGAAAACTGAAGTTATGAATTCCTCTTTTGTTCATGAATTAATTTAAAAATTGACACGCTATTATTTGTTCTTACCTTTTTCATACGTAAACGCGTAATCTTAATGTAGCCTACATTTAGCTACACATAAATGTGTAATTTACTAGCAAAAAGTCGCTTTCATTGTTGAATCTGAGTGGATTCTCAGTCACTGACCCAACACGTTTTCCATTAGTTTATTGACAGGACAGCCATATCGATCTGCTAAACTTCCCAAATACTGCGTATGTTGCGCCACTGTATCAGGTTATAAATTGTCAGCTGTTTTCCACCGAAAGTTAAACAACCAGACAATGTGCCATTCTGAGAGACTGTACTGTGTCTTTCTGAATGTTGCGCGGAAGAGCAGACCGGTGCCCGTGGTGCTGTCAGTTGTGACAGTTCCCAGATGGAGGCCGCTACTGTATGCGAGATTGAGTTTCTCACAGAAACAACTCCCTCTTCTTCCAAACCGTCCTCCAAAAGTTCTTCAGGCACTCTTGCGCCCCGACGCCTCAAACATCGGTAACGCGGAAAGAATGAGCGGAGTTTTGAAGGAATAAAGACGCTTCGCTCCATCAGGGTATGCTTGACAAGAAGAGATGGCAATACATCTTGCGCGTGACGAGCTAGTGGCCGGATCACTGATGGTTACTACGGTAAACTGGATTTACCTTGAATGTGTAAAGTGATTTGTTGGTTTATTAACAACTGGCACAAAACTACTTAAAAACTAAGAGCTTTCTTTTTTGATTCTTGGAATATCAAGATCAAGAGCATATACTTTTTAGGTCATATGATTAGAAAATCAGCCATTTTTAATAATTATTATGGTTGATGTGCTGTTTTTGTCGTTTCTGTTAGTTTTATTAGAATTTTACTATAGCTACTTGTATTGGTTTTGTACTGTATCGCGGTGAACAAATTATGTTGAAATTTGTTTACCTACACATTAACGAACTTTTTTTTTTCCTTTAAAAAAAACTTGGCGGGGGGACAGAAATCATTAAATGCGTCTGCAAGGATGGTCCTTTAACAATGATAACGTGTTTTTTTTTTTTTTTTTTTTTTTTTTGTAATTACAAAAATATGTGCAGTTTCTTGATTTGAACAGTAGGCTACTCTTGGCATATTGCATGGCTATATTTGATATGTTTTATATTTTATAATAAATATAAAATCATATTTATAATTGTATTCAGTGTATTAAAACAAATTATACAAAAAGCTGATGTAAGATGCTTCATTGTCATTGTACACGGTACAGCGAAATTTAGAGTGTCAACTCTCAGAGAGCAAAACATTTAAATATATACACCCATTAATAAATAAATAAACATTAAATGTATGTATTGCACAGTAAAAATAGGCTATATATTGCCATTTAAGAAATACTGCACATTGTATGAGGTGTTGCATGTACTATTGTATGTTCTTCAAGGTCTAAACTTAATTTAAGACCATAAAATATAATCTAAATATAAAGTTTTACATAGGCCTACTAAATATAATATCCCATTGAATAAAAATATTCAAATCAGCTCAGAAAAATTAATACGCGTGCTGAACAGCTGGCATCACAGCTCAGCAATGAGCACAAGGACTTATTAAGATACATTAAAAAAGCTTATACTGCATAAAAACCGTCACGTAGCCTTTTGAGCCCGAGAGAGGAGAGGAAAAGACCTCCCAAGTGGTCAGGGCATGCGTGTCATTTCAAGCGAGTCCTCTAACACTCCATTTATCCCTGCGAGCATGAGGCGACTGCTCTGTTTTGTCGGTGATAAACATTTAAAACCTTTAAACGAGAGCATAAATCCAGATGGGGGAAAATCACATGAAAACGGCTACATTTTCAGAAACCGACCTGATAACGTGAAAATACTGAAATGCGCTTCGAATAGATCTTTACAGGAGACGTTTATTACGTAAATAATTGTTTATTACGTGCCTCATTTACAATAGCATATGTTAAAATTGAGCCAGCCTGAAATATTCAAATGAATGCGGGTACAGTGTTCGAAAAAGTACGCACGGCCTTTAAAAAATAATGCCTAGTAGAAATGCTTATATGTCAAACAATTTACATTATAGCCTAATGTTCAGTGATATACAATGTTGCTGTAGGCTATATAAGAGTAATTCTAAAAAATGACATGCTTAACATAGGCCTATAAGCTACGCAGTTATCGTTGTGGAGATGCAATTATTATTAGTGTATTATGCAGTGTGGGGATACTGTAATGGCAAATGTTACTATTCAAGACTTATTTACAGCACATGGACATCGTGGTTGTTAATTTCATAGCGCTTCAACGGTGAAAATTTCCTATGTTCATCTTCTAATGCACGGTTGTGTGAGGAGATGGCGATCAAATCATTAACGGTAGGCCCCATATTACCATCTATTAAGCCTAATAGTAATGTTTTTTCAGCTAAACGTCCAGGATTGACATTGCCTGACCCTCACCAAATTCGCGCTTTCTTTATCCCATTTATTTAAATAGAACCCATAGGAGTGGTAGTGCAATACATCTTCAGTGAATAATAAACAGACTTCGTTCATCACAGACACAAATTATTCACAGTGTTAACCTTTTAAACTGACCAATTAAACAAACTGAATACCGGCCAATTCGAACCATTGGCCTGTCTGGAATAGACTCTCCTCGCGTAATACTCAAGCTCGTATAGCTTATAATGTTTTTAGATTTCATCTACATCTAAGCTTCTGAGCTTAGTTCAGTAATTGCACACAAGCTATTGCAATTTCTATTCAATTTCAAACCATCTTTTATTACAATGTGGGTGTGATTTTTGATTGTGATTCTATATTTAAAATGTGGACAGAGTGAATAAGATATTACAAAATAGCAAGGTCTATGACCTTGAACTTGTCTTGGCAATTTTGTACGTTTGTTGTTGGAACCAACCGTTCACTAAACCTGTGGCCTGTTGACATTTCAATTCAATGGATACAATCACGCCTGTAAATATTTAACTTATTTTTATAATAATAACAATAATCTGTAAAGTGTGTAAAAGCATACACTCTCAGGAAATATTGGATACCAGTTTTAACAGTTTTTTAATAGCCTAACTCTTGGAAATATTGCTTTTGGTTTGGCCCACCACATAGACGTAAACGTCTATTCTCAGTATCGCCAATTATAGCATGCATTTAGAAGACAAAATCTACCGTCGGGCACAAAGAGAAACATTCAAGTATAGACGCCAGTCAGAAGACACCTACATTATTGCCCAGGGGTTGCTGATGGTCTATAAAGATATCGTAATCTCCCTCTCATACTCTCATGGTTCTAACCAACTGTCGAAGGAGGAAATAACGAAGCGAAGTTCAAAGAAACCATATGAATCCACGCAAATGCAGCAATAGGCTATTGGACTTTTTAATTGAACAAATCAAATAAATTAACTGCGTGTTGTGTGCTCTTTATATTAAACCCAGTGTGCACTGTGCAAAATGCAAGCACAAAATAATGGTTGCGTTTCACTGACTGACTGGTGGCATTTAGTCTTTAGATAAGCAATAATTCATTGGAAGTAGCCTATAAAATGTTGTTGCTTGCAAATATTCATGGTCGTTTAATGATATAAAAGGATATGAAATGAAGAAAACTCACATGTCTTCAGTCATTGCATGTCTGAAAATTAATTCATGAATAATCTCACACAAGAAGATGAGCCAAGAGCTAAAACTAGCATTCTAGCATTTTCACTGGTGAACCAGTTCTCTATGTATCTGCAATATGGCCGGTCAGTTTTCCAATCATGAAAACACATGTTACTTTGCACTCCACAGACATTGCATATGCAACAACAGACTGTAAAAATAACCTCATGTGGCATGTGGTAAAATACAAACGTTCAGTCACTGCTTGTGGCTATATAGTGAAGTATGGGGTTGAGAGTATAGTGCCGGTGTCTAATTAAAACGTGCTATACCTACGACTTTTGGGAAGAGTGGCTTCGAAGGAAGGACAGCAAACTCATGAATCATTAATGAAGAGCAGATCAGGGTGTAACCATGGAAACAGTGATACCATGGCAACCCCAGGTTCTCCTGTCACTCAGGGGCCCCTCAGGCCAGTATATCCGGGGATAGGTTCCTCTCCCATCCATCATGGGCAGTAATGGAGAGTTTCTGGAGCAGTCTGTGGCTGACTGTGTTAAACCACAGCGATGACAGCTATCTGCTCTCCAGCTCTGAGCTCTCTTTACATTTACTATCACATTTATTTTTCTCTCTCTTTCTGTTTCTCTCTTACGTCTCATCAGGCATTCCAATTTACAAAGGGTACCCTCTATTTTACACCGCAAAGCCTTCCCAGCATGGATCACATTGGATTTTTCAGTTTGTGTTCATCTTCACATTCAAAGAGTTTTCCGGTTTGTATCACAGATCAGTCTTTCTATGGAACAAACATAAAATGTCCAGATGACATATATGAATCTGTTGAATGATTAATGGATATACTGGAAAGACAGCGGCCTAAAAAGTAAATGCCTCTCTTTTAATGAATACGTCACTATCATACTATAGCCAAGCACTTTTTTTAAAAAAGTTAGTTTCTTGAGAAAAAAGCCAGAAGCTTTTAATAAGACAAAACTCCAACTTTTTATTTTATAAAAAAACGCGTTCTAAATTAAACCTTCGAGATTTACACCGAAAATGCTTTCTATAACTGAATGATACATTTTCTTTAAGCAATCAATATGCTAGAATATCAGTCAATTAAAATGTGTGGTTACGAACTTAATTTTTGCATTATGTTAAATATATATTATGTATTGTATATATTTTATTCATGGCCGGAAAATGTGTAATGTAAAATGTTTAATGTAGCCCTAACTAATTTTTTTTTTTGCAGAATGATTTATTTCTTTAGCACAAGCACTGCTTCGTTTGCAATGTTTCATTGTCACAAATATTTGGCAGGCTGAGGTGCAAGCTTCAAGGATTCGAAGACCAAGGGACAATGATAAGGACATTCACCGTGTTGCCAGTAGGCCTACTGCGGGTTGCATATCGGGAAGCTGTGCTTTTGGGACATTCGCCAAATCCATATTTTCATCAGCATGCAAAGCTCAGACCATTCCCCGTTAAACATATTCAGTTCCTCCGAATTTACAGCTGTTTACAACAATCAAACCACTTCTTTGACTGTACCCAAATCAGTGTGTTTCATTTATTTACCTCTTTATTCTTTTGTTCCATTTATTATCTGACCATTATCTTTTTTTCTGTATGTATAGCCTATAACATGACTGTCATTGGTAAAATTAAAACTATACTGATATTAAAATCACATTGTATCGACTGGACTGCAACTATTACATCCATATTTGCGTATTTAGCCTATGTATTTATTTACATTCATGTCTATTTTGTCATACTGTTCTACGTAATTTATTTTGATGTGTTATATATGTTTCTTTATTCACTTATCTTTGTTTTTTTTATTTCTATTGCGTGTTACTGTTGTTATGTGCACTGTAAGCTTCTTCTGTCACCAAGACAAATTCCTTGTTTGTGTAAACATACTTGGCAATAAATCTCATTCTGATTCTGATATAAAGATTAGGTGTAATTCTGAGTTTGTCCTGCAAATGATTGCATAGGTCTCCTCCTTACGATGCCCTCAGCTCTTGCTCCAGAGCACTTTCGGGTACGTGTTTTGGGAAACAGCCCACAATTCTAAACATTAAAATAAAAATAATATGACTGTTATTTGCCCATATAAAAGAGCCGGGCACGGGATACTATTTGTGTCTTCCACCGATAATTTATTCATGCATATTTAAATGTCTGATTATTAAAAGAAAAAAAAAATGTTTTCAGTACTGTAGCTAGCTTGATCTAAACATTTAGACCTCATTATAGAAGGTAAAACATAAACGATACTACGGCACATTTGAATGTTTCTTACCATTTGTTTTGTCATGGTTGAATGAGCTGGAATTAATACTGAAAAACTCAATTTAAAAATGTAATTATAATATATATATATATATATATATATATATATATATATATATATCTCAAGTGCAACTAAATTGTTTGCCGTTTTTCATTGCTTGTCCCACTAACGTGCACTTATTGATTTAGGAAGTGGGTGGCAGATTGATTTGGGACTGCAGTGGCCCCATGTTTATTGGGCACACAAGTCCACAGGTCTGAGGGTATTAGGACTTCTCATGGGTGGCCAGGCCACTGTGATACACCACTCCCCACTGCTTTCATTGCTCGCCGCAGAATGGTTTTGATCATGGTCAAAGGAAAACGTAACACCTTGATTCCACGTGACAGTGGTCATTTTGCTGGCACAATTTTAGGACACTGCACAAAAAAAAAAAAAAAAAAAAATGCCTTTAAAGTGAATTCGATAATCCCAAACTGTGCTGTGATTGCAACGCAAATTCGTGTAGCTACATAGGCTACCTACATGCTGGGATTCACGATTGATTTGGGCCCTTCATCCTCTACGTGCCTGGTAGCTCACATATTCCTAACTTATGGGTTTCCCTAAAAGCTACTTCAAGCGAAGGCGCGAACAGTGCAACAAGAGTCGCTGTTTGTTTATGAAATGCTGAAATGTAAAGTCATTTTTATTTGTAGCCTATAGCGTTTTTCACAACGTTTTGCGGCATATAGCTTGTAAATTACCTGGATGGCAAAGTTTTAGGCTAAATCAGTTTTTTAATAAATATTCAACTTATTTTCTTCCTAAATATTACTGCGATTGTTTTGTGCATAACGATCCTACCCTACTTTTACACAGCTACTGCTCCATTGGTCTGAATGCCAATGCGTTTTCGATGTTTAATTTTCTCAGATTTGTAGGTCGAGGTGCAAGCCTCCAGGGTGAAGCCCTGTGACTATGGCAGCATTGTTTAACACTTTGTTTGAATCAACTACATGGTCTACTACTCAGGGTACATCATTTAATTATTAGCCTATTCTATTTTTTATTTTTATTTTTTATTCACACTATAGACCTATATGAAAAATAAAAAAGTCACTGCATTGTCTACATAAATGAACTAGCTATATTAAGTGTAATTTTGCGGTGGCCCTGCAGGTGATTCTCCTTGCTATGTAGCCTACTTCGATGATTCGTTCGATCGTTTTTTTTACAATCTGCTTGGGGTTTCAGTTTTGGAAAAATAACATAGATTCCCAACCATTCGATCATAATAATGCTATGAAGACGACTAAATATTGTTATAAGAAACCAGGGCTGCGTTTCCCAAAAGCATCGTAAGTTGATCGCAGAACAATTGCCACCAATGGTCTTTACGATCAACTTAGGCTCAGGATGCTTTTGGGAAACGCAGCCCTGGATGATACTGGTAGGCAGCAAAATGCAAGCCAGTTTCTACTAAATTGTGACACTAAATTAATAAAATGTTGAATATCAATAAGGAAATGAAAATGCACTGCCAGGCCAGTAGCCTATTAATAAGAAGAAAAAACTCAAAAGGACTGAATACTGCATAACCTGCTATATGGTGATCTAGAAGCGCTGTTTCAGTTTGTGATTCAGCTGGAGCTTTAAAAATGATTGCTGTTATGACACTGATCTCAGAGCGATTAGAGCACAAACCTTGTGTGATTAGAGCTGTCAAATAGCCACTACTGAAACTGTCACTGTTCACAATCACTAGCAGTGAACAGCATCGTCAATTTTCTTTCCACAACAACTATCAATTAAAGTTGCACTAAAAACCATGCTCATGATGTAGTAGCACATTTATTTCCCCCAAAATAGTCTTCTGTTCTGCAGAAAATTATTACTTTAACACTTTATTGAATAAGGAAGGCTAGGCTAAATATACAATTATTCACATCCATGCGGTTCCAATATTGATCGAAACTGAAAGGATTTCATAAGTGCATAAGATGTTGTCTGACGTTGAAAACACTGCACATCGTGTAACCAGACGTCTGTTACGCGATCTTTGGCTACTTGCCTTTATTTTATTTCTATAGGCCTAGTTAAAAAAGCAGTAACGGATCATATGAATAACAGTCCGCATAAATATTTCTAAACCATTGATTAGCCTATTTTTGTAGAATAAATTGCGAGTCTTTTATCCATAGCTGTTGATGATCCAGACCTTTTGGAAAATAGGATAAGAACATAGGGTAAGAGCGCCACCTTGTGCTCGTTGCGTGTTATACTGCAAGTCCATTGGGGTTTGTCTGCACAAGTAGGTACAATTGGCTAGGCCTACATAAGGTACAGCACGGTTCTCAAAAGCTTAACCATCATATGCTCCTAGTTTCCTGTTTACACTCAGTGTATTTGGTGTGTGATATATATTTGTTTACTTCTCATATAGCTATAAATTAATGCTTGATATACAAAGTACTTTTGTACCTATTTACCACAAAATTCATCAACTACACCATTAGCTTGCATGTGAAATACTATTTTTATGAGAAAAAAAAAAATCACTTAAATGGTGATCTAAATTAAATATAAGTTGTTTCTGGATATTGATAGGTGTGTTAGGTGTAGAATTATGCCATCTGCTGGTTAGAGATTAACCTAAAAGAATTACAGTTTAAGAAAGAAATTGTTTTGACCAGCAGAGGGCCATTGAGATCCATTTATTTTACTGGATGTGGCCAACTGCTCAAATCATAACTTTTGTGATACATTATAAAAAATTATAATAGACAAATATTCTTTCAAATAGTATAATTTTTATAGTTTTTGATGCGTTTTTACAAAATACCACAGAAATTTGACAGAAAAATGTCACATAAAAAACACCTAAAGGACAAAACTGTCTGTGTGTGTGTGAGAGAGTGTGCGTCTCTCTCTCTCTCTCTCTCTCTCTCTCTCTCTCTGTGTGTGTGTGTGTCTTTTCTACATTGCATTTGTGCTCTAGTACCGGGCCTCCATTTCTGTGTGGAAATTTTCAGATTTATGCTGGATTTATTGATTTTTTTTTTTTTTTTTTTTTTTTTTTTTTTTTTTTTTTACAAATGAAAAAGCTCATTTTTCATTCATTTTCTCATTCATTTTCAAGACGAGTGTGACTTTTTTTTTTTTTTTTACATACCTTCAGAACAACCAAATCAAGCACAGTTTTTGTGTGTATAGATAGATAATTTAGAAAAAAGCCACAAAATCTTATTCCACTGAGATGAAGGGAACCATTTTTTAAATTATTTTTTTAACTAAGGAAAAGTCCCAGATGCACAAATGAGGGTTAATTACGTAATCTAAACAAATACGTTTTTAAATTAGCAAAAGCTTTTGACCATCTGTATTCGTGCACCTTCAACAAAAATCAACAATTCATTGTAGCCGTACTGCTAGAGAAATGTTGCTAAAAAAAAAGATGCATGCCACGTGATACTATACTAGCTAACGACTCTGGCTATAAGCCTACTTTGACAAAATAATTCCATATTCTTATAATTGAATAAAAAGGAACTAACTTAAAAATAGGGCTTAAGCTGAAAAAAAAAAATGCATTATGTGGAATTGCTTGACAGCCGATTTAGGGGGGAAAAAACAACATGTGAATTATTCTCATTTTCTCTTCTTCTTCTTCTGTAAAATGCAGGCATTGTTATATCTTTCTTTCCTGTATGGAATAGTAGGCTACACAACAATCCCCTCTAACCCGTTTACAAAAAAGTCTTCAAGGATCGAGACTGCCATAGCATTACAAAAGGAGTGAATAAGATGCGACTAACTGACACCTTACAGAACCATTTTTGGGAGGACAACGAGTGCGACGTCTTCTGTCTGCTTCTGCAACTTTAGTGATCTGCTGTGATGTCCACGGTAATTACACGATCTGGCCGCTAGAGCGCAGCGGAGATCTGGTTTGCTAGAGATCTGGTAGAGGGAAGGGCTTGAAGTGAAGGACTGTTTCTGAATATTTGTAAGATTAGTAATTCATGAGCCAAGCTTTCTCCACGCTGACGCAACGTCCTTTGGCAACGTGAAGACTACCAAATTAATATTCAGTACCCCAGCATTTATCATTGGAAGGTTACGAAGCAAGGTCAGCTTTGCTAATTAACAATCATGAGCTCAGACTCCATCGCCATTGTAGGCTTTAGTAATTTCGCAAGTGGGAGCCCAGTTAAATTTATACAGGCACACCGGATCCGGTCAGCGGCGGTCACTGAACAGAGGCTTCTTTGTTGCTATTTTGAACTATCTATTAATATATGAACATGACTACAGGTTGTTGTTGTTGTTTTATTTTTCTCAACGTGGTATAGACTGGTAGACTATATACAGTTTCTTTTTTGTTCGATGTAACGATTAGTTGACTGAGACCAAATGGGACTGGACATTTTCTTTTAATCGACAGCTAACTGTTACAAGCATATCTTCTTTGGGACAAGGATCTTCTTTGTAAGTCCATGCAAGAACTTCTAGCATAGATAGATAGATAGTTAGATAGACAGAAAGACAGACAGACTCTCATCCCGCCTCTTTTATCAGTTCTACAATAAATAATCTTTATCAAGTTTCATTCCGTTGACCTCAATTTTATTTAACAGTGTTTCGACAGAGGCTCTGAAGGGGATAGCAGCACAAAGTGTGAGGCACTGTTTTGAACAAAGCCTCCATTAGGGGGCAGTACATTGAAATTTAACAAGATTTAAAGGGAGCCATTGTGATTTGCCAAATGCGAAACAATTTAACCTGAATGACAATACCGTTCAAAAGTCCACACTTAAAAAAATAACAAACATAATTCTTGTAATACAATAACATTAACTATTTAAGTAACAGCAACAACACACACACACACACACACACACATACATGCATACACATATACATACATACCCCTTTGTAAATATGACCAAAAAAGGCTGTGAAAATAAATCTGCATTGTTAATCCTTGCGATCCATTGTTAATTTACAAAAATTCTGTTTTTCTTAGAATTCCGTTCCTGAAAATCAGAGCGATCAGCCGACTTCAGATAACCATAACTTCTGCTACAGACAAGCTATGAAAGAAGTAAAAGGGCTTGAATCCAGCTTTCATATGATATTGAAACCTGCGATAGGTAACATTTCACCATGTGATGGGTTTTCACAGATCACATCACAAATATATATATAACAATTTTAAAAAATCCTAAAAAAAAAAAAAAAAAAGAAAGAAAAGAAAAAGAGGCACTGCTAAAAAAGAAAAAAGAGAGTTGCTGTACAGTCATCCTAAACTAATTCTAGTTAAATTTGTCCACAATTACAAGGTAAGTCTGACAACGGAGGAACACTGAAAAACAAAGACCACAACACTTATAGTTTTAGTTGTTGTGCTAGTTTCTAAATTACATTTGGGGTATAATATAACATCAATACTTAACTGTTTATTCTCAAACAATATTTTTTCTTAAATTTGACAAAACCTGAAAAGTGAAATAAAATTGGTCTACCCAGTCATTCTCTTTTTTGACCACATTTCAGACTTGAATAATCTCCCTGATCATGCCTTTTGTGCTCAAACAAACTGTGCTCATAGGGTACTTAGACAGCCATTTGGCAAATTCTCCAGAACTGTTTTACACCTCTTTTGTCCTAACCTATTGAAATCCAATGGCAAAACGTAGAGAGATTTGATTCAGGAGAATGTGAGGTGTTGTTTTAGGCTCAAATACAGGTGGTGAAAGTGTCATGGTAATTCATGCTATACATTTCAGCAGAGTTCCAGTTGTCCACCCCCCACCCCCCTTGGCCTTTCAGTTGTCTGAACAGCTGAGAGTGTTTTCCACAATGAATCTTGATGGCACACATTTCACTGAACTGGCTTAAACTGCCCAGACGAACACTTCAGATTAAATTTTAGATTAGAATTTGTATTTTCTAATTGACACACACACATGCATATATATATATATATATATATACACATACATACTACCAGTCAAAAGTTTGGACACGGTAAGATTTTTAATGTTTTTAAAAGAAGTTTTGTCTGCTCACCAAGGCTGCATTTATTTAATTAAAAATACAGTAAAAACAGCAATATTGTGAAATATTATTACAATTTAAAATAACTGTTTTCTGTTTGAATATATTTTATAAAGTAATTTATTCCTGTGATCAAAGCTGAATTTTCAGCATCATTACTCCAGTCTTCAGTGTCACATGATCCTTCAGAAATCATTCTAATATGCTGATCTGCTGCTCAAGAAACATTTATGATTATTATCAATGTTGAAAACAGGATTTTTTTTCAGGACTTTTTTTTTTTTCAGGATTCCTTGATGAATAGAAAGTTCAAAAGAACAGCATTTATCTGAAATACAAAGCTTTTCTAACATTCTAGGCCTACACTACCGTTCAAAAGTTAGGGGTCAGTAAGAATTTTTATTTTTATGAAAAGAAATTAAAGAAATTAATACTTTTATTCAGCAAGGATGCATTAAATCGATCAAAAGTGACAGTAAAGACATTTATAATGTTACAAAAGATTATATTTCAAATAAATGCTGTTCTTTTGAACTTTCTATTCATCAAAGAATCCTGAAAAAAAAAATATTGTACACAAGTATCTTGTACAATTGTACACAATAAATGTTTCTTGAGCAGCAGATCAGCATATTAGAATGATTTCTGAAGGATCATGTGACACTGAAGACTGCAGTAATGATGCTGAAAATTCAGCTTTGATCACAGGAATGAATTACTTTATAAAATATATTCAAACAGAAAACAGTTATTTTAAATTGTAATAATATTTCACAGTATTACTGTTTTTACTGTATTTTTAATTAAATAAATGCAGCCTTGGTGAGCAGATGAAACTTCTTTTAAAAACATTAAAAATCTTACCGTGTCCAAACGTTTGGCTGGTAGTGTATATATATATATATATATATATATATATATGTGTGAATATATTACTGTTTATTATGCTACAATAGTGATTCTAGATTCTAGTTGATATTCTTACAGATTTGTTTATTTATTAAGAATGAGAAGAAAATGATTGCTTGTTACTATATCAGTTTTAATGAACTATGCAATGCATTGTCTTCTGTTGTATTATTTTAATACTATCTAACATTTAATGGTACTCTAACAAGCAAAAGCCCTTTGCCTCACAAAAGGTTAAAGTATCACGTGATCATGTGTTTACGAACGCAACAATCACGTCACCAAATGTGTAGATTACTCTGCTGCAATACTTGCACACACGTAGTAGTTTCATAGGGGTTAGCTTATTTATTTATTTATTTTTTAATTATATTTAAATCGGAAAAAAAAATCATAGTAACATTTTAAAATACATACATACAGAGAAAAGATAAAATGATAGAAATAATCTATCATAATTTAACAGACAAAAAAGTAGATAATAGTAAAGTAAAATAGCCATGGCTTGGTTTTAACACCCTAACGAATGACCTGTGAGCTGCAAAGCCATCAGCCTCGAGACCCAAGGTGTGTCTTCTTTAAACTTAGACGTCAGCTTTTGTCCATATGGCGCGACGTTGTTTATGCCAATTAAAACTTTAAAACCTAAAACCTTCAAAAGTGATTCTGTTTAACATAGTGATCATAACCCAAACAATTTCACTCAGAATGCGCAACCTATTCATAATTTATTACATAAAGTAATAACTGTGGCCCATTTCCTTGATTCAAAGACTTACCGCTCATTATTTTAAATCCCCAGTTCAACCAATAACTGACGAGATCAGTGGCGTCGTCATCTGGATCTAATTTTCACGAAGAAACTTGACTGCGGTCAGGAACATCCAATAAGATTTCAATACCGCGTCTAGAACGTTGCTGATTCAAATTTGAACGTTTCCGAACCAATCAGACGACAGCTCTATGGGTGGAGTCTATGGGCATTTAATCAAGTTTGTGCGCCCTGTAGCACAGTGACAAAACAGTTTACAACAAGAGTACGTACGTTTTGTCGAGCAGTCGAGGCTGATTAGAGGTAAGCATGTCTTAATGTATCCCACAGATCTTTTAAACTGAGCTTTTATCGAGCAAATATAAAGATAACGTTACAGGGTCGCGTTAGAATTGTGTATGAAACTTTTAATACGTAAAATACCATTACTGCAGTTGAAAGTAAGGAAAGTGTTATTTATGTATTTAAAAAAAAAAATGGTGTTCATCTCAGCTGTAGCGTTTTGGTTTTGTGAACACGTAGATTTAAAGGATTTTACAAGCTTAGTGATCTTGTAAAGTTAAGAGCGTAAGCAGCCATGACTGGCTTGGAGTTTGAGGTCGTAATGGAGCGCAGCGCTCGTGTACAGAGACCGAAGCGGTTAAAAGTGCTCTAAAGTAGTATACCGTACAAACTTACTCGGTTTATTTATTTTCAGCGACTAGAGTTTGAAGCAGTTGCCTTCAACATGCATTCTAGTGCATATTTCCTGCAGTTTAGGCGGGAAACAAAATGGAGGGACGCTTATTGTTCTAGTTGAGTGATCTGGTGGAAACGAAGCAGGAACTTGATCGGATTAACTAGCGTTTAGTGAGCGATCACTTCTCCGTCGCTTTACTAGCGCACAAAGCAATAACGTGTTTTTACTAAACGATACATTCTGCATTTATTTGAGTTTTTTTTTTTTTTTTAATTTTTTTTTTTAACAGTTTTGGCTTTTTATTACTTTTAGCGTTATACAGCCATGGGTAAGGATCCTAATAAGCCCAGGGGAAAGACGTCCTCTTATGCCTTCTTTGTGCAAACCTGCCGGGAGGAACATAAAAAGAAAAATCCAGGGACTGCGGTGAACTTTGCAGAGTTCTCCAAGAAGTGCTCTGAAAGATGGAAGGTGAGTTGAACAGAAGGGCTGCAATGTTTTTCCGGGGGGTGGTTGTTGTTAGGGAGGGGGTGGGGCAGAATTACACGATGCATCTGTTACTCAAGTGACTGAGGCAAATGTAGGGCGGGAGGATAAAGAGCCGCACACTGCGCCTGGCAGAATTAATCATAGTCTCCTGTTTTTCAGACCATGTCCTCTAAGGAGAAGGGCAAATTTGAGGAAATGGCCAAAACTGACAAGGTCCGCTATGACCGGGAGATGAAAAATTATGTCCCTCCTAAAGGTGCGAAAGGAGGGAAAAAGAAGAAGGACCCAAATGCTCCTAAGAGACCACCGTAAGTAGTGCACAAATATATCCCTGAGAATTGTTTGTTTAGTGTGAATATTTAAGTCAAACTTTTTCTTTCTCTACTATCAGATCCGCTTTCTTTGTCTTCTGCTCTGACCATCGCCCGAAGGTGAAAAATGACAACCCTGGCATCTCTATTGGTGACATTGCAAAGAAGCTTGGGGAAATGTGGTCCAAGCTTTCACCAAAGGAAAAGTCTCCATATGAACAGAAGGCCATGAAGCTCAAGGAGAAGTATGAAAAGGTAACTGTTGGCCCACTTCAGGTACTTCTGATGGCAGTTTGCTCTCTTGCTCGTGTTAACAAGTATTTGTGTACCAGGACGTTGCTGCATATCGCGCCAAAGGAGCAAAAGTAGATGGTGGCAAGAAGGGTGGACCTGGCCGGCCAGCAGGAAAGAAGGTGGAAGCTGATGACGATGATGAGGATGATGAAGAGGAGGAGGATGAGGAAGAAGAGGACGAGGAGGATGAGGATGATGACGATGATTAAACTATATCAGGAAAACTTGAGCTGAGTTGTTTGCAAAACAATGTGAATGCATTTTATAGCATTTAAATTTTCAAGACATGTACAGAAATGTGTATAATTGAATACATATTGAGGTCATGTGCTGTTTTGTAAATGTAACAGCTTTTTTTTTTTTTTTTTTTTAAGCACTGCTCTTTGTCTGATAGCTGTGGTTGCTTGGTTTCTTTCCCTGTTTCATATTATTTCTACTGCCATTTTAAGACAAATGAGGAACAATTTGTGTAGTGTCTCAATTTTTAAAAGAGCTTTAAGAGTTGTGTAGACTGAAAATAATTTTTTTTTTTTTTTTTATTAAATTTTGTATATTATGACCAATTCCCCTTTCCACTGTGTGCAATTTTGACTTCATTTGACTTATTAAAGATTTTTGCAGAATTTGTTCTATTTTGTCAGACCGCATTTGTTAATAGCAACAGGTGCTAACCAACTACATAATTGAGGTATAAAGAATAATTGCTCCAGCAAAATATATTTAGAACTGAATATAATAGCATTTAAATTAGAACACTAAAGATATTAGTTGATTTGTTTTCTGACTGTTAATTTTTTTTTTTTTTTTTTTTTTTTTTTTTTTTGCACCCGGTCTTGGAAAGTGCTTGCTAATGTGGAATAATTTGAATAATAAGTCTGTTCATGTACTGGTTAGTTTAAGGCAGTAGACTGAGTTTGTGCAGAAAAAGCATCAGCTGTGCAACAACCTTTTGGATGCAGGTGAGCAGACTTGTAATTATAGCTTACACTGAAACCAAGTTCTGCTGTGACTGTTTTACAAATGGGTGCAATTTTACATTAAAAACCAGGCAATTTAAAGTTTTGCTGTTTTAAGTTAGGCTTAGTCTCTTGAGAACTGGCCAAGAAGCAAATGTGAGACCACAAGAACTGAGTGTTACCATCTTTAAACTGCGGTTTGTTTCTACTTGGACTCTGTTTGGTCATAGGCTGACTTGCCTGAAAGGGGAAATGCTGTTCTCACCAGTAAATAACTTAATCTGAAAATTAAGAGGCATAAATGCACATGTAACTTCATCTGTAACCAGAGTTACATTTAAGTGCATTAATGATTTATGTTTGGGCTGAGATGTCCTTTTGCTTGGTCATGTGACGTGGATCTGTAAACATAGGTTGGATATATTGTTCTACGCAGTGACAATAGATTATATTTGACATCTGCTCACCTGCATCCAAAAGACTGCTGCACAGCTGATGCTTTTTCTGCACAAACTCAGTCTACTGCCTTAAACTAACCAGTACATGAATAGACTTATAATTATTCAAATGCTTGTGATCACTTCCACATTAGCACTTTCCAAGAACCGAGTGCAAAAAAAGGTTAACGGTCAGAAACTCAGAAAACAAATTATCGACTAATATCTTGTTTTATGTTTTAAATTTAAGGTTTGCAACCCTTTTACCAAAATCTGGAACACATCTAAATACAGAAACCATGATCTGTTATTTTTTTCATGACTACAGCCATTTAAAACAACCTATTTATGTTTCAATTTTATATTAGGTACGAAATTATGTAAAATTCTAGTTTTTTTATACACAAAAAGATGTGATTTATGCAGTTAATGTTTTTTTAAAAATGGCAACCAACAAAAATTGCAAGTTTAATCACCATGTCATCTAAATGGTTGAAATGTCAGTGTTATAGCCTGCCAAAATGTAAAACTTTGGTAAAAATGTTCCATTTATTTTCTTGAGAAAACAGTCATTATAAGTTAGATATTTACACCTTCATTCAGAACCCCACCGTATCTCAAAATGTTAATTTAGAAATAATCATATTTACATTGTACAAAAACAAAAATGTACACATTGCAATCATTCACGCCCTTAAAACATAGATTTGCTCCACTTGCTTGGGATTGGTGATTTTTGGCCATGAATAGTATAATCAATCATTGATTTTCACAAACAAGTAAACATCTATTCCCCCAACCAAGCAAACATTTATGCAGTAGACAAAATAATTGTATCACTTTTTTTTTTCATTGCTGACCCATTGTCCCCATTTCCCTTTTCTTTCCACTCCCATTCTTTACCCATAGAATATGGCAAAAAAAAAAAATGTGCCTTTGTGCCAAAGACAAAAATATTTCAAGTGGCAGGTTGTCATCTCAAACATAATGAAGTTCCAGTGTTAAAAAAAATATATGCATCCCAGTACATGATGGACAACCTTTACTTTATAATGGAGCAGCAACAGAAGTGGTATTAGATAATTCATCTCAGCACACATTGTGCACATTCTACGGAAGAGAAAAAACATTCTGTTAGGTAGACCCCTCCCCAATCCACAGATTCCAAAGAAAAACCCATGTGACGGACACTGGGGACGAACCGATGTAAACATTGTCCTCAATGAAGAGAAAAAAAAAAAAAAAAGTTTATGATCAGAGTTCAGAGTTATTGTGGTGATGACTAAAACTTCATTAGTCACATGTATACAGGTAAAACCTGTTGCTGTAATCAGTGTTTATCCTTGAAGCACATTTGAGACAGTAAAGCCAGCTCTCAAACTGCTACAATGTTGTTCATTTCCCACTTCTGTGAGCTCTTATTGTTGTCACAGTCAGCTATGTAAACCTTGTGCAACACATCAGAGCGATCCAAGCATTTCCCTGTAGGTATATGTGTGAATCGATGCAGATCCTATGAGAAATCAGAAAAAGCACCAATTCAGCATATTAGATCAATTTCTGAAGGATCAGGTGACACTGAAGACTCGAGTATTGATGCTGAAAATTCAGCTTTCCCATCACAGGAATAAAATACACATTTTAAAATATATTAAAATAGAAAACAGTTATATTTTGAATTGTAATAATATTTCACAACATTACTGTTTTTTACAGTATTTTTGATCAAATAAATGCAGCTTTGGTGAGAATATGAGCCTTGAACCTGAAATGCTCATTTCTACAGATAATACATTTTTGACATCAAACGAATAATAAATGTAAAAGTATTTTTCATTACACCGTATCCTAACCAGACACGATGCAATAAGATTCCAGCGATGAGCAATTTGACTGTCCACACAAGACGCGACACGAAAATGAGAAGCGATAAAATCAATTAAAAACCACAGCAAATCAGAAGAGAGTGTGGGCGGGCTCTCTCGGCAAGAGCACAGCGGACACAATGAAATGGGCAAGTACTTAGTAAAATTCATAAATATTACACAATTTAAACATTATTTAAAGTACATACAGAGTGACTAAACCAATCTTTGTCATAGAATACACTTGTTTGTTCGCATTGAGTTGACAGTTTGAACATTCTTGTGCCCATTTATTTATTTTTAAGATCTGAGGTGAATTAGCCAGTGTTGTTTTCATTACAGCTAAAAAGCTGGGAACACAGAACGATATTCAAACTCACGTTAGACACTTTTAACATTAAATAAAACACATAAACAGTACCTGATATTATCATTGCCATACTTTGTGTTGCTGTTCCAGCCGATGTTGCAGCGAAATAGAAACCGTTTTTAAAATAGAATATTCTTGTGTCGCCGTCGCGGCTGGTTAGGACACGGTGTTAGCCCCTTTCACACAGCAATCTCGGTAAATTACCGTACAATTACCAGAATGACTTTACCGGTAAATACACAAATATGCTGTTTACACAAGCAATGGTGTTCTGGCTTTTTACCACTAAGAGTCTAGAGACCATTCACACATCAGCACCAAGATACCAGTAAATTCTGAAGCGCATGGGGAGAAGCACTTCAGTTTCACTATCTGTTTAATTTGTCAACATTCTGTGACAGGCATAAGGGATGATTACACAGAATGTGAAAAACACGAGATGCGCAAGTATCCAAATGCAGAGCCACAACACTGATGAATGGAAAAGAGAGCAGGGTCTCGAGCACAACATGTTAAAAAAAGCTGAGACGTGGCGCAACGGTCAAAGATGTCCATCTAGCGCATATTTACATAGAAAAAACTATTAAAAAGCAGCGGAGCTTACTGTAAATAAGGGGTGTCAAACTCATTTTAGGTTGAGGGCCGGATAGGAAAAATGTAACCATGTGCGGGCCGAATTACCTTTTTTAAACCTTAGTGCGCCGACAGTTACATTTAATATTAACCCATCAAACTACAAAAACAAGAAAACTAGAAAAACACACTGCTCTTTGAAAACGGCATTTGTTTTTACAGCGAAAAGATTTTATTACATTTTTATTTAATAAAAGTATTATTTTTATTTACTTTTATTTAATATTTTTTATTAGTGATGCACCGATTTTGATTTTTCATGGCCAAGTCCAATTTTTTTTTACAAGCAAATTTGCCGATTCTGTAGCATGAGCAGTTGTTTTTTATTTAAATTTGATTATATAATTTCAATATTTACAGCAAAAACGGCATGGTCTGACTATAGTTTTGTTAAATTATGCTACAGAAGACACCTGCACAAAACAAAAATTGCAGATGGACTGAATGAAAATGCAAATTCACTCTCTGTCAGTAGGTGGCGCTTATGGAACAGCAGCGATATAGCGTTTCCTTGGTTACTGCTGTACACTAAGCAGGGCTGCGCTTGAAAACACAACTTTATACGGAGATAAAGAGGAAAAGAAAATGCCTTAGAAACTTTTCTGTCAGTTCACTTCAGAGATGCATATAAACTGCTGGCGCATCTATGTTCTCCTCTATGTGTCCTTATTCAGCGTTTGCCTGTTTTAATGTCCTGTTTCCACACAAATGACAGTCTGGGAAATGATTGCAAAGCAGTTTGCTTGCAAGTCCAGAATAAAGATTGGCCAAAATAAAACTAAAAACCGTTGGGATTAAGGCTGGTGCCATACATCTCTATTTTTTTAAAAAATTATTATTATTCAATTCATTCCCCGGGCCGGATTGGACACCTTTGTGGGCCGTATTCAAACATACGGCCCGCGGGCGGACTAACAGTAATAACTCTATGATTGGCCCAAAGCAGACTTCTTATGAAAGCGCATTCTGACTTCGTACGTGCTCATACCGGTAATCTTCATTCTGCGTTCACAAACAGCATCATACCGGTAATTTAGTGGTAATGTTACAACATTCCTTAGTGGTAAAATGCCGGAACAAATTTACCTATATTTTTGAAAAGGTCCTGTTCAGACATGATCTTTTACCAGTAATTTACCAGTAAAGACTGTATGTGAATGGTTATTGCTATTGTTAGTTCTTGGAGCTATTACATAAACTAGTGTTGAACCTTATTGTAAAGTGTCATCTACAGTTTATTTGTGTATAGGAAAAAATTAAAGGTACTAAAAATATTCCAAAAATGTTTTGATGCAATCAACATGATTGATTTGTGGTAAAAATGGTGGTTTTGTTGATTAGGGACCGAGACTGCATTTCAAAAGAGGCTCGATACCTGTTGTGACATACCTTAAAATATCTCCACTCCGTGTGCTCGTTCAAGTTGCAGTGTGTTATGATGACGGCAGTTCCATCTACCCCCTTTGTCAAGCACTGGTCGTACTGCATGAGCTGGTTTGCTTCATTAATTCTGAAGAGCTGGAGAAAGGCAAAATTGAAATGAGATCAAAAACATGCTCTAAAAACTGTCAAAGCAAAGTACTGTTGCTAAAACATTTCCCTATACCTGATTCCCACCCATTCTGTGACAAGGCCCAATCTCGACATTGCCACCATTGGTGTGGCCCATGCTGTCGATGCAGTAACTGGTCTCATACCCACGGATCTATTGAAAGAAAAAGCGACTGAATAATGACAAATTCCACAACATACACTGTCTATCACTTTAATCAAATGCATTGTCTGATTAGCTATATTATATATATATATATATTCACCTCTCCCCATTCGACATTCTTTGGAGGCAGTGGGTAATGTAGAGGGATGTCATAGGCAATCTCTTCCATGAACCACTTGAAGCTCTTGCAGCGATGCTCCTCTCTGAACTTTTTCAAGCTGCTGATGTCCCCGTAGGCCAGCGTGAGAGTCTCAGGCCGACTGGCGTAAAAATAGTCCTTATACTCATCCCACCACACCTCCACCACCCGCACATAGTTCTACATGCAGCCAATAAGGATTAAAGTGTATCAGTAAAGTATAGTTTTGATCCAGTTTTGTTTTCTACATTTAGATTATGGTGCCCACCATGGCACCGCCTCCACTGTTGTTTGGCTTTTTTTATAGAAATAAAAGCCATTTAATTCAGTTGGATAATGGTCGCTTCAATTGTAAACTATTGTAAACATCTACTCTGCTCATCCAGCACGAGACGCAGAGTCGCACACAGTGCAGCAGGAATCACAGTTGATCACGTGACGAGAGTAAGGCGAGATGACTGACAAGACCATGGTGGAGGATTCATTGCGCAACAGAGCCTTAGCATCTGATAAATGTCTTATCTTGCAAAATGCATGCTCAGCACTGCCGTATGTGTGTATGTGTGATCGCAGATTCGAAAGCGAAAGTAAAATACAAGCTCCCTGATGCGCACAAATTAGGGTACATTCAATATCCTGTACACTGTTTTTATTTCTGTTCAATTTGTGGAAAGGAGTTCAATTAGGAGTTCACACACAGCCTCAATCAGAAGTTCTAGAAGCTCATAATTCATATATAGTAAGGTCTGAAGAGACTTGTGTGAAATCATACAGGAGAGAAGCCAGTCAGTTGAGTTTGCGGCAAAACCTTTTACAGTGCTTGTATATTGTCGTCTTTCAATGGATACAATTCATACTCAGATGACATTCATTACAAGATGATTAGTTAAAACATTTCAAAATGCACATGCAAACTATTTTTCCTGTCATGAATTTTGCCATTGAGGATTTCTTAAAAATACTGTGCAAAAGTCTCATCTCGTCTCATTTTCGTTAACCCAATCTTGTGTCTCGTCTCATGAGCTAAGTGTCTCATCACACCCCTAGTGATTATAGAATAAAAAGAGCAAAACTGACCTTAAGTGTGGGGGATGAGCCTACATGAGCAGGAGGTGGGTTTCCCTGCCAGCCCTGCAGACGGTAGATGTGCCCCACCCGTGAACATGGCACGAACAGAAGCTGCCCACCACATTGCCATATCTACACAGGACACACACATGGCAGGGATTCAGAAAGTGTCCACATACAAATAAACTGCTGAAGTTGGCTAACTATGTTGCACTGTCCAATTAACACAGGAGTATCACCCTGAACAAGTCTATTTTGTGATAATGACTGTACATTAAACATAATATTATTGTTTTTTAATTTTGTTACTTAAAATCATGGGCATGAAGTATTGATTTGCGTAGAAATTATTTTATTGTTCAACTTGTAAAGCCAGCTGATAAGACAGAACACAAGCACGGCTATGAAAGAAAAACGTTTGTGCAATCAGTTATAAAGTGTTGCACTGAACAAAGATTATTATTCAGAAATAACTGAATCTGATTTCCAGTACTGATTCTGATTGGCCACTTCCATGTCATTCAAAACGATAATAATAATAATAGTAATAATAATCAAATCAAATCAATCTTTAAGTCACCATTAAATCAACATATGGAATATTTTATGGAAATTTGCAGTAGTTATTATAAATGATTTATCTGTGCACATTATTATTATTATTATTATTTAATTCATTACAAACTTTTAATCAAAAAAATTTCCCCTCCCTCATCTATGTCATCTCTTCTCTTCTCTGACAATGTGTTTACCGGCATGAGGGCAACCTGTCACTCACATGAGATCACAGTAATGGCAAACCACAACCATCCAATCAATTCCCATTGAACAAAATCAAGTCCACCCTACATTTTGTTTCACTTGCAAAATGAGTCACAATAGGGAAGAAAAGACTCCTCCGTTTCATGCCAACTTGAAAACAAACTTAGGAACATAGAATTAACCTGTATGCACATTTCGATGAAAAAAAAATCTTGTAAAATTTTCAACTGAGAGACCACAACCAATTTAAACTAAAAGTTTACCTTGTAGGAGATCTCAAAGTTTTCTCCTCCCCAGATCTGAAGGCCTGGATCATAGAGGCCTAACTCAAAGAAGAAATCTCTTTCTATTGCGAAGAGTCCTCCAGCCATGGCAGGAGACCTGACACACAAATTAACCTTTCAGCAATGTTCCCCCATTACTTTTTACACACACAAGATGCTATATTACAACATTAAAAGATGAGGCCTTGTTCAGACAGGCAGTAAAAATCTAAAATCAATTGAGTTTTCTGTAGTCTAAAAATGAGAAATTGAGTGACAACAAACATGCACACGTCACGGCTGTTGACTACAATTAATTTATTCCTCTTTGGGAAAAAAAAAAAAAGATATTTGAACCAAAAAAATTAATTAAAACAAAACAAACAAAAAAAAAAAGATTTCCCCTGCAGTGTGAACAAAGCCAGAGACACCAAAACAAGCAGTAAAATGCTGATATACAATCAGGACGTTTCCATTATACTATCAGGATGAGCCCATTTTTTTTCTCAACACCTACATAATTCTGCAAAATTGTTGTCTGTTTTTAGGTTATTTTGCCCATAGAATCAAACATCAACAAGAATTTATTGTTAAAATTCAAACAGCATACACACTTTCCCTTGTTTGGTGACACTTATGTACACTTGCGTAGATTTAAGCCAAGTCACAAACACAGAAGATATTAAATGGTAAACAAGAGAGAATGGAGACTGCATGCAAAGAGAAGCAGAAACAAGGTGTGCGAGTCATTAGTTTCTAAATTCTAATAGACATACTGGAATCATAATTTATTAAAATCATTTCATTGTTTTATGACCACTTTATAGCATTTAGTATACAGCTTTAGCACTTTGTGGGAAGAATTTAAAGGGATAGGGATCACCCAAAAATGAGAATTCTATCATCAACCTCATGTTGTTCCAAACCTATATGAGTTTCTTTCTTCTGTTGAACACAAAAGATGATATTTTAAAGAATGAGGATAACCAGACAGTTGATGGTAGCCATTGACTTCCATAGTATTTTTTTTCCTACTACAGAAGTCAATGGCTACCGTCAACTGTTTGATTACCAACATTCTTTAAAATATCTTTATTTGCGTTCAACAGAAGTAAAAAAAAAAAAAAAAACTTGTACAGGTTTGGAACAACTTGAGGGTGTGTAAATGATAATTTTTGGGTGAACTCTCCCTTTAAAGAGTGTCAAAAGAGCTGAACTGTTAAAGAAGCAGAGACAAGTAGACTACCACCAATCTTTACAAAAGAGAGACAAAAATATCTCCATTTATGTGTGTTGTGGTCAGCCCTAATCAGCTCAGGATTATGGCTCTATATTACCGATAGGGCTCAGTTCTAGTTAGTCTCATCTGCTTCTCCTTGCTACCCAGCGGCACGCGTTTCCAAAGCATGCTCCAGTCCCATGCTCCTCTGGCAAAACCATCCTCGTCCCCGCCCCCCTGGGGCTCGATGTTGTAAGTCTTGCCGTTAATAGAATCAATGAGAGGCACTGTGCACACCGTTCTGAACATGACCACGGAGGATGAAGGAGAGGCAAGGGGGACGTCCATGCAAGCAAACATGGATACACATACACACACAAGGGGGTGGGGGAGACAAAACAAGAGAGAGACAGAAAGAATTTAATGATCATGCTTATGGGAGGGTGGAAGTTTACCGATAAGGCTCGGTCTTATGCTTTCTCTTAGCCTTCTCCCTGCTGCTAAGAGGGACCCTTTTCCACAGGAGGCTCCAGTCCCAGGCGCCTCGCGCCAGACCGTCCTCGTCCCCGCCCTGCTGTGGCTCTATGGTATAATCATTGCCGTCTATGTAATCTATCAACGGTACTGTGCAGACCGTTCTGCAACATTAACACAACAATAGTATTAACAATACATTTAGGTTAAGATAAAAAAAAAAAAATACCACACCTGTGTAGTGGATTTTAAATAAAATGTAAAACAAATATTTTATATTAATATTTGAATAACTTGTCATGTGGTCCAACCAATATGCAGGAAAAAAAAAAAAACATTATATCATAGAGGGCCCCTGTAGACCTTCTTAAAAAATCTTCTAAATATTTTGACATTTTTATGACAAGGCAAGATTAGTTCAGACCGAGTGTTTAAAAAAACTTTAATGATACTTTTGATGCCATGATATTTATATTAAAAATGTGTTCACCTAAAAATATATTTTAAAAATTTATATTTATTTTGAAAAAAAATGATTAAGATTAGGGCTAGAATGACGCATCTACGTAATCAATTATGTCGGTTACATGCTGTTTATGTTTATCCCTAATCTCCTGTCATGTTTCACACAAAACAAAACTCTAGAGCAGATGTTAATGGCTAGTATAGCAGCGCCGCTTAATACGGTTGTGTTCATACAGTGTTTTTTTATGAGTGTGACAACCCCATTGTATAATCGAAGCTGTAGTAGGTGCGAGCTGCGAGGCGCGTGGCTCAAACGTACTCTCTGCATTTGGTTAATATGCATTTAAAGTCCTTGACGGTAAAACATCTGATGGATGAACTCATGCCTCGATTGGACTTGTTTATTTAATAACACGCTATCAATTGTGATAAAACTACCCAATGTTATATGAGTTCCATTTTTGATACTGTTGCTGATTGCAGTTCTGAGTCCTGAAAATGTGCAGGCTCATATTATGCGGCGCTACCATATTAGCCATTAGCATCTGCTCTAGAGTTTTGTGTGAAACATGACAGGGGATTAGGGATGAACATAAACAGTCGTAACTGACGTAATCGATTACGTTGATGTGTTGTTCCAGCACTAATTAAGATGTGTGCACTCGCATGTTTTCGAGGTGCAAGGTAAATGTTACGTTTTACTTAGGTTATACCACATGACCTTTTTTGAGTCATTAAATTTAAACCTTTCTTTAAAAACAAGGTTCTTTAAAAAAATATATATATATATATATATAAACCAACACAAATAGGAAGAGTACATTTGTAGAAAGCCGTCACATGCGTTTTAAACAATATTTAATTATTTAAAAGATAAATGTATCTTCAAAGTCTCTATCAGTGAGCACAAAAGCAGCCTAGAGCTTAAGTCATACCTGTCTTTTGAAATGGGGGCCACCAGCGGTGCGTACCAGTTCACCCCAACTTCACAATGGGCATCCAGGTAGATCAGCACCTAAGGACAGAACCACAGCATGAGACAAACAAATACATTTATATAGTATCATTAAAAAGTATGTTGACAATGGGGCCTCAAACCTGTCCCAGAGTGGCTTTGCGGGCTCCTATGCTCCTGGCCTGGATCAGACCCTCTCTCTTGTCATTGCGGAACAGTTTGACCAACCCATTCCATTGTTTTATATACTCCTCCAGCCTCTCTTTAAGATGAACTAAACAGAACACATACAAACACTTGGAGGCTTTGTCTACACTGACAGACAATCAAAAATGTCATCTATTTTTTTTTTTTTTTATGTTGTCCAAATTACTTAATGAGCTCCATAGGGACATAACATGAGCAAAAGGCAAAATTTCCAGCTTTCTGCCTACACTTATTATACCCTGCTACTCAGTTGTGAAAGAAAGTTATTGGCATACTGTTCAAACCTACATCATTACTATAACAGCCAGCATAGACATAGCAGACATCGATTATGTCCGTCTGAGCAAGCGGATCCAATTTGACCACTTGCAAAATAACAGTGCAGACAGTCAGCCCTAAAGATAGCATTTGAAAAACCAGTGTGCAGCGTGAACAAAGTTTTACTGACCTTTATACTAAATGCATAAAACATTCTGAGCCTATACGCCCTTTATTGATTCTTATCGGCCAAGTCTGCAGCACTGCATTCATTCGTAGTTCCCCATGTGAGCGATCTCTTAAAGAGTAATGATCTCCATTCAGTAACAGTCTGCTTGCCCCATATTAATGAACAAGCGCTCAGCATTAGTTTTCAGGCAGACTGCCTACAGGTTGTGGCAAAGATATGTCTCTTTCATTTATGAGTGCAGAATAGAGGAGTGAGATATCACAAAACTAAAAGCAATTCATCACTTCCTTTAACTTGAAAAACCAGTAACTGCTGAAAGACAGTCACAACCTGAAACAGCCAGAACATGCAAATCACAGAGCATTTAGAAGATTGAGGGCATCAAAAAGCAGAATAAAGATGTAGAATGGAGCACTACAGCTTCTGTACATTAAAATTATGAGCTAACTGCACAATTTAAATCAGTGATATATTAAACTGATTTACTATCTATTGTCTAAATGCATACTATTGATCTTATTGTGAACAATTCACCCTTGCATGTTTAAAAATTTTTAACTCCATAATACTTCCAATTGATAAAGTCATCACGTCACTGCAGCAGCTGTTAGACTGCACATAAAAGCTTTTTTCCAGCTATTCCGCCATTAGAAACAACAATTATAGGACAGTTCATGTCAGATTTTGTTGTTGTGTTATTTAAATATGAGTGTGGCAAGCAGTTTTTGAGATTCCAAGATTCTCCCATTCAAGCAGAAAGGACTTGGTTTTGGATGCCCAAAATAGCTGCCAAGAGGCATTGCAAATATGGCCACCAAGTGAAGGACTGTCCTTGAAAGGAACTTTGGCCTGACAATCAATATGACAATACCACAATATGGAAAAAAAAAAATCTGTTGCAACTTCCGTTTCATCGCGACAAAGTCAATGAGAATCAGCATCAGAGGGGGTATCCGATTATATATATATATATTCTGAAACTAATTTACAGATTAATTCACACTAAACATACTAAAACTAGAAAAGTCTGTAACAAAGTCTACAACTAAGCATATGACATTGATGAACACTTCACTTAAATTAACTGGTGAATCCTTTTTTTTTTTTTTTTTTAAAACAGTTTCCTTGAATTTACCAAACGAACAACATAACCAATACACTAAAATTAATCAGATTTCTTTTTAGTATTTGAGGAGGAGGACAGGAAAGTGTGTTTGATTATTGCCTCTGTTTGCTTGGCTGATGCATCACAATAAAATGTGCAAGGTACGTACAAACCAGCGATACTACTTCCAGTTACTGAAATATCTACATTGATTTGAAAACTAAGGAGAGCTATCACACTACTGACAAATGTTGTTATAGTTTAGTTCCTTTGTGATTATTAATTTAAAAACCATCAGCATCAATGCACCCTTTCTTTGCCATGTTTGCAGTGTAAATAGGACTTGTCAAACCTGAGTTTGTTTGTTTTTTTGGACAAGCCCTGTGATGAGTTTAAAAAAGTGTCAACCACAGAGTACACATATATGCTATTTAGAGTATTTGATGAAGAAATGAAAACAACGCTCACACTACCTTTGTTACTGAAGTCATCAATCATGACAATCTCAGCCAAGTATCTCCTTGGGGTTCTTTTGATGACGCTGTGCACCGTCCTCATCAGGGTGGACCAGCCCTCATTATGGAAGACAATGACCACGCTGGAGGTGAGGAGGTTGTCATCATAGTGCCAGTATTTACATCTGCAGACAATATTCACAGTTATAAAACACACTCTGTACTGGAAGTGAACGTTGATGTGGAGTATATGTGCGTGGTCTGTGTTACTGATTACTGATCAGGGTTTGCACGTGAACACACAGCTTATCGTGTGTTTGTGGTAGATTGTTACATACTGGCATGCACTTTTATCCAGTGGAAGCAATTTGTGAGACAGGAAACAGCAACTTTGCACACTGTTTCCGCTGCACAGGGGGGAGAGAAATACCCAGTCACACTTCCTCATTCTCTTTCTAAGCTCAAAATTAAAGTTTCTTCATCCAGTTTAATTCACTTCCAGTATATAATACAGTTGTGTGTGGGACTGGAAAAGAAATGCTGTTTAAACTACAGCATGAATTGCATAAACTCCATGCTATTTTAGTTTTTCTGAATTGCTAAAACACTAAATCACATTCTCTGAACCAAATTCTCAATAGCCTAAACCTGTGGTTCTCAAACTTTTTATAGTGGAGTACCCCCTGAAGGGATTACCATCCTTCTGTGTACCCCCTCTCTTCCACTTAGACTGCAGTCTCACCTTTTCCATTAGGGAACAATATTTGCCCCTAAATTGATTTTCCAGTGCGTATTTTACCTTTATGAATAACTTTATGAAATAAATAATTTTTTAAATAAAAAATGTTCAATAGAGAAATATGCAATAATGGCAAAACTAAGTGTTAAATATTAAACTAAAACCGCCAGTAGGTGGCAGCAAGTCACTGTTTTTATGAGTGAGTCATCGAGTCATTCATTCGGTAACAAAGCAAGAGGCTGTGAATGAATCATTGAATCACTGACTCTCACGACTTGTTCAAAGCCGCATTCGTGTGTTGTAGTTCTGCTGTGGTTTTCGTTGAAAAATAGAGTAAATACTGACAGTACTGTGTTTAAAATGTACGTTTTGTTTTTTGACCTGTTGAATAATAATGTCACATTTGCAATCATGTGGATATTTGGGAACAATTGCATTCTTGCTCATTATCAACATTAAATACAATAACTCACACAAGGTATGTTTTTGTATCAAAGAAAGTTTGAGTCTTAAATCGATATCAATCCACTATCTTTGGATCTTAAACAAGTTCAGGTAGTTAAGACATCATTTGCAAAACTCATGCACTCTTTTTGCAAAACTCTAAACATTCTACCTCACTAAAACACATTTTGCACTGTGATGCCCTTATTTTCATCGTTTACACACAATGGCTAAAAAAATTTTCACACTTGTTTCTAATGACGTGACCAAACCAACTGTACATAATAGAAGTCAGTTCAGAGTGCCAAAATTGAAGATGTGAACGTGATACTAAGGCAGAATGATTCTCATGAGAAAGGAAAGAGTTTGCAGTTGCACAACTCTTTTGCGTGTACTGTAACATGCTTTTCACTTAGAGTTTTTTTTTTTTTTTTTAACCTTTTTGAGTTTTGCAGTTGGGTTACTGTATTTTTTACAGTATGCAAGTGCTGAATATACAGACATTCAATAGGTCTACTATATAATTCAGTACACTTTTACTCACTTTACTTGCAGTGCATTCAGTATACAATTTATTCACCTTACTACTGTAAAGATGTGATTATTACTACACTTTTTTTTTTTTTTACATAATTGCAAAATTTGTTTACTTTGTTACAATATACTTTTTTCTATAACTGCATGCTTTGGATTACGTGTTCTACATTTTTTGATGTAGTATCTAATGAATGATCTGTAGCGTTTATAATATTGACTGGCTGTGTGTTTGATCTGAAAGCATTGTTTGATTTTGAGCACAGATAAAATGGTTTTGAGGCAATTGTTTGATTTTACCAGAAGAGTCAGATGTTTTCTGAATTTCATTTGAAGATTTGATTTTGTGTTTAAGGTTTTGAGAGAGTGGGTGATGGTTTTGAGAAATGTGTTTTACCAATTCAGAAAAACAGTAAGGTTTGAGTTTCCATACACCTCTCATACAGTAGAGAGCTATGAAACTGAAGAATATGAACAAACAATTTGGCTTTGTTTGCAGGTTCTAGGTGGGTTATATTTGCACTAGAGTTTAGTGCATGTACAAGTTCTTATACAGTGCAAACAAAAGTTTTAAAGTAAAAGCTTGAGCAGGTTAGAAAATAAAAACTATATTTATTTATGAGAAAACTCTTGATGCCTAAAGTAAAAAGGACAAAGATTTGCCTATGCATGTGCATAGATCAAACACAGAAAATTTCCCTCCCAAAACCATGAAAAATATTGTTTCCTGCCTGCAACACACTGCAAGAGCAATGCTTTCTTTCATAAGGTGGTTTAGCCTCAGATTTAGGTTTCAATGTTCTTATGTGTGCAGAGTCATAAGGCCTAACTCGTGTGTTACATGGCACAGTAAAGCCATTCAACAGGAAGAACAACTCACTTCCATGGCATTCAATCTCACTGGAGATCGGGGTGTGTTGCACTACTCATAAACAAGTTGTCACCGTTCTAGTGCTAATGCTAACTGTTCTTCTAAACTACAGGGATGCTATTTAGTTACATGTTTTAGCTCATTTTAGCACTGAATCTCTGAGGTAATGGCCAACACAGAGGGCTAATTCATCATGAGTTCCCTTGAGAATCTCCACTGTAGGGGTGGTTCCTATTTCACAATATGAGAAATGTTATCTTTACGATAACAATATATATCACAATATAGTTATTTTGTGTTATTTTATCTAATTTCTGTTATTAAAAATAAGAAAAAAGAAGCAAATTACAAACAATATGACAAATACAATCTAACAAAAAAATAAGAATTACACAAATTAAGTTTTTTCAGGTACATGTCACAGTCACATTCAGTTTGTTTTGGTTTTCATGGACATTCAGTTTGTTTTCATTCATCACATGTGTTCCTTTATTCTAGTTTCCCGCCACTCATCAGTTTCCATGGACACTAACACTCATCATCAAAGCTGTTCGTCTTTTAGTTAATCATCACTGTGTATTTAAGTATTTAAGTTCCTGCCTGTGTTCTGCTTAGTCATCCAGTATCGCTTGCATTTAGACACGCTGTTTTGCATGTTGGCTTCTGTTTAGATTATTTTAATAAAGTTTTACCATCATTATCATCATCTTCATTGGATGTTAACGTTACAGTACAATAGTTTTACTTATGTAATAGAATTAGTACAGAAATTTAATAATCAAATGTAAAAAACAAAAACAAAAAAACAAACAAAAATATTGCATAGTCTTCACTGTTTGAATTAAATATAAATTTATTTTTATTTAAGCTAAAAAAAGTTATTCAATTAAGAGCAGTAAGTTAGGGCCTGTTTACACCTAGTCACTTCATGTGTTTTTACTGATCGTGTAGCTATCTGATTTATCAAAATGATTGCATTTACACTTGGTCACATAAATGTGTCTCCGCAGAATGGATTTAAATCCGATCATGTCACTGAAAGCAACAAATATCAGCTGCATTATTGATCATCAGCTAATTTCAAAATCAAAGAGCACAATAGGAGAGAGTGCAGCAACAGCACTGGTAAGATCATTTAGTTTCTTTACTTTTAGTTTTAATGATGATGACTGTATATCCGTCTCGAATGCATTTCGAGGGCATTTAGACCTGTTTTTTTTCATGATCGGATAGCTATCCCATCAGAGAAAACGCATGAAGTGACCAGTTGTAAACAGGCCCTTAGTTTCTCTTCTGTTTGATTCACATTAATGACACAGAGCTGCTGTCACTTTAAGACCAAATGCATTGATCCATTATACCTCTACTACTACACATCAGGTTTACACCCAACCGTTTACTTTCATTTGAGACATAACCGGCTGTGTTTGCATGAATAATCCATGCGATGGACATTCTGACATAATTGCGTGTGTATTCAACCGTTTAAGCACAACAAGACGTGAAAGAGAACTGAATTCGCAATCACATGCTGAAAGACACATCTTTCTGCGCATGTGCTTATGCTGTGTCAGTCTGCTTTTTCACTCCTTATTGTGCTCAACACTTTTTAACATCGAGTATTTCCCAAATTTTGTCTTCTGAGAGAGGCAGGTTTCTTTGTGCACACTTTGGCATTTGCTATTATCTGCTATGTTATAGCAAGCCTGCAGTCAGATGCAGCAGTGTCAAATGGCCCGACTATATTCACAGCCACTTTCTGCCATTGTCCATCTGGCAGCGGCACCAGCTTGAGAGAAGAAGGATGTGACTTGACAGTTTTGTCATTGAGCGGACACATGTAGCAGGAACAAAGTATGGTTACAGAGGGGCAAGAAGAGCATTGCAGCATCCACGCAGCAGACAGAAAAGCAACAAACTCCTCATCAACATCAACAGGAACTGGAGCAACAACATTATCTGCAGCAGAAGCAGGTAAGGGGAAACATGACAGATAATTAGCTCTGTACACGTGATTCATCAGGAAGAAGGCCCTCTGCTGAAACAGTATGACCTAAGAAAAGCAGGCTTCTAGTCGTTGTAAGACCATTCGAAGCGCTTTGTCATGAATAGACAAGTCACGTCCGTGGATGATAATGCTGTCCAGGTAATTTTCAACCCCTGACAAGCCAGTCAGGATGATGGTCATCATCTTCTGAAATGCTGCAGGTGCTAAAGCCAATCAGTAAGGAACACAACAAAAACGGAACAGTCCGTTGTGAGTATTGACTGTCCTCATGCAGCAGCACTTCGTAGTAAGCATTAGACAGGTCGATGGTAGAGAAAACAGTAGAACCTTTTAGAGCAGAGAGTATAGTTCATTCATGTGGCAATGGAAAAGGGTCCACGATCACTGCTTTACGCACATCCTAATTTTACCTGACTTCTTCTGAGTGACACACATCCAGACACGGCGTTGATGAGTTCTATCACCGCAGGTGCCTGCATGTGATTTAATTCAGCACTACGAACAGAGAGTGGCAGATGACAAAGTCCTTGGCACACAGGTGTGACAGTTTCATCCAGCTTTAAGTGGTGTATAAAGTTTTTAGCACATCAAACTCAGTTCACTCAGCAACAGTGTACTGAAAAACTGGCACAGGAGAAGCACAGGAAGGGCATTAGGAGGCAGAACTTGATTGTTTTCAATCCTCACATGCAGTGTAGACATTAGGTTCCTCCACTTGAGTGGTGTCCCTTTGACCACAATGAAGAAAGTAGCAGGAACTGAGTGATCAAGTAGGGAAAAATTCGCTGACAAACATCCAACCACTGGAATTTGGGCTTTTGATTATGTCACAAGCCTGGCTGTGGGTGGCGACAGCACAACATTACTGAAATGGCATGCAGAAGTGCTGTAGGGCAGAACAGATACGGAAGACCCACTGTCAACCATCAAAACAGCCTTTATGGAAGGTGTGGCGTTCAGCTACTAAGTTAGCTTTTAACATAAACTAGGCTTTTAGTGCATCCTCTGCATCCTTATACGTCGTACCCATGTTAGGCAATGAGTAGAAAATCTGTTGTCCCTCTGTGCCGAGGCAGTGAAGCAGTACAGCCCCCCGTCTTTAGTCCGGCCAGGTATCCCCTGTAGCATTAATAACTCGCAGATAATTTTCAAAAATCCGCAGCCATGTGCTGAATGGCATAGCAGGCTCACTGAGGCAAGGCAGGAAAAAAACTCGGTGAAGGAACGTTAGCAAAAGCATCCACGTTAGCACGTAATCCTCGTCGCCAATTTGTGGTGTCTGTCAGGAGTTATTAAACAGCAATAAAGCTCAAGAACCATGTTGTTTACTCATAACTTCCGTTCTCCACACATTACGTCAAAATACAACAGTTCAGAAATCGATTTTTCTTTTTTTTTTTTTTTAGCTAATTTCAATGAACAGACATTCAAAAATAATCTCAAAAAGTTTCGTAGTCCAGATAATTGAGTAAAGGTATTTAAATGACAATTAAAGTTGACAAATTTTTTTTTTAATTCGCTGGAAATTAACATTGCTTTTCTCAACTCCTCTCCTTTTAGCATAGCATTATAGCATTTCCCTATATTCCAGGTATCCCCTGAAACGTCACTATCTCTGCTCTCCAAATATGGTGTTAAACGTGTACGATATACCGATATATTTTTAATATACAATACGGAATAAGGCGATACCGTTTATATCGATATACAGTAGTTTTATACGAGCGCACCTGAAAAACAGCGGTGGACGTCGCAGAGTGCTGCTGCAGGGGAAATGCATTATACAATTTAGCTTAAACATGACTAAGATTAAGATACAGTTAACACGTAGGCCTATCGTTTAAAGCGGCTTGCCCCGTCAGATGCTCTGACAGATTCATGTGCTGACTGATATTTGTGCTGTTTAATGCTTTTACAAAGTGGTGTTTTCCTCAGCGCATAACTTACATTTCACAGGTATATTTTCCATCTGTAAATGTTAGAAAGTCATACAAATATTTCCATTTTGCTGTCAGGAGTGGACAAGCCTTCTGCTAGCGAATCTCATTCTCCTCTAAACTTCATAGACTTCCGTTAACGAGCGCAGCCGCGCGCATTCGCGCCAAACAGACGGAGCTCAATAGAATGGGATCACCATAATTCTGACTAAAATATACATTTTGAAAAAATGTTTGTTGTTGAACAATAAATGTGCCATATGTAGAATTTTAAACCTACAAGTAAGTGTATTTTTATGATAGCAGCAACTAATAATATATATAAATATATAGCTAGGCAGGATGTTAAATTAAGATTTTTAAAAAGTAAATACAGATTTTTTTTTTTTTCTAAATCCAAATAGAAAAATGTCGAAAATACCGAGATATATACCGCATATCGCCATTTAGCCAAAAAATACCGAGATATGACTTTTTGGCCATATCACCCAGCCCTAAAACCAATCAAAAAGCTTAGAAATGTACACACACAGTGACGTAAACGCTGATCATTTGTCAATGGGAAGCCCCGTTTCGACTGACCCGCACGCGATTGGTCCAGCCATCCTCAGACTAGCAGCGCTCTGTGTAAACAACCTAGCAGATCTCCTCAGAAAGATAGTTCAATACTGTGTAGTGTAGTATAGTGTAGTGTAATATACTGTGCAGGGCTCGACAATAAGGACTGCCCGATGACCCGGGGCCAGCGTGAACGACGATCGCTTGTTTCTCTCTATTTCGCCTACGAAAATAGTTCCAAAGTCCACAGAATTGTTTTGCATCTCTGAGCAACATTTGAATGAATATGTTGAATCTCAATGACATTCGCTGCCACCTACTGGCGGGTTTAATTTCACGTTTAAAGTGTCTTTTCATTTTATAAATAATTTCAAATAACTGTATTTAACATTTTATATTTTCAACATTTCAAAACATTATTTATGCATCTGTAACTGCTCTTGACTGATATACTTTAATAAAGTTTAATCTATAGTTATATAGTTAGTTATACTTTAGATTACAATTTCTGTACCTGAAAATCTCCGGTTTAAACCTACTTGAAAAACTTGAAAAGCACTGTTTATTTCATTTATATGTTTGTTCTGTTTTATTTATTTTTGCTATTACTCATAATTTGATTATTTGTTCCTATTTTATTACTTACTGTTTCGTCTAATATTTAAAATTTAAATGAGTTAATCTAGTAGCTTTTGGTGTCATAACCCTATTTATTAAGGTTATCCCCCGGTTTCACAGTCACGGCTTAAGATAGTCCTAGACTTAAATTCATGTTTGAGCTGTTTTAACTGAAAGCAACTTGCAATGACAGATCTTAAAATATGTCAGTGCCATTGTTTTGTCTCGAGATGCACACCAGTAATGTTTTTTTTGTTTTTTTTTTCTAGCATACGTTTATAAAAGTTACTTAAATATCCTAATTGAACTAAGGCCTAATCCTGGCTTAGGCTAAGCGCTGTCTGTGAAACCGGGCCTACATGTATCAAAAACAATAACTAGGCTTATTTTATAGGCCCATTTTCTTTTCTTTTACTTTATTAATTTTTTATTGTGGGGTTAAGTGAACATTTTGGCGGGGCAAGTAAAAATTTGAACCACTGGCCTGACCGGGCCAGTAGAAAAAATCCTTAGCATTAAGCCCTGCTGTGTGTAGTTCTGTTTATTAATTTGAGAAATGTTGCTGTCAAAAGAGAGCAAAGTCGCCAAAGCGTTAAACTCACCGGAGGCTCTCTGTGACTGCGTGTACATGTGCGTGTATGCGCGAGGTGACAGTCAAGGATGCAGACACACACACACACACAGACACACCCTCTCAAGCAAAAATGTAGCACCTCTGTTCAATCTTTCTGATTTTAGTAAATCTTTGTAAAAGTGCCTTTTAAAATATTTATTCAAATAAATACTTTAAAATAATTTGAGCTTCAGCCTGGTTTAATAGCATTTATATATATATACAAATGTCTTTGGTCAAATTAAGCTGTAAAATAAATAGTTTATCCCTTTAAATGCAATCGATTTTGAAAGATATCAACAAAAAAACAGGCAAAAAACTTTAAAAGCAATTTTCTCAGGTTTTCAATTGGAAAAAGACGGCAGACGACCATAATTCAAATGGGTATATCTTTAAAACCATTCAAGGTATCAAGGTTCAAGGACTTTGACTAGGATATCATTTTAAAGCCTATTGTCTCCTCTTTCCATTGATACCAAAATCTCAATTTTGAAATTTGGATTACTGTGACTCATTTTGCTGGATCAGGTCACATATTATAAAGCGACAAGAATACTTTTTGTGCGCCAAAAAAAAAAAAAAAAGAAAATCAAAACACCATTATTTCACAGAAACAATTTCACATCACCCCTCAGGATAAGATAATCACTAATGAAGTATTTGGGACTTTATGCGTTCTTGGCCAATGAGCGTCATCATTTTCAAAGGGCAGAAGTGATTGGCTCAAAAAACTTTTTTGTGCCAACAAACAAAGATGGCAGATTTAAAGTTAACAAAGCTATTCTTACTTTACTTGACTAACATGCTGCCTTATGAGGAAGGCATGACTAAATTATGAACTGAAGCAAAACAACGCTACTAAGAAACCAAGTGTGTAAAGATTGACATCTTCAGACAAAAGTTGGTATCACTGAGTACACTCACCAACACTTCAGTTTGTCAAAGGAAATACAGCCAATATAAATGCCCTACGTAATCGTGTTATGGTCTGAATAATCATAAATAAAGGTTAAAAATATATCTGGCCAAACAGAGCTCTGCTGCACTCTGAGAAGTCACACACCTGTGGGTTCACTGCTGGTCAGTTTAAAAGGGCTATACACCAACCAATAATGCCACAAAAGATCAGTGCAAGGTTTTCTTTTTCCTAGTGAGTGCCCATTTATTGCCAGTACTGCAAGTTCATAAGCTGTTGCTCACCTTTACACCCTGTCTGTACCAAAGAACAGTGGTGTCCATTGTTTCCAGATTTCTCTCCTAGAAAAGGGTTTGATTTCCCTGGAGGAAGTTAGTTTGAGTGAACTTGCGTATATGTGAATTAAAAGTGTCCTGTCATTGAGTCAAAATGTAGCAGTGACATTACAACACAGCTGGATGAACTAGCATGACTGAATTTGGTTACATTTAGAATCATGTAGCTCAAATGGTACAACAATGCACTAGCACCTTTAAAGTCACGTGTTCAATTCCCAGGGAACACACATACTGATAAAGTGTATATCTCCTTTTTCTTCTTTCTCTTTTGATAAAAGCATCTAGGGCTGGGCAATAAAAAAAAAATTACTTATTTAAAGCAAAAATAAACTACTGATATATATATATATATATATATATATATATATATATATATATATATATATCATTAACGTGAAATAAAATTACTCATGTCGTGATATAAGATTTTGGCCATATCGCCCACCCCTATTCAAGATGTATAGATATAAATTTTAGAGAGTATACTTGTCATGTTCATTAAAATTCATTAAAGGGATAGTTCACTAAAAAAATAAAAATTCTCTTATTTACTCACCCTCCATCCAAACCTGTATGAACATAAAATATAATATTTTGAAGAAATTCAAAAAAGTTTTTGTTACCATTGACTTCTATTGTACAATGAAACAATGAAACATTTCTCAAAATATTGTCTTTTAAGGTCCACAGAAGAAAGAAAGTCATGCAGTTTTGGAATGACACGTAAACATGCGAGTAAATTATGACAGAATTTTCTTTTTAGGGTGAACTATCCCTTTAAAAGTCACCATTCAGACTCTCTGCAAAAGAAACAGCACAGACCAAAGAGCTATAAAACGCAGTAATGATTAAACTGCTGATTGTAAAAACACTGCATGTTTTTTTTTTTTTTTTTTTTTTACTACTATTGCCCAATGTATAACAAGAGTAAAGTGTGACAATATATTGTCAAAAAACAAACCCTAGTAAACTAAGGCCCGGTTTCACAGACAGGGCTTAGTCTAAACCAGGATTAGGTCTTAGTTCAATTAGGATATTTAAGTAGCTTTTATAAACATACCCTAGAAAAAAACATTGCTGGTGTGTATCTTAAGACAAAACAACGGCAGTGACATTTTTTAAGATATGTCAGTACAAGTTGCTTTCAGTTAAAACAGCTCAAACATGCATTTTAGTCTAGGACTAGCTTAAGCCTTGTCTGTGAAACCGGGGGAATGAGTTTGTATCCAAACTGGATGACCTACAGTGGTCAAATATGAAGCTGAACCTGTTGTTAAAGCCTCAGGTAGGTCATTTCTGAAGCTGTATGAATTCATAAAGCAGTCTCAGGCAGATAATCCAGCTTTCCAGCTTGGAGGGGAGTTAATGAGAGAGACTGCGGCTTATCATTCAGCTGTGACGTGGCCAAACAACATTTCGGTGGCTGAATTATGGGCATAATGCCGATCCTATTTAATGTCTGGAACATTATAGACTACAGCACATTATCTCCCCAGTACTAACCATGCTTTCAGTGAAAAGGGTATAAGATACATCCCTTAATGTTCTACAACACAGTACAGTGTTTCTATCCAAAGGTACTTTGATATTATACACATGGTATTTACACGAAGGTACTTCCATATTAGTCTTGCATGACAAAAATCATGATATTATGATGGTACTATGTCCAAAATGAAGGATAGTTATTTTTTGTTAGTGTGAACAGAATAAAGGATAAATGGGATATGACGTGGCTGAAAAGGAGGCATTTCGTCATTTACTATGTCACTAAAACAGCTTGTTTGAAAAGCTGTGTCCTTATCATTTTCATCTTTCTAGGTGTGGTCACAAAAATAACTTGTCAAACGTGTCAAACCTGACTGTCTACAGCATGTGTGGACTGAGGACCTTAAAAAAATAATTTAAATTGATCTTTAAATAGATACTGTAGTCAAACACATGCTGAAACAAAAGAGGACCACCGGTTAATATCTCATGGAGCAAAAAGCCTTTTAAAACTACGCAAAACATGGCCAAAAAAAAAAAAAAAAAAAAACAGAGGTTGCTACCACACCCACATTCTCCCCTCACACACACCTAAATACATTCGCAAATCAGAGTGACGTGCATCCTCATACTCACTCTTCGTGCCGTAAGTCGCTGACAGTTCGATCCAGAGAGATCATATCGCTGGCTACCATATTAAAGCCAAATTCCTTGATGCTGGCCTGAACGGCATCTTTGTACTCAGGTCCCAGCACAAACGGTTTGCTGCCCTCTCCCGGTCCGTCCTGGGCCCCCTGAGGCTCAGGTTCTTTAGGCTCAAAGTTGCCCAGAATCCCTTTCTTCAACACGGGTACACTATATACATTGGTGTGGGGCTTGAAGGTGACGTATTGCTTCTGGATGACATTCTGCTGGTTCTGAACTTTGAATGCAGGGTTTGGCTTGTCACCATTTTTCTGGCGGATAGACTCCAGATCGACCTCAATTCCTTCAACGTGGGGCCAGGGAACAACTGGCTTGAACTGGTCAGCCATGTCATTATTGGGAAGGTTGGGCTGTAGATGTTTACCTGCATCTCTTTCTGCCTATGAAATGAGACACATTTGTAGTTAGAGGTACATTAACCCTATGAAGCCTACTGTATCATATCTACTACAAGCCTTCTGCCCTCTGGTTGATAGTTCATACTTTTTTAGCAAGTAATTCTCTTGAAATGTCCACCTTCAGGTTGTGGTACACACAATTTCAAAATTTTTGCTGTGAAATCTTTAATGATTTTAATAAAGTAAATGTAACAATAACTTTGATGTTGTTGTTATTAATAATATTTCAAGACAGAGACATTTACTGTAGTCTGCTATATTGTCAAAATCTCATTGATTTATGAGATTTTTGCTCAGTTTGAGCCTCTGAGTAAAATTGAGGTGTTTTTCCCTCTTCTCGTTACATTATATCATACTATATGGGCCATAAAAGCCTGATGTATTAAAAATCATACAAAACATAAAACACCAATTATGCAAAAGACAACCTAAGGTGAAATGAGTAAACAAAGACGAAACTCTTTACAAATAATGTATCCTCGGTTCAAAAGTGGTGTGTAAATAAATCCGCGAGAATTTAATACCACAGTGACAAGCCAAGCTAAACCAGACTGCTGTTACAGCCGGTGACAGAAAGCTGTCAAGTGTGCCACGTGTCACTAGCATTCTTACAATCTCTACGGAAGCCAAACCATGTAACGTTACACTTGTTTATCTCGAGATTATCTGTAAGCATATCGACCCCCTATTCAATCTCAAAGACCCCATTAGTCCATAATCAGTACTGATACGACAAACCATCTAGAATGGTCACCAAAAATAACATTTTACGTTAAATAATTGATTTTAAATTAATAACGCACGTCTCAAATAACCAGTAACTACAGTAACGACCTTCCGGGTTTTTGCTGAATTTGCTGCTACTTATGGGGATGTAGACAGCGACATTTAGCTCTCTATGCTAGTAGCTGACAGCCATTTCTGCGTTTTAAGTTTAATTTGAATGGTAATACATATTTAAATACATGTCAAAATAAATAAAAACGTCCTGTGTCTGACACAATTCATCGGTCAGCTCTTGCTGCTCATCTCCATGACAACCGCAGCAGTTAGCATGCTAATCATCATGCTAACCGACCCTCCTGAATACAAAAACATGGTGAAATTAACAGCACACACAGCGAAAACACTCACGCCTCAAGATAACTAACGACCATAAAAGTGATACTTTACCATTACGCCACCAAACGGGTTGTCGTCGCCTGCCTTCGGTGTCAGGGAAGACCAAAGCAAAACCAGCCCCAAAAATGTGCCGATGACCAGTAAACTTCGAAGGATGAATCCAACCTTTAACCTCATTTTGGAAAAATCAGTTGAAAAATAATAAGAAAGAAAAAAAAGGGGGATCTAGCACAAATAAATAAACACTCCGCAGCCTGTATGGACACATCGAGTCCCTCCCTCCCTCTCTCTCTCTCTCACTCTCTTTTTCTTTCTCTCTCCTCTGCTCTCTTATTCAGTTAAACTCCCACTGTCCTCTATGATTCAGTCACGAAAAAAAGAGTCATACAAAAAGCCAGCAGTCGTGTGTGTGCGTGCGCGCGCCACGCAGCCATGAGGTCTGAACACACACGGATATGTGAATGAACACACACGGACGTACAGCATGATTGATAGAAAATAAAATGCCCGTCGAGACTTGCGGGGCGGAGACTTCCACATATGTTGCAGTCAGCATAGGGATTTACACGCATAACTATTGTAAAACCCTTAGGCTATCGCTTTGTGCCACGCACACATAGACCTAACTATTCATATTGTTCTTGAAGGGACGAGATTAACAAGGGTCAGAGATCAGTATTGAAATTGATCAATTCTTATTTTTATGGAATATTACAGTATTTAGGCCTATTATAAATTATTATTATTTTTTTTATCCATGTGCCCTCATAATCCTTAAAATAATTTCCCCTCCCTCATGGAACCACATCTCTTCTCTGATGACATGTTAACTGGCGCAAAGGCAGGACATCCTGTCTCCAGAGATGGGCTTCATGCAAAAACTTAAAAATGCTGCATTCCAAAGTAGGAAGGAAGGCATCAAGGCACATCTGAGTCCAATGCTATTGTAAGAGTTAAAAGTTTAGCACATTGTTAAAAGATGAAAGCTTAAGTTATATTTGAATATGTGACTGTTAATTCAGCAGTTTCTATTCTGTGTTAAAGTGTGAGTTGTTTGTCTAGACTGTGGTAGAACAGGAAACTTTAAATTCTTTGCAACATGCACTTACCAATGCTCCAATTCTTTGCTACCCAGACTTTTTGAAGGAGTTTTTGCTCTTCACTGACGCTTCCAACACAGCTATTGGATGTGTCCCAGATGAATGTTGATGACAAAGAAAGTGTCCTCGCTTATGGCAGTCACATTCTGACACCTACTGAAAAACGATGGTCAACATATAACTGGGAGTTATCCTGAGATACCTTCATCTGATCAATTTTTGAAGGCAGCATAGATGTATTCTTGGCTGCCTTTGATATCCCACAATCCTTGGCTTTCCATTCATTTGAGCCAGAAAAAGAAAGATGGCATCTGACAGTTGTGGTTGGTGGTCAGTTTTTGTGTAAATGTATGTTTTTGACCAACGTTTTCCACTTCTGATGTAATTTCTACCAAGAAATTACTATAGTAATTAAATATTCGCTTAGTTATCAGCTTAGTTCGCTCTGTTTTGCTGTAAATCATTAAACCGTTACACTGCCTCAGAATTCTGTCTGAAATCAGTTTCGTGAGGTGCCTTCATGTGCAAACGCTGCCTGTAAAGTCGTTGTCTATAAGGCAGCGAGGCAACAAGTCAGCTGCCTAAGGGTGCTTCTCAATTCTAATTTGTGCATCCTCTTTTTTTTTCCTCGCATCTCAGCTCCACCACCTGTGTACCACAGCGTTAGCAAGCATTACACTTTCTTCAGCTAAGGTTGCAGACTTGCCTTCAAGTGGCTTTGCTGTCACTCTCATAGTTTACAGTCACATGGTGCGGAGACCTAGAGGGGAAAATATCAATTGAACTGCAGAACAGGCCTATCAATTTTCCATCTCAAAGGAAGAAAAACAAAGATTATGCAACTTTTTTGCACTTTTGACCCATATACAGTAACTGCTTCAGTATTTCAATCACTAAAAACACTTAAAGTGCTTTACTAAAACAGTGATATTAACAGATGAAATACACCTTATTGATGATGCATATATACAGACGAGCAGATGAGCCCAGAATATGAACGCAACGCGCCTAATGGTAAACTGTTTTCTACGGAGCCCCGCACATGACATGCAAGAAAAAAAAAAATGAAATCGTGCGCACGATTAACTAATTCATTCCCTCGATTTACTAATTCGTGCGCACGATTTAATTTTTTTTCTTGCATGTCATGTGCGGGGCTCCATAGAAAACAGTTAACCATTAGGCGCATTGTGTTCATATTCTGGGCTCATCTGCTTGTCTGTATATATAAATCATCAAAGTAAATCGAGGGAACGAAACAGTAAATCGTGTGACGATTTAGTAAATCAAGGGAACGAATTAGTAAATCGTGTGCACGATTTAGCCTACTATTTTTTTCCTGCATGTCATGTTTTCTTTTAGTTTTCTTTATAATGGTTTTCTGGAAAACACTGTATGTAATAGGGCTGGGACAATAAATCGATGCATCACGAATCGAGAAATGATTCTGGATCGATTCTGAGATTTTCTGAATGCATTGCGATTCTATCTCGAATCGATTCTGAGTTTAGTTTTTAACAGCAGATGGGCTTTAGAAACAGCCATACTCTGCTTGCTTCCAATTGAACGCATGAGCGCTCTTCAGCACTCTTCTTCGTGAGCGTTTGAGCGTGCAGTTAAACTAGCCTAGAGCACCATCTGCTGTTAAAAACCAAGCTCAGAATCGATTAGAGAAAATCAAGAATCGATGAGAAAATCTCAGAATCGATCCACGAATCCACAAAAAATGTTATCCAGCCCTAGTATGTAAGTTTCACTGCTAGAGATCGCTTTTTCAAAACAGTAATAAAAGTGAAGCTTGACGCTGTGAATGAGTGTGGAATCATGGGAGGTGTCATCTTCACCTCCACAGCCGATGGAAGAGAGGCGGTATTAACATTAAGTGGCTTGGCATCTTAAGCACAGAAACCATTGGCACATGCCGATATATGCTTAATGACACATATGGTGGCACATCCTGTTGTCAATGGCATGTGCTACTAAAACCTGTGACATGTGCTGATGGATTGCGTCACGTGCCACTGACATTGTAGCAGAGCATGTCACAGTATGAAATGGCACCTCCAATAACCTAGTAACACATGTATGCGCTTAACGGCAGAACAACATTTAATTAATAATACGCTGCTTTCAAATATAGAGTTTATTATATCCCAGAGTTATTTTTTACAACAACCATTAGGCTTCTCCATGTGTTTAATACGTTGCCTATTGTGTGTGTTTATATTTATTAATATAAGTTTTTTTATTTATTTTTTTTATAATTTGTACAATGTATTTAAATACATATTGTAAATACACAGTTGTTTTGATAACTCAACACTTTATTTTTATCTATTTGCATAGGATTGACAATTCAGCTGTGTCATTTGGAATTATAAAAGATATTTAGATTGGTGGCCATAACTAAAAAAAAAGTGAAACGTTCTAGTTAAAGAGGTACTGTGAAGTGTTTCTTGGCAGAGTAAATACTTAAAGTATATTTTTCTTTTTTGGGATAGTTCACCCAAAAATCTAAATTATGTCATCCTTTACTCAAAACCTGTATGAATTTCTTCTATATGAAACATAGGCTAACAGAAAATCAAACCTAAACCGATCAATCAAAGTCAATGGTGACCAAAACTGTTTGGTTACTAACATTCTTCAAAACATCTTCTTTTGTGTTCAACCTAAAAAAATAAGTTATACAGGATTGGAACGACTCGATGATGACTAAATGAAGAATTTCCGTTTTGGGGTGAACTATCCCTTTAAGTAGCCTATTCTCTCATTCAGATCATTCCGTCTTTTGCCAGTTCCTTGTTCTTCCGAGTGATGCTCTTTTTCCTGCTTTAACTGGGAATTATTGATTTTTTTTTTTTTTAGCCATCTATCAAAGGATTTATACTCTACGACAATATATTAAAATTAATACTGTCCTCAGGCCATTTTATTACAATAGTTAGTTGTAGTAATCGCTTTGAGTCAGGAGATGGCGCCAAATCACTTACATCTATTTGTTTTTTATGGGAACCTTCTGACAATGTTTTGAAAAGAATACTTTAAAATAAGAAAAATATACACTATTTATAGTGTATTAATTATCTTCCACAATTTAGATAATATTTAAAATGTATTATTCTACAATATTTAAAATGTAGGCCCTATTATGGGCATAGCACATTTTAAACAGTTTAAACATTTTAAAATCTATTGTGTTCATCTGTGTTCAACAAAGCACAAATATGATAGCACAGAGAGAGAGAGAGATATCTGAATGTTGCTGTGGACAGTTCATTGCAGTTCTTTTCACATAAAGAGCCCTCTGGTGAAAAATTAATTCTTAAACTATCAAATTACATACATTCTCTCAATTATCATTACATGAAGGCCTATAATAATGTTATGCTTTCATGCTTGAAATGTAAATTTACAGTTGAAGATTTCAAGTACCAAACATCAGAACCAAAAAAAATTAATATGCAAATCCATACATACAAAATTCATAAAGAATTGGAAATTGCTTAACAAGCAGTTTTCTCTTCTGTGCTGACATGTCTTATTGAAACAGGAAACTTGGGACTAATAAATTTATTTATTATTATGCAAACCACAGACAGTGCACTAAGACACACCTCCTGAAACATTTACTGTTAAACCGGGATATCTTGTAATCCTACCTTTCCCTGATTTGTAAGGCAATGTCTGTCAGATAAGGGCGTTTTCCAGTTTCACTCTGACAGCTTTAAACTATTTGAGTTTGACTTGCAGTTATTAAAATACAACATGCTCTGTACTATTATGAAAGTGGGAGTGTCCATTGTTTATTGTTGCTCTGAATACATCACAAACCACGGTTAAGAAGGTTTGGCTGGTTTGCAACGGCCTGTTTACACCTGGTCGCTTCATGCAGCTATACGGGTGGGCTGGCAGATGTACTGGATGGGCTTTTTTTTTTTTTTTTTTTTTTTTTTTGTGGGGTAGATAGATAGATAGTCTTAACTATATTATTTATTTATACTAAACATTTTATAACACGCCTCTACATGATATGGGAGTTGTCTTATTTTCACTTTAAAGGGGTGGTTCATTGCGATTTCACTTTTTTAACTTTAGTTAGTATGTAATGTTGCTGCTTGGGTATAAACAGTATCTACAAAGTTACAGCGCTAAAAGTTCAATGCAAACAGAGATATTGTCTTTTAAAGTTATGGCAGTTTAATGCCTACAAAAATGACCGGTTTGGACTACAACAAGCTTCTTCCCGGGGTGGTGACATCACAAACCTTGCAATTAACATAAACCCTTCCCACAGGAACACGCAACAAAGTGGGAGAGGCCATGTCGTGCGGCATTATGGAAGCGGAAGAGTTGTCTACATCGGACGTGCGCGGCGCGATGCGTCAAAAGATAATAGAACCCATTATACTGGATGCGGCGTGGAAGACAGCTTCCAGAATCTACACAAGTTCAAGGCTGGATTTGGACCAAGGCTATTACTGAAAGATGAAGCAGTTCCCTAACTGTTTATGGGCCCCTAACTGTAAGTACGTTTTATTGTTTGTACATATCTTTTAAATGTGTTATGTTGCTATTTTTTGGTTGCATCAAGGACGTAAACAAAGACCAACGCATTTCAGCGTCGCTAGCCAGTTAGCTAAATTCTATTGCATACTTAAACAAATGCCAACAAACACCAACAAACTTCTATGTTAATAGACAAACAGTTGTTCGTGCTATAAATTAAATGATACCTTTACAAAAATGCTACTACTTAGTCTTGTATTCAGCTACAGTAAAGCTTTAATCAGGATGAAACCATATATTGAAAGCTAACAAACAGCAGTAACATTTATAAGTGACAGCATATCTAAACACAAGTACAAAAGGAAATACTTACCATTCATAAACGTCCTTTAAAAACCGTGCTTGCAGAGGTTCTGCTTGACCCTCTTCATCATTACTGCTATCTGGGTCTGATTCTGGCTGAATTTGATACGGCAATATAGACGTATATTTCCACTGAAGCACATGTAACAACTAATGGTAAGGGGCGTGGTGTTTCCGGACGCTTCAGCGAATCACAATACACTGGGCCAGCTAACCAATCTGAGCCTATTCAGAGGGAATAGGCGTATCATAGAATCAGGAAGTCAAACCAGCCGTTCAAATGACAATGGAAACAGCGGTGTAGAATAAAGGTAAAATATATGAAAAATACAGGGTTTTTTTTAATAACGAAGCATTAAGACATGTTAAACTGCGCCCCATAAACACAATCAAGCCTAGAAAAAAAAACAGTGAACACCCCTTTAAATAAGATGCTACTATTTTCACTTTTCTACAGTGACAATTTGGAAAGTAAATGCGACGGAAGCCTACTGTTTTAGTAATGAACAAAACTTTAATTACGCAGAATGGGGCCGTTCACACTGAACACGTTTTTCCATTCCATTGTGCTACTTTTCCATTGTTTTTCAATGTAAACACCTGCTACTCAGACAGGGAAGAGAAGAAATTGTTGAATAAAGTCATTATTTTTGTTTATTGCACACAAAAAGTATTCTCATCGCTTTATAACTTTAAGGTTTAACCACTGCAGTCACATGGACTATTTTAACGATGTCTTTACTACTTTTTTGTACCTTTAATGTGGTAATTTTGTTGCTTTCTATGGAAAAAAAGAAAAAACTCATTTCAGGTCTTGGAGTTTCTACTAATGAGCTGATGATCTGAATCAGGTGTTTGATTAAGGAAAACATGCAGTGTTGGGGGGCCTCCAGGAATGTGGTTGGAAACCCCTGCAATAAATCACAATAAGCTTTGTTGCTTTTGACATGAAACAAAGTCTCATATTTCAAATTCTGCCCATTTTACTACGAAAAAAATGCCATTTTAGCGCTCTTTAATGTGGCGTGACAGATCGCTGTAGCGCCTCAGTTCAAGAGAAGCGGCAGCGCGGAAAGCATGTGAACTGATCCTGTCCTCCGCTGCTTTATTACCAGTTACAGTGCGAAATAAACATGAATGAACATCTGAAGGTATGTTAAAAATTGTACAACTTAATGAAATCAGTATCATGTTTTGTGTAATCACTCAATCAGTGTTTCAACAATGGAAAGACGTTAATAAAACAGCTTGTAAACAATGTCACGTAACGTCACATTTACCTCAGAACAAACATATTCAGTGACCATAAACTTGTTAGTCAGCTAGAAAAATTAACTCTAGTGAGAAGCATTTGGATAAATATGCATGCACCATCTTACATATCAATTATAATTTTTAATGAGAGCTGGAGAGAGTGAGCGCATTCAGGACACAATAAAACGTATTTTGTGGCAAAAACCATAACAATAATTTGTCGTTTTCATCCTATTTACTATATTTATTTACTTGGTCAGTGTCATTGTGTGTTTTGTTTCTTTTTGCGGTTGTAGGCTGTAGTAGGACCTATTGAAATAACCAAATTCAATGGCGAAGTGATATATATGGAACCGCAATGCGGTCAAGACCTGCTAGAACTACTTTAGCCATGCATTTCCCTTAAAATAATTGCACACCTTAGAACGCTGGTCAACCAATCAGATTCGAGCATTCAACAGCCCCGTAGTATAATAGTCTATAATGTTTGAATAAATCCGTCAAGTTAACAGCCACCATTTAAATGTTTATATTTCAAAAATGAATTGGAGTAGAACTAATTTTAAAGTTAGTAGGCCTAATATATTCTAACTTGATTATTATAAAAATTTCCTTAAGTGTAATCTTAATTTGTATACAAATCAGTTCATTTTAACATTCAATATTAATGTAGTAGCCTACCAATTGATTCCCATGTATATTTTACAGCATTAGTTGAGAGATTTTTTTTTTTTTTGAGAAAATTTGCGATGTACTGTACTGTATATACAGTATATCCAAAATATTGAATCGAATTGCAAGCGTGTGAATCGAAATGCATAACTATGATGACAGACTGGCAGGAAATGGTGCAAAACAGAAAACAAAGTCCAAATAGGGTGATATTGTGACATAGTGATAAGCCTCATCTTTCCATTATTGTTAATAATAGTTGCAACTTGCACTCTTAAATGTGAATTGAAAATTGCCAGCTGATAATACCTATGCTCCAGGGACCTTATTCATATAACATCTAAGGATAAATGTAGATCTTAGCTGGCTGAGTTAGATATGGTGATTGACACTAAACAGTAGAAAATCAGTCCAGCTATAAATGTCATTGGCTGTTAAAGTCTTGTGTTGCTTATAATAAATTGACATGTTGATAACACACAAATAAGCAGTCTTTCAGAATGCTCTCAATTACATGTAGCTTATATCAGTTGCATACTATATGTATTAGTGAGCGTGGTGGTGCTTATGGGGTGTCGCTCTGGGACAGGTGAGTATGAGGCTAGGAGGGAAAAATCTCACAAAAAAAGTATACTCACAACAAAAAAAAACAAAACAAAAAAAAAAAACAACCTAGACTACACCACTGGCTGTAACGTCAAACTTGCTAGTCTCAGTGAAAAATCACTTGCAGTATGAAGAAAATATTTAATAAGCTCCCCCTAGTGTTCAAGATTGGGAACATAGACCTCAGATTTCCAGTAGGATGTTTTTTCGCTAGAGATATACTTTCAGGATGTTTTCACTTTCTCCTCATATCAGCTATTGATCCAGCAGATCAGTGAGTCCTCTGTCAGTTAGACTAGAGAAAAAAAAAAAACAGAAAAAAAAAAAAAAAAAACCTCAAATGAGAATTCTGTTGTTGCAAAGCATTAAGAAATCATTTACTTACGGTTTGTGATGCAGCTGCTATCAGATCCAATACAGTTGGCAGCTTCATCTTTCAAAAAAAGTTTCTTTGCGAACTCTCCTTTACTATGGCAAGCCATTTTAGCTTAATATGTTCCCAGCGTTACTCATCGTAATTGCATCTTTATTAGTAATAATTCAATTAGATACCTCTACAATTCATTTCTTACTAGTAACAATAGTAACATTTGAATTAGGATGTTTTAATTGTTCAAAGACCTCTTATATATCAATAGATAAAAGGAATCTTGATTTCTCATGTCATGACCCCTTTAAAGGTCAAATAAAAATTAATGTAATAGTGATAGCTAATACCACCCAAAAAAGTCTGCTGCAGATGGCTCAACACCAGAGGGAGCCAAACCATCACTTTTAAGATAAGATTTTAAGCAGCATGACAAAAGACAGACCACACAGGCAAGAAAACACACATCCACTCATTTTCTGCTTTATTTATAGACGAGAAACTCTGTAACAAGATAGAATCCATTGAAAAAGTCAAATATTTTAATTAAGTCACTGCCTCAACCCAAGTTTGACTCTACAGGTACAAGAGATGATAAAACAGAGTCAATACACGTAACTTAAATCTGGAAAGGCACCAAATAAATACAAATAAATATGTGTTTGAAACGATCCTGGAAGAAAATAAATAGCAATACAAAAAAAAAAAAAACTTTCCAATTTCTGGTTTTGTACAAATCCACCATGCAATCTTCAAGGACTGATACAGAATATTCTTTCATTAGACTCCACTTCCAAAGTCCTAAAGCTGCTCTGTTTTTCAAAGTATAGGAAGCAACTGGGGGCCCAAGTTAGACCCCTACAAGAGAGTCGGGCTGTCCGTATTCCCCTCGACCAGCAAGGTGCTCATTGTGGATGCGTTTCCACCAGCCTCATGTCTCTCGTTGTTTCTAGTCCCCTCATTCAGACTGCTGCAGAACTTTGAGAGGGACCCAGAGCCAGACATTAAAAACATCCAGGCCCACGTTAAGGATTGTGGGAGGTGTGGTTATGTGTGGAAGCCAGCTGATTGGCTTGACCACAACCCCAGGTTCTATGAGCTGGCAGCGCTGTTGAATTTGTCCAGAACGGTGGCGTTGACTTTCTGGAAGATCCACTGTTGTGTTTCAGACTCGGGGTCGCACTTGTTCATGAAAATCCGCTTATCGCCCGGGCTACAGTCCATGCAACCACTGCTCACCAGGTGGTACAAAGATTTATCCTGAAGCAAGCAGAAGATGGGAAGGAGAAAAAGAGAGAAGGAGGGTGAAATAAAAATAAATAAACAAGAAACAGTCACCGTGACTGCGGCAGAGGTCTAATCCTGCATTATCTCCTCTAGCCTTCAGTCAGATTACAGGAGTGGAACTAAAGAACCAAACATGGAATACGCTAATCAGAAAAGCTGACTTTATTTCTTGGCTTGAGTTTGGAAGTGAAACGTGAGAAATTGAGAAATGATGGACAAGAAGGGGGGTAGGGGTGTTTTCTCAGAGGATGCAAAGGGAGGCAGTGCCACTGTACAAAAATAAAACAATGCAAATATTATGAAATATGCAATTAAAAAGTGTATAAATCACTCACTTTTCTAGAGTGACACAACGACACCAGAGGTTAAAGTTACAAGAGGTTAAAGTGAGGCAGCGTCTCTCATTCCTCTACTGAACCCATTGAGTTTTAACAGACCCCCTATAGTGTGCCATTAGTTTGGTGGGGGGTAATTGAGAATAAATGGAGAAAAGTCACACGAGAGGAGGCAATGCCTCCATCACATTTTTATTGGCCTATTATGCTGTTTAAGTGATAAATTCCGATTGGCCTATTACTTTCTTCAATCGATAAATTTTGTGAGCATTCCACATCTGCACATCGCCTACATGATTATCGCTGTTTTATGCCATGTCAAAATCAAACTTAAAATGACTTACATTGGAAAAACAATGGAATAGTAGCACAGTGGAATGGAAAAATGAGTTCTGGGTGAACCGGCCCCAAGTAATATTTACTTACTTAACCTAGAAATGTGTCAAAAGTGTAACTGGAACATTAAATTACAATCAATTTAAAATTAAGCATTAAAAACATGATGACTTTGCCTCATGATTTCAAAACACCACTAATAGAAAGAAATTGAGGAAGGTGAAAGGTAAATAAAAGTGAAAGAATGGGAGATTCATCATCAATCTCCTATCAAAAAGTAGAAGACAACAAAAAAAGTGTCTACTTGAAAGTGTTCTCCACAGCACACAGGGCATGTATATTTTTGCGCTAGAAACTACTGAGTATGCCAAACAGAGCCGGTGAAAAAATAGAGGATGTGTCCCAGAGGGAGTGATCAGGCTGAGCAGAGGAGGGACATGCCTTCGGGCTTTCGGCTCCAGTTCTGTGCCGCTCTCCCCTGGGTTGATTTACTGTTCTCTGCGCCTCAGGCAGCTCCACTGCCAGGTACCACCTCTTCCTTTCAACTGTATATTTCCTTTCTCTATAGCGCCGTCATTGACCTATCCTGAAATGACAGTGATTTCTTTGACACCTTAAAGCCCTTGTGTGAGTCAGAACATCTCAGTTTAGGCTCGTAGTACCTCGCTAGAGGGCTAGAAAAACTGTGCTTCTGTATTAGGCTCTGTCGTTTGTGATGGACCCAGAGCTATAGGTATTAGTCCACAGGGGCTTCTGTAACGAGGTCTACGTTCGGTCCCACCGCTGCTCTGTTGCTGTAGATATACTTTATTGACCTCTTAAAGAAGATGTGGAGAGGGAATATGGAGGAAGACAGGTGCAGCTATTCCTTAGAGATGGTATATATGAAAATGTATGAAGTGATATGAAAAAGTAACACCTGGGTGTAAAACATTACTCATGCAGAATGTAATGGATTTTATCTCAATAACGTCATGCCCTCTTGTATTCCGTCAGATGTCTGTGTTATATTTAAATACGTTAAAATAAATTTTAATGTTTTCCTAAAGTTTTAAATATTATTGCAATTTAAAATAACTTTTTCTATTTTGATTTATTGTAAAATGTAATTTATCCCTGTGATGGCAAACCTGAATTTTCAACAGCCATTACTTCAGTCTTCAGTGTCACATGATCCTTCAGAAATCATTTTAATACTAATTTAAATTTCCTAAAATATTTTATTACCTATTATCTATCTATTGCATATGTATGCAAAAATCCATACATATACGTATTTACGTACAGTAAATACTCATATATTTTTGTTCTTTTATAAGAACCAGTAGCTATGGGATAGTTCACCCAAAAATGAAAATTATCCCATGATTTACTCACCCTCAAGCCATCTTAGGTGTAGATGTCTTTCAAACGAACACAATCGGAGATATATTCAAAGATTTATAATGGTAGTGAACGGGGGCGTGTTTTGAAGCCAAAAATAAATGCATCCATCCATCAAAAATATTATCCATACGGCTCCAGAGGGTTAATAAAGGCCTTCTGAAGTGAGGCGATGGGTTTTTGTAAGAAAAATATCCATATTTAAAACTTTATAATCTAAAATAACTAGCTTCCACCAGACAACTGTATGCATACTGCGCAAGTCGACTTGCCCCAACTGAGTAACCAGTGACGCGATGAATGACGCAAGATGTAGGAGTATTGTAAGCTTAGACGCCTCTCGTGGTTCAAACAAATAGGGCTGTACAACAAACTGAAGCTTCTGTTCTCTTGTATCGAAATCCCGCGACATTTCTCTTTAAAATGTCTCGTTTTAGATTTCTAATTCGTTACCGGTGTTTTGTTTTGTTTTGCTCTCTCCTCTGCACGTCCGTGTTCGTCATTGCGCCATGCGTCAGGTCAGAGTTCACTCTTCCGCCGTAAATTGATGTGTACGGCCGTCTGTCGGAAGCTAGTTATTTTACTTTATAAAGTTTTAAATATGGATATTTTTCTTACAAAAACCCTTTGCTTCACTTCAGAAGGCCTTCATTAACCCCTGGATGCATTTATTTTGGGCTTCAAAACATGCCCCCCGTTCACTACCATTATAAACCTTTGGAGAGCCAGAAATTTTTAAATATATCTTTATATTACCTTCCTGTAGCTCCAGTGCTGGTTGCCTTTCATACCATGGCAGTCATACAGAGTGATGGGGCTGTTCTGACTAATAGCATCGAAACAGAATTTCCTGGTGTGCAGGGGATCTCCAGGCCTGATGTCCTCTCTCCAGCCAAACGTGAAAATCTAACCACCACAGGGAACAGCAATACTCTCAGTTTCAAAGAAGACTGTCAAGGAATAAGCTTCATATCATGATTTGATTTCATCAAAGTATCAGTTAATTTTTAGGGAGCTGAAAAAACTACACTTACAGTCAACCATCTAATGCTCTTTCACATTATTCCAACATATGATACAAATCAGTACTGAATTAGAAGATGCCTTATACCTGCTCATGTGCCCATGTTCGCTCTGCGCCTTCTTTCAGACAAGCGTCCAGACGCAGTTCGGTGCCAGTGGAACCATGTTTAGAATCGATGCACAAACCAGATGCCACATTACGGATCTGCGGACAGAGAAATAGATTTGTTGAATGACACCTACCAACTGCACAAGGATTTAACAAAATTAGCCCTTTTTTTGTGTATCCATTCAGTCAGTCAACGTTCAAAATTAGAAACTTGGTGATAGGAACAACGAGAAAAGAATTTTAAATTTTATATACATAAAACAATAATATCTTAGTCTAAACCTAAAATAATATTGATAAACTATATATAATTTGAAAGTTCTATTGTAGTTCTCATATTTGTTGTTTTCTGATTTTCAAGACAAATGACAGAGGAACAGTAGTTTATAAATTCGCAACAACAATATTTTCAGGCATTTTTTATTTTGGCATATTTTACATAATGCACATTTATTTTGAAATAGCAATGGAAATGAAAAATCTTGTTCTTTTATGGGTTTGTTAAAGGTTGAATTCAAACCAAATACTGCCATTCTGCCCATACTACTTATGAATAGGATGTCAGTTTCATAAATTGTATGAACATTATGGAAATAAATGGTTCAGGTCACTCAAACCATAGACTATATGGAAATGGAAGAGTCCTTATGTGGTCACCAATGGAGCCTGGATGGTATCTAGTGGAAAAGTTTGGTACTGCGCCCAAACAAAATCTTACTAAAAGCTAAATTTTTGAGATATCAACTTGATTAGATTTTAGATTTTGGCTTTGATTTTCTAGCAGTTTTAGAGTAAAAGAGTTTTGTAAAATATATATTTTATATTATAAGAAATTATATTTTTACATTTTAATTTTTTTTTAATTTTTTTTTTTTAAATTTCACTATTTTTTTTTTTCACTTCTAAAATAATCCGCCAAGTGGCCCCTTTATAAGCAGACCAAACTTAAGTCTGTACTCAAAAGTATTCAAGATTTAAAACAATTTAAGTTGGGATCTGTTCCCCAAAAATGGGAGTGACTGTTAAGGGGGTTTACGTTGCCAATCTTTTGGAACAACATTCATGCCTATGATGCTTTAAAATACCTCATAAGGCAGCTCACTAGGTCTTGGAACAGATAATATATTAGCAATATAAGAAATATTTTCTGTCAACAAATGTTGGCTGATATTTGATAGTTCTGTGGACATTAACATTGAAATGATGGCAATTAATGATAAGAGAATGTCAAATGCATTTTTTCTATTATTAAATAGTTACACAAGTTTCTGATTTAGACCCTTTAGATGTAATAGAGCAGTCCTGACCATAACAATCACAGTTAAAGGATTAGTTCACTTCCAAGTTATGAAGTAAAATGTCTAACTTCTGCCAGACTGCCTTTTATATTCAAATTCTGAAAAAAAAAAAAAAATGGAACTGGTGTCGCGTCAGTTAAGCTTTTTCCGTGAGTTGAATAGGGAAGACGTAGGACGTAGCGTAAGCATTTTGAACTGCGAGAGTTTTAGACTTTCTTCGTAAGTAGAATACGGAAGGCGGTCTGATGGAAGTTAGATATTTTACTTCATAACTTGTTAAATATGGATTTTTTTTACACAAATACATTGCTTCACTTCAGAAGACCTTTATTAACCCCCCGGAGCAGTGTGGAGTATGTTTATGATGGATGGATGTGGATGGAAGCACATACTCGTTGATCCCGCTCACTGCCATCATAAAGCTTGGATGCGTCAAGATATTTATTAATATTTCTCTGATTGTGTTCATCAGAAAGAAGAAAGTCATATACACCTAGGATGGCTTGAGGGTGAGTAAAGCTTGGGGTAATGTTCATTTGAAAATAAACTAATCCTTTAATGACCTCTACGGTGCTCATAGATGTGCATTCAAGGTAATAGAATGTTAGCCAAAAGTTATACTTCTTCCCCAACTGTGCGGTGAAGTATAATGTGACCCCTGGTCTCCAATCTGTTCAAGCGCTACACCAGACCATTTAAATAATGATTCATTCAAAATACACCTGTTCACAAAGATGTGTGCATTTCCCCATTGAATGAACTCCAGAGGGTTCTGTTGCCCCTTGTACTTATATTTTTCTCTTTTTTCATTTTTTGATTGGCTGTCCAGGTCGCCTAATTTTCTTTAAGGCATTCAGGTGTACCGACTGTTGCCACAGTGCAGCTCAATAATGCATGAGCGGCTGGAGCCACTGCCTCCTGAGCAGACACAGAGGAGCGGGCAGCAGCACTGGGCCAATTCTGCTCACTTATTCACCTCACTAGGGAGACATGAGGGAACCAGGGCCTGGGGCAAGGTCATACACACACACACACACACACACACACACACACAAACTCACAAACACAAAAAACACAAAAAGGAGACCTGACAAAGAGGATGAACTGTGGTGGAACATAATGTGCAGCGTAGTGCATGCACAATGCATAAGCTTCCACTGCCGAAATTGTGCACTGCATACCAAGGCCATCAGAGGAAACAGATTACAGAGTGTTTGTTGGAGCCCATTTCCTCAAATATGTTTTTCTCACGCTCATGAGTCCTGAACGATTGAGGTGAGGGATTTAGGGTTTTTGAGCTCTTGGCAAGGCATGACTGTTGAAAGTAATTGGAAATCAGTTAGTAGGCTGCACAAATCAACATGAAGTTCTGCTTGATGCTTTCTGCTCTGTGAATGCATGACTTAAAGCAAATTTTTCTTGTTGGTGACTAGATGCATTTGCTGCTGCTCACAGTCTGAATGACTGAAATTCACTCGAAATGTTGAAATGACTTTAAACCTAAGCTGAAAACGAATGCAATCAAAACAGTTTCTACGGCAGATGGATGCAACAAGCTTTCCAGGGCAGGTGAGGACATCTAAATGAAATGTCCTAACCCAGACGGTGGTCCTTATTACAGTTCAGGTCAACACTTTACTGCTTATTATTTATGAGAAAGGAAATGCTGCACCCTATTTGAGCTGTGATTTCTTTTCAAATGAGCTGGATTGGAGAATCGAGTGAGGACGAGCTTGACAAATGGAACAAAATGAAAGCCAAAAGCAAGGTCACACCAAGCTCTGCCTTGCCGATTTATTCTTAAAAGCTTTATTTTTTTTCCCTGAGGTTATAAAAAGAAAACATGTTTAATTCATTTTCTTGTCTATTAGCAGCTTCTCGCTCTCTTTTGGGGCTTCCTTGCGCCTGCCGTCGTGTGATGTTTTCAGGATGAATTATTTGACTTGTTCAACACAGTAACAAAGACATGCATTAGAATCTAATTTTCTGTGGATGCAGCCAATTTACTACCAAACCACATTTTTGTGAAGTCAGAGCAACTATAAATGGGTTCCAGTATGTTTTAAGAAGCTCAAAGCCAGTTTGTTGTGGCTTTTCGAAAGCCTCTGCTCTCTTCATTTCTTTTCTAAAGCATTCTAGAATTTAGCAGGAGGTTGTGCTGATTAGAAAGAAACAGCAAGAACATTTCCTCTCTTATCATTTTAAGTGCTGCTAAAGGACTCAATCAACCTGTTCGTGGTGTAGCATTTGTTTTTGTGATCCAGAAAAAAAATTCTTTGATTTATAATATTTATACCACAAAATAAAGAAATAAATGAATGCACTTTTCTAGGTTATACTAGAAGAGCATGTAATCACAAGCTCTTTAGAGGTAAATACAGCAGAATCAGACCAAATCAGCATGGGTCTCTCCTCTCTTCTTCCTCTCAAGCCACAGGAGGGTGGGTACTCTAAAATGGGCCCGAAAACTGCATTTATACCGTAACAGCCTTTGGCAGCAATTGCTGTGAGCATAAAAGTCGGCTGATTGCATTATTTAAAGTATTTGAGTGTATTGAAGAGGCAATGAAACAGCTGTGGAGGAGAGAGAGTATATATGTGTGAAGGTGGGCGAGTGGCATATGGTTGACAGCCTGTTTACCCATCTCACCGCCCCATCAGCTAGAGGTCACGCCGACGTTGACCCCTGTCCTTTGCTGAAAATGCCGACAAGGACCCCTTTAATTCCTTAGCTACCTCTCTTCCTCTCTGTCGCGGCCCATGGGGGTGTATTCGAAAGTCCAATAAGGCTCTTTTATTGTGCAATACATCAGCCGGGGTGGCAGGAGGCCGGTGCGGGCAGACCAGCTAGAGAGAGTGGTGTATGAAGCTATCAGGTTGACAGTCAAATTACTATCATTTCGCCTCAGGAAAGAAGATATTTACCATGCATAAATTTCACCCAAGCAGGTTCCCCAGCCACATTTTTACCATCTATTTTATGCTGCTAATGCAGAAAAAGCTAATAAGTGAAAGGGACGGGATGTTCTTTGCTAAAGGATTTTTTAGGGTCGCCTCCGCTGAAACAATTGAAACCAAAGGGCTGTTTCCATTACTACCTTAGATGGATTCAGATGGACGGACACGCTTTACGGTAAGCGTCAGCCCTCCAATTAATTTGGATGTGAAATTAATTACATTTGTAAATTATTACTCGCCATTTCTGACACATCACGGCAGGGGACTGAAAAAAGAGGAGATGGTGTTCCCCGGGGGGATTCATTATGGCATGATGTCTGTGAGGTAGATCATTCAGCAGTGATTAAAAAGGCCCATCAAAATGCACAAGATGGGAATCAGTCCATGCATATTAAATACCCCCCACTATGACAGACATGGCAGAACCACAGATGGAGAGAAATGACAGGCCCATCTCTCCACGCGTGTTCCCAGGAACCGCTGTTCTGGCACAGCAAACCCGAATGATAATGAATAACCCGAATAGCCTGTCTCCCTGGATCAGCTTGAGTAATAAATGTATAACGCATCTTCTGTTTATTTATGGATTAGGAAGCAGTGATGCAAACAATAGTTACGTTGTGATGTCGCTGTATATTAGACAGCACAGTTTTAGGTGAGGAGCGGCCGCCTGCTTGTCTTTGGCGAAAAATGTGTTATATCTCACCCGGCAGTGCTTCTCATAAATCAATGAACATTTCCGTATAACCTCTCTGTCATATGCACGTATGCGCACACACACACACACACTTATACCTGTTCTCGCATCTACAGTATGCTCTGTCTCACAGGATGTATTGACGATCGTTTTCAGTGCGTAACTCAAATCAAGAAAGTGGGGAAAAGTTATGTGCCCAGTGACTTCGGGGTAAACACAGAGATGTAAGGGGTGTCAAAACTGACTGGTAACTGAAAGATTCAGGTTGAAACCTCCATTGTACCCCTGAGCACGGCACACAACATTCAGGACGACAATCATTCAGGACGAGTGGTAATAACTGTACAGTAAGTTGCTTTGAATAAAAATATCACGTAAATGACAAATTAGCAATTACAATTCACTGTTAATATATCCAATAACTACATGAATTACAGGTTTCTTGAATGCAATAGTTTTTTAAAATAGATAAAATTTAAGGTATGAATTATCTATAAATGTGACCATATCCATCCATACAGTGTATACTACTGTTCAAAAGGTTGGTGCCTGTAAGACATTGTTTTAAAGAAAATAAATACATGACAGTACTGTGTTCAAAATTATTATGCAAGTGGCATATCAGTTGGATTTCAGTACAAAAACATTCAGATTTTAGTGTTTGTTTGTTTTATTTCTCCATATCTATTTAGATAACTGGTATCAATCTCAGACAGGGTTGTTAAATAGTTTGCCGGGTCTGCTTAGGTAAATAGAATCTCTATTTAAAGAGGTTGTTCCACATTATTAAGCAAGTCACAGTTCTCATGCAGTATAGGGAGGAAGAAAGATCTTTCTGAAGATGAAAAGCATGACATGGTGCAATGCTATGCAAAAGGCATGAAAACACCTAATATTGTGTGAAAACTCAATGGAGATGATTCAACTATCATAAGATTTGTGAGTGATTTGCAGCATGAGAACTCGCTCAGATAAAGGCTTAGTAAGGAAAGTTTCTGTCAAGAAAAAAAGTATAATAATTGTATTAAAAGGACAGCTATAAAAAAAGCCACTGTTGAGCAGCAAACAGGTATTTGAAGATGCTTTTAAATAGTTTTATTCACTGACGAATGCTGTACTACAATGGATGGTCTAGATAGATTGATTTCTGGATGGTTCGTGAGTGGCCAAAATGTTCCAACAAGACTGCGACGTCAGCAAGGAGCTAGCGGGTGATGATTTGGGCTGGAATATTGGGAGGTGAGATGGAAGTTCCCTTTAGGGTCTCTGAGGGTGTCAAAATGACTTCTGCAAGATATGTGGAGTTCATAACTGACCATTTTCTGCTATGGTATAAAAAGAAGGAAAGTGCCTTCTGAAATAAAAGGATATTCATTCAGGACAATGCACTATCCCATGCTGCAAAAAACACCACAGCAATAAAACTGTTTGAAAATGGGTTTCTAAACCCACTGTAAACGTTTCTCTTTGCGAGCTTTGGTTAGGGGTGGCTGAAATGCAACTGAGATTGCTACAGTTATCTAAAAGGATAGGAGAAATAAAACAAACAGTTTCTTTGAAAAACTAAAATCTGAATGTTTATTGTACTGAAATCCAACTGAAACGTCACTTGCATAATAATTTGGAACATAGTATATATTCATCATTCCTGCAAAAAGTATCAGTTTTCCCCAAAATATTAAGCAGCACAACTGTTTCCAACATTGATAATAATAAATGTTTCTTGAGCACCAAATCAGCACATTAGTGTGATTTCTGAAGTAATGACTGAAGTAATGGCTGCTGAAAATTCAGATTTGCCATTACAGGAATAAATTACATTTTGAGATATATTAAAAAAAAGAAAACTGTTATTTTAAATTGTAATAATATTTCACAATATTACTGTTTTACTGTATTTTTGATCAAATACATGCAGCCTTGAAAGAACATCGTACTGTCCCCAGGAATGCACAGAATCCTCCAACATTTTCAACGAAGCAAGTTTATAAGATGGAAAAGTGTTCTTGCTTAGTTTTGTTCTTGTTTAACTATTGAAATTTCTCTGTTGTGTAACTGTTCTATAAAATGTATGCCACTTCCTGTCATTCCCATTCAAATTCACATTTAACATCACTGTGCCGCTAATACAATTCAAATTCTAAGTCATGAATTAAAAGACTAAAAACCAATTATTCTGCATTTTGCTCAACCCTGGTATCTTCACATTTTTAATAATGGCATTGTTCACCCACCTCTCCCCAGGCAGCTGGCGGTGGCTCCACAGGTGGGTAATATTTGGGCAGGTCCCAGGCCACAGTGTGCATGTACCATTTGAAGTCTTTACATTTGAGGTGCTTGCGGAGCTCCTTCTGAGCGGTAAGGTCGCCAGTGGAGAGGTGGCGGTACTCGGGCCGGCGCTGATAGATGTACTCTGTGTACTCATCCATCCATGTCTCTGCCACTCGTTTCAGGTTCTGTGAGACGGATTAATGAAAAAAAAAAAAAAAAAAAAAAAAAAAATATATATATATATATATATATATATATATATATACACACACACTACTGGTCAAAAGTTTGGAATCTGTAAGATTTTTAATGTTTTTAAAAGAAGTTTCGTCTGCTCACCAAGGCTGCATTGATTTAATTAAAAATACAGTAAAAACGGCAATATTGTGAAATATTTTTACAATTTGAAATAACTGTTTTCTGTTTGAATATATTTTATAAAGTCATTTATTCCTGTAATCAAAGCTGAATTTTCAGCATCATTACTCCAGTCTTCAGTGTCACATGATCCTTCAGAAATCATTCTAATATGCTGATCTGCTGCTCAAGAAACATTTATTGTGTACAACTGTACAAAATGTTTGTGTACAATTTTTTTTTTTTTTCAGGATTCTTTGATGAATAGGAAGTTCAAAAGAACAGCATTTATTTGAAATATAATCTTTTGTAACATTATAAATGTCTTTACTGTCACTTTTGATCGATTTAATGCATCCTTGCTGAATAAAAGTATTAATTTCTTTAATTTCTTTAAAAAAAATAAATAAATAAATAAAAATTCTTACTGACCCCAGACTTTTGAACGGTAGTGTATAATGTTACAAAAGCTTTGTATTTCAGATAAAAGCTGTTCTTTTGAACTTTCTATTCATCAAGGAATCCTGAAAAAAAAGTACACAACTGTTTTCAACATTGATAATAATCATAAATGTTTCTTGAGCAGCAGATCAGCATATTAGAATGATTTCTGAAGGATCATGTGACACTGAAGACTGGAGTAATGATGCTGAAAATTCAGCTTTGATCACAGGAATAAATTACTTTATAAAATATATTCAAACAGAAAACAGTTATTTTAAATTGTAATAATATTTCACAATATTACTGTTTTTACTGTATTTTTAATTAAATAAATGCAGCCTTGGTGAGCAGATGAAACTTCTTTTAAAAACATTAAAAATCTTACCGATTCCAAACTTTTGACTGATATATATATATATATATATATATATATATAAACAATGACAGACAGACAGTATATATATGTCCGTCCGTCTGTCCATCCATCCATTGTCTTTTCCTTAATCATGTCATATAATGCAAATGTCCATATGCTAATTAGTCACATTTGCCATAGTGTGTGTATGTATATACATATATATAGAGCAGAGTGATGTTCTCTCCCTACAATTTGTCTTTTATCATGTGTGCAGAATATGAATAAGAGCATCTCAGGAACATTGTGAATCTAGAGCACTATAAACTAGCAGAATTGGGCCACTGTAGAGAAACACTCTTTCTTTTCTCATTTGGAAGGATAGTGGAAGTTCTACTCACTCTTGCCAGGCTGGTCCCTGAAGGCACCTTGTAGGGGACGTACTTCCTGTAGATGTGGCCCACCCTCGAACAAGGTACATCATACATGCTGCCTCCGCACATCCACACCTGAAAAGGCACATACGCACACACATACTCAAACATTTATACTACATCACAGTATATGCAGAGTTTATTCCATCCTGCATTCTCTTAGACAGTTGAAAAAACTCAAAAAAGCCTCATGCATCACATCCTTGTGAGCTCCTGGGAATATGTGGACAGACTAGCAAGAAATACTGCTATGCTTCCACATCATACCAGAAACAAGCATTGTCCTCGCCATGGGCTCCAATTACGGATCGACTGGCGCATTCACTGAAGGAAAGTAGTAGAGTTTTCCAACTGCCTCACACTTATGTCTCTACTTTTCCTCTTTAAACCAAAAGAAAAGAGAGATAAAGAAAAAAGCAGGGTGTTCAATATGCTTCCCTTCCCGTCTCTCTCTTTCAGTTCTACTAAGGCCAAGACTTTGAAGTGCCTGTCCATATCGAGTATTGGCTCAGACATGGTGGAGTTTGGACTCGGCCAGGGCCACTGACACACACAGGGAGGTGAGAAAGCTGAGGGGAGGGGGGCTTCTAGTCGGACGAGTCGAGTCTGATGGTTTCTCTCTTCCTCGGTCACCCGCTGGGACCGAGAGAGCTGTCTGCAGATATCAAACCGCACAGACCTATCTCTCCTGCCAGGCGGCGGGTTAGCGGTCAAGCTAACTTCACAGACCCCATCGTTATGGGGAGAGAATCGTTCGAAATATCAGTGCTACAAAGTGAGCGAGAAAAAGCCCCCGCAGACCCCTCATTTGAGGATAAACGAGGGAGCCATGTAAAATGTGAAAATTATTTAGGAATAATTTTCACATTTTTTTCACAGCATCTTTTATCATAAAGCATGGAGGAAGGCAGCTATGGCAGGACTTTAGATATTAAGATGACTTGAATTGCATTTAGAAAGCTGCCTACAATGAACAGATGGATGAAACTTGGACGGAGTGTGGCAGGCAACCAATCAATGGTATGACGCCAAGCCCAATCAGCCCCAGCTTTTATTTTAGTTTGTAGCTGCACAATGGATTCTGAAGGAGACACTGTAGTACAATACCAGCTATCTTAAAGTTTTCAAATGGAGAGTTGTTTGGTACCATATTTCAGTAAGGTCAGCCAAACAACTTTATAGCAGCAATAGACAAATAGTATGCATAAAAAGGAAATAAAGATAAAAAAAAAAAAAAAAATCTGTCAAACAGGCGGTTTAGCCTCTAAACTATTTTTGTGGTTGCCATGGTTACTGGAGAGGCGCAGAGGATGGTGTTCCAATAACAAAGTTCAGTGCCAGCACAAGTAAGAGTCTAATGAAAAAGAGTGGGGTGGCAGGTATGTCAGAACTGATAAATAGAACACTTCCTCACATCCATCGGTGCCAGTTTTGGCCCCGCTAATCAAAACCGAATCACTTCAGAGCCACAGCCAATCACTGGATCACACAATCTAATTAGTTTCAGCAGTCTAGCCAGTCTAAACACATACACACAAACGCACACAGACTCACAGCTCTGCTATCTTCACCGCCTTATTTTGGCCGACTTGTGTGCGTTTGGCTCTGAGGCTTTGCTTAGTAACACAGTGAAGAAAATAACCTCTGCCGTCCAATCTCATTCAGGCTTTATTGTTGAAAAGAATGAGAAAAGACTGTCTAGACAGACAGACAGAGCACTTCACATTAAGTGGGAAAAAAATGAATTTGGTATAGCTATAGTTAGAGGTTTGAAATGGATCAGGAGCGATGAGCTGTTGGATGTGGTTTTGGAGTGTGTGTCTTGGAATCCATTTTAAGGTCTGGACTGCACAAAGCATTGGAGTGAGACACTGCCTTATTGTGTTCTATTTGATTATTGTGGTCTGAAAGGCCAACAACAAGAAGCAGCCTTGGAAAAGTCTGTGAAAATCAATGTATTATTAGCGAATTGCATACAGGAATCAACACAGATGCTTTAACTCACCTTGAAGGATATTTCAAACTGCTCGCCTCCCCAGATCTCAAGGCCTGTGTCGTATCCTCCCAGCTCCCAGAACCACTGTCGGTTTACAGCAAACAAGCCTCCGGCCATCACAGGAGACCTGCGGGAAGCGGAAAGACCAACATGCTCAGCCATGTCTTAAGACTTCATACTGCATTTTTTGGATAAAGTTTTAATGGAACCTGAAGGATAGTGTGCAGGAAGAACCACAAATTAAGGTCAAATAACCCCTGGAGAAACTCTGTGAGCATCAGGAAGGAAAAGTCAGTTAATATAAAATAAGTGCATTCAATAAAATTCTTATGATGAATCACTTGTGTTATATTATTTCTCACTTGCAAGTGGTTTTGGGTTCAATTGAATAAATCAATGCAAATGTATGGGGAAAAAATCTATATTGATGAGTGGGTGGATATACTTGGGCTTGCATCATATTCACTACTTACTTTTTTTAGTGAACTGGTCATACAGCAAAGCAGTCGACTAGTCAGCGGATCAGTGTTTACCATATGTACATGACTCACAATAAGCTGCACAGCTTCCAAAGCAAATCTAACACTTCACTGATAAAGAGTTTATGAGTGGAGTGCCAGATTCATTGCTGCTCACATTGTCATGAATAGTCCAAAAACTGTCCACATATTCAATTTTTTTTAGAACAGTACAAAAGATTTTAGGCTTTTATGTGAATACCATGTTTTAATGTCAGCAAGCACTTATTTGTGTGTTCATGGTTCCCTCAATGAACTGTAGCTCTCCAGTGCCGGCAGCACTCATGCAGCCCCAGACCATGACACTCCTACCACCATGCTTGACTGTAGGCAAGACACACTTGTCTTTGTACTCCTTACCTGGCTGCCACCACACGCTTGACACCATCTGAACCAAATAAGTTTATCTTGGTCCCATCAGACCACAGGATATGGTTCTAGTAATCCATGTCCTTAGTCTGCTTGTCTTTGGCAAACTGTTTGCGGGCTTTCTTGTGCATCATCTTTAGAAGAGGCTTCCTTCTGGGACGACAGCCATGCAGACCAATTTGATGCAGTGTGCGGCGTATGGTCTCAGCTCTGACAGGCTGACCCCCACCCCTTCAACCTCTGCAGCAATGCTGGCAGCACTCATTCTTCTATTTCCCAAACACAACCTCTGGATATGACGCTGAGCACGTGCACTCAACTTCTTTGGTCGGCCATGGCGAGGCCTGTTCTGAGTGGAACCTGTCCTGTTAAACTGCTGTATAGTCTTGGCCACCGTGCTGCAGCTCAGTTTCAGGGTCTTGGCAATCTTCTTATAGCCTACGCCATCTTTATGTAGAGCAACAATTCTTTTTTTCAGATCCTCAGAGAGTTCTTTGCCATGAGGTGCCATGTTGAACTTCCAGTGACCAGTATGAGAGAGTGAGAGCGATAACACCAAATTTAACACACCTGCTCCCCATTCACACCTGAGACCTTTTACCACTAATGAGTCACATGACACCGGGGAGAGAAAATGGCTAATTGGGCCCAATTTGGACATTTTCACTTAGGGGTGTACTCACTTTTGTGGCCAGCGGTTTAGACATTAATGGCTGTGTGTTGAGTTATTTTGAGGGGACAGCAAATTTACACTGTTATACAAGCTGTACACTCACTACTTTACATTGTAGCAAAGTGTCATTTCTTCAGTGTTGTCACATGAAAAGATATAACAAAATATTTACAAAAATGTGAGGGGTGTACTCACTTCTGTGAGATACTGTAGATAGAGAGGATTTTAATATTTTTGTAGTAACTGTGACTATGATAATAATGAGGAATGTTTCTTCAGCATCAAATCAGTAAGAAGAATCAGTGATTCCATCACAGGAATAAATTATGGTCTTCCAACCGTAAAACTGTATTAATGTTACAATATGTCAATAGTCAAATGGTTTGTGTGTATTGTGACAGGGTCCAATGGGCTGTTCAAAAGCAGAGAATATAACACATGGAATCATCATAGCATGAATTAATAAGCTCATTTTACTTTCATGCATCTCCTCAGGCTTCCGTGTTTTGAAAGGTGAATCATAATCTACATCTGCAAACAGTCCCTGATGGTAGAATCAGACATAAGCTGCAAGCTGAATTCTGTTTACTGACACGATCAGGTTCATAGTCCAGTCAAGATCACTTATGCGAAAAACGTTGAGGTTTATTGGCCAATTCAAGGCAGATCAAAGTGAGAGAGGATTGCTGTTAAGCAGATGTCAACCAAACATGCAGATGAGCTGCTGTTATACTCATTGTGCTTTTTTTCATTAATGCTTATTGTGCTTCCAAAACTTGTACTCAGTGGTTATATCACATGTACTTATGGGCTTAAGCCTGCCAATGGGGTTTGAGAGGGGATACTGATGGATTTAATGGATCCCTCCAGTTGTTCAGTGGCATTTGAATCCCAAGACTTGGCTAAAGCAGACATGAAGCGGTACAAAGTGTCTGTTAGTAAGTAGTGCAATCTTTTAATAGAGCATGTGGGATGAAATATGGTAATGCAAGGGCTGGAATGACAGCATGTTTTGGGATTATAGTTATGCATATACTGCACTTGCACATTGCACAGACGACAGAGAGCCCTGGGTTGAGAGAGGATTTGGGTGGATTTATTTATTCCGTATTCTGAGCATTTTGGGGGTAAAGCTGAGATGATCTATGGGCGGACACTTCACTTTTTGTTGGTGGTAGTGGTGCGGGTGGCAGGCCTCATTTATTCATCATGGGTGGCATTCACACAGTGAAATTGACAACTGTATTTATTAACAGATGTGCCACTCGAATTGTCCTCTTTAAATTGTTTGTATGAAGAAAAAAGCCTGATATTGATTAAGTAGGAATAATGGGTATCATCATCTCAATATGCCAAGAGAAATCATGAATTATTTCCAAAAATAGACCTACATAGTGAATAATCTTCAAAAGTTTTTCACTTAAAGGTTTAGTTCACTTTCAAATGAAATTACCCCAAGCTCACCCTCAAACCATCCTAAGTGTATATGACTTTCTTCTTTCTGATGAACACAATCGTAGATATATTAATAAATATCCTGATGCATCCAAACTTTATAATGGCAGTGAGTGATACCTTCAAGTATCAAGCTGAAGAAACTGCCTCCAACGCATCCATCCATCATAAACGTACTCCACACGCCTCCGGGGGGTTAATAAAGGCCTTCTGAAGCGAAGCAATGCGTTTGTGTAAAAAAAACAAAAACATCCATATTTAACAAGTTATGAAGTAAAACATCTAGCTTCCGCCAGACCGCCTTCCGTATTCAACTAACGAGGAAAGTAGCAGTTCAAAAAGCTTACGCTACGTCCTACGGCTTTCATATTCAACTTAAGGAAAAAGCTTAACTGATGTGATGCCAGTTCTGTTTTCTTTGTAAGTTGAATTCAGAAGGCAGTCTGGTGGAAGCTAGATATTTTACTTCATAACTTATATTTTTTTTATACAAACACATCGCTTCATATCAGAAGGCCTTTATTAACTCCCCGGAGCCGTGTGGAGTACGTTTATGATGGATGGATGTGTTGGAGGCACTTTCTTCAGCTCATACTCATTGGCATCACTCACTGCCATTATAAAGCTCAGATGCGTCAGGATATTTATTAATATATCTCCGATTGTGTTCATCAGAAAGAAGAAAGTCATATACAGCTAGGATGGCTTGAGCGTGAGTAAAGCTTGGGCTAATTTTCATTTGAAAGTGAACTAATCCGTTAAAGATTTTTAAATGTTTTTAAAAGAAGTTTCTTATGTTCGCCAAGGCTGCATTTATTTGAACAAAAATACAATAAAAGAACTACCAGTCTTCCGTGTCACATGATCCTTCAAAAATCATTCTAATTTGCAGTTTTGTGGTTAAGAAACATTTCTTATTATCAATGTTGAAAACAGTTGTGCTGCTTAATATTTTTGTTGAAACTGTAAACCATTTTATCAGGATTATTTGTTCAAAAGAACAGCATTTATTTGAAATAAAAATCTTTGTAACATTATAAATGTCTTCGCTGTCATTTCGATTAATTAAATGCATCCTTTCTAAATAAAGAACTTTCTAAATTTCTTCCCAAATTTTTTTCTTGACCAGCATGTGCTGCTGTGCCAAAATTGCCAATATGCCAAACGGTTGCCAAAATACAGCCTCATTTCCTATTTGGCATCTTCACTATTCACTTCATGAAGCTATTTCTCATGAATGGTTTAAAACATCAAAAAAGTGATAATTTTTTAAAAATTTGGCTTAAGATTTTACAAAATTTGTAAGAGGAGTTTAAAAAATGTTACATTTCCAAACGATGGAAAATTTAGTCAGACAGGAACTGAAACTGTGGCACAGAATGAACTCAATATCATCTCACATCAATGACAGAACAATAAAAAAAAAACAGAACAATAGACAGATAGACCCACAAACATACATACTGGTATATCAGTCTCAATTATGTCCTATTAAAAATAAATAAATAATGATGGGTTCTGTGTCCTCTGGGAACTGGACTTAAGCTAAGTGGGGCCAAAATATTATGGATGAAAGTGAGAGAAAGGAGAATGAACAAAAATGAGCAAGAGAGCAAAGACAAAGAGGCAAGCCATAAACAATAATTGGAGGAATGGGTTTGTGTAAAGACGGCCAAAGTAGATGAGCAGCAAGGCGCCAAAATCAATTTACTCTCACGTAATACTTTCTGGCCTGCATCCTTCCGATTTAATAAGGTGCTGAAATATAACAGTCTACTCAATTAAGGCAGCTAATGGAGGAACAAGCACCCCACTGGAGAAATGACCATGTTGCTTTTTTCCCCTCCACCGCCAATAACAGCAGCTCCAGCAGATATTGTGATGGTGGAACATGCCATCCTGAAATGGACGTTTGTGTCTTGGCTGTTGCAGACGATGGACTGTGAGGGTGCTTAGCCAGCTCATTGGCTGTTGGGTTTGCCGATGGTTTATTTGATCAGCTGGGCACCCAGCTAGGAGTCTCAGGCAGAAAGAAATAGAATCACTTAGACATCCGGAGAGGCAGGAATCAGTGATGGGGATGATTGGAGCGACCGATCAACAGGCTCCGGGGAGCTTTGACGACTTGACAAGTTTCTTTGACGACTCTAGCCACAGCTAAGGCTCTTGATTGTATTTGCACGCTCTCGTCTCCCAGTGCATTCATGCATGCACAATGACACGGTCCATTTAGGATGTGTCTGTTTTTCAACATTCGGTCTCTTATTCAGACGCAGCGGAGGGAGCTGATTACTTCGGGGGGGGGGGCGCTCGCCTGGTGAGGTTGCCGTGTGAGGTAAATATAAGGATGTAGGAACAGCTGGCAGTGGCCGTATTGATTGGCTATTTAGGCACTGATCTGAGAGGAGAGTGTGGGTCGATGTGGTGTAGTGTCAGTGTGTGTGACGGAAAGGCAGGTGAATGGAGCAGAGAAACCTCTCAACAGGAGTGTTCTGCACCACTGAAGCATACCACCAGGTCAAATACCTTACTACAGAGGAAGAGAGAGATAAGGAGAGAAAGATAAAGAGAGAGAGAGAAAGACATAGGGGGGCCCTCCTGGATGTAGACCCCCTAGCGAAGTATAAATCTAACAAGATGAGCCCTTCCTGTGATGCAGTGTGGAGCGAAAGTGGAGCACAGAGCGGAGCTGTGTGATTTTGCCTGGAGCGAGGAGGGATTTTATTAGTGAAAGTCAATGTCGTGTGTTCTCTCACTCTAAGATCGCTCCGATGCATGGCAGCACAACATGTTAACAGACCATAATGCAGTGGTCTGAAAGAAGCCACCATGTTTAAAAAAAAGACTATTAGTCTGAAAGAAAGATGGAAATTATTAGTATAAACAGAAGAATAAAAATCAAACTTTACTAAATCAAAAATGACAAGTATAATCAGAAAGACAAAAATGTACTTATTATGACTCATTATTTTTTGTGAAAATTAATGACTGGGAGTGAATGTGATCATTTATTGTGGACTTTAAAAAGTCTCAAGACATTGACTTCTATTGAATGGACAAAAACAAACAACAACAACAAAAATCTCAAAATATCTTCTTTTATGTTTTACTTATAAAAGGAAATCATACAGGATTGGAACGACATGAGGGTAAGTAAATGATGAAAAAAATTTCATTTTTGGATGAGCCATCTCACTTTAACAAATGTGAAAAGTTTCCAATGACAAACAATTTGTCACATTGAAAGCAAAGAGATGGTGTGGTTCAAAACAATCAATCACAAAACACAGCCAATCAGAACAGTTCTCTTTTGTTGTGCACTCAATGCTAAGAACACATACCTTGTGCTTCATCAGATAGGATGCTTTTTATGATTTTTCTTGTGAAATTTGAGGGATTTGTCATAAATATCAGATTCTAAACTTCCACATTCAGTTTTCCTCAGCCATGTTGGACGTTTAATATACAAGAGAAACTTTTAATTTTACATTATACATGTAAAAAATAAATTTATACAATAGTTCTTTCTGGTTCTCGAATCTGATTGGCTGAGAGCCGTGCAATATTCTCCCAGTATCAGCACTGGAACCGTTTCACCGTTTGTATCACTCGGCTTGCGGCGACTGTCATGGCGGTCGAGCAAATGCACCATATTTTTTTAAATACTGTTGTTGTGTCACAAAATGTAGTTTTAAGAGTTTTTGTTTTAGATAAGAATATAGTTATTTAGACCTCAAATATGTGACTAATATATAAACATTATACAAACTATTTTACAATTTGTTTAGACGCTTTCACAGATGCGAGCTCCAGGCCACCAGCGGCCATTCAGCGCTCATGTACCCGCTGAGAACATCTTCATCTCGGCCAGTCCTTGGGGAAGTTGCCGCTGGCTCTTACGTAGATAGTGGTTAAACATGAGATATAATTAATTTCAGGTATATCAAACAGGCAATCTTTGGTCTTATTAATCTGATATATAGCCATATTGCACTGCTTTCTTGTGATAATGCTCATTTAATATACTTTAATTTTACATGTGACAAATAAAAATTTAGAATCTGCTTAACGTGTAGCCAGTTCAAAATTTCTATTCAAAAATAGTCATAAAATCATATATCTAGTAATCAAAAATGTTCAACTAATACATCTTGCACCAAGATATGACATCAAAAACAGCGAGCGAGAAATGGAAAACCCAGAGTGGAGTTGGAGCGGAGTGAGTGATTACAGAATGCTTTGAGCAAGGATTGGAAATTGCTGTCACTCCACATCTCTCAAAACAGTAGGTGTTAAACAAGCACACACACACACACACACACACACACACACACACACACACACTTCTTTTTGTCTGTATGTAGGACACTCTCTGTGGCAGCTTTCTCTCTGGGTCTTGAGGGACTCAGTGGGGTCTCGACCTCTCAGCCCTGTTTCACACTCATTAGCATTCATCACCTTCTCACGCACAGCACACTGGCCACTCCAATACTACTCTCATTTCTATTACCATTCAGCATACCAACCTAAATTCACAAGCACACACACACACACACACACACAGAACGGCTCCCTTAGGACATGCACACCCTGTGTTGACAAGCCCTCCTGGTGGTCTGCTGATTCCACTGAGGCTAATAAAAAGCAACACTAAGGGGTAACTGGTGCAGGTGATTCTGTAAACTCTGCCACAATTGCCATTTCTAGAGAATGTGTCTTGTGACTAGGCTTGTTTTAGACTACTAATTTGCGTTATTCCTCAATTAAATACTGTAATCTCTGGAAACAGACCTCAGGAGAGAGGGAGAGGTATTTACATATAGAGTTACAATGACGTTTGCTTCTTTGACTTAATTATTCTGAGAGAGAGGAAGAGACAAAGGAGTATGTGCATTGTATTCTAGCCAAATGTGCTGTCAGTCAGTGTGGCTCCATGTGTCTGTCCTCCGCGGATGGGCTCTAAGCTAAAGGATCTCTTTGCTTTGTGCTCATCCTAATACAAATAATCATTTGTTCAGGCTGGTTGGAGACAGCCCTTCAGAGCAAGCCCCCAAGAGCAGCCGGCATCGATCCTCGTCTCTCATGAAATAGATTCAAAGTAAGGACGTGCAAAAAAACACAATTTTGGAAACGCTTTACAATAAGCTTCAATTTGTCAACATAGAGGATTCAGTCTCACAGACTAACAATGAACAACAATGTTTACAGCATTTAATAATCTAGGTTAATCAATCAATTATATTAGTTCATTTTAAATATACTTTTGTTCATTGTTAATTCATGTTAATTTAATATACAGTACATTAATTAATGTTCATTTACACAACCTTAAATGTTAAAATGTATTAGTACGTGTAGAAATTAACCAATGTTAAAAAAATGCTTAAAAAGTATTGTTCATTGTTAGTTCATTGACTGAATGACTAGTCAACTAATTGTTCCAAAGGAATTAATGTGCAATTAATAAATTACATTTTAAAATACATTAATTAAAAAAACCTATTTAAAATTGTAATACTTCTCAGTAATATGTTTTTACTGTATTTTGATCAAATAAATGCAGCCTTGGTGAGCATATGCAAATTCTTTGAAAAACATATCTCCAAACTATTGACAGGAAGCATGGCTGGACTTACCATTGGGCTTGACTGGGCTTCAGCCTATGGGCCCCACCCAGCCCAGCCTTTACCCATTTATATTTGTTTGATTTGTTCAGTTATGCAAGTCAGAAATTGTTTGTCGCATTTTCACTGCTGGGCCAGTGCGAGCGAAAAGCTATAAATGGGGCGGCCGGGGCTAATAGCCTCTGACTGTGAGCTTTGAGGCCATAATCAAATGCTGTAAACTGGTATTTATCATTATTTCACACAGAAGCAAGACACATGCATTGAATCAGGTCTGCCTTGATTTATTTGTGATCACATGGCTACTTTAAACAGCTCCATTAAGGCTTTTAGCCCAAAACAGCACACATTTAGAAGGATATTGATAAATTTGCATATGTTCATGCCTCACTTCTTTTTAATTTTGCACAAAATTTTGCTATCTGAAGAGTTTTGAGTGCTCTCTCCTGTCTCACTGCCATCACACTATAGTGGGCAGAAATGTCATTAAAATTATAATAATAATAATAATAAAAAAAAAAAACATTTAATGAGTTCCTGTTTTTAGTATTTATAACATTAGCCTAAATCAAGACCTATTTAGATATTTACAGGTTCGTCAGCATTTTTTGAAAGAAATAAAGGACAATGCTAAGACTAATCAGATTGTGCAGGTTATCATAAAGGCATATAAGAAAGGTACAAGTAAGACTGTATCCAAATTATATAAAGAGATAAGTAATTCAAGGAATCATTCAATAGAATATATAAGATTAAAATGGTAAAAAAGAGGTTGGCATTTCCTTATTACCTGATCAATGGAATAAAATATGCACTATTCCACATAACTCAACAAGCTCAAGAATATGGCATGAGTTTTGTTGGAAAAATCTGACTCGTTTTTTATCACACCAAGACTTAAGGAATTACAAACAAGAACCTCTCACCCATGCTGGAGGAACTGTGGGGTAGAAAAAGCCCATCATACACATATTTTTTGGCAATGTCCAAAGGTGAAATGGTTTTTGGGAAGCTGTATGCTCTACTATTAATAGTGTTTTCACTCTACATATACCAAAATCATTTTCTGTTTTATATTTGGGAGATATTCCAGATGAGGTTGGACAAGATGACAAATATTTATTTAAGATTTTACTGGCAACAAGTAAAAAGGCAATAACCCTGAAATGGTACAAAGTAGACCCACCTACGAGAGAAGACTGGTTTCAAATAGTAACAGAGGTTAGAGAAATGGAAAAAATTACATGTATACTTCGGCTGCAAATGCAAATCTTTGAGAACAAATGGAGGAAATGGTTAACATGTCCCTCTGTGGTTTAGATGATTGTATATGTAAAGTGTATATAAATGTTTACGGATATTATGTTCTGGTGACAACTTTTTGGTGTTCCTTAAGGTTTATATGTTATGTATGGCAACCTTTGTAATACCCTTCCTTTTTTTTCCCCCTTTGTGTTCTTCTGTTTTCAACAACAACAAAAAACTAATAAAAAATAAGTATTAAAAAAAAAAATATATTATATTTAAAATATTAATCTCTTCACATAATTTATTTAATAATTATAATTGCTGTGTAAATCCATTCATGCCATGTCTGAGCTGCATTAAACAGGTATAAATCCAAAGATGGGTCCTTGTTTATATTGATTTTATTTGATTAATAATAGCTATTTATTTTGATTGAATTTATTTATTAAATTTAAGAATCTGACATAAGAGGACATGGATATGACAATAAATCTCTGCTTTTTTGCTCAGTGTTATTTCAGGGTTTAGATCTTCTCTCAACTGAGAACAAATTCTATCAAAGCATATTTTAATTTTCAAAGAATATTTTAAAGTATTTTGTGCTACTCCATAATTATGTTCTAGTTGAGGTCATTTGTAGCGTAGGTAGGTCCCAAACGTAAATTCAAGCCCAAGTCCTGCTCTCAAGATGCATTTTTAATATTTGGGTTATTTTTAACTTTCTCATTTAAAAAAAAAAAAAAAAATCTCTAGATGTTACACTCCAAAAACAATGCAGGATCCGATGCAACAGCCTAAAACATCCATTTGAATGCATATGGCTGTTGCATTATAGTGATATAAAAGGGGTTCATGTTAAGATGCAACTGTCCAAAAGGTAAACCACAACAAGCTGTCAGCACACTAATTATAACACATCTGTTGAAAATATCTAATGCTAAAAACATGCACAAAAAATGTTTAAGAAAACATCTAGTCAACCTCCATGACCCATTCCTAATTCAAAGCATTTCTGACAGAAAAAGAAGAAAACAGGACATTTTTGCATTGCCTTCATTCTGGACACCCCTTCTCTAGGCCCCCCTTTCCCTTTCAATCATGGGAAAAAATGCCAGCCTCGCAGATGCCAATCACAATTTGCATTCAAGGCCTGAGCAACATAAATCCAATTAAGTTCTCCCCAAATACAACATTTATGAAGCTTAAATGTCTTTGTGGAGCAAAGAGGACACAGGCTGAGGAGCTCATCAGCTTTTCCTTTCTCTCTCTCTCTGTCTCTCTCTCTCTCTCCCATCATCCTTTCTGTCCCTGTGATTTCCATAAATATAAATCCACTATTTACTCCCTTCCCCAGCAAATTCAGCAGGAAGATTTCTATTCTCAGTAGAAAAGACCTCCATTTGGAAATGTCCAATCTTGCTTGAATGGTGGGTGGGAGTCGAGCGAGTTCGGGCATAATCATCGCTTTCTGAATCCTATTGTGCGACTGCGTATTAAATGGTTAAAGACTCACGAAACTGTGGGGGACTTAGAAGAGATTTGTAGTGGGAAATGATTTTCAATGTACTTCCTTGAAATCAAGGTCAGAGTATGCATAAAGCGAAAGAGACACAGAAAGAGACAGAGATGGTGAGGCGGAGAAATTATACCTGGAGAGAAAACTTCATACATTTGCACATTTTTGTGAGTTCAAGGTGTTGTACACGCCAAGCAAGGGCATATGTGTGAAAGTCTGTGAATCACTATTAAACCATATGTGCACCATGAATCCATTATTCATTTCCTCCTCAGAGAAAGGCAGAAGATATGGGGCAATGTGACCCCATTATAGAAAGCCATCTCTAATGAATAAAGGACCAATAAAGGTCTGTAATATATGGAAATAGGATTGTGCTGTTATCCTTGCCTGCCATTGACTGTGACCAGTCTGAGAGTCTTCTCATCCCAGCCAGAAGGGGGCGATGTGAGGACAAGAATTCAACCTCAGCTGGGAGTTCCCTGTAGGCCGAGATAGATTCACAGGCTGGGGTTATAATGTAATTTAACCCAGCAGCTAACGCACACCACAAGGTAGCAAGGTGAATCATTCACCACGTTTCCATTAATGCCAATGCGTTGGGTTTCCTACTCTTTTTTCTTCTCTCAATCAATCAGAAAGTAGTCGGGGAAGAAAGCTCTGACTTCTCAGTGGATCAGTCATTGCACAAATGAGCTGTGATCCAGATAGAAGGGCTGCTTTCATCTTGTAACAGGCGGTAAGATCTATATTAAGGCTTCTTAGCTGCGTACGCTTCACACATGCGAATGCGCCAGGCTAGGTTGCTCACCCAGCAGTCGAGGCGAGAGGTAATAAAGTATTAAAATAAAAGGAAGGGGGATTTCGAAAGCCAGAAGGATTCCGTGGTTGAGAGCGGTTTGCAGGAGAGGCTCATTACGTACCCGTCACGTCACAAAGTTTTCTGCATCTCTCTTTCGTGTGCCTGGAGACTGAACGGATGAATTTTGTCTTCCCCTCCTATGCTTCTTTTTCACCCTCATAAAAATGCCTCAGCTTTCTCCTTCAGAAGTAAACTTAGCAAATTGGCGGAGGAGACGTCACCCCTCTGGCAACACGGCTCTGACGGAGGAGTCTTAGCCCACGCGAGAGGCTTGAGTGCGTGAGGAGAGAGACGTCGGCTTAACTTTGGCTTGTTAAGTGCTTCAGGCAGATGTTATGTACTGTAGGGGGACTTTTCACAAAGAATTGAAGAAGATGATAAACAGCATACGGGGGACTTAGGACGGCCTGGTTACACCAGACAGAGTTAAACAGAACTGTTTGTGACAGCATACATGTCGAATGGAAGGCAACAAATCTCTGTTGTGGTTTGCAATACGCATCTAAAAGGCCTGGGTCTGCAGAACGGATCGATTTTTAAATGTACTAAAATGTTTGGAGTTTGGTGTCACATTGATGAGTAATGTTTCTCAAACATTAGATGAGCAAACATTTCTGCTGCCCTTCGAGTGAGAGAGACAAAGAGAGTAAGTATGGGAGAGCACAGATATGCACAGATATAATAAATATGTGAGCCGGTGAGAGTTTTATTTTATTGGTAGCATAGTGTGAAATAAAAACACTGGAAGTAAAGGCTTTTCTTACTCAAAACGGAACTCCAGTATCACACAAAGAGAACTCATCCTGCTGTCCAACTATCCCTCTTAATTCCCCTCAGAGACTGGCATGTAATGAGAAATGTCTCATAGTACTCAGACTGTATTATGTAAGATATGAAGAATATTACTTTCTGTATTGATTGTGTGTATTCATTTCCCCAGCTTTGATTTTTCATAAGCATTTTTGCCCAACGACAAATCACTAAATGAATAAAACTTCAGTCTAGAGAAACCAAATCCCTGGTTCATACTCTCAGATTTGTGTTGTTTATTACTTTTACTTCAGATCAAATAAATAAAACCCCTTGAATAATGTTCAAAGTGTACATGGATATTGATTAACATCATTTTCTGTATCCTAAATTGGTTTGCAAGGGTTGTTTTAGAATTGTCAAATTTATGATTTTCAATTAAATATACATTTAATTTAATTTATACAATTTAATTTTAAATATACAAGTATATATATAATTATTATATAACCTTTTTGATATTTATTAACTCTGCCAGGCTGTCAACCTCTCTGGAGTCTATTAATAATTTTACATTAATTAAAATTTATTTTATATTAATTTATATTTATAATTCAGGGGTGTAATAAGCGTGTGAAATAATCTATGTAGATTTTTTTTTTTTTTAATATTAATTAGTGAGAATGTTCACTTAGTAATCACAACTGTTTGCTTCAAATTAACCATATTTGTGCATTTGTTTGTTTGATCTTGGTAATCATAGCCATAAAAATATGAATGTATTAATATATCAAAAGGGGTGGTTGATTATGATTTCACTTTTTAAACTTTAGTTAGTGTGTAATGTTGCAGTTAGAGCATAAACAACATCTGCAAAGTTACAATGCTCAAAGTTCAATGCAAAGGGAGATATTTTTTTTTAAAGAATTCACTGTTTGAGGACTACATCAAACAGACTACAATGAGCTTCTTCCCGGGTTAGTGACATTGCTAACCCTAAAAATTAGTTTTTCAAGTTCTTGGGAGCATAAACCCTGCTCCCAAGAACACGCAACAAATGGGGCGAGGCCATGTTGGGCTGCTTTAGAGAAGAGGAAGAGTTGTCGTAGTAGAGTGTTGTTGCCATGCCATCATTTTACGTCGGATGCTACACAAACGAGGGTCAATTCAATGCTGGATTTGCACAAAAAATTAACGTGACGGCACATGCTAGTCGATTAGTTGAATCAACTCCACAGTAACTACTTAAATGTATCCACTAACCATTCAGTTGCTAAACGTCCAGTTGCATTCTAAAAGTTGTAACTTCTTCCTGAGTCTCTCCATCAGTGTCAGACTCCGGTTTGAACAATGTAAGGCTGAACACCGTTACTGACAATCCTCATTTTGGCTGCGTAAGATTCTCCAGCTTTGTTGTTGTTGAGCAACCGAAGCGTGAGCTGTTAAACCTCTGCCCACTTCTGGAAAGCAGGCTGGGAGCAGCAGCTCATTTGCATTTAAAGGGACACACACAAAAACAGTGTGTTTTTGCTCACGCCCAAATAAGGGCAAGTTTGACAAGCTATAATAAATGATCTATGGGGTATTTTGAGCTGAAACTTCACAGACATATTCTGGGGACACCAGAGACTTGTATTACATCTTGTGAAAAGGGGCACTATTGGTCCCCTTTAATATATGGCCAAACGTAAAGGAGTGGTCAAACTTCAACATTAAAGATGTGAAAGTTAAAATTAAAGATTCCAGTAAAGCGATTAAGAGAGAGAGAGAAAAAAAGTCTTATTTATCAGACATATAACTTTGCAATTCAAAACAGTACTTTGCTTAAAAAAAAAAAAAAAACTGACAGAAAGAGAAAGATTTCTGTCTGCTTCTTCTAGGCACGCGTTGGTCACATGTAATGCTGACAGCCTGGCAGAGTGGAATAGATATAAAGAGGTGTGTTTGATCCCTGACAGGTGGGTTTGGGTTGAGCCAATGACTGCAGAAAATATGAAATGCCCTCAGGGCTTGGAGGAGGAGTAGGATGCTGGATGAACTACAGTGGGCCGCACTGGCAAATAGAAGAACCAGCAACCCGAGAGGAAGGAGAGGTCTGGAGTCCACAGAAAGTCACAGAGTCTGTGGATAAAGCCTTGCAGCATCCCACTGATGTTATCATTCTAATCCACATGTGTGCAGCAGCATTCATGAAAGGCTGGTTGTAAGACTATGTAAGTGTGTGTCTTTGTGTTGGTGTACATAAGTGAGTGAGTCTTCACTCAGACCTCTGCAGAGGAGACGCAGTGCGCCTGCACATATGAACACAAACACACACTCCGCCACACTCAGGAAAGCTGATTTTCTCAAGACCTCATATCCACCCAAAAATTAATCCACAGCTTAATGCCTGGTATGGCTAGTCTGGGGCACAACGTGCTGTGATGTGATAGGGGACCAAAAGAAACACACACACACACACACAAAATAAAATAAAATGTTATCAATTCTTGTGATCTTGTGATTTTTTTTTTTCCTGGCAATTAATCGCTCAACAATTTTAAGGAAAGAGATCAAAATAGTATATGTGTCAGGATTATGTTTAGTTTTATTGTCTTCTGTTTAATTTTTCAACCTGGTCTCATGGAAAGACGTACCTGTGGGAACGTTTTCGCGAGTCGCAAAAATACGTACCAATACGTACGTATCACTGCAGTTTCCAAAAGAAATGAATACTAGAGGCAGTAAAACAGCAAGCGCTTTTAATTGTTTACATACACAGTTGCAATTACAGGGGCAGATTATGGATTAATAAAGACTTGTCTCCTTGCACAATATTATGTTATGACTTCAAAATGTTTTTTTACCAAAGTGCACGATTTGTAAACGAATATATTTTGGACTTTGCATCGGTTAACCAGCTCCATATGTTTCGCTTTTCTGACATAACAAGCTTGCTCGGTAGCTCAGCTGATCCGGAGCTGGACTTAGGACGAGGAAACCTTGGGTATGAATCCGGGGAAAAACAAGTCATATAAGATAAGAGATCAAAACAAGCTAAAATGGCATGATTACAGATGCTTTTTATGTTTAGGTGTAGTGTTGGTGGTATGTTATTTTAAAAAATAATGGAGCATTACACTTTTTTTGCACCACTCACCGGACAAAAATTCAAATCAGAACTGCGGTGATTTGTATAAAAACCAACGGCACAAAAATTTACCATATTCACGTTTATCTGTTCCGGCAAAAAAAAAAAAAAAAAAATGCTTTTAGCGCCACTCAGTGGACATTTCACATTGAAACATATTGGTATGTATTTTGCAACTTGCGAAAACGTTCTCACAGGTACGTTTTTCTAATGAGACCAGGCTCTAATTTTTAGCCATGGTTTTCTTTGTGTCTGTTTTGTCTGTGTTCTAGTTAATGATCAGTTTGCCTTCCTTGATTTCATATGTTGCCTTCAGTTTCCTGTGTTCCAATCACTCATCAGTTGTCATGGTTACAGATTGTGTCACACACCTGGTTCTTGTTAAGTTGCTTGTTATCTCTTGTATTTAAGCCCTCAGTTGTTTCATTTCCTAGTCCGGTGTTGTTCTACCATAGGCCTATTTGTGTAAGCTGTTGCATTGCTGCCAGGAGGTACACTTCTTTGTAGGGATGGAGAAATGAAGCCTCTTAAAGCTATTCTCTCATTGTTTCGGGAAAGGATTCAAAGCATCAGGAGTGTTGAAAACAGTGCCATCTTCTGGCAGTTCAAATTTATTATCCATTGTTTTATTCCAATAATAACCAACTGCCGAACTGGAAAGCATCACAGCAGTCTGAGGACAACAGCACCAGGCCAGCAGTCTCACACCGGTGTTGGAGTGGAGCTTATAGCATCATTAAGGGTAGGTTAATGTGTTTCGCATTCATTAAGGTTGAGCTTATAGTTATAGTGTAGAGTAGGGTAAGTGGTTGGGGTGGGTTACGCAATCGTCAGCACCACCCTAACTTCAGGTCTGACGTGACATGTGGTTCTGCATATCTCTTTTATCCATTAAGCACAAATAAAAGCCTGATAACACTAAATGTGTTCAGTTTTCTGATAATATAATACACATATTGAAGTGTTGCAATAAATTCAATGTAGTAATAATAATACCAACGGAGTTGTTTGAGTCAAGTAAATGGTGCTCTAATTATTTTGTTTTTTATACTGTTTATAAGGCAGAATATATGATAATGCACGTCATTATGCAACAGGAAGCTCTTGCTGCAGACTTTCCTGAATTCACTCAGGACCTTTGCCGCGGCTGTGGATTAGAGGTAATAATGCTGTAAATGATGTTCAGTTTCTTGCATAAACCAATCACTTTGCTTCTTTAGACCTCAGTGTATTGTCAGGAGCCGTGGGTGTTAATTTTTTGTCTGCATGGTTTTTTTTTTTTGTTTTGTTTTTTTTGAATCTCAATGTGACGGCACCCATTGACTTCTGTTAAATGAATCACCGAGGACCAAGGCTTAAGCTAAAAGAAATCTTCTCTACTGTTCTACTGAAGAGAAAAAGTCACCTACATCTTGGATAGCCTAAAGCTGAGTAAATTAACAGGAAATTTCCATTTTTGGGTAAACTATCCCTTTAAAGTGACAAGTGATCCGTTTCTTCACCTCCTTCATCTTCCTCCGCAACTCTACAATGTGTGAGTCAATTTATGTGGATAACAAATATTTGAACATATTTTCATACATGTAAAGACTTCAGACAAAGGTCGATTTCTTTCTCCACTAGCACTTAACAAAATAACAGCTCTCTTACCCATTGCATCAAAAGTCTCAAATGTCTTACACGAGACCAATATGAAACTAAACATGGTAATAAAATAACTGATTAAATATTTCTCAAATGGTGTCAATTTACTTAAATTGTTTCAGTTTGAAAGGAAGCTACTTGCTGTGTGTTTGCCACCCACAGAGATACCCACTGTTTTTAATTTGAAAGAATTATTACAATAATTATCATTAATGATAATGCTAAATGATATCAAGTATAATAAGAGTTAAAAGGAACACATTTCTGCTTAAGTATAGAGGACTTGAGCCCTACTGACTGTGAGGGTACATCAGACAATTTTTTTTTTTTTTTTTTTGGAAAAGCTGCTCTACTGCTTGTGAAGCTGAAGGTTAGAGAGCAGAACTAATCCTAAACTCTGAATCATGGATTGATGTGAGTTGTGGTGGAAAAGCTGGTAAAAAAAAATGTGCATGCCACACAACGAAATGCAATGGCAGTGTATGGAAATGAAAGACATTGGATTAAGGTTCCAATCAATTGGGGGTGTTATAAGTGCAGGTCACTGGTCATAGTGACATTTCATGTATCCTCCATTCATGTGCAACAATACAGGTTTAATGAGGTCAATCACAATGTCTCGGTGCGGCAGATATAAATGAGATTTTGAAACAGTCTGGCAGATCAAAAGCTAAAGCAAATTGGAGAGGAATGAAGCATATAAAAAAGTCTAAAAACAATTGCAGAAATGTCATGGAACACAAAGAAAATCGAAATTCAAAGTGCAGCGCATATGTTCTTTGATTCTCCAATGCTTTTTTGGGGGAAAAATAAAACAAAAAATAGACAAAGAGTAAAAATTCTCATATATATGTTTCAGGATTGACTCGATTAACAGCTGCTGAAAATTAGGCTTTCCCATTCTAGGAATAAATTATATTTGAAGATATATTAGTAACAAAAGAATAATAATATTTCACAATATTACAGTTTCTACTGTGTTTTTGATCAAATACATGCAGCCTTGCTGAGCATAAGAGACTTTTTTTCCAAAAAAAACCCCAAAAACTTACGACCCCAAACTTTTGAACGGTAGTGTATATATATACTGACTGTATATATTGTTCTTCAATGCTTTTTTGGGGGGAAAAATAAAATAAAAAATAGACAAAGAGTGAAAATTCTCATATATATGTTTCAGGATTGACTCGATTAACAGCTGCTGAAAATTAGGCTTTCCCATTCTAGGAATAAATTATATTTGAAGATATATTAGTAACAAAACAATAATAATATTTCACAATATTACAGTTTCTACTGTGTTTTTGATCAAACACATGCAGCCTTGCTGAGCATAAGAGACTTTTTTTCCAAAAAAAAAAAAAAATCTTACGACCCCAAACTTTTGAACGGTAGTGTATATATACACTGCATATATTCTTGTGACATAAATTAGGCATGTGGCCATTGGCATGTAATGCTTTAAGACTGACTTTACTCACTGATATGGGTCACTGGGGTCTGGTCCTTGTAGCTCAAGTGGGATGGGAATACGTTTGTAGTACATCTCCCAGTCAAAGGCTCCCCTCATGGCGTCACCTGCCTGCGCCTCGTACCCAAAGTGGTTATGGTCGATTACGTCTATCATGGGACACACAATGGTTTTGGGGTTCTGGGCGATCTGGTCTGCAGGCAGAAGGCAAGGAGAGAAAAGGAAAGGGAAAGTTAGGCAAAGCGAGAAATCTATAATTTCTGTCTCTTCACCACACTCTGTGGAAAAGAGGAGGGAAGAAAAGAAAGGGGAGGCAGCACGTCTCAGGAGTCTCCCTCCTCTCCTGGATCACTTGCTCTCCTTCGCTCTGCTTGGCTGAGTGTGGCGACCCTGTGAAATTTAAAGCTGCCACAGCCGCCCGGCGATTAGAAACAATTACAGTGCTTCAAAGTAGGTTTGCTCCATGGAGGGCCAGGCAGAAAGGACCCTCGGCCCTTAACTCTATCTCTGTCAGTCAGCGGCCACTAAGCCGTCCCAGATCTGTCACCCACACTCTCCCTCAACACAACTGCACTACTGGACCATGGAAATCACAAGGAGAAAGCAAAAGAGAGAAAACAGACCTGGAACATGGGCTTAAACACAAAACACACACACACATTAAACAAATACATCATAAAGATTAAACTTAAGAGCACAATCTGCACAGTCTGTCTGGAACTGAAGCTGCAGTGACTAGTGCAAGACTCATCACTTTAATAATACTCACAGTGATAATTCCTTACATTTATGGGTGTTTCTTCAACTACTTTTATATTAGAAAATAAAGCACTTGGAAGATGCTTTTATCTAAAGCAACTTATATTGCATTAAAGGTAGATTTTTCAGTTCTCTAAAAATCACAAATGTGACTTGAATTTTAAGAAATGAATACTTTTATTTAGCAAGGATGCATTAAATTGATCAAAAGTGACAGTAAAGACAATGTTACAAAAGATTTCTGCTTCTATTTATATGCAGTTCTTTTGAACTTTTTATTCATCAATGAATTCTGAAACAAAAACAAAACAAAATAAATAAATAAATAAAATGCAACACAACATTTATAATAATTTAAATCAACATATCATTAAATCAACATATTAGAATTATTTCTGAAGGATCATGTGACACTGAAGACTGGAGTAATGATGCTGAAAATTCTGATTTGTCATCACAGGAACAAATTACATTTAACAATATATTAAAATAGAAAATAGTTATTTTAAGTTAATAACATACCCACTCTTTTCTTGGTGAGCATAAGAGATTTCTTTCAAAAACATTATCTTACCGACCCCAAATTTTCAAATGGTAGTGAATATGAATCACTAGATTTTTCCTGAAAGTAATTTTAAAAAAGAAATAAATGTAAAAATTCATATTTTTATGATGGATTTTCATAGTTTTTTTAAAGATTAAATGTATAAGGCCTAGTCCACATGTACACTGGTATTTTTTTATAAACTGTGCTTTTCCTCCTGTCAAGAGCATGCCAGACCAACAGGTGGCAATATAACCCTAACTGTAAAGCCATATTGGCCAATCAGAAGCCTGGAAAAAAGTTATTACTGGTTCCGGTTCTGATGTCACAAGCCAAAATCTCCGGTTTCACTGTCTACACAACACTGCAACTGGAGTTTCTAAAAATCTTCACCCTGGCAGGAGTTTTCAAAAAAGTTTGGTTTCAGTGACCAGATACTGTATTTGCATGTGGACGAACGGCCAAACTGCATAGAAAAAGCTGCGGTTTTGAAAATACCCGTGTTCGTGTGGACAGGGCCTAAGTCTGGAAGAAGGTTTAATACAAAATCAATATGTAAAAGACATTTGAAAAATTAAAAAAAAAAAAAAAAAAAAAAAAATGAAGGTATTGTAAAAAAGTTTCCAAGACCCTTTTAATGTGATCTTCATATAGTATGAATTTAAAAAGCCATACAAATCCACCTGAAGTTAAAGAAACACCTTTATATAGCAGCTCTCTGAATACTGCTGCTCAGCTTCCGCAAGCATCCAGCATCCATCCATATGATGTGACAGCAGCCATACTCCGCCAAAACACTGTCTCTGATAACTGGTGTGTGGTCAGAGTAATTTAGCAAGTTCTCAAGAGGTCATACTAGCCAGGCTGAACTGTGCTTAATGTATACCACAGCTGCAGGGTTACAATCTGTTGGCTTTCTCCTTCAGCAGACATTTTTTCTGTACTTTGTACATTGTTGTATAGTGAATACAAGCTATTTTGGTCATATACTAGTAGCTTAACTACAAATTACAATAATGCATATGTATTGCAGCTGAATCCTACAAATAGCTGTTTTGGTTACATGAAGAATTTACTGTCGGCTTTGTGTCATTAGTTAGACTAGAGGACGTCTTCTGTCGAGAGCTGTTGGCTTTGCATTTGTTTGCATGTGTGTGTGTCAGTTCAAGAACAGGCTTTCCTAAAAAGCAAGCACACAAACAACCACCTGCGTTTTCCTGCCAAAACTCACATATCACGCCTTTGTTTTCTCTCTGGCAGAGTCTCCGCTTTCCTACCGTAAGAACCTCTCTGCTGTAGCGCTTACTGGGGCAGAATCCTTTATTTGATTCTTTATCCTGTTTCAGATGTATCTAAGTAGTCTAAATCTGAAAACCGAGGACCCCATCTGATGTCCCAGTTGAGGAAGACAAGTCAAGAAGAATTTAGAAGAAGACTTAATGTCTTTTGCACGTTAAAAAATAAATACGACCTCACGTTGTGTCACGTTTACACACTGCCTCCGAAACTTTTGTCCATCATAAAAATATTCAGATCAGGTTAAATTTTCTGCGTTTTTCGCATCCGTGGCACGCATTTTGAGAGACGTTTTGACAATTCAGAGCCACCGTACAAGCCAACGCCAAAATTCCGAATGCCATCTGACAAGTTGATCCACTGTCGTCTACAGCACAAAGCATTAGCAACTGTATGACAAACAAAGTGCGGAATACAAAGAGACAGAATATAAAGTCAGATTGTGCCAGTATCGTTAGCAAAGCATCAAACTGAGCCACTGACATCCTGAAGTAAACTTTGAAACGCTCAGGATAATCACGCAGCTCCTTGATGAGGTGAACTCTCCTTTCTCTCTATGCAATCTTGGGATTGGATGGACCCAATATTTCCTCTTTCCTTTTTCTCTTTTTCAGAAGAGGACAACTAAATCATGCTCACTGCTTGAAGACTCCATTTTGTATTGTTTTGCGAATGTTTTCGCAATGGATTCATTAATACGCATCGGACTCAGTGTGCAATGTCTCTGTGCGTGACGAATTTCTAGGATCACGAATACGAAAAAACGCATACGGAAATTTTGGACTCAGTGTGCAAAGGCCTTAAGCAGAGAATTTTGCATTACATTAGACTGAAGAGCAGCAAATCATCACCAAACCAGACAGACCATAGTATACATTGTAACAACATTTTAGCAGTTACAAAAACAACTTGATGAGAAATGACAAAAGAGACAAAGATAACAGAAGGACGCAATATTACAAACAAAGGAACATATAATGAAATTTCAGTTGTTGTGGAGATGCTGGAAGGGGCCTCCAATTTCCAGTTTTTCTTTAGAAGACTTAAGGCCTATTCGGACTGCACAAGTTTTCTCTGAGGATGTCAGATAAATTTGTGTTTATCAGACATACTTTGTGATCTTGACCAATATGAATTGCACATATCTGTGTTTTTTCACACAACCTTATTAAAAATGACAGAGCAAATTACTGTTGTTCAGTGGTATTTTGAGAAAATTTAATTCCGTCCAGAAAGGAATGTCTGTGATCACTCATTTTCACATTAGCACTTCTCTTCATTTATTTTGACCTTCGTTCAGTACAGCAACTAAAGCTAATTTTCACATTGTGCTGTCTGGTGTACCTTCATTACAGATTTCTGCCAACTTTCTAGGTAACAGCTGGTGACACAAGTGCTGTTGGCATGCCATCTGACATAAAACAATAATTAAATTACTAAGGAGCACTTGTCACATTTGTTCTGTTTTTTGTTTTGCTTGAATTGGACTTGAGTTGGCTGCATCCAAAATCGCATACTTCCCTATAAAAACAGTATGTGACAAAAGTAGTATGTCCAAATTCACAGTGCTCAAGGAGTAAGCAAAAAATACCCCGATGACCTACTACTTCCGGTCGAGATTGTGTGCATACGGAAGTGTGCATACGATGGACACTTTACTATCCCATGAGGCCACAGGAGAGGATTTGTGAATGGCAGGGAAGCGACGTAACCAACGCTGATAAGTCACGTGATAAAACCATGGCGCATGTAGTACGTCCGGATTACATTCGTACTACACACACTGATACTATATACTACATACTTCTTTTAGTGGTTGTGAAGTAATTACTTAAGACAGTATGCGATTTTGGATGCATTCATTGAGTAGGTTTTTGCATTGTTTCCTGTTCTGTTACCTCTTTTAGTGATTTTCTTTCATGGTTACTCATTGATTGTGTTATGCACTGCACCTGGTTATCATTTCATTCATTGGTTTGTGTTAGTACATATAGTATGAAGTCTATTTTCAGTTAGTCTTTGTTCTGTCTTTGTTACATATTTCTGGTGTTGTTCTGTTCGAATTTATGCATTCTGAAGTATACTGAGAACCTATGTTTATTTTGAGTTTGTTATTAAAAGACTGCTGCAATTAGATCCATCTCCATTTCCTTACCTGCTACAACCATGTCATGACAGCACTGTAGTGTCAGCATTAGATATGGTTCTTATCTTAATTAATTTCTTCCCTTAACTATACATACATACATATATTCGCTACCATTAGGGGCAGTTTTGGCCTAATGGTTAGAAAGTCTGACTTGTAACCAGAAGATCATGGGTTCAAGTCTAAGTGCTGGTAGAAAATGTAGGTGGGGGGAGTGAATGTACAGCGCTCTCTTTCACTCTCATTACCCACAACAAAAATGGCTGCCCACTACTCCGGGTATGTGTTCACAGTGTGTGTGTGTGTGTGTGTGTGTGTATGTGTGTGTTCAATAATCACTGCTGTGTGTGTGTACTTGGATGGGTGAAATGCAGAGCACAAATTTCGAGTATAGGACACCATACATGGCTATGCGTCATGTCACTTTCAAAAGTTTTGGGGGTGGTATGATTTTTGTAATGTGTTTGAAAGATGTCTCTTATGCTCAAGGCTACAGTAAAAACTAATACTGTGAATTAATATTACCGTTTAAAATAACAGTTTCTATTTAATATAGTTTATTCCTGTTATAGAAATACTGACTTTTCACCAGCCATTATTTCAGTTTTCAGTGTCACATGATCCTTCAGAAATCATTCAAATATGCTGATTTGGTGCTAAAGAATTATGATCACATTTGAAAACAGTCAATGCATTTTTTGTCAAGATTCTTTGATGAATAGAAAGTTCATTTATTTAAAATCTTTTGAAACATTATACATGCCTTTACTGTCACTTTTGGTCCATTTAGTGAATCCTTGCCGTATAAAAGATTTCTTTCAAAAAGCAAAACAGTCTTACTGACTAAAATTTTGGAACAGTATATATAGGCTAAGCATACTTTATTTAAATAGGCTTTGTGATGCATGTATCCAGAGCACATAACCCTCTGTAACAGCCACATCCAGACAACAACCATTCCAATCTTACTAAAAAACACAGAAATCACAATCCTATCAGGAAAAACACAGACATTTTATGTTAATAACCGTAACTTAGACGTTATTCTCGTAAGCCTCCATTAAATGATCATTCCCAGGTACAACTTCGAGACCATTTCACCAAGCCATTTTAGAAAACTAGGAGTCTGTGGATTTATACTCCCTCAAAATAACCACCATTCATGACAGCTACACAGATTGAGGCAAAAAAGTAAGAACATACAGTACTAGAGAATCCGAAAAAGGGCTAAATCCTCATTCTGTTCCTATTATACCCTTTAGAATACCACATAGATGTCTAGACAAAAACTATAAAATAGTGGAGAAAATCAAAACGACTGTCATAAAGTACTTTTCAAACTCTTGAAAAGAATAACAGTGTTGACAGCAAAGTTGTTTATCCAGCAAATTAGGCAAATGGGTGTCAGTATAGAGTGCATTAAGTATGTGCCCTATTTCCCTGCAGCCTTGGATCTGGAAGTATTTTTACCTATTTTCCACATAATTATTTAAAAAAATAAATAGTACAAACTAAAAACTATAAAAACTATAAGGTTCAAGACTGTATATTTTACATTATTCAACAAAAGATACCCCATGAAGCACTGCAAATGGCATCAATCAATCAATCAGTCAATTGATTGATCGATCAATCAATCAACCAACCAACCAACCAACCAACCAGTCAGTCAGTCAGTGAGTCAATCAGTCAATCAATCAATCAATCAATCAATCAATTTATAGTTATTATTTTTTTTTTTTTTTATGCAGGTTTATGGTAAATATTTAATTATATAAAATAAAAAGCCAGAGACTTTTTGATTACATCATTCACAGGGTTTCATGGGAGAGGTTTGCTCCTGTTTTTTTTATGATGTTTTTCTAAGTCTCTATGGTAAAAGTGTCTTCTGTTATTGGTGGACTCAAGGAGGACTTCTTTTTTCTCTTAGGATTGTGGGTAATGTAGTTTTTCCACCAGAAATTCTGCTATTAAACTTTTTTTTTTTTTTTAAATGACACTAATCTCACACAGCCATGTGGCTTTTACAGAGTGACATATCGCCTTGTAACAACCTCTGATCACTTAAAGGTTTATATTTTATTGTAAAAAAATTCTGTATAGGACATTAATTTTACTTCCAGAACCCGACTATCGCACTCCATTATGGCTGGAGAGTTCTTGATAAAACATATCATGCACCATTTGTGCTTGTATAAAAGTTTCTGTCTTTTGGTAATCCCAGTTTAAAGGCATAAAACCTTGCCATATCTGGCCAACCATCATTTATAAATAGTCTGTTTGCTGCCTGTCTAATGAGCGATGGTCTGATGAGAAGACTGGTGGAGAGGGAAATAGAAATACAGCCCAGTCTTTCACATTACTGATCAGAGCTCTGTTTCAAACAGCCTGTGACACAATACCTGCCGTGCGCTTGTGCGGCAGCTCCACTCTAATCATACATGCCAGGCCGCATCCCAGCATGCCTCTCAAAGGCCATACACAGCACACTGTAACCAATTAGAACTCGCCGTGCTGTGCCCACGTCTCTGGGATGACCGCCTGAAGTTCAACCAAGCGAAGAAACAAACAGATCAAGCCAACGAACTAAAAACCGAGCTGGTATCAGATCAATAAGCGTCGATAAGTGCAAAAACATTTGCTGAAGTAGGCGTTTTAAAACATCTTATAACAGGGTCATGCACATCAAAAGCCATCTGGATTTGCAATGCTCATGCGGCGCAGTGGGGTACACTATAGATTCTATCCTCAATGAGTCTGAAAATAAGAAAGGTTTTTCTGTGATAAAAGGACCAAGCCAGAGACAAGAAACAAGGAGATGGAGGATTCATTTTGTTTTTTTTAATCAACCAACTGCAGGGGGAAAGACTTTGAACGGGAAAAAGCTATTGAATTTTGAAATTGCTAGATTCAAAAGAGAAAGATAAGCACAAAGAACATTCCATAGGATTTTCAGTGGCCTCTGTTTTCTCATAGTGACAGGCATAAAAAATAGAGAAATCTATGGGTACGTGCTGATGCCAGGGTACGCAGTTTTTCTTTATCTGGACTTACCGAGAAGGGGCGGCAGCCAGTTGATGTTGGCTTCACAGTGAGAATCCAGGAAAGTGAGGACCTCTCCTCTAGCCACTGACGCTCCCAACAGCCGCGTGCGGATCAGACCCTCTCGCTTCTTTGTGCGCACAATACGAACCTTAGGAAATCTGGACATGTACTCCTCCAGATGTGCCTTTAGGTGATCTGAAAAGAAAAAAAAGTGACAGAAAAAAGACAGAAATTACTAGAAAGAATGGACCGGGGAAAAAAAAAAAAAAAGGAAATTACTAAGTCTAGGTTTGTGTTCTGTTAAAGGGAAAAAGAGGGAGATTGATTGTGTGTTGCAGTGCAGTGGTGCGGTAATTTAATCTCGGAATTGTTTCTCCATTCTCGTGGCCCCATTCAAAGGCATTAATGTTTAACACCCCATAAGATTCCACCGTTGTTAACACTTAAATGAATTGTTGAATGTCCTCTGTTTCTAGAATATTAATTTAGAACAAACAGACCCAGTGTTAACTCTTTGGCCTAACTTGCAGAACCAATGATGGAAATAAGTATTCTTAAGACAAAATGACCATGTAGATTCGACTCAAACACTCTCTTTAACATAACCTAGTGAAACACCTATAGCGAATTGAGTAAGTACCAATAAAATTAGATGAATGAGTAATTTAATCTCAGACATTAGCATGTTAAAAATTGCTTTTTTACTTCATGTAATATAGGATTTGCAGTAATTGCTCAATAAAACAACATGCATCATATAACAGAACATTTAAAAAAGGCCTCTCCATTTTTTTCTTTCTCTAAAACATAAAATAAAATTTAATTTACTCCTCTGATCCGGTTAAATGCAAAGCATGCTAGGAACTTTAAATCCACTGCCCTGTTTCAGTCAATGCAATAAAAAATTATTCAAGTAGTAACACATAAGTAAACTTCTATTATACAAATTTAAGTGTATTGAACACAGTGAAATTAAGAATCAAGAACTACATTAGCTCATTAAATTGAGATATTTTACATCCAACATTGCTACTCTTGCAATTCAGTTTTCAATGCAATATTTTTTTTTATGCACATTCCACAAACATCTTTAATTATGTTAACATGAGATAAACACAAACGAAAAATGAAACAGATGGAAAAATAAGATTTTCTCACTGCCGGGTAGTGGGTAATGCATTTGACCCCTTTCAGTGACAGCACAAAGAAACAGCAAAGGCAGTCATTTCAAAAGCAAAGCAAAGCAAAAAAAAAAAAAAAAAAAAAAAAAGTCTTATCTTTCCACACATTACTGTTTGTTCATTTTCAGAAGCAGCAGGAGTGTGCTGCCGTTTGCACATTATTCAAATACAAAGCATTAATACCTACACAAACTCAATCACCACTTCCCAGCTGCTGTGTCTGTGCATGTGACTTTGTGTGTGTGTCCATGTGACTTTGTGTGATTAGATGCTTTGGAGGTACCAAATACATGGGCTTTGGATTACCACCAATAACATAAATCCATTAGATGCAGCAGCCATGTTTTGATGGAAGGTTTAAACTGGAAGGACCGGTAAATTTCTTCATTACATTCCAAAGCTGTGAAGCAGGCAACATTAAAGTTATGCACATGAAAAGACTCATGCTTTGACTTTAAATTTTGTGTGTTGTGTTTGACTTCAAGAAGGAATAGTGCATACATTTAAAAACCTTTAAAGTTTTCACTTTAAAAATGCTATAGTTGTTCTTCCTGCTTCATGAATTCAAATAAGAATGCTACATTTTTTTTTTTTTTTTTTCAAATCACACAAACAATCTCTGAATCTAAACAGCTGCAGACATCAACAATAGCTGTGGTGTCCTTCATAGGGATGAGCATGAGCACTCAAGAGAAATAGTACTCAGAAATGACGATGATTTTTTTTTTTTTTTGTAAACCAATCATACACAAACATGTCATAAAGAATTTTCTATTAGCATATTATTCTAATGTCCATAATTTCTGCCCCAATGAGCATTTCAATGTCTGATGGTCATGCCTTAATTTGAAAATTTCTATAGTGTTGCTCCTTATAGGCATTTCATAATTTTCATGACTTTTCAGTGTCAGTTAAATCTCTTTTTGTGCCATTTTACCTGTAGAAAAAAACTGCCCAATAATTATACACATTTGAATATACAACATTTTTCATTTCACCTTCCATCATGCACAATTACATATCACCTACAAATTATTATATGCAATCTTAACAGTAATTACTAATATTGATGTGGAATTGGTAAAATGTGCTTGAAAAAAAAAAAAAAAGATCAGAATATCAGCTTAAAGGGTTATGAAATTTCTGTCATTAAGTACTCACCCTTATGTCGTCCCAAACCCGTAAGACCTTCATTTGTCTTCAGAACACAAATTAAGATATTTTTGATGAAATCCGAGGGTATCTGATCCACACATATGGTAGGCGGCAACGTCATTGCACCTTTTGAGGTCCAGGAAGGTATTAAAGACATCGATAAAATAGTCAACGTGACTACAGTGGTTCAACCTTAATATTATGAAGCAACGAGAACACAAAACAAAAATAACTACTTTATTCAACGACTTTACTTTCGTTGCAGAGCTTTCGTGTTTACGTCCGAACGCGGGCTCAGTAATGGCCAGCTCTGGTCACGTGAGCAGCATGACGCATGCTTTGATGCTCACACAGGAGCCGGCCAATACTGAGCCCGCGTCTGGATGTAAGCATAGCAGTATGACAGGGACAGACGAATTTGTTGAATAAAGTCATTATTTTTGTTTTGTTTTTGCAGACAAAAAGTATTCTCGTCGCTTCATAATATTAAGGTTGAACCACTGTAGTCACGTTGACTATTTTATCAATGTCTTTAATGGACCTCAAAAGGTGCAATGACATTGCTGCCTATGAGTGGATCAGATACCCTCGGGTTTCATCGAAAATATCTTAATTTGTGTTCCAAAGACAAACGAAGGTCTTACGGGTGTGGAACGACATGAGGGTGAGTACTTAATGACGGAAATTTCATTTTTGGGTGAACTAACCCTTTAATTATGCACATGCTGTAAGCTTGATATACAGAAACAACAAGTAAGCCATTTGGCCATTTGAGTTTGGGACGAGGCTATCTGTTTATCTGACCGAGTTTAGGAAACCTGTCTGAAAACAATCATTAATTTTACTTTAATCCTGAAAATATGAAATAACACAATTACTTTTGAAAATATGTAGCACAGAAATCTTTGAGCATTTATTTAACAATAAGCCCAGTTTGACACATCATATTTACACATATGATGTCTACACCTCCAGTAAACTCCAGAGAAGGCTCATTGTGTCAAGAAATGCAGCACCAACATATTTATTTTTAATATAGCAACAAAAAGATTGGCAACTTAATGATAGTAGCACTACAGACCCTCAGAGAGTTTCTGGTTTGTGTACTGAGAGCTCACTGCAGGCCCCCAATGCAATTATAAACAACCCAAACAGAGCAGGACATCTGTGATGAAAAATAAAAGAGTATATTAGCCGATGGGGAGACAGTATGTGGGGCGTTCATCTGGTGGACATCAAACAGCAAAGTATGTGTGTGTGTGTGTGTGTGCTTGTTCCTCTTGTTCGGTTTTTTTCAGGCCAGAGGCCAAACTCACTTTAGGGAACCTGCAGATACATCCTCACTGTCTACTAAACTCTGGCAAAGTCACCTGCCTGCACAAGAGTTGCATTCAGCCCCTTCTTTCTGTTTCTCTCCCTCTCTCTGTTCTTCTCAACTCCCAGGGTGTCTGGCCTTCAAACAAATGGCCCCAATAAAAGTGACAGCCTCAATATGAGTTGCCACTGCACTCTGATCCCACTGAGCTGAGGTGGGGAGGAGACTCGCAAAACTTTTCCAGGCTGCCGTTGTTAGTGTAAGTGGCTCACAGAAGCGAAAGTGTCGGGTGGGTTTTCTCTCTCTCTTTTTCCATGTCCTACGAGCGCTTGATTAAACGAGGTCATAAATCATTGGTGCTGATGCGTGGCAGGCCGAGCGGTGGGGAAGGAAGTGACAAATAAACAGTTATGAGGAAAAGGCAAAGTTTCGTATCCCGCTGGCATATGGCTGACAAGCCATGATGAAGGGCAGGCACATTCTCTGCTTTGATGGTTTGCAGACAGACCTCTCTGGGCAACTACCTTCCCAACCTGGGTGGAAAATTTCATTTTTCTCTTTCCCTGGTGGTCTGTCATTAAGACAGATGGTCGGAACCGTTCAAGTTGGAACCGCTCAAGGTTTTGATGGTTTTTCAGACAGACACACTTCTTCCACGCACCCTTCGCTTCATATCACATTCAAATCGACACTGGTGAGATGTGAGACTCTCTGAACAGTACTTCATTAGAGCCTGTTTCTTTGATATGAGAGCTACGGAGGGGCTAAAATTACCATTGTCTCTGCAATTCAGACTTAATGAGCGAGAGATTCACACCAATGAGTCACTTGCTGTAATTGTTGCTGCGTTACTGGATGAACTCGCTTGGAACGGTATTGTTTTATTGGTGTGGTGATATTAGGCACAGAAAAGAATATTCCCTATTCTTAGCTGAGAGGCACAAAAGATAATAATTGCAGTTCTGACCATATGGTGTCCTTTGGTATCCTTTTTTTTTCAAACTGTCAAAGGACTCTGAGCTTTAAAATGAGTTTCTAAGGTTATTTGGGGGGCGTGACATAATATATAAAGTTGTATATAAACAGAAAATAACCAATAGGATCAGTACACACAACTGACACGCCACACATACAAGCAAAGTACAATGTGAAAATGTTGCTTTTCAAAGATGCCAGAACAGTTCAAACTCCTCACTTAATTAGGATCATAAATGTAAGCCTGTTCGACAAAAACAGTTTGATGCAAAAGACATTGTGTGTGTCTGTGGATGTTTGTGTGTTATGTTCAATTACAGATGTTGTAGAAATGCTGCTGAGAAACTAATATGAAATTTAATGGTATTAACCACATGCGTTTTCTCTACTGGAGCAGGTGTCTTTTGCTTTAGAATGCAAAAATCATTGCTGAAAATCATGGTTGCTAAGTCCACGTTTTCCATACTTTCTGTGATCTTTTCATTCATTTGTGATTATTGGCAAAGGATTTTTAAAAATCATTTCAATTCAAATCGATCTGCTAATTAAACATTTCGATTGATTTGCAAAATTTTTCAACCAATTAATCAAAAACAAATGACTCAAAAGAATGATTCTCTCACAAATTAGATATCCCTATGACTTTACACAAAAGTGGCATTTAGGCAATGAAATAGCTTAGTGATGAGAATTACTTTAGAAATAAAATACTGTATACAGTATATATTATGCATTACCATTCAAAGGTTTGGGGTCAGTAATAATAAATGTTGTTCTTTTGAACTTTCATTAAAGATTTCATTAAAGAATCCTGAAAAAAAAAAAAAAAAACATGGTATCAGTAACAACAAATACAGAACAAATAGCACTGTTTTTATGTGTTTCAATAGTTTACATTGAACTACGCAGCACGGCCCAACGGATAACGGAACGAAAGCTTAAAGGAGCTGCGTTTATTCCCGGTCACCATTATTAAACAGCGTTGCGACATCTAGTGAGAAGCATTTCAATTCGTGACATACCTCTCGTTTACAAACTACAAATCACTCGATGATTAAACTAGTTTTAAATCGGATGAAACAGCTTCAACATTCCCAACAAGACTGATGAGGAAAACAGGAGAAACGTGCCATGAATGAAGATAGAAGACTTTTAAATCCCAATATTACCACCCTTACAAACATTTACCATGAATGAACTAAATTACCATGGTTTGCGGAAATGTGGAATATTTATCTTGAAAACTATGTAATAGCCATTTATATTGCAATATTTATTAGGTGGGTAGGGGAATATATAATTCATGTCTTTGTTAAGGTGTAGTTTGTACCTGTGTTTAAGTGTTTTTTTATAGGCCTATATAACATATCATAATATAATAGCCTATCATTTGGCAGTGGTAGTGAGTAGCCATGTATGGTTTTACCTGTGGTTACCAAGTCTCACTGTGAAAATATTTTCATTTAAGCCTAATAATTAATAAAATAATTTTTACCAATAAAAATTGGCCCACCTCAAATTTTTTATTTGATAATCCGGCCCTCGAATGAAACTATTTGAAGAGCCCTGCTGTAAGAAGTGCCCTGATTTCTATGTGATACATTACTGGGCTATCTATCTTGCCACACTACGTCACTCAACAAGTATTTTTTCCTCGCTATCTGTGATTTAGCTAATGCTTGCCGTAATGGACTCATTACAGTGAATGAATTAGCTGCTTTGTCTCTACGCGCATGTCGTTGGGCTCCTATAATGCTGCTGACGTTGTAGTCAGGATTCGTCTGTGGCCCCCAGAGAACATGTGCAGAGAATAAAACATCCGTTAAGCACAAACACCTTGAGCGCTTCGTTGCCACTGCCTTTATTCATAATATACGGTGTGTTTTTGAAGCCTGCCGTTGGCCAGTGTGTGAATAAAAGAAAGCCACCCACCCCTCTTATTGCCGTGCTTGTTGGCTCCAATTTACTCAACCGCCGTTTTCCTCAGGGGGGAGATACACACTCCCTTGAACCGTTCATAAATCCGTCTCTGCAGCGAGATCAATGTTCAGACTCAATCCCAATTTATTACATTGCCGCTGTAAAGAGGAGCAGAAAATGAGGCCTGTGCAGGAAACCCAAAGGGATCCTGAACGCAGAAAAAGGGAAATGTCTAACAATGCCTGACAATGTGTTGAATGATTTTGTTGTAGCAATAAGCCTGTCACAAATGTCGGGAGACGCATGTTTAGTTCAGAGTGTGGTCATCAAAGCAACAACAACAAAACTGTGAACCTTTCATAATTCAAAGCACGAATAGATCAACAACAAAAAACAAGTTCAAGACAACTTTTCAGTGTTGTTCCCCTCTACAACACTTCAATTATAGAGTAGTATTCAATTTCTTCATGTTATCCATTAAATAACAATGTTAGTGGATTTTAATATCTTTCAGTGTACTTTTTCTCATCATAGTTCCATCAGCAGTTCATTTTAAATAGAACTGTTCAATTATAATTATGATCTGCATTTTTCGTCTAGTATTCATTATTGTTGAAATAATCAAAAGTTCACCCACAAATGAAAATCCACCGTCAAGGTGATCCAAACCTGTATGAACTTCGTTTATTTTGTGCAACACAAAAGAAGATGCTTTGACTGACACAAGGGTGAGTAAATGATAACAGGATTTTAATTTTGGCAGCAGCCAATAGATGCTATTTACACTAAGTGAAAATTGCATTTTTTCTTAGCGATATCTTAGCTACAGTATTTACACTAGGTGAAAATAGCGATATATTCTATTTACACCATTTAAAAGTATCAGTTCTTTGCAATAAGAATAAAAAGTAATTAGATGCTCTCTATACTTTATATTGGCAGATACTATTTGCACCTCAGTATTTTTGTACATTAACAGGGTGCAATAATATCATAGAGTGTAAATGATTATATTTATTAAAATGATTAAATGGATGCTGGCTTATTGGGAGAATAAAAACCCTCCCTACACCATCCCCTAACCCTACCCAATAAACACTTTTAATATTATTAAACACTCATTCGCAGTTTATTTCCACTTTTAGAACTTTATTTTCATTTTTATTGAAATTAAATGCGAGTTCGGCAAAAGGCGGATTCGAAACCGCATCGATCGCGTTAAAAGCCAGAACTCTGATCCCTACTCGCTACTGCTGCACCACCGAAGACATTGAATTCTGTGTGTCTTTTTTAAAACTTGAGTGGCCCAACCAGACATTGATGGGCGGAGTTAGTGTAAATAGCGTTTGCCAACAAGGGAGGCTATTTGCACTTAGTGTAATTTAATTTTTAGGTGAACTATCCATTTAACACTGGTAACAAAATAGCCAAAATACTACTCTACAACTTTGATAACATAAATGACATAACATATATGATAACACACAGACACACACACACACACACACACACATATATATATATATATATATATCTCGTCCCCTTGGAATTATAAGGTTCTATCTGACATTTTTGTCAAAATTGAGATATTCACATATTCTTATTCTGTGACAACTTATTTACATTATGTGATGTTTTGGTAATGTTGAGTAAATATAGGGACATTCGCAACAGCCTGCTGTCTAGAGGATTCAACACAGGATTAGAGAACTCTGGGTAGAGTAGGCAGTAAATTCTGTTTAGGTACATAATACTGTTTCAGAATAAGTAGTAGGCTGTTGTCTTCTTGTATCATTCTCAACAAATTTCAAACACAAAGTCAAACACTTCTCAAACTTTAACGCAGAGATATATAATATGTATTGGCCCATCTAAAGGTCAGAAAACTTATACGACAAGTAAATTGACCAAAGATTCTCTAAGGAAGTGGAAGATTTGAGTGGGTGATGGCTGTTAGAGATGAGGCATGTACTGACGTGCGAGGACAGCAATTGATATTCCTCTGGCAAAGTTTGCTGCGTAGGGTGTATGATAATTCAGTCGGCATGTGTTCCAGACAACATTTGCTATAGCCAAAGAACAAAGACCCAGCCTGGATCCTATTGATTCAGCAACTTTGTTTGCCTGTGGATGAGAGCAACAGGAATAACTGTCAAGGTAAATTGAGGTGTGAATTCTCCATTGTAGTGACCAGCACCTCTTCCATGCACTCGCTGCCACAGCCGCCCAATCAAAGGGCAGGTGGGTAATTGGCCAGGCTATTGTTGGTGAGGCTAGACAGCGGAGAAGGTGAAGCCCCTCCATTAGCCTCCCTCTAGTCCTCTCACAGAGCCCACATCACAGCGTCAGTTTGTTTTCGCTGAGGGGGAAATGCGGCCTCGCTCTGGACACGGCGGGATGCGTGCGCCTGCAATGGTCCCTCATTAATGGAGAGGTTGCCTCCACACGAGGCAGGTTTTGTTTGAAAGATACACTGGTCGCTCAATGCGGCTCTATTAAAAGAGACAAGGTCATTCATCTCGGTGTGTTGCGCGGAAAGCACGTCAAGCAACAATGAAGCACCACAGACGCTGATTACTAGCCAAACAACACGCTCCATGCTCTGCGGTGGAAAGACGGAGAGCAAGACACACATAAAATAGAATTAATGTCACTCTGCCCATTAATATTGTGTACGGTGGATGTTTGAAAGAAAGCAGACAATGACATTCATTCTTCATTTTTTGTAACAGCAAGGACAAGCAGTAGCTATTCTTGCATCGATGCAAACCTGCATCAAAATCTAGATGGAACATTTGCTAAAAATATTCTGCAACATTTGTCATTTTCTTATGAGACAACCCTCAATGAAACCTTCATTGTAACTATAAAGTTTGTATCGACATTTTCTAATTATCTATTAGAAATATATGTATTTTCTTTATCTAGGCTCCATGGATTTGGAAAAAAAAAAAAATAAATTCCAAGATGAAGTTAAATTTAATGGCTTTTAAAAATCACGCGGTGTAACCATAAAAACATCATTGTTTTCAACCAACCAACTAATCAGATGTCATAAGGTGTAACCATGAAAAATAATTATTACATTTTTTTTTATAAATATCAATAAGTTTTGGGGAGTCACACCACATTACATTTTACAACTTTAACTTGTCTTGTCATTAAAAGGTAAAATGTATGCTGATCTGCTGCTCAAGAAACATTTATTGTGTACAACTGTACAAAATATTTGTGTATAATATTTTTTTTTTCAGGATTCTTTGATGAATAGAAAGTTCAAAAGAACAGCATTTATTTGAAATATAATCTTTTGTAACACTATAAATGTCTTTACTGTCACTTTTGATCGATTTAATGCATCCTTGCTGAATAAAAGTATTAATTTCTTTCATTTCTTTTCAAAAAAATAAAAATTTTTACTGACCCCAAACTTTTAAACGGTAGTGTATAATGTTTTTCAGATAAATTATGTTCTTTTGAACTTTCTATTCATCAAGGAATCCTGAAAAAAAAGTACACAACTGTTTCCAACATTGATAATAATCATAAATGTTTCTTGAGCAGCAAATCATCATATTAGAATGATTTCTGAAGGACACTGTAACACTGAAGACTGGAGTAATAATGCTAAAAATTCAGCTTTGATCACAGGAATAAATTACTTTATAAAATATATTCAAACAGAAAACAGTTATTTTAAATTGTAATTAACTGTAATTACTGTATTTTTAATTAAATAAATGCAGCCTTGGTGAGCAGACGAAACTTCTTTTAAAAACATTAAAAATCTTACCGTTTCCAAACTTTTGACTGGTAGTGTATATATATACAGTATCTATATGCAATTTAACCTGAAATAGACTCAAACCTATGCAACATAGCACATACTGCCAACTATCCAAGTGCTGCCAATTCAATGAAGCAGAACAGGTCTGGGCCTGGCCTGTTCTTGGATGAGAGACCCCCTGCTTGCTGATGGAAATGATGTTAGTGGGGCCAGCAGGGGGCATTCACTCATTCAATGCTTTGAGTTACAATGCTCCAGAGCTGTGAAAAGTCGCAGCCCTTAAGATGGGATGTGAAACTGAGTCCTGAACTTTCTTACTGTTGCAGAAAGTATTTGTCAGGAGTATCTTTGTTCTTTGTCATTTTTCCTATGAAAATATCTCAATGTTCTTTAAACATCCTGAAAAGAGCATTTTTAACTGTATAATGGATTAAATATTGAGTTACTTTTCTACCAAAACAGATCAGAATACTTGTTAAATGTTCAACAATATATAGGCTATATATATATATATATATATATATATATGTTTTGGCCACAAAACATAGATGTAACAGAGTACCCTTAGACGGAACATTCTTCACCTCTGAACAACCTTTCAACTTGGACCATCTGTGGCATACAAGAAAGTGCTACAACAAAAAATGTGCTGTCAACATCCCAATTTAATGATGAGAGCAAGTGACGGGAGGTGATAGAGCACCATGGGAGCTGGAGGAGAATGAGATACAAATGATGGACAGGTCATTCTGCAAAGGAACAGTAAGGAATACATGTATATATTTCTTTTTTTACCGCCCAGCCTTCTATGTTTGCAATAGCGACCAAAATGTCAGAAGAAAAGAAAAATATGGCATGGTATAGATAGGTTTCAAAGTGGAGAAGAACAGCTGCCACTAGAATATTGATATTAGATTGTGATGAGCCGACAGCCAAGACGTCAGCCAGACACTGTGATTGGAGGAGTGAAAGTGCATCTCACCAGAAATCGCAAGAGACGTTTAAAGCCAAATATGATCGGCTGGAGGATAATGACCTTGTGAATCTCACCCTTTACTAGTCATTTGATTTGCACATCATGTTAAAACATTGGTTTTCTCCTGACATATAAAGGCCTCTTAATGTCAGCAGAGCTCAATAATGGCATTTGTTAGATGGCAGTGAGTGCTGTTTGATGAACACTTATACATAGGGGGAGTTATTAAAACTAGAGAAACATTCAATCAATGAGCAGCCACAGCAGTGCTTTTATTCAAGTCTTACATTGTACACTTATGCAAATTAAGATTAATTAGCACATATCGTCACCTGTGACAGATGCATTTACTGAAGAGTTCTCAGCCGCACATGATATGAGAAGTATTTTCTGTTCTCTTTAAGTTGATATGCCAGTTTACATTGCCATCCTTACTATGCAGGATTATGAATTATTTTATTTCCAATGCAGTCTGGTGATCTATTTTTATATCTCAACCTACTAATTGAGAACCACTGAACTAGAGTGACCTTATGCTCACTTTCTTTTATATTCCATTCTTACAATGTGCTATTTACTGTCTGGTCTTAAAACACAACCCTTTCATTTAAAATAAAGAAAGAAAATGTGTATACTTATGCCCCTTTAGGCACTTACACACTCCAGGTACCCTGCATTGCACTTCAGTGCACCACATATTGTTTGATGGACACTTCTGTGCCAAATTCAATATGGAAAGCTTTTTCTTCCATCATAATTAGCAGACAGGCAAAATTGAACACTAGCGAAGTCAAAGATGGGGAGGGTAAAATGGAAACAGACACATAAACAAGCCGTGCCATTTTAATGGTAATTCATTTGAAATTATAAGCCATTTCAAGTATTTGAAGCCTCAAAGCATCAAGCAGACAGCTTGAGTGGAACCCCATTATCTGTCCATTAAAAGCAATCTGCTTTGGAATCAATTTTTCATTTGGTGAGATTCTGTTTGTTTGAAAAGGTGATGTCTCAGGCAAACAACAATTTGCACAGTTTAGGCATTGTTGTGGCGGTGAGACACAGTAATGTGCACTGACAGGGCTATAAAACTGAATTACATGCCTTGTAGTGCAAATCACAGATTAGCTCAACACCATTTTACTAGGACAGTTATTTGATGGGATTTTTAGGATATTCAGAGCAGAAGTTCTCAGATGATCTTGCTTTAAAATGCTGACCCAATACAGAACCAAATTTGTTTGAAAATTGCCTTAAAATCAAACATTGGCATGTATCTATCTATCTATTATTATTATATGCAAAATGTGCAAAATTATTAACATGGAATAAGCTATAATTTCAATATATATAGTAAATGCATGAACAACAGCAGAAATATCATTTAGGTTTTATATTTTGTCACTGGAAAAATATAAGCACTAGCAGAAGTTTATATTTTAAATGTTACATTTCCAAATGTATTTTGAATTGTGAAGGTTGAAGCCAATAATTCACTGCACAAATCACATCACCATATCCTCGTAAGTGAAATCATATTTAGGGCCCTATTTTAACAATCTAAGTGCATGGTCTGAAGCACACGACACAGGTGCACTTAGGGCGTGTCCGAATCCTCTTTTGCTAGTTTAACGATGGGAAAAATGGTCGGCGCACCAGGCGCATGGCCCAAAAGGGTTGTACCTAGTCTCTTAATGAGTCATGGGTGTGTTTTGGGCGTAACATGAAATAAACCAATCAGAGTGTCATCTCCCATTCCCTTTAAAAGCCAGTTGCACTTCTCCAGAGAGAAATCCTTTATTATTTAATATTTAAAAATGTTTGTGTGCTGCTGGCCGTCCCTGTGTGTGTAACAAGCAGAATGTATGCGCGTTGTGCACCTGCCTATAGGCACATATTAATAATGTGCCCTTTAAATAACAAAAAAACAACAACTGCATCATTAACTTTAGACCACGTTTTTGTTGGTCAATGGTGCAATCATTTTCAGTTGCCTCAGAATAGAACACACCTCGTTTTCAGACCAGCACGCCCATGGGCGAACAGATGGGTGTGAGTGCATTTGCTATTTAAACAACGTGGCGCTGGACATGAAAATGATAACTGCGTCGGGCTGAAACTATTAAAAAACACTTGCGTTGCGCCTGCCGTCACATTGCATCAGGTGTATGATAGGGCGCTCTATCTTTATTCTAGTCTGGCTCGTTTTAATGACTACTGTATATTGTAAGTTGTGTAGTCATTTTTGTTTTGATTACATTTTAAAGTTTATTACTTTAATCTGAAAATTGATTTTGCTTACAAACAATAACATTTGAATTTTCAAACTTGGCACCAAAAATAAAATCTGAAAGATAGTTAATAAATATTTAAATAAATGAAACTTACTATATAAAAAAAATTAAAGAGGACATATTATGCCCTTTTACAAAGTCTTGATTTTGGAGTCTACTAGAATAGGTTTTCATGCTTGAATGTTAAAAAAAGACATTAATTTTTACATAATTTACATTGTTGCAGCACCTCTCTTCCAAGTCTGTCAGTAACGACCTGTTTAGGTTGGTTGGCTGAAACAGTGTATTGTGATTGGTCAACTGCTTTGAGTGTGTTTTGAAAATGTCATGCCCCTTCCCATAATAGCGAGTTTCAACACACTACTAATGCAATTTAACCAGGCCTCATTTTTTTCGTATGCCTTGGGCGGGAATTATTTAAATTAGGAATATTGTGACATGTATGTTTCTTGAAGAAAACGCAAGACTACAATCAAGACGTTTCAGTAACAGTGCTTATTGATATAGAGAATGACTTGCTTTGGAGTGAACTTTGCAGAACTTTTTCATGCTCAAACAGCAACATTACAAACTAAAGAAAGTTGAAAATGTAAAATAATAATAATAATATAGCATAATAGGTCAGTAAAACTGATTTGTGTAGTCTGTTTGCTTTGGAACGATGTTCGATCTGTTCCTTGCAATTTGGCCCACCTGAATTTTGGAATGCTAAAAGACAGTCATATTGGCCAAGCTCAACCATCTCAAAACAACTTCAAACTAGAACTATTGATCTAAGTTTGTCAGCTCAGCACTACTGATTCATTCCACCAGCAGAGGATAAAAACAGCAGCTCAAACTCCAGGCCTGGCACATATCACGGCAGTAGCTAATGTTCCTTCACTACACATAACTATAACAGTCTGCACAAAACGTCCTCGCCGAACTCTCAGCTGAGAAATCCAGTGTACAGTGAGCGAAAGCAGCTCCCACCACTCCAAGAGACAATAACCAGCACTGGAAGCAGCATTGCACATCCAATAAAGTCCTTTGTCTTCAATACAGCGTACAACAGACACAAAACAAACAGAAAATAAAGCAGCAATACGAATTCCACTGACAGAGCACCTTGAAATCCCATTATTCCGCTCTGCTGATAAACAAGCGAGGGATGAGCGCAAACATTAATTTTGGGCTTTCGAGTCCTGGAGACGGAGGATTACATAAAAGACTCAAATAGACCCTAAGAACAACACTGTTGATATAAAAAAGCACAAAACAACAACAACGGAAAACAAGACATTAAGTCCAAAGTCTAAGCAACAGGACTACCTTATCTACAACCGAACGGGTTATATTTTTAAAAAAAGGCTATTAAAAAAGAAGTTCAATAATGGACTGTCTTTCTAAATAATGACTTAATTAACAAGTAGCTCCATAGCCAAACCAACAGATGGAGCTGGAACAGGACAAATAGAAGTCATCTGGAAAGCTGCAATCAACACCTCCAAGAAAGCAGAATAAACCTTTGTTCTTCAGGCGAGAAGAGCATTCAGAGCATGAGGCACTAAGCGGAAAGTCAAGCGGTTTGGAGGAGGAGGCCAGGTCAGTAGAGAGTTGCCACGGCTGAGGTTAGTGCCAGAGTGCCTGACCTTTTAAAACTAGCCAAATATTCCCATAGAGAGGGGTGCTGTTTTCCAGCAGTCGACCGTTTCCCCTCCCCTGCACGCAGAGAGGAACGAGAGGGGTGTGACGGACATGCTAGAGATGTAAGGATCAATCTATTTGTGAAAAACCTCCATAAACCATCTTCTTCACTCTGATGAGGGGTTGGAAGCCTGAACGTTTCTCAAATCATTAACAGCTGCATTCATCTTTCACTAATTACAACATTATCATAAATGTATAAATGGTGCCTGGGTGAAAATGCATAATGCAACAAAATGCAGACGGCAACAATAGACCTGAGAAAACATAACTAACTCCAATTTATGCTTCAAAACAAGGCCTGCTTTTTAAACAAACAACCTGAAATGAAAAAAAAAAAAAAAGGATCACGTAATTAAAATAGTAAATGAACGAATTGTCTGATAATGACAGTTAAAGCAGGTATATTGAAACACTTCGCATTAAAGAATAACGTCACCTGAATCACGAACATAGTTATTATATTCAATTCAAGTGTTTTTAAATTCTGCAAAACCACATTGCTATTCAAACAGCAACATTAACATTCATCAGTTGGCTGTTGAAAGCATTGAAATGGCATCAATTTAGCAATGATGATATGTATTATGAAAACCTCTGCTAGCATCTGTGCTTTATTTTAACCAGCAAAATTGCAATACTTGTTTAAAAAAATTTAAAAATACCTAAAAATGTAATATATCTTTACTTTATTAAAGGTTATTACATGCTGGTTTTTAAGACAGGAACGCACCAAGCCGATGCCGACGAACTAGTGGCGACAAAAGCAGACTGTGGAGTTGGCTCACGTCAGGAGCATCTGGGTCCAAAGTTGGCCTGACACACCGAATCAACGCTCAACAACCGACAGCCAAGTAGCACGTCCGTTCTGCGCCTGCATAAGACAGCCAATCAGAATGATCAGATGGCCCGATGGACCGACGAGCTCTGATGCCGATTCAACGTGTCGAATCGACCAAAAAAAACCCCGACGAGGACCAACTTCAGCTGACAGTGCAGAACACACTGAGAAAACTTAGTCGGCTGACTAATAAAAACTGCCCGATGGCTGACTGTCGGCTTGGTGTGTTCCTGCCTTTAAAAACTGGTCAAAAGTCAGGAGATTAATAATGATTCCTCTATACATAGCCATAGCTTATGGTTATAAAGAGATAGAAATACAGTTGCTGTCGTTAGTGGAGATTTTAAGGAGATTTTTCTTTCTAGGAAGACTTTTGTAAAGGACAAAGGAGCTGCACCTATAAATATTAATTCTGAAGTACTTTATAGGCGGTCACTTGGGTCAGTAAGGTGTAGGAATATTCCAGGGTTATGAAACTTTAAAGATTTACATATTCATATTTCAGCCAAAAGGAAGTCAAAACCAACAAAGCATAAGCACTTTTATGCCTAATTTCAGTAGTTTCAAAATGAATTATGTTTAAAATTCACCCCTAAAACAAAATATGCTAAAAGAAAATTTGCAAAAAAAAGTGATTTTTATAACCAGTGGCTTCATAAACACACTTTTAAGGGGGGAAAAGAAATTACATCATCAAATTTTGATGTTTTGGTCTCTGAGGGCTTAAGAGTTAAAAGAATAAAATATTATGATTAATAAATGAAGCAGCAGCTGAATATATATATATATATATATATATATATTTTTTTTTTTTTTTTTTTTGGGAGATAAGAGAAGTGATAAGTGAGAGCATGAGGGGGAAGAGAGACAGAGAAATGAGAAAGAAAAGCAGAGAAAGTGTACAGTAGTAATACATATTTTTAAGTTGCCAGACAGTTTCTGTAGTGCCCTCACGTAGCTCAGCATTTGTTTTTACCACACAAAGCAATCCTTTGCCAGTGTAAACTGCAATTATTTTATTATTTGCTGTAGAGGATGGGGAGGCAAAACATTCATTTTTCCTCTTATTGTGGATTGAAATCCCTTTTTAAATGGGATGGCGACCAGCCAGGTTCATTAGACAGGAAAAAAAGCAACCTCTTTCACACCACATTGGAATGTGGGTTTATTTTACACCCATTAACTTGCAATTCATTTTCACTCTCCTTAAACAAACCACTGTGAAAAAAAAAGAAAAGAAAAAAAAACAACAACAACAACAACATTTTATTTAACTGCAGTTATAATCACCACATTCAAACCAAAGTCCTTTTTTCCTCCACTGGAACAACATGGAAATTTCCCTTCATAATACTTAATTATCATTTCCCATCTGCAAAGTTGTTTACTTTACACCTTCTAACGAAGCGTGTTTTGATAATATGGTTTGTATTCACATTTACATTTATATCCAATTTCATTTTCAAAGAGTGTTTGGTGCACAGCCAGTGTACAAGTAAATGCTTATCTGTTATTATTTTCTCTCAGGGTATAAATTTGTTAGTATCATGTAGAGTGCAACTTGAAGACCCATCATTGTTTTCAGACTGATCTGTGCAAACTGTAAGGATATACAACAGCTGGAAAACATTTGAAGAAAAAAAAAAAAAAAATGTACAGGGACATTAAAAAATATTTGTATTTCTGTCACAAGATATGATGTGACCATCCAAACTCATCCCAAAAGATTAATTACCTATGTTTACACTATTGTGTATTATGTCCATATTTACTAGGGGGAGGGACACATAATGAAATAATGCATGTTATGGCTGACAACCAATAAATGGCCGAAAATACAATTCTATACACTTTGTATTTAAATAACCATGAAATAAAACACTAAAAACTAAAATCAATCATTTTAGATGCTTCAAGTGACATCGCATGATGATGTACAGTATGAAAAGTGGATATTTATTTTCAGATTTTTCAGCGTTAATACTCACTTACAGTTAATCTACATGTATAAAAAAAAAAAGAGGGAATGAGCATACACAATTTAATATCCAATACCAGCCACTGATAAATTAAAAATTCTCCAATATCGACTGATAACCAAACCAGTACTAATATTGTGCATCCCTACTTAATGTAATGAACTTTATAGGTTTTTGGCTTAAGTACACTTGCTAAATGGAGCCAGAATGTGTGCTGAATAAAAAAGACAAACTGCTAATCATTTCTTATTTTGATTGCTGGAACTCAGGCGCTGTTTAACCCTTATAAAACCCCTTACGATCAAAAAGATCATGCAATATACTGTACACACCCTAACGTCCATGTAAAATTAACAGCAGCTGAAAACTGGAATTTGTCTTAATCACTGCCAACAGCCTGTGAAGATCCTGTTCAGTGCCAAGTCTCATAAACATCTGTTGAAACTGAATTAATTTCTGGAAACGAAAAAAAGAAAAAAATTCTAACCACATGCTTGTCTAATTTCATTTTTTTATTTTTTTATTTTTTTTATTTTTGAGAGCAAACTCTGACCTGCACGACAAGCAGGCAAGAATCCAAAGCAGGCGTGAAATATTACATGTGGTGCTGTCAAAAAGCAACATTTGGCACTGCACACACAAGAGACAGTTAGATGTGAGGCGAGAGACTGCCAAATAAAGCCCCGGGGTATAAAACTCTGTTAGCATCTCAGCAAAGCTCCCGTGCCATAATCACGTCACCGTTGCAACGTCTCCATGATAACAGAGAGAGACTGCAGGGCCTGCGTCCCGTAAGTAATGAGGTCACATCTGCCTGTTACGCCCCAATCAAATCTCCTTTATGGGGGGATTATGACATAATTAAAAAATAATCCTCAATGGCAAGACACAGATAAGAATGGCGTGAAAAACATATTCTCTGTAATGTGTAGTGGGACAAGATGACAGGCAATCTGATGACATATCACATCAAAGAGTCTGGGGAACATACTGTACAGTACAGTTATGCAGAGCATAACGCAAACTACCTTGTACAGATTGCAAAGTGGCACACATGATATATGAAGGTTAGTTAGCATGTTTGCAACACTGAGACGGAGATATATATTTCAAACTCAACTAGTTGGTGGGCTGCCTGAACAATTAGTCAACTAATCCAGTAATGCCAAGGACTTCCACATATGGCATATTTAGAAAATATGAAATATGAAACATTTGAACAAATATGAAATATCACCCTTTATACATTTTTATGTATAAAAAGCATGTATATTATGTGAGAGAAGAATGTTGTCTGTGTCCTTGTTATTAAAAACTTGGGTTGTTAACAGAATAATCATGACTAATCTCATTTATCAGTTTTTAAAAAGCAGGAAAAAAGCAATATCAAATTTTATAAATGAGTTAAATTATTGCTTTAAACATAATTAACATGTTAAATAAATAAATAAAATATTTTCTTAAAGATATGGTAGGCAATTTCTAAGAGGCTAGCAATAGCTTTAAAAGCATAAGATCCAGCCCTCCCTTCAGAGCGCCCTCTAAAGCCTCGCCTCCTTCAAAACACATGAATGCAAGCAGATTCTGCAAAGCGTCACGAGAGATGGCGTTAAATTATGTCCCAAACCACATAGCATTACAAACATTAATGAGTGTAAACATTTTGCAGAGCTCTAGTTGCACCACCTGAATGCTGCAGATTCATTTCAGCATTGATAGTGCTGACATAGACACACATAAATCAAGCTCTGGGTAGAACCTCATGGGTTGCCATCTCATAATTATGGTTACAACATGGTGTGAACACAGCGTAATGATGCTGTTTTGGTGCAGGAGGAACTGTTAAAAGATGGCTGTTGTTTGTTTGTGGCTCTCGGTGACTGTCTGTCTACAACTCTGCATAGCCTTATGGAACACACTGATGCCATGTGATGTCTGCTCGAGCAGGTTGTGTGGAGGTATGGAAATACATGTTGACAGGAAGGGCAACGTATCATTGCATTCGAACCGAATCCAATGATTGGACGAACATTTTTTTGGTCCTGTGACTTCCACAGAAGATATACTGTATGTACATGTTTTAATATTTAGACCACTTCTATTATTGATTACTATCAGGATGTTTCAACCAGTATAACAAAATTGTTTATAAAACAAATTGCCTACCCTACCTTTAATTTTTTATTTACCTCTGAACACTGCCTTAAGGTGTGGGAACAGCTTAACCGAAATTTCACTGAAAAAAAAAAAAAACCATTGTGCATTGTCAATAGTGTAGCAATGTACACTGTTAAGCTCGCACTTAAGTTGCTTTCGAACCAAGCAGCTTTCTGTTGGCGAACAGGGCAAATCTGTGAAGAACAAGTTGCGAAATGTGCATGGGAAAATGTCTCAACCTCATTTTCAACATTCCCAATCGTTTGGATTCCTATTGAAATGACTAGATTTCACCTACAAAAATTTGCTGAACAATGTTAAAGGGTACATAACACACACAGTTCCTGCCAATCTCATGTTAATCTTGAGTACCTATAGAGTCCCTTATGGAACAAAAACATATGGGAATATACTGCAAAATATAATGCGATATATTACATAATACATTTCCATATATGGGAAACTGGTGCTTATATTTTTCAATATACTGCAATATATGCATTGACCATGTATGGTTATATATTGATACATATAAAATATAAATGAAAAGACAAAATGAAGACAAAAATAGCATTACATTCATCAAGTTTTATCCTTTTGTAATGACTGCTCTGAGACACGAATGGCGGAGGATCCAAATGCATATTTATTAGAAGGGTAATCCACAACCATCATCTAAAAGCCAGGCAAGGGTCAAAACACAGGTGAGCAATCCAGACATAAAACAATGATAAATTCCAGGACACAGGCAAAACCAGAGAAGAAACAAAAACCAAAATCCAAGACATGGGAAAACAAGATAAAATGGCTCAGAGGTGCAGTACAAAACAGTAAAGCAAGACCTAGCAGAGAATGATTGAAAGAACCAGGTATATATAAACAGACACTAACAAGTAAATGAACAACAGCTGAATGTAATCATGGCTGATGAGTCCAGGCAGTAGGTTTTGGGAAATGAAGTCCATAATAGAGGCAGTAGTCCTGGGTGGAGTGCCCTCTAGTGGCTATCAAGGGCACTCCAGCTGGTGTTCATAACACCTTTATTGTGTAGATATATTGCACATACATGTTCCCATATAAATGTGAATGTATTGTACACACATATATATACACACATTAATGGAATGAGTTACAATCAGTGGTTAAAAAAGACTTCTAGTTCCCAGCATGCTTTGCTTCTGACTGTTAAATGAGAGTAAATGTTAAAATTAAGTGCTATTTAATGTGTTTTGCTCAATATTGATATGGGGGAGATCTGTTAGTGTTTAAAATTGTATTATTTTGAAATTTAAAAGGTTTTCTGGTATGTGTGAGTTTTTGGGGTCACCACTGTGCTGAAGAGTAGAGACTGTGGCTAGGTTTATGATTGGCTGAACACCATTAAGACTATAATAACTTCATTTAAAAAGTAACGGCTGTGCACGCTATAGCACAGTGATAGTCTCTTTGGTAGAAACTTTAGTACATGCAAGTGTGCTTTTGTTTACTAACTTGAAAATATAAAACATGTAAATAATTATAAAATATAAGAAATGTGTTACACAATATATTTTACCATATATGTGTTTATACTGCATGAGTAAATATATCTGCAATATATTATTTATGCCGTTCCATATCTGATCACATATAAATCTATATATTATGAAGTATGTTACTGAATATAAAATTACATACATTATGATATATTAGTAAATATATTATCACATATTTTTCAATATATGAAAAGCGGCAATTCCTTATGTATTATTCAATATACTGTAATATACTCAAAAAAAAAAAACTTTTATGAAACTTGTACGAACCCTGAAGAAGTGTATCTGGCACAGAAATACTCCGTAATACATACAACTCGTTTTTTTTTTTTTTTTTTAATTTGGCCATGTTTAGCAAGAGAATCCAACTCTTTAACAGTGTAAATAAGTCAGAATGCATAAAATAGCATTAGACCCCCTTTAAATATGATTGCAAATTTACCCTGAACAAGCTGAACACCCTGTATAATTATGCTGGTTTCAGAATCAACTCCAATTGGACGTGTTTCTTTGGGTACATGTGTTTTTAAAGGTTGGACAATTTTAACTTGACTTGCCATCTTAAAAACAAAATATCTGTGGCGTGACATAAAAAAAAAAAAAAAAAAAAAAAAACAGACACAATGCAATGGCTGAAGACAGAGATGCTATAAAAGGGGGATGCATCTACAAATGCAGCTGTTCAGCGAGCGATTTACTGTGCAAAAAAAAAAACTATCCCTAGACAGAGAGAGAGGAACACAAAAACAAGCTAGAGAAGGAAAAAAAGAGAATAGAGATTTTGTAACAGCATCACCACCGATTTCAGCTTGGGTAGCTATTTTGGCCGTGTTTCATTCAGGCTTTGCGAGTGAGAGAGATGCTGATCACGGTCTATTGGCCAGACCGGACAGGCCTTTTGCAGTACGAAGGACCCCACAGTGGTGTGGAAAAAAACAACCACAGCTATGATTACACATAGAGGAGCGCTAGACAATACACAGTCTGCCGTGACGACTGCAGGACACTTGTGTTACGCTCCAGTTTCCCGCCTCTGTCAGCAAATATCTACCTGCCACACTCAATTATAGCCACTAAGTGTCCACAACTTCCTCTGCACACTGTAGAGGACTATCTGCAGCTTCAAAAAAACAAAACAAAACAAAACAAAAAAACATTGTAGATCCACATGTGAGACGCTCATCAATTCGCATGAAGCTCCTCACGCACTCATGCAATTATCCTTGACATCCACTGGGGGAAAACAAACCTTTCAAGGTCTGTTTAAGTACAATCACTGCACCTAATTGAATATGTCAGGACTGACGGATGGCAGTCGGCAGATGAATGGGAAACATGGGGGAGTTGACCCAGACAATGTGACTCCCCAAGACTCCTTGTGTGTTCATACACGTGTGTAAAGCATTTTGTTGAGCTCAGTCATCCCTAGTGATCACTGGCTCAGTTCTTGCAGCATGACCATGGTGTTTATTTGCATTGGGATGGCTTTGCTATGGGCAAAACATTTTACATTATTTATATCCTTAGCATCAGATAGAGGGTTTATTTAGCTGGGTAAATATTTGTTGAGAATACTCATAAATGAATAGCCAAATATATCTAGAGGGCTTGTCTGCACATAAAGCCTTTTAAGTCAGTCTGATGAAATATATAAAATCAAATAAATGGATTTTGTAACAGCCTCATGGACATCTTGGATATCTAGAATCTTATTTTGCTTTGTGAAGAGACCGTTATAATTAAATTCCAACAACTGTAAGCACCAAATGTATCTACGTGACCACACCAAACACTGTGAACATAAAAATCCTGAAGGACCCTGGGTGATGTGGCAGTCTGCAGGCGGGAAAACTCGCAGCTCATCAGTGCTGAGCTCAGACTAAATTACAGTGAATATGCCAGGCAAAGCCACTTCTTTTGGGGCTTCTGAATTGCAATGACATTTTCTATCCAGACATTGCTGGAAATGAATACTCTCCTTCAGCTATCTTTTTTTTTGCCTCCTGTAGTGAACACACCAGCATTTATCCTGAGATTACAGAAGGAGAAGGAGAGCCTAGCTTTGGGGTTTGGAGCAGGATGGTTTCAGAAGATTGTTTTGTGGATTGTTCGGAAGCAACAGTGCTGTAATTCCCATGGTGTAACGGATGGCTTTGCTTAAATTCACAAAGCCAAGGACAAAAATGGCATGGGTTCTTCACCACTGACAATGGCCCAGCTGTAAAGGTAACAATCTGCAAAAAAAAATCTTTTAAATCTATACTTCCATGCTTAAAAGTATGAAAGTGTTCATCCAACCAATAGAACAGAGATACCCAAACCAGGGAAAACTAAGCCAGCTGAACTGATGCAACACACAGTGGTGTTTTGTTCCTGAATGATTAAGTGTTTTTGAACAAATCGGTTGAGTAATGATTCAATCACTTATTCAACTTACACAAGACAAGTCACTCGTCATTTTCATATATGATACATATAAAAAGTCCGAGTGCTGATGGACTGCTATATCAGCACTCTCAAAACGTTGCTCGACCAACCAGATTTGATAAACAAAATCTGTAGTATAATTGTATCTCAACAATGTTTTACGTAGAAAATGTATTGCTGAGTAAAATGATGGAGCAGGTCACATATAGGTACTGAGACCTGCCTATTGCCTATATATACAGCTAAATACAATCACATACTTTAGGATTCAAGATGTTTCCCTTCACTTGTTGTTCTTGGAAAACCAGAAATTGATGTAAAGCTGTTACAACTGATGCTGTAACATAATAAAGAGCAGTGTCTTAATGTTTCCCTCTTTAATCTCTGTATTTGCCCCAAGACTCAGACAACCATCAGCCCACGCTTGTACCAGCTTAAATTAAATTTGTCATTTTGCGGACAGTTTTATCCGAAGAGACAGTAAGCCAATTGCAGAGACGTTCCTTCAAGAGCAATTTTAGGCAAAGTGCTTTGCTCAGAAGCACAAAAGAAACAGAGAGAATTTTTGACCTCACTCTGTTCAGCATCAGCAGCCTACTGAACGCCAAACCCTTTGGGATGGCAGCCATATATATACTCAGCAAAAAAAAAAAAAAAAACCCTTTTTCAGGACACTATATTTTAAAAATAAGCTTTACAGATCATTATTGAAAAGGAATTAAACAATGTTTTTCATGCTTGTTCAATGAACCATAAACACATACACTGTGGAACAGTCTTTAAGACACTAAGGGCCAGATTTACTAAACGAGGAAAATTAGCGTTAGAGCGCAATTCCACAAATGCGCCGATGGGAGTGGAAAGTTTTGCGCATGATCTACTGCTGACGCGCAAAAAAGAACACAGACGCAGTCAAATCATTTACATAATGACCAACGCAATCTACCAAAAGCAGTTGCGGGTTGACACAGGCGCAACTTGTTACATGTAATATACGGATAACATCTACGTCTTCAATTCCAAAGAAATTCATACGAGTAGAAAATATTTTCTCCCTTCTACCACACACTTTCTGTTCTCTGCGGTGTCTTCTCCTAGCAGCGACATTTGCAGACATGCTATTTTTGGGCATTAAATAATGCTGTAAATATTAGTAAATCATTAAAGCGCAAACATTAGTAAATCAACTTGCATGATTAATTTAAATTGTAACAAATTTTGTGTCTGAAAGGGAAACTCCTACAAATGCATATGGAATAAGGTCAGCCGTAAATATATATATATATATGTATATACACACACATACATACATACATATATACATACACATATATATACACACACACAGGTATTCCTGTAATGGTTTTTATACTGAGCTACATTTTGAAATAAATAAATAAATAAATAAATACATGATTTATAAGCTGTTTTCCTCATGGGAACAGAAAAAAAAAAAAGTCCCCACACTTAAAAAAATATTGGTATTACTATCCATGTGGGGACATTTGGTCCTCACAAGGTATGATTTACCAGGTACACACACACACGAGTGCTACTACAAAGTCTAATTTGTTTTCCCTTGTATTCTTTATAGGATTTGACACATAATGAATGGTCTCTTCCTAGGCTATAATGAGATGCAAAAAACAGCAGCAAAGCACCACTCTGACATCCTGAGAAGCAAACAAGTCAATCATAAGGATTTTGAAATTATACCAACCAGAATTGAATAGACTGAAATGCAGTTAAATGAACCTACTGTACTGAACTGACGGGCTCATTCCTATTGTTGAATAATCATAAAGTACATTTTACATAGTAAGATGAAAAGCCAAAGCTAAAGGTTCTCATTTAATATTTTTTTCTGGTGAAATAAATTGCCTGCTATTAATAAGGCAGATATTAAGAAAAGCGATCAGACGTGAAACATATGCAGTGAATGTCACTGAGGAAGGTGACAGGCCAGCAGACGTCTCTTTGAGAATGACTGCTATAAGTGTGGAAACAAACACTGAGGTTTTTCAGGCAGAAAATACTTAGATTCCTTCAAAGCACTTTTAGGTGTTTCTCATGCCAATAAAAAAGGTTTTAAAAAGCTATGTGTCAGTACATGTTTAGAGTTTGATTTTGTCTTCTGTTTTAGTTTCATGGTCAGTTTTCTAGTTTGTTAATTAGTTCTGTTCTCTGCTCCCTGTCTTTGTTTCATAGGTTACTTATTGATTGAGTATTCTGTTCAGGTAGGTGTGTCTACTTAGTTTCTCCATTTGTAAGCATGTAAGTTATTCTCCTGTTTGTTGTTTATTATTAAAAAAGCCAGTTTGAGTATCCTGAGTCTTGCGCTTCTTTACAGCCACTAGCCTGTGACACAATGCTGTTTATATTGTTGTGTACCAACTTCACGAAGGTTGACAAGTTGTTTGTCCAACTCTTCAGAAAAGCCACTGCATAAAACCTGTTCTTTGAAATAGTCCCACTCAAGAGCAATCGAATGCATACACTATATTCCTCCTCACTCTCAGGTACAAACTCCCAGGTGTTTCAGCTCTGCCGATAAGCTTTTCATTACTTCTGACTCTGTAAAATGGATGAAGCTTTAGTTCAAGCATGTCAAAACACTCAAGTTGCACGTAAATGCCATTTACTAAAGCTAATTAAGATGAACGGCTTGAGCATTAGGCCTTCATCAGGGTGTTCAAGAACGCTATGATGATTAAAGCTTAATGGCATTATTTCCCATAAATGGAACGACTGATATCATCTATTGCAAATTGTACTTGTCCTTGTAGACAAAGGCCTATTACCTTATATTACCCAAAGATCATGTACTGTTAATATGAGCGCAATGCATTACTCAAAGACACTCTACTTTTATTAATAATGTAGTAAAATCAATAAATATGAATGTTAATAAGATTAAGATAACAAAATATTTGTTTTTATGCAAATATTTGAGTAAATGCTTTTAATACATTCTTAAAAATAAAGGTTCTGTATTGGCATCTATGGTTCCATGAAGAACCTTTCACATTCATGGAACTCATTTCCATTGTAAAGAAAAAAGGTTCTTTTTTTTTTTTTTCCTCGATGCACCCAAAATGGTTCTTCAATCGTTGCAGTAAACCCCCTTTTGAAATCTTTATTTTAAAGACTGTAGTTATAGGTAAAATAGACATGAAAAATTTGGCACATTTGAATGTGTGAAATAATTATCACAGCTCTAAATGAAAACATCAACACTTGATCAAATCTCATGGCAACTGAACATGTAAAGCAACATGCGTTGCCATATCCTCTCAACTCCACCTTTCCACCCCAAACAAAAGTGAGTGTGACTCCTTATGGGACTGCTGCTGCTTTTAAACTCAATTGTTAACATAAAAACTAATTATCACATAGACATACTTCATACCTCTTTTTCTTCTTTATTTAATATTTTAAATTCACTGTGACTATTTTTTAAAACCCAATATGATTTACAGTGAGACAACAAACCAGGTTAACATCAACACGCAGATGGCTCAAAGAAACAATGGCCCCAGGAAATGAATAAGTTTTTGAACTGTGCACTTGTCACCGTAAATACAATCAGCCTTTCAAAACGGTGTCTAACAACGTCGGCTACAAACACCATTTAGCTTTCCATCCAAGCAAGCTTGACATTGTTCGCCTATATGCTGCTTATCACAGGGTTCACATCCACATACAAACATAAAATCAGAATAAACAAAACGCTCTCCTGAGAGAAGACAGGCGGCTCAGAGCTTTTCAGTGGCATATCAGACAGACTGGGCATGGTTTTTGTGGTTTCATCCTGTTTTTATGTGCCATTCCCAGCTTTAAAGTTCACACAGAGATGCACTTTCCCCCTGCAGCCTTTTTTTTTGTATCATATCACTTGCAAAGCAGTAAAATAAAGGAGAACTTCAGAGCTAATAAAAACGTCACTTTTGCTGCTGAATATGGACTCGTTTGAATATGGATTCTTTCATTGAGTCAGGCCGAGCAGTGAAGGCGATCTATGTGGATGGATCGATATAAACTACTGTGTGCATAAAACAAGTATTTATGATCATTACCGCATGGCTTGCGTGGGTAGAAGTCGGCTAAAAGTAAAACAGATACTCACTCGCTCTCCTCCTCCTCCCTCTCTTCCACAATCTCTCTCCCCTCTCCCTATTTCTCTGCTTCTATAAGCTCATTTCATAAAAATGTGTGAACTCTAGGCAGTTATTGGTTTGGACCTCCATAATGCCTGCAATCCCGAGTGAATCACTGGCGCTTTCTCATGAGCCGGGAATGTTAGCAGGTGGCCAGAGACGACAGCTTATATCTCATCTCGGAGACCTTTTGTAGACTATTCACGGCAATTTATCTGGCGATGAATCTTAATTCATTACAGCCCTCCATTACAAAGTGAAGCGGCCATCGCTTCATTGGAGAAGAGGCTGAAATTGCAGCTCTGATTGAATGCTCTGATTATCACCTCTTTGAATAGGATTTTTTTTTTTTTTTTCAATTTATGATGTTTAAATACAATATCCAGGCCAATGATAAACCTGGAAAGATGATAATATCATTTCGCATTTCCACTGGGTGCGACTGCAGACACACACATATATGCCACATGAGCAAATGCAGATCAAAACCGTATGATAAAAAATTCATCATCTCTGCCGGACGCCGACGATGGGAATGTTTGCATACATTTGCCTCAATGGTGTGAATGCAAGTCTGTGAACATGAGAAATGAGTGGGAGAGTGTGTTTAGTGATAGGTGTTTTGTTTTTGTGTACGAATGTGCGTTCACCCTCACGCAAGTCAGCGGGCGACGACGCTATCATCAAAGGCAATCTTGTATCATCAGATGCCTGCAGGTCAATGAGGCTTTATGGGATTAACGCCCCCAGATTAGACCTCATGCTTAAAATCATTTTCTGGCATCAGCTAATTAAATGTGGAGGAGCTGGTGAGGTCATTCAAAGGTATATTCCATCCTCCTCGTTTTGGCTAATGTTAATTACCCATCATTGCACCGCTCTCTAAGTAAAGACTTTCTTTAATCAAATGTGGACAAAAGAATGGCAGTAATTACACTTCATTTTTGGACCTAATGAAAATGTAGGAATTTTTGTTAATGAGTAAAGAGCCAGTCTTTAGCATCACAGGCTTTCGAATGCAGGTTTGAACAGTAGAAAAGAAGCTGTTGACTAAGCTGGAAAAGAGACTGAAGAGAAAGACAGAGAGCCTGCTTGAAAAAGAGGGTTTGTGATCGACAGCGTTCATAAGTGCTCATATGTAATGATGCTAAATATAGCAGATAATGCTGATAAAAATAACAGCAATTTTCAAGTTCACACATCAGACTGAAACTGGGAAATGGGAAAGCGAGAGAGGCTGTGTGAGAGCATGTGATTATGAGCTAAAGAAAGAGAGACCCAAAATGACATTCTGAAGAAGACTTTTTCCTCTATTCAGAAATCCAACCACCTCCTCCAACACGGCCGTCATGTCTGCAGTCAAAAGAACACGAAAACCACTCAGGTTCTGCCTGCTGCCTGGTCCAATTAAAGAAAAAAAAAAAAAACTTATCTGACCAAAGGCCACAGTCCAAGCCTGGATGGAAGGTTTGAAATGTTCTAATTCAAACATGATGTTCACATTCAGCTCCCAGAGCTTCTACTCTTTCTTGCAGATTTCTGTTGACATGTGTAAGACAGCACCTACAGAGCTGTCGACTCCAACCAGGGAGACTTGTGGGCTGACTTTCCACCTCCTTCCTCTCTCTTTCTGATTTTCTGTATCTCTCTGTATACAGTAGCACTAACATGGTGTATATGCAGTCCCTCAAGAGGAAATATCAAGTTTATATTTCTGTTTCTTTTCACTTCTCTATGTTTCAGCCACAGTATCGTATGGAAGCCAGTTTCTGCCTTAAAAATTCAAAAGTGATAATATGGCTTTATATCTTGCAACTGTATTTCTCAAAATCCTGACTTTATATTTCACAATGTGACTTCATCTCACAATGTGGTTTTAAATGTTGACTTTATATCTCACAATGGTGACTTTCTCACAATTTCAATTTTGAATCTCACAATTGCAACTTTCTCATACTTATCTAATAATGTAATAAATCTAATTATCTAATATCTAATAATTATCTAAAACATCTAATAATGTAATTTTAAATTTCACAATGTGGCTTTCTCAGAATTGCAACTTTGTTTCTCAGAATTGTGACTTTATATCTTATAATGTGACTTTTAAAACTCACAATGTGAAAATTGTAACTTTGCTTCTCACAATGTGACTTTAAAATTGAGGAGGACAATTTCTAGACCAATACTACAACAATACATAAATTCAGCTTTCATAATAGTAAAATTTCATAATGTGATTATAAATCTCTGCTGTCAATCAAAATCTTACAGTTGCAACTTTTTGCTCGTAATTGTGACTTTATAATTTACATTATGACTTTTTCCCACCGGTTTCACAGACAAGGCTTAAGCTTGTCCCAGACTAAAATGCACGTTTGAGCTGTTTTAACTGAAAGCAACTTGCACTGACATACACTATATTGCCTAAAGTATTGGGACGCCCCTCCAAATCACTGATTTCAGGTGTTCCAATCACTTCCATGGCCACAGGTATATAGAATCAAGCAATTTCTTGCTCCCAACTTTGTGGGAACAGTTTGGGGATGGCCCCTTCCTGTTCCAACATGACTGCGCACCAGTGCACAAAGCAAGGTCCATAAAGACATGGATGAGCGAGTTTGGTGTGGAGGAACTTGACTGGCCTGCACAGAGTCCTGACCTCAACCCGATAGAACACTTTTGGGATGAATTAGAGCGGAGACTGTGAGCCAGGCCTTCTCGTCCAACATCAGTGCCTGACCTCACAAATGCGCTTCTAGAAGAATGGTCAAAAATTCCCATAAACACACCTAAACCTTGTGGAAAGCCTTCCCAGAAGAGTTGAGGCTGTTATAGCTGCAAAGGGTGGGCCAACTCCATATTAAACCCTACGGATTAAGAATGGGATGTCATTAAAGTTCATGTGCACGTAAAGGCAGGCATCCCAAAACTTTTGGCAATATAGTGTATCTTAAAATATGTCAGAGCCATTGTTTTGTCTCAAGACACACACCAGTAATGTTTTTTTTTTTCTAGGGTATGTTTATAAATGCTACTTAAATGTCGCAATTGAAAAAATGCCTAATCCTGGTTTAGCCTAAGCCCGATCTGTGAAACCCGGCCTTTATCTTGCAATTGCAATCTTTTTGCAATGTGACCTTATATCTCACAACTGAGACTATATTTCTTATGAATGCAACTTTATTAATTCAGTTACTTATTTTAAACTATTACACAGAAACAAGCTCTATAATAATGTATATGACCAACACCCAGATTCAAGATACATTCCTCATTAACCTAAGAGGAATGATCTGAGTGCTGCAGCCTAATCAAATCAGCATGAAAATAGATCGAGCACACTCCCTATCAGACTTATTGCTGTCACTGATTTTACTGAAAGCTATGATAAATGGTCTGTGCTTTGTAGTGCAGACTACAAAGACCGCAACTCAATTTCGCATATTTGTAACTTAATCAGAAATAAGGTATTATGGATCCACTTAAGGTGCACAAGGAGATCAAAGGGCCGAGGCGGAACCCACATACGCACATGGAGACACTCATATAATCTTGAGCAGATGTGTAGTGTCGCACACACACTCACTCAGTCTCCACACCTCTTTGAGACAAAAGAGTGATCTGTCTGGCAGTTCTTACATTGCTCCTCTTCACGGCTGACCTCAGATGTTGTTTGGACCGTAATAACCATTAATCACACTCCTGTCCCTAGGGTTGGGTAATGATCTCTGCTGGACCTTGCTGAAGAGCTTGAGTCAAGGACACAATCTTAACACTTTTTATTGCCAGCGGGAAACTCCTTACTTCAGGGCTGAAGATACTCTTTAATGCTGATGTACGAGCAGCTGTTGTGACCGCCAAACCTTAATTAAAGGTACGGCATGAAAATGTTCAACTTTTAGATCAGTGTCTCTCTGACCTCACTTGCCCTCACTGGGCAGTTTAAATTGAATAATTTCCATTAATCAGTCATTAAAGAGATAGTTGCGGCATGCAAAAAAGAAAATATATTTGAAAGAACAATAGGATCAAAACAACATTTGACTTTCATTGTATGAACATAAAATTTCATAATTCCATATGTTCTGCAGAAATAAAGAAAGGCATACAGGTTTGGAACAACATGAGGGTGAGTAAATGATGACAGAATATTTAACTTTGGGTGAACTACTCAAGGGTTAACTCATCCTTGACTCGGATAGCCGGTTCGAATCCCGCTCGGAGCGGGTTACCAGTCACACTAGGAACTGTCCTTGACAACTCTTAGTGTAACCGGTAACTCGCTCTGAGCAGGATTCGAAGCGGCGTCTCCGGCAAGGGATTCGGTCGTGCTAACAAGTACGCGAAAGACCACAGTCTCTAGCGTCAGTCGCCAGTGTACTTCTTGAGGACAGGGGAGTGAGGTTTACATGCACAGCTCTTACTAGCTTGCTCCTGTTACACTCACCTCCCTAAATCTCACTCCCACCCGGGTCATGGCATCAAACGTCTACACTACAAAATCAATCCAGTCAAATGTGTTTTCGACAACCTCTGGAAGTGGATGAACAAGCTCAAAACGTTTTAGACCCCATTTACAAGCGTATTTAACTTGTGCACTTGTGATTGGATTGACGAAAACGCATCTTAATACCAGGTGTAAACAGTGCCCCGTTGGTTGTCCTGGTCAGTGTCTGAGAGATAAATGCAAGTGCATGTATCAGCATCATTCCTCTTCTACACTCTAAACATTGCCTGTTAAAACAAATATTGTACTGATAGAAAGCAAATATAATATTGCATTATTTCTAATTCGTGTTGGCCCATAAATATTTGCAATGGTGTTAAAGCGCAGCATCTCAGTTCCCCGGTTGTTATTGCCCAGCACAAACTGTGTGTTGAGAGCTTGTTTTGTTGATTATCCAGAAGCTGGTATTTGCTGTCACAGAACAAACAAACATGACAATGATGAAGTCTTTAAACATATATTTGTCTATTCATTTATTCATTTCATCCTGACATGTTTGTTTATTCGTGCACCATCTGATCAGCGAGTCTTTGAGAAAGCGTAAAAATTGAGACCTTTGTCTTGGGATTACTTCCAATTTCAATCAGTTTCACTCATTTTAATTTGCTTTCTGTTAATTTCATTTGCTGGCTCATTGCACAAATAACCGCAGAGAGGATGATACTGATGATATTGCTTCCAGACAAAGAGACCCATTTGTCACATTATCAAATGTGTCAAGGTGTTTTGAAAGGAAATCTGACCCAGTGACAACTGAGGGGAATGATCCATTGAGTTGTCAAGACAGCTGGATGAGATCTCTGTTCATCTCTGCTGGGCATCATGCTGTCCAAATTCACACCACGTACAACACTGGCATCAGTCTGCACTGGTTTTCTGCTGGGATGGAGAGACTTCAGAGGAGAAGTGTGATGTAAACATGCAAGAGAGAAAGAGAGAGAGGGAAAACAAACAGAGAACAAAGATTAGGTATGATGCTCCCAGGCTGCCTGCAGTGGCAGGCCTTGGTCCAGACTCCAATAGATAGAGTCCAGTTCCACCATAGAAGTGCTTTATCTGTAGCGGGGCGGGGTGGACCGCATGGGTTACAGGTGCATAACTGCACTGATGCAAGAGTGCCGCAATGCATCAATACTGTCAACAAACATAGCCGTCAGATAAAAGATAATTACACTGTTTCTAGTGGAAAGCATTGTGCTAGCCATCAAACACCATGGGTTTGAATCCAAGGTAACACGTCCTTATAAAAGATATATTTCAATGCACTGTAAGACGATTTGGACTAAAGATTTTGGGAAATCAGCAGTATTAAAACTGGGGTCCAGAAACCCCAAGGAGGGACCGCAGGGGGAATTCATTTTTTTTTAGAAGAAAATTGTGTAAAAACAGTGTGAATATTTACTGAATGTAAAAGAATATAGTTCTTTAATTATGCTTTCTGTGGACAATTACTAATAGATTTGAATTGCAAATGTTTCTCAAAGTTTATAATTCTATCATTATTGCATTAGTGGGTGGAAAAATAAAAAGTACACAATTTCCTGATATTGTATTCTTCTTTTAGTAGAATGATAATGTAAAAGCCAGTTGAAAGCCATTTAATTTAGCAAGATTACATACCTTTTTAATATTATGTTTAGTGTTGACACAAAGTATAAAGTGTTAAGGGTCAGTCATTTTTTTTTTTTTTTAAAGAAATTAATATTTTTATTAATAAAGAATCCATTAAATTGATCAAAAGTGAAAGTTAAAGACTTTGACAGTGTTACAAAAGATTTCTATTTCAAATAGATCTTGTGTTTTGGAAAGTCTCGTCAAAGAATCTTAAAAAAAAATGTATTACAATTTCAACACAATAATATTAAGCAGTACAACTGTTTTCAATATTGATAATAATAAGAAATGTTTCTTAAGCACCAAATCATAATATTAGAATAATTTCTAATCATCATCAGGATCATGTGACCCTGAAGACTGGGTTAATGGGTGCACAAAATTCAGCTTTGTCATCACAGAAATACATTATATTTTAAAATATGTGTAGTAAATTTTTTGTGCTTCCTTGTCGTTCGTTCATCATCTGCGCTTTATTTTTCGTGAGGCATTTTGTTGCGTGTCAGCTGTGATAAACAGGCATCCACTCTCGCATCAGAAATTTCAAAGACTCCTTTGCCAAAAGACTGCATTTGCCCATCAACATATTTTGATCAACATAGAACTTTCCTTTTAATTCCCACATAGCAATACATTAAAATAAAAAAAGGTGCACAAAGAGAAGCCGGTGATACATAGTATGACACATAGTAATACTTCCGGTGTTCCCATCACCATTCTGTGTATCTTTAGAATAGGCAACCATTTTTTTCCCTCCACATGCTATTATTTGTCCCCCAAGCCTTGCATCAAGCTTGGTGGTGTTTGAGTGGCAAGCAGTGTATCTTCATGCTAAGCACATCGCCGGGGCTTATAAGTCTGTCTACGGCAGTAAGAGAGCAGAGATCAAGAAGTGAGATTTTCTGGTCTGGATATTGACAGTTCAGAGGGGCTCGGTGCACAGAGATGACTGTAACGCTGAGGGATTAGGGAATGAGAGGAAGCGAGCACAGCCGACAGAGACAGCAACAAGGCCTGTCTCGTTCCATCAGCGCACACGCATCCTCGCATGTGCAAACGCACATCAACCTTCCCTCGCTCGGTTAACACACAGACACACACACACACACACACACACACACACTTCAGGGCTCACAAATGAATTTGAGTGATGAATAACAGGGCCAGTCAGAAAGAACAACAGAGGATTTACACGAGGTGTCACCATGCTGAGGTAAAGAGCAGCCAGTGGAACAGAGAGTATGTTTTGTGTGTGGGTGAACGAGTTAAAGGAAAATAGAATAAGTATAGTGTTTACTAAAGGAAGGTTAGTATCAGGGTGTGATGAAAGCAATAGGTCGGCCCAGAAATTTTCAGATTACCTTTACAAATCTATATGGGAACACTTGTAGAAATCTTAAGACGAATGTAGGAAACATAAAATTACTCAACCTTACCATATAATTTGCAGAAAGAATATATGTAGTGTGCAATTGGAGGAAGAAAACAATAAACACAATACAGGAGCATGGCATCGCCAACCGCAGAGTTCTACATTCAGAATTTAAGCGTCTAAAGATGTTTGATTAGTGCTAATTAGTCACCTAGTGCCACCGGCCTTGAAAACAAATAGGCATGTTGGGAATCTACTTGTGGAATGTAGCAGTTAATTTAAACACAAAGGTGAATGTGGAAGGTATGTAATCTTTGTCTCTCAGCTGCACAGTTTCATCAGGAAGACGAATACCCTAGTGCTCAGAGACAATAGGCTAGACTTAGCTCATTAACAGCGACTGACCTTTCCAGCCCTGCTTCATAAGTCTATTGGAGGCTGAGGAGCCGCTGTTTGTGTGCAAGAGCAGGCGAGTTATTCCTTCATTTCTGCATATTCTCTGTTGATATTGTGATCCGAGATGTCTATCACGTAACTGAGCTCAAAATACAAATCTTCTCAAGAATATTCATGAGGAGAGAGGCATATTTGTGGGTGTTTTTTAATATAACGTAATTAAAGGTGCACATTTTCTCACCAGTGTTTGAATTGTGAGTAGAATCACAAATAAACAAAGGCAGAATACAAAATTTGCTAATTAACATGTCATCCTGCACAACAATAAACACCTACAGTTGGCTGTTTTATTTAAAACTTTTTTCTTTGTACTTTCTTTTTGCTTTTTTAATATGCAGAGACATACTCTTGAGTTAAAAAACAGGATTACAAACTATAAAACTACATTTTTAAAAGATCTTTTTGCATTTACATACTTTTATTTGTCACCAATGTGCTACATTTATGCCACAACATAACCATACACTTGGCAGAGGATGATTCATAAAAGAACCAATCTAAACCCAGAGGGATTTTTTTGTAGATGAGGAGAAGGAGAATGATTACAATCCATTAATTATTTACCTCAGCAAATATTGACAAAGCTAATAGTCCAGAGATAAGCTATTTCTGATCAGACTTCCATTTGGAAAAGCAAACACTGCCACGTCTCTCTGAAACCTGCCTAATAAAAGACACCACTCTCTAAGAAAGTGTCGTAATGAAATGATTCTTCTCTAATCATCTGTGGAAATGGATTTTTCTAAATGCAAATCACGTAAGCACATTTACATTTTCGTGTCACAACAGCCTATCTCACGGCATGAAGAACTGTCATCGTCTAGGCACATGTAGTGATTTTGGACTAGCCTCACTCGAGGGTACCACAAATTTAATGGTTTATGGTCCTAAATATTAATATTAATATTGAGTCAGATGATTCCTTCCAATATTTCGGGGCACCAGCCAAGTCCCACCTTGACAATAAAGAACAATCATGGAAGATTGTTGACTGAATTACAATTATATAAACTGGAGGAAGTTCATCATCTGACCAATCTGAAGGATTTGTGAGATATCGTTAATCTGTAGAGCCTCTTACTGTATTATCAACACAAGGAAGACACAAGTGTAATAAATGGATTTTATTAACAAAAGGATAGACAAGAGTAACTAACAACTACTGAATGGATAAAGTGCAAAAATATTGATAAATGCAAGTGAATGAGTAGGATGTTACTATGGCAGTTACAAGTTAATCTTATGGAAAGATAAACTATAGTTTCTCTAGAAAAAATAAGGTAAACCTTATTCTAAATTCAACAAATAAACCGAGAGATTATTTGTTATTAACTGATATCAGCTATGCAAAATCTAATGCAAATTAGATAAACATATACTGACAATATACACTAATGCCAAGGTCTCTAGAAAGAGGTTTGGTAAGTGATATTTATGTCTGCCTGGTGACGTCTTCCACTTGTTGAGCTGAACCGCGGTGCAGTGCGAAGAAAGGAGTTGGAATCCGTTTCACAGCCTTGAACATGAAGTACTTGTGAACGTTGAACTCCTGGAGCACAGAGAAGGTCCTTTTCCTGGAACACGCAGAAGAAGAAGCCTTGAAGAAGCCTTGAAGGTTCTGATGTCTGTGCAGACGATCATTATTCTCTGGAACACGCAGACGGAAGGATCTTTAGATTCTGAAGTCAGTGCAGATCGGGGCAGTCTGGAACACGCAGATCTGGAGGATCTCTGATGAGAGGATTTTGAAGTTGGTGCAGAAGATATTTTGAAGATGGGGGGCTAAGCTTGTAGACGTTGTCTCTGGTGCAGTTTTCAAACTCCCCAAATTCACTTCTTGCAGAACTTCCTTGTTTCTCTCTTTAGAGCTTCAGAGTTTTGAGAGAGCAACTTCACAACTCTGTGGAGTTGGACTTAGCTTAGCATATCTTGGGACCGGAACCTTGAACCGGGACTGGAACAGGAACTGGAGCCTGGAACCAGAACGGGAAACTGCAGCAACCCGACAAACTGGAAAAATTCTCTGTCTCAGAAACAAGACTTTTAACCTGTCCCGAGAAGGAGGGAAATGCAAATTGACACCTTTCAGATCCAGTGTTTTGATTGGCTGATGCTGTCAGAGGTGGCCACTGGATGGCCCCCCTCTTGCATGAGGTTCATTTGCATAGCTTAAAGTTCATGTTTAGAACAATGTCCTTAAGGTTTTTTCTATGCATTTTCATTGCATTTGCAATTCATTTTCCAAACCAATTTCAGATTAACCTAGGCATCATGCTGAAAACATAAAGACCAAACATCATTGAGTTATATTGAACTTTTACCTATGCATTAATGTATACCTTAATAGGTAAGTTTGTATATTTTGCATGTACACAAACAGTACTCATTATGTAAATAGAGTTCTGTTAATAGAAATGGAGAAGATTTGCTCCATTTTGTCCATTTGTGTCCTTTGTGACTTCAAGCCACATGGCAAAACCTGTTTGGTAAGTGGAAGTTAGTTCACACCTCAGGTCTTAGGACTGGGGGACTGGGGTGAACAATGGGGAAAATTGTGATAGGATTACCCTACTCAATGACATGCTAATGTCATCATTCTGCCTTTTCACAAATGGTCAGGGTGATTGTCTTGATAGGCTTATCTGCTAGCCTATCAATTTCCTTGTTTGCATCTCTTTGAGGTGTGAGTTTTGGGCTCCTGTGCTTTTCATTATGGCAGATGAAAGGGTACTATTGATGTCTGCCCTCATGTCTGCCTGCTGATCACTACATTGACAACAAGCATTTCAAGTTAAATACTACAGGCATATTACTGGGTGAGTTAAAGTCACTGCTTAAATCAGTGTTTCTCAAAAAAGCAATTCCCTATTTTGTATTTATTTATTTATTTATTTTCCAAATTAATGTTTTTTTTCATGCACACCTATGTCCCTCAACAGATGGCAGAACCTGGACCCATCTGCACTCATCTGACAGCAGTCTTAGAAGATGACGAGACAGAACGAGACAGAGGGATTCCAGCTCCACCCGCACATGCACACACTCTCGCTAATTACTTTCATAATGACTTCAGACTTAATTCACACCGTGCAGTCATTCACACCGGTTGCCATGGAGCCAGCAGAGTATGGTTATATAAAGAAATGGAAAGGACAATGGAGGGGGAAAGTTCACTATGCATCAACAACTAAGCTTTAAAATCAGAATGTTAAAGTCAGAACACCTGTTCAACTGCTTGTTAATGCAAATATCTAATCAGCCAATCGCATGGCAGCAACTCAATGCATTTAGGCATGCAGACATGGTTAAGATGATCTGCTGAAGTTCAAATTGAGCATCTGAATAGAGAAGAAAGGTGATTTAAGTGACTTTAAGTGTTGCATGGTTGTTGGTGTCAGATGGTGTCAGATGGGTATTTCAGAAACTATTGATCTACTGGGATTTTTGTACACAACCATCTCTAGAGTTTACAAAGGATGGTCAGAAAAAGAGAAAGGTGTGGAGGATATTTTCTTGGCACACTTTGGGAGCACTTAGTATCAAAGCAATTAAAGCAGTTCTGAAGGCAAAATGTGGTCCAGCCCGGTACTAGCAAGGTGTACCTAATAAAGTGGCCGGTGTACAAACACACACGCATGTATGTATATATTATGCTGAATTGTATTTATTTCTTGTTTCGTTATTATAAAGATATCTTAATACTACATAAAAAGCCAATGTCATTAATCCCTAAAACAATAAATACAAAGACACTGTATATAAAAAGTAAAATATGTGATTTAGATACTGAGGTTAGTTATTGCTGCCTGCAGTCACTAGCCACAGGAGACATGCTGTCTGTCTGAAATTGTTTCCCACTCTCATGTGAACTCTGTCTGCCCTTCTGAAGTGACTTTGGGCTTCAAAAATACAAGCAAATTTTCTTATTGAGGTGCAGGATACATTATAAAATGCTCTTGTGGGAATGTCAGAAGTTTTTTTCCCTGACCTACTGGTTCAATGGAAGTTGACCGCTGCATTTTGTAACCACCCACCTACGCAACCACCACGTACACACGCATAGAGACAAACGCACAAAAGTCTGAATGCTAGACCGGATATGTGCCTGCCAGAGGCACAGTGAGAAAGACTGTCTGTTGCTTTGGATACAGAGCAAGTATAAAACCCTCCTCCAGCTGCCCCATCATTGTCTCTCATGACTCTCTCAGAGACCCGGAGAGTCCTTCATCAAAAGTCCTTCAGCTGAAGACGTGTCTCACCTTTTTCACATAGCTCTGTCATGGCAGGAATTTAATGGATCGCAGCCTAATCCAGCATATCAAATGCAAAGCAAGTACTGAAGAGGTGCTACAGAAGCACATGTTAGAAAAAAGTCTTGAGGAATGTCTGCAGTGCAGAAGCAGGGGCTGTACTGTGGACTGAAGAAAAATCCAAAAAACGACTTTAATGAGAGTTTCAGATGTTTCTTTGTCAGGTACATAATGTTCCTTTAAGATCTAAATAACTGTCTAAAGAAAGTGATGTTATGCATTTACATACATTTATGAGAAATGCCAATCTATCCCAATATGTTATTACTTTAGTAACATGAATTTTCTGTAACTTAAGCTTATTGGTTTATTTTTTAAATACATTTAAGCACGAACATAAACACAAGCAAGAGTGTTGTTGTTCTGAATATCAGGAATGTGGAACAGAGAATGTAATATTGCTTTCATACAGTATGGTTAAATAAACACAATGATAAGACTATTTTTGCTTTTCAGACTAAACCAGAGCTTAATGAACTGCTCAATTTCCAAGCAGCACACAGTAGGTGGTGTTTTTTTCCAGAATAAATTCAGAGTTTCTGAACAAATCAGTTGAATGAATGATTCATTGACTCACTTATAAGACAATCACTTAATCAGTGTTCTTGAATGAATTGGTTGAATAAAAGATTCAATAACTCATTTATTAGTAACTTGGTTACCCACTCCACACTTGGTTAAATTATTGATTCAATGGCAATCCCTTGTTTCATTCCTGAATAAGTGTTTTTGAATGAATTATTTGAATGAATGACAAATAAAGTCAAATAAAGACAGACACTTGCTACCATCTAAAGACATGATGTAACTTGTTTCTTTTTGAACACTGCTTGACCAAATTATTCAAGGACCAGAACTAACTGTTCTCTAACTGTATAATTACAGGGACAATATGTAAGATTTTTGGATTAAAATATTCAAAAATCACTAGAACAATGTTATATATTTTGTTGACTTGTGTACTTACATTATCCCAAACGTTTCCAGGATGTTTAAATCCAGACAAATAAGCAATTTTAACCAGTTTACGTGTAAGCATGCATTATGGACCCCTATTCAAGAGACTGGAGTTTCCTCATATTGTCTACAGCTCCTCTTACAACATTATACCCCCGTTACCCTCGGTTTCTGGTTTTATTTTTTAGAAACCAAGGAAACACCGAAGACGCTTTAAAATATTATGTGTTTTATTAGGCAGGTGAGCAACTGTTTGGATGGATATAGCTATTCATTGACAGAAAACTAATCATGTTATATAGCTCTTGATTTACAGCGAGTACCATGTTTTACCATGCCTAATATCGATCTAGCTTACTGCAGTGTGCAACAAGTGTCTCATAGTAGCCGCCGAGCGAATGCAAAGTGGCACTATAACAACTTTCAACACACAAATATATGTAACATGATAAAACAGCACTGCGTCACCCCACATACGCTTGACCGGAAGAAGCGGAGGCGGCGACTGTGGCATAATAAAAGTTCAGCTGGTCTCGAGACATGTGTCGCGCTCGTCTCTCATTAGCAATCACTATAGCAGCCTCGTTTCTGCTCGCACAATCTCATCAATGAACATGATTTCTGCCTGAGTCCCGTCCCGATTCTTTTCCACCGGCTGTAGACGTGAAGACAACACCTCCCATGATTCCGCGACAGCATCAAGCTACACCTTGGTTTTGAACAAGCGACCTCAAGTGGTGAAAATTTACATATTTTGCCTTTAAATATAATAACAACAACAATTATTAATAATAAGAAGAATAAAAATAGGCAACAATATAACTTTAGGTGATCAGTTATAATCAGAGGCTGATTTTATCCGGAATTTTCTAAAAGGGAGGCTAAATTATGTATCAAATCTGTAAAAGATGGCTAAAATGAACACACAGCTTTCCACCAAACCAACATGCACACGTCCTCGCCTAGAACAACATCAGTAAAGCAAGCAGACGTTGTGATTCTATTAGCTCTTGCAGCATTAGAAGACGTCCTACTGCTCTAAGCATGAATAATTTTTAATGCGCCATGCCACCTTATTCCCCCCTCTCTACTTCCCATATGAATTTCAGAGGCTCTTTATAAGAGCACGGTGTTAGTAAACAGAGCCATGTGTTAAATATTAAAAACTGATGGGCCGTGAATGACGAGACAGACCCTCTCCTCTGCCCTCGCTTGATACCCGCACACCAAGAAAGTGAAACATAAATCAGCCAACAGTCAAATACAGACAGACTGTGCAGACCCTCAGGGACAAGACCCTATGAACAAACCACAAGTTTTCTCTGATGAGTGAGTGACAGCGATCTGAGCTGGCTGACAGATTCATGCTGATAGGAAGAACTGTAGCTCATTATTTCCCTCACTGAGATGCAGCAGCTACTTTATTTTATTTTTTTCTGGATATAGACTTGTCAACCACTGCCTTGGCATAGGGCAACTGTCAAAGTTTCAAAAGGCTTCAAATGCTGTTATTATGAACATCAAGCCAGAAGATGAGGATGAGCTATTCCTTTTGAAGACTGTGACTGTACTATACATGTATGGATGTATAAATACATTTGCAAAGTGATAAAACCAAGATGATTTTCAAACTAATTTAGCGTACAATCTTGCTTTATTGTACATCACAGTTAACTGTGAAATTATCACCACACTGGAGGAGAACTGCAGCATCAAGTCTAAATTCTCTGGAGAAAGCAACGAGTCTCTCATCAAGTTTTCTTCTCATCTGTGGCTTCTGAGAAGCTGGAATTTAGTAAGTGTCTGCCAGTGAAACTCTCACATGCAAATTGCCCATATCATGGAAATGAAGGAAGTCCTCAGACAAGCATTACTCCCCTACTTCCCTTGGCAATGTTAACCAGACTAGTTGAACAGACTTGTTTATGATTTGCTTGTGGAGGAAATGCAATCTGGTCATTTAAGAGGTATTTTTGATTCAGAATAAGCTATGAGCCCTTGTGATGCATGTGGGCTGAACCAGCTGTCGTCATATCTACGAAAACAGTTGGTGTCATCCGGAAAAACGTAAATGTGCTCATCACAATGTCAGGAGTTATGTGTGGATAATCACAGACAAAGAGTGAGTCTTGCACCACCTTTTGGGTGTGAATGAATAGTGCTAATTTCGTTAACGAAAAGTATGACGAAAAATGTTTGTCAATTACCTTTTCTTCCCATGACTAAGTCAAGACAATACCAAGGTCATTAAATGATAACGGTGACTATATTAAGTAAGGGATAATGTACATCCAGCTGGTTGTTATCGCAGAATAAACCCCGACAGGGTGATCCACAGAGAGAGTAATTGCTAGCAAGTGACATTTAAGAGATACTGTACAGTCATACCACATATTACACCGCATTTCGCTACATACATATTTATGGGAATAAGAGATATTGATCTGAGATGAAAATGATTTAAAATCATACCTGTTTGTTATCTTATAATCCATTACACTGAACAAAAGAGTTGCAAAATGGCAGCAGCTGCGTTTGTATGAAACGAGAGAGCGAATGACATAATTAAATAACTGTACACAAAATATTGATTTGACAGAGTTTTAATACTTTATTAGCTCACCAAACGCAAATCTTCCTCAAGGAAAAAATGTTCCTAGCAAGCGTATAGCGCTGCAGACTTCAGTTACCCGGATGAGCCTGTGTTATCTGTTTTCAGCGGTTGTTATCGGGGAATAACATACCGGTGGATGGCGCAATTTGACCAATCAGAATCAAGTATTCCACAGAGCTATGTAATAACATGCAATATTGTTGATGAAAAAAGACTAGACTAAAATGTAGTTAAAAAAAACTTTACCAAAATCTCTTTTGTTTTTTGTTTTTTGAGAAAATGAGACATAATATTACAGACAGCTGTACAAGCCCCTACTACGAGCTTTCATGTTTGCGGTTGCCAGATGTCATGAGTTTAAATCCCTCAATCAGAGCTTTTCAGTGAAGAGGATACATTTTCTGCCTGATGTTTTACTCAATATTTTCAGTATGGCAACCATGTGCACACACGTTCTCTCTACACTGCGCAAGAGCCGCATATGATCTGAAAATAGACAAACAAGTAAGCTGGAGTTCAGCAATCTCCATGAGATATTCTGCTCAAATTAAAGTGTCATTCATTAAGTCTGTGTTCCTTCACAAGCCGCTTGCTCTGTTTCCTGTGACTAAATCTGCCAACATACCTTCTCAGTGATGAACTGTAATAAATCCAAAAATGGATATATGTCAACTATATTGCTTGCAATTGCAATTTCAGCACTTATGCAACTTCTGTGTGACAAAGTCTTTTATGTTGTTGTTTTACTAGAAAAATATTAATATAATTTGGATCCATTTGAAACCATTAGAGGTATTTCACTGTTTTAATTTTTGAGGGAAGTCTCTTGTTTTACTAGTTTTCATAATGTAAAGAGAGTTAATTAATATGATAAATAGCCTATAATAAATCAGGAAACTAAATGAGGTAAAATAAACCATGCGTATGTATACATTCTTTTGATTTGTGCTTATATGTGAATAATTATCTGCAATGATTCTGATGTAATGCGTCTGCTTCATGAATATTATTTAGGTGATGCAATCTTTCTCCGTAGTCCTAATTCAAAGACAGGCAAGTGTGTGCTAGTTACATTACGATTATCACTTGTTCACCTTGTTACCATTTAAGTACACTGCAGATGCATGTTTATGGCTGGTAGAGACTTCATAAAGTTATGCACCCCCCTCCATGCCTGATCAAAAACATAGTAGTTTATCATGATATCTTGGTCTAGGTAAGCAAGAGAGCTTTTCTTGACCCACTTGCACTATGCTAAACAAGAACGGCAAGTTATTAGCTTGCTAACTGAATGCTATCTGACAACACAAAGAAAGTAAATGTTTAATTTGATTAATTTTTATCTCTAGTTCTGTGTAATTAGAAGAAAATAGTAACATTAACATTTTCATAATTAAGAATATATACACTATAAAATGATTCTTTGTTATTTTTAATCGTTTCTTCATAAAACAATGAATTTAGGACTACATTTTTACTTCAGACTGCGGTAAAGCAAAATGGAGATTTTAAAATAAATGGGCTTTTTCACAAACTTTAAAATTTCCAAAAGTTATAATAGCTGCTATACCCCTGCTTTCCACATAATTTGCCTGTAAGGCCATCCATCAACCTGTCAAGCTAAAGTGAAAAGGTCATTTGAATTTGTTGTATGACAGGGTAGAACCAGGCAGACTGTGGGACCACATAGGGTTGAACTGCTGCCAAAAGCAAAAAAAAAAAAAAAAAAAAAAAAAAAAACCTGATAAATGAATGTTGTGTGCAACACGGCTGGATAGAAGAGCATGTGAGACCCGATTACCCACTCCAAAGGTTTCTAGTCAATTCTCTTCTAGTACAGCAAATAATAAACTGACTTCCTGCATAATGGGCAAAGTTCCAATCAAAAATGGCCTTCTGAGCAGTCAGATGTGCCTGAAGACAGATTGAAAGAAATGAAGGAAGGAAAATAGAAAGGAAAAAGAGTAAGACAAAAGAGAGAGACAAATTGAGAGCAGCTGGCTGCTTTAACTTAAAACCCTATTGGCTGTTAAGACACAGCATGTTATAGTTAGTACAGCGAATGGGGCAGTTATATGTTTGAATTAGGCTGTTACAGCACAGAGCAGAGCATTTAATGCAGCGAATGTGGCCGTTAAGGCAGAGGAAAATCTCTGAGGGAGATTGATTATTTCTGCAGAAAGTCCTGCAGTGATTTCCCCCACTGAGACACTCTCAGTTCACACTCCAGCGATGACTGATCTCAATCCAGGTAAGGGGCTGTTTGATTTGTTTGACCAAAAAAAAAAAAAAAAAAAAGAGGCAGCAGACTCAAAGGGAATATTGCCATGTTTTTGGCACATAACTCCACTGAGTGCTTTTGTGTGGCAGTCTACCATCTGTACTCTCTTATGATGGATGCCCTATCTGATCAGAACCATCTCTCTATAGGACAAGGAAATAAAATGGCTGAATTCGTCAGATGGAGTGCACAGTGAGCCATTCCAGCACCCTAACTGAAAATTTAGTCCCTGACAGGTTTACTGACAAACCTCTGCAATTCATAGGCAGTGTCCAGGACGGGCGGGACGCTCAATAAAAAGCACACTCACACACACAGACAGATGTAAATCACCTCGGCCTCTGTAATGGCTTCTCAACGTCGATGTCAGCCGCTGATGTACGGGCTTGCAAGCTCAGCTAGATGCCCACAGTTACTGCCTTTGTGCTGCACACCCCAGATATAAGCAAACTACCCATGATGCTCTGTGAATAGACATTTAGAATGTGCATCTTACACTTAAAGGGATAGTTCACCCAAAAATGAAAATTCTGACATCATTTACTCAGCGTCATATTATTCCAACCCTGTATGACTTTCTTTATTTTGTGGAACACAAAAGATGGCATTTTGGAGAAAAAAAGTGTTGTTTTAATATTTAAACAAAAAGTTAAATAATGTTAAATGTGAGTAAATGGTGACATAATGTTCATTTTTGAACAATAACTTTCCTGTAAATACCCTGAAGCATGTTTAATTGCTTATTCATTCTGTTTATATATATATATATATATATATATATATATAAACCAATATCTTGGTCTCCAATTAACCTTTAACTTGCTCTGTTTTGGTCCTTGCTATACATACCAAAAATACTGCAGGGTCAGACTAACCTCATGCTGAGATTAATTTACCATGAGCAGCGCTGAAGAACATTTATTGAACTCTGTCTGGCAGAAAATACATCCTCTCTCTTTCTCCCCCACCTTTTTTTATTTTATTTTTTTTCACTCTATTGCTCATAATGCAGAGAAATGTCCATGGCCTTGCTGATTCATACAGATATACACTACCAGTCAAAAGTTTGGAATCGGTAAGATTTTTACTGTTTTTAAAAGAAGTTTCGTCTGCTCACCAAGGCTGCATTGATTTAATTAAAAATACAGTAAAAAACGGTAATATTGTGAAATATTATTACAATTTAAAATAACTGTTTTCTGTTTGAATATATTTTATAAAGTAATTTATTCCTGTGATCAAAGCTGAATTTTCAGCATCATTACTCCAGTCTTCAGTGTCACATGATCCTTCAGAAATCATTCTAATATGATGATCTGCTGCTCAAGAAACATTTATTGTGTACAATTGTACAAAATATTTGTGTACAATTTTTTTTTTTTCAGGATTCTTTGATGAATAGAAAGTTCAAAAGAACAGCATTTATTTGAAATATAATCTTTTGTAACATTATAAATGTCTTTACTGTCACTTTTGATCGATTTAATGCATCCTTGCTGAATAAAAGTATTCCAAGTAATCCAAATTCTTAATGACCCAAAACTTTTATATTGTAGTGTATAATATTACAAAAGCTTTGTATTTCAGATAAATGCTGTTCTTTTGAACTTTCTATTCATCAAGGAATCCTGAAAAAAAGTAAACACCTGTTTTCAACATTGATAATAATCATAAATGTTTCTTGAGCAGCAGATCATCATATTAGAATGATTTCTGAAGGATCATGTGACACTGAAGACTGGAGTAATGATGCTGCAATTTCAGCTTTGCCATCACAGTAATAAATTACTTTATAAAATACATTCAAACGGAAAACAGTTATTTTAAATTGTAATAATATTTCACAATATTACTGTTTTTACTGTATTTTTAATTAAATAAATGCAGCCTTGGTGAGCGGACGAAACTTCTTTTAAAAACATTAAAAATCTTACTGATTCCAAACTTTTGACTGGTAGTGTTTATGCCATAAAACATGTTTACTGATGTTTTGCAGCTGGACGGTTACCTACAATTAAAAAATCCAGAATGCAGGGAGACACTTGAGAAATAATATCACCTTGCAATCGACACAGCAAAACAGTTTCAGGAAACTGTATTTACCACATATTTGTCCAACTGTCAACTCCAGTGAATTCATAACAAACAGTGAAGCATCTAGGTAGCATTTAAATGTCTAAATAATGACAAGAAATGTTGAATGCTTCTCAGAATCAGTCTTCATAACACCTCAGGTCAAGGTGGTGACCTGCTAGCGGTGCTCCGGGCGAGAGAGGACCCTTTCAGATACCTCTGGGTTTGCTGAAGGACTGGGGCATGTTAGAAATTCTCTTTGTCTGGCGTACAGCGGATGCATTAGTAATGGATCATTCCAGTTCTCACTCCTGCTTTACAGAGATATCCACGGTGGATACACTGCAGCATTATACAGGAAGCCTCATTAATATTCATCAGCTGAAAGGTACTTTATGGAGTCCAACAAGACATGTCACTTTAACTCTACGTCACACACCATCCCAGAACCCCAGGATTACTGCATACTCAAATGTTTCCAAGGAAACAAGAATTGCAATAGAATTCTGATTGGGTGCTATAGCGCTGACAGCACTTTCACATTAAGTGGCTGTTGTCTCTCTCTATTAACTGCATTTACGGGTAGGAATGGTATCAGGTAGATAACCGTTAGACTGCACAGCTCTTGTGTTATTATCTGAACTGTATGCAAGCCCCTAAGAACTGTAGCACCGTGACAAATCCTGTGAGTAAAAGTGAAGACCTTTGGTAGGTCAGGAGAATGACGGGCCTCCTCGGAGTTGGCAAAGTCAGACTGCCTGTCAGAAGAGATAAGGATTTGGCCCTTTAGCAGTTGCAGGAGATTTCAGGTGATATCACTACTATATTATCTCAACAAGAAAATCCTCCCTGAAGTCAGAGCAGGGCAAAATCAATAGACTATTGGTGCAGGGAGAAGATAGCTAAACTCCATCTTGGGATAATTTTGGAGGAAAAAGGGATTAGAACATCATGACTACATTCAGGGTTGCATTCTAGGAAAATATAGGTAAAGGACGGGCAAATATTAATGTTATTACAAGCATTTCCTTACTAAAAGAGTTCTTAATGCGCCACATTTTATTATGTGGGTATGCTACAGTTATGCTGATGATCTATATTACTTGGTGCATAAATTATTTATTGTCCTTGTTATTAATAATATATTTAATTATATATTTATTGAACATCTGTGTCTTTTATCATATTGCTATTGTGCTGCATTAAGCCACTTGAGCCACTTAACTTTGCATCATAGCAACACCTTTTAAGTGTGGTGAAATGGCTGTAACATACTTCTTCATGGCTTATTCCTTTAGTAATTTAAGAAATGGAGATGCCTAAATGTTAACTTAAAGAATACAACATCTTTCCACTTACTGAATCAAAACTGCCCTTTTAAATAGATGACACAATTTGTATAATAACGTATTATTACCCTTGTCCTAACCCAGAATTTCAATCTATCAAATCAAAATCCAGCCAACCATCCATTCTCCAAACAGCTTGTCCTGTGTATCAACCATTTCAATATGTATTGTCAAAATGAGTTTAGTTTCCAACATCAAGGTATCACTTGTGTATTATTTCAAGCTCTAATTGTGCAAAATGTGTATTATTTCATTTTTTTATTTAATACATATAAAATGTTAGCTATGAAATTGGCCTTAGTAAGATAAACATGTCCACTATTTTATTCCAAAAATGTTAAAACATTTGTCATTTTCATCACTGTCAATTCTACCAGAATGCTATTAAATACATGAATGCTGTGGTGGAAATTACACTGTCTGAATAGTTTATCCATATTGCCCAAAGCTGAATAAAGACACATAGCATACCTATTTGTTAAAGAGGACCTTATGCACTTTTTACAATGTCTTGATTTTGTTTTTGGGGTCTACTAGAATATGTTTTAATACTTGAATGTTAAAAAAAAAAAACACCTTATTTTTCACATAATTTGCTTCACATAATTGCAGCACCTCTCTTCCCAGTCTGTGAGTAATGCTCTGTTTAGTTCCTGTCTCTATTAAGCCCCTCCTTCTGAAAACATGTACACTCACAGAAGAAAACTTTAGACTACAATTGACAACCTGGTCTCATGGAAATACGTACCTGTGGGAACGTTTTCGCGAGTTGCAAAAATTCGTACCAATACGTACGTATCACTGCAGTTTCCAACAGAAATGAATACTCGAGGCAGTAAAACAGCAAGCACTTTTAATCGTTTACATACACAGTTACGATTACAGGGTCAGATTATGGATTAATAAAGACTTGTTTTTACATCTCCTTGCACAATATTATGTTACGACTTCAAAACGCTTTTTACCAAAGTGCACGATTTGTAAACTAATATTGGATTTTGCATTGGTTAACCAGCTCCATATGCTTCGCTTTTCTGACATAAAAAGCTTGCTCGGTAGCTCAGCTGATACGGAGCTGAACTTAGGACGAGGAAGCCATGGGTATGAATCCGGGAAAAACTAGTCAGGGTAAAACAGCTCAAAGATGAGAGATCAAAACAAGCTAAAATGGCACTTTTACAGATGCTTTTTATGTCACATTTGCTTTTGTTAACACTATCGGGTAGGTTTAGGTGTATTGTTGGGGGTACGTTATTTTAAAAAATAATGGAGCATTACACTTTTAGTGCCACTCACCGGACTAACGGTGCGTTCCAAACAAGATATATTGCCCTCCGAAGGGCACTTCGGAGTGAAAACAATCATGGCCGCCATATTGAAGGGTCGTTCCACACCGAAGTGCTCAAAACTGGCCACTTCAAAGGGCCCTTCGGAATGAAGGATTTCGAAGGGTACAACTGATGAACACTTCGGGACCCCATGATCCTTTGCACAAGGAAGTTGTTTGTCATCTGAGAATGGATACAGGAAGCTCGGAGTTCGATTTTACCTATAAATGAATGTATAGTATTTTTCTATACTACTGTGATAATTATACGAGTTAGATTTGGTACATTATTATGGCCAAAACGACATTGTACTTCAACAAAAATACTTTACAGCTCCCTTTATCAGTCCATTCAAATGTTTCAAATACATAGACACAATATACAATATGGTGCGATTAACCAAAAATAAATAAATAAACTAACGTTAAACAAAAGGCGCAGCTTGCACAATCTACTCCTCCTTGATTATCACGTTAAGATGACGCAGAAGTGAGTTCCAAAAAAAGAGTTTTTTTGACCCCTAAACCCTTCATCCCTTCGAAGCTCTCACTCTGGAGGGTAAACCCTTTGAAGGGATTAGGGCATAGGGATGAGCCCTTCCGAATGGAACGCAGGGAAAAAATTCAAATCAGAACTGCGGTGATTTGTATAAAAACCAACGTCATAAAAACGTACCATATTCACGTTTATCTGTTCCTACAAAAAAATGAACATGCTTTTAGCGCCACTCAGTGGACATTTCACATTGAAACTGCAGACATTTGTATGTATTGATACGTATTTTGTGGCTCGCGAAAACGTTCCCACTAGTGCTGGGCGGTATACTGGTTCATATGGTATATCGGTTTCAATTTCGAGACCGATATGTATTTTTCAAAAAACGCCATACCGGTTTGTAGCTGAAACAGCTGCTGTCTCTATTCAATGGCCATGAAGCTCTATGTAGAGCATATAGAGAGCGGACTTCTATTAACTGCACACCCTTCTTACACTAATGGAAACAACTTTATAACTCAACAATAAATAACTCACAAAACGATCTCTCTTTAATACTATAAATACCATGTAGAGCCATATGATTTCCGCGATGCAGAAAACACGGATGAAATCACGGAATCCAGTCACAAATAGAACTTACTGTATAAAGCTGAACGTCACAGAATTTGGCAATTTTTGGATGAATAAATCAAAAGTCAGGCTGTACAATGAATCAGATATCGATACGGACAAGTGTCTGTGAATATTAAAGCTAAAAAAAGACTGCTATTGAAATTTGAAATCTGTATGAATGAGTGCCGCATTTTCGTCTACTACTGCACGTACTGAAGCACGCGTGACGCTCGCGATGATTTCAGTGCCTGCTGTCTCACTCACTTTACACATGAACTTCATCTGCAGAGCTGCTCTTAGAGTCACTTCATGAACATTTCACCGTTTAATTTGATAAAACTATCGACATTTGTCGTATCATATACACAGGAAGTCAAAGGTCTTCACGACCCTGTCAAAATAAAAGTTTGGTATAACTTAAAATAACAGAAATGTACTATTGTACAATCAAGTATAATTTAATTAATAGAGATAATAATAATAATAATAAACACCATTTATTAAAACACAAAATCAAAGGTCTTCATTGAAATGGCAGAAATTACACAGTAAAAATGTAGCCTACTTATTAATATTATTAATTTAATTAAATAATTACTAACTAAATAACTAAATTGTTAGCTTTATGAACTGATTTGATTACAATTAATTTTGAATTGTCCTTACAATGTTTATATAATATATTCCCTGTACTCCTGACAGTAAAATATGCCAAAATAAAGGTCCAGTGCAAAAAAAACGTGACATACCGTGAAACCGCCAGAATCTTAAAAAAAAACCGTGATAGAGATTTTTGGTCAAACCGCCCAGAACTTCCCACAGGTAAGTTTTTCTAATGATACCAGGCTCACAATTGAGGTGCTTTAGAGAGTTCAGAAACAATGCTTACTGATACAGAGAATAAGCTAACTCCCTTTGGAGTGAACTTTGTGCCTTGTAACTTTGCAGAACTTTTTCTTGCTCAAACAGCAACATTACACACTAAAGAAAGTTGAAAACGTAAAAGATTTACATATTTATAAAATTCATAACAATCCATTGTAGTAAACGTCTTCTATATCATTTGTCAGCAACGAAGAAGTGCTATAATGCATGTCCAGCTTGTAAATGACTCGGCAGATAATGACAATTTATATCTATAATAGTATCAAAAATAGTTTTTTTTTTTTTTTCAAAATACAGGGACTTTTTTCATTTTTATTTTATTTTGATGGGGGGCATGTGGCCCAGTACTGATGAAAGGCTGGAAACTCTTTGGTAAAGAACAGACTGCTCCCTTTAACAGACTCGGTCACCTCTCTGAAAATGTCCACAGTGTAATGATTAACAGACCATTTTCATCTCTTCTGCTATAGAGCCGCAATGTGGATAGAAGCCACCATGAAAGGTTTTTCTCAGAAGACTTGCTATCTGCACTCCTTACGTGTAATAATGTCTGCAGATTTTCTTTTGAGGAGGGTATTTCTGTCTGTCTTTTCCAGGGTGCTCACCAACAAAAGCTCAGCATGATTCTCTTTTCAATTTCACAAATGCTTCCCTTCAAGCACCGTGGAGGTATCGGTTCAACCTTTAGGGAAAAAAAGTAAGGGAAAAAAAAAATCTTCTGAAAGTAGAAAAAAAAAAAAAATGACTGAACCATGTTTCCTAACCCTTAAATACGGAATCATGCTGTTTCACATCACAGTATGCTGGCGAGCAACTGCTAACATTGAATCAGAGCGAAAGCAGCAAGGAAGACCTTCTTCTGGAAGCATAAATTAGGAAAGACAGAAACAGTTCTAAGAAAGTTATGTATGATATAATTCAAACTAAATATCAGGGATTTAAAAAAAGACATTTACACAGCAAAAAAAATTCATGCAATACTATAGATTCACTGTGATGCAAGGATGCTACACCCAAAAACATCTCTGCTACTGTTTCCTTAAGTTGCATTCCTACGCTGAAGGATCAATAAGACTCCAACAAAAATGCCATAATAATAAGGTTTGAATCCCCAGTGCAATTGTGCTCCTCTGAGGCTGAACCCCATCAGAACCTGGACAAAACCTGCAGACAACACATCCACTCCTCATGTCCCTGAGAGCTCAATGCTGCTTTATAGGAAATCAATAACAACACAAACTCGATGGACCATTTTGAGATCAGTAACAAAGCTGACTGTATGTTCAGACAGTGGATCACTGCTCTTTCTGTCTTAAACAGCAATGAGTGAACAGCCTTTAACTCATAATACAATTCAACAAGAAGGGAAGTAAACCCATTGGCAACCAAGTAAGTTAAAACAGAATATGGGTGAAAGATAGTCCACTCAGAGGTGATTCATCTCCTTATCTGTACATGTTTATACATATGTTTGCTAATATAAATTGTTTACACGTGCCACCTAGATGCTGCGTATCAAAAAAAAAACAAAAACAAAAAAAACATTATGGACATTATTCAGCACTGTTAAATTACAATTTTTTTCCCCCTTGCTTTTTATATCTGTATTTCGTATTTACAGTGTTAAATCAGTGACAACCTTTGTAATTTTTGCAGTCTTTTTTAAAATCTTGTCACCTAAATGAATGAATAATATCTTGTGAATAATTGCTTTAGGCAACACTTGTTTAGTTTAGAAATTAAACACTAACAATTCCAAACTAAAGGAAAGCATATCCATAAATGTTCTGAAAATTTCAGTAACAGTAAAATTCAAATAAGTTAAAGGGTTAGTTCACCCAAAAATTCTGTCATTAATTACTCACCCTCATGTCGTTCCACACCCGTAAGACCTTCGTTAATCTCCAGAACACAAATTAATATATTTTTCATAAAATCCGATGGCTCAGTGAGGCCTGCGTTGACAGCAAGTTAATTTACTCTTTTAATGCCCAGAAAGCTACTAAAGACATATTTAAAACAGTTCATGCGACTAAAGTGGTTCAACTTTAATGTTATGTCAAAATAACGACTTTATTCAACAATATCTAGTGATTGGCAATTTCAAAACACTGCTTCATGAAGCTTCGAGGCTTTACGAATCTTTTGTTTCGAATCAGTGGTTCAGAGCACGAATCCAACTGCCAAAGTCATGTGATTTCAGTAAACGAGGCTTCGTTACGTCATAAGTGCTTCGAAATTTTAATGGTTCACATTTTGATACACGCTCCGAACCACTGATTCGAAACAAGACATTCGTAACGCTTTGAAGCTTCACCAAGCAGTGTTTTGAAATTGCCCATCACTAGATATTGTTGAATAAAGTTATTTTGTTTTTTTGATGCACAAAAAGTATTTTCGTCTCTTCATAACATTAAGGTTGAACCACTGTAGTCACATGAACTGTTTTAAATATGTCTTTAGTAGCTTTCTGGACATCTGAAAGTGTTAATTATCTTCTTGTCTATGGAGGCCTCACTGAACCAGCGGATTTTATCAAAAATATCTTAATTTGAAGATGAATGAAGGTCTTACAGGTGTGGAACAACATGAGGGTGAGTAATTAATGACAGAATTTTCATTTGTGGGTGAACTAACTCTTTAATTAATCAATTCATTAAAAAAAAATACCCCAGCTAAGACTCAATTCCTCTGTAGGTTTCTTCCTCATCTATACTTAAAAATCCGAAAGAGTTTGTTTGTTTGTTTATTTATTTATGTCAAAGCACTATTTTCTTTTCCTTCTTTTTTATTTCCTATTTTCTATAAAGCAGCTTTGGCACAATGTGTATTGTAAACAGTGCCGTGGGACTAAATTGAATCGAATTGAATCACCCGAGAATTTCAAATGGAAAGTCCAACTTGACCTTGAAAGAGGCAAAGCACTGCCAATACAAAACACAGGAAAAGCACCAAAATAAAGTAATGAAAAATCTAAACTAACAATGTTCAGTGACCTATTGGAGTAGACCTTCTTTATTATGAGGGAGAGGAGTGTGATGTCAAAGGTACAGTGGGTCAGTTAAAAGACGCATCAATTATTTATTTCTGAATCATCCAGGCAGAAGCAGGAGTGGGTAAAGGAACAGAATACTCAACCACACTCAACATTATTCACTCGTCTCTGAGAGCCATCACTATGTGCATATTTGATTTAAAAGCTGCATGGATTAAAATGAAGGCTTGCGAAATACTACCATACTACACCATCATCTAATCTATTTTTTTTTTTTTCTTCTTTTTCCGGGGACATGGCGTGGCTGATGCTTCCCCTGGGATGTTTGAGTTGGAAAAAGAAGAAAACAAGTAAACAGAGCAAAGCCTACTGCACGACTGAAGGTCGCCTGGAGCGTAAGCAAGCAAGGATGGAAAACATAATGAATGGATTGTGATTTACAGTAAAGAGTTATCTATGCAGTATAAACTTGGCCTATGATTTCTGTGAATCCAACAAACAAACAAATAAATAAATAATAAAAAAGCTAAGAGTTTATTTCTGTGTCCTTTTCTGAAAAGCACTGCAGAAATATGTAATAAAACAAAAACAACGTGTGTGGAATGCAAACAGAACTCAACCATTCCATATTTTTCTAAATCCTGGACAAAACATTCCGAAGATAACAGCTGACAGGAGATGTTCCGACCGCAAGATAAAAGAAAGTTAGATGACTGAACTGTAACTCTCTTTGTGACTGAATTGATAAAAAAAGCATCTAACTCCTCATGAAACTTCATCTATCTCCAGAAAGACTGGAGGGAGGCTGAGATTTCTCCATATTTACTTTTAAATTTAGGCACCAGGGACTGGAGTGGATTGTCTTTGATGCGGTTTGAGACTGTATTGTGCGGCTGTATTTAATTATACTTCCTCAGCCCCATCGCTAATAATGTCCAAAAAAGAAAACCTCACTTATTAAGCAGAGAGTGAACTTTTTATTCATCTAATCCCCCTAGAGCTTGCCTGTGAAATCTTTATGAGACTGTACAAGTCCGATCCATCTGAAATCGTCCGGTGCATGAGACACAAAGCTATTGTGACCTCGCACTTGCAATTGTGGACAAAAGTACACTACAGGTCAAAAGTTTGGAATATTTGAGATATATATATATTTGAAAGACGTCTCTTATGCTCACCAGGGCCGCATTTATGTGATGTAAAATACAGTAAATACAGTAATATTGTGAAATATGATTACATTTTAAAATAACTGTGTTCTATTGTTGTTTTCTGCTGTGTAAATGTAATTTATAGTAAATCACACTAATCAACTAAAATATTAAGCAGCAAAAACTGCATTTAACATTGATGATAATATCCATTCTCATTAATTTAGCATGAATAATAATTGATAATAACTATGCACCAAATCAGCATATTAGAATGATTTCTAAAGGATCATGTGACACTGAAGACTGGAGTAATGATGCTGAAAATTCAGATTTTAAAGTATATTCAAATAGAAAACAGTTATTTTAAGTGGTAATACAATTTCACAATATTTTTTTTTTTTTTTTAATCAAATAAATGCAGCCTTGGTAAGAATAAGAGACTTCTTTTTAATGTTATGTTTTAATATAAATGATAAAAAAAAAAAATCAAAAATATGATTTCACTTCTTATATATTTTGTTTATTATAATTCTATATATAATTCTGTTCTTGAAATATAAATATATTTTATATATGTAGCCTAATATAATATTATGTTTTAATACAAATTAATATAAATGTCAAAAATATTACTTACTACATTTCACTTCTTTCAGCTCTGAGAGCACAAGTGTATTCATATTTTAAGGGCAGTGACTATTGCATATTTACACTACCCTTTACTTTGGAGCAGACCTCTTGCAGAACTGAAATTAACCTATCTCAGGTTTCTGAATAAACCATGAGGGGTCTAAAATGTGCCGTCGGACTGGGATTAGTGTCTGGCAGAGGAAATCTTTACGTGGGTTTCCATGGTGTGACTCCGCTGTCCCCGTCAGCAAGACCTTCTGAACTCTATCTATTATTCAGGCCTGCAGTAACAGGCCTCACTGTGCAGCAGCTTTCCTGGGTCCATCACTTCTGACAGAGGAGCTCCATTCCTAAGTATTCAGTGTTCATCTGGTAAAACTGGCAGCTGTCCAGGGTGTGCAATCTGCATTTGAATGGAGAGAATACAGCTAACTGCTCTTCATCGCTGTCTAAGGCTGTGTGAAGGGATTATATGGACATTTTGGCTGCTTTTAACACTGCTGAAGAAAATGTACAGATCTGATCTTTTGACACATATCTGATTTTTGCCCCGTCTTACATTCACTGAAGACATACCCAGTTATAACAATCATCTGCCAAGACTCAATAGGCTGTCAGCACATCTAGACTTGTTTTTAGTAGGTCTTCACACTGCTGAACATGAATGGTACTGAGCATAACATTATTTTTTGTACTTGTTCTTAGGAACATCTTAAGAAATAAAAAAAACATCACAAGTATGCAATTAAGACAATTAAAATGTTTGTCGTGTAACTTTGACCACATTTACATGCACATCACCGATTAAGGTACATATTCAGGTAAAGCTTTAATCATAATATATATATATACACACACACACACACACACACTTACAATATTATATTAATAATGTATAATATAAAGTTATGTTTTGTTACAATCCTGTTTCGCATGAACATACTATGTACATATTATAACTGGGTTATACCTAGGTACTGACCCTACCCCTAAACTTTAAGTTAACCCATGTAGTTACCTTACATTACTTTTGTGGGTAAGTACACTGCAAGTACATTGAAAGTCCATGTACTGTAATTTAAAGTTCAACCAATATCTCTCTGTCAGAAAAAAAAATAAGTGCATAAATTGTACCTTTAGGGGTAAAAAGAAAAAAAAAAGCTTGTCACCATTACCCTTAACATAGCAACTTTGTACCTTATCTACTCCTAAAAGGTGCATTTTAGTAACTTAGAGTAGAAATATGTACCCTTATGGTACTACTATGAACCTTTCAGGGGAAAATAGGACCCAAATACCCAATGGTGACAAGCTGTTGTTCCCCTAAAGGTACATTTTTAAAGGTACAAAAAATTCTGAGAGTGTTGATACCAGAATGGTCTCATTGTTAATACGTAGGTATTAATACGTAACTTTCAAAGACACAAAATGTACATTTTTGCACATTTAGAAAGGTGCTAAAACGTACAATATTGACGTAATTATGGCACTAAAACGTAAAAATCCTTACGTTTTTACAGCGAAAAAACGTAAAATACGAATTACGAATCTTTCATGTTATAAAGATATATGTATAATTTCCATTTTATCGTTTTGTAGATAAATGTAAGATCCCTAAACCCCATCCCGAACCTAAACCTACACATTTTATACAGAATGTTAAAAGAATAAAACATAAAGAACAGAAATGTGTAGGAAAATGACAATTTTAGTAAAAATATAACATTAAAACGATATTTTGAGCCACTAATCCTACACCTACACCTACCCCTAAACCTACCCATAACCATTTCTTTAAACTACCTACTGTTATAAATAAAAGAATGACAGACAAAGCATAATCACAATAATTTATTTTTTGCGAAAATGTCAAAAGTGGTACCAAAAGTAGTTCAAATGATGATGAGTTCCAGTCACAGTCCTCTCTTGCGGTTATAGTTTTTTATAGGGTACAGAGCAGAATTTAATTTATTAATCCATGAAAATATGATAAATCCGGCTTCTCTCCGTGAAGGCGCGTACTCATTTCAAATGTCAACCCACTGAAACACGGCATGTCGCAATCTGTGACGAAGTAGGTGAGAACCAATGAGCGTTCGAAATCAGTGCCGTAAACCACGTCGTAACGCTTCTCGAGGGTGGCGCTACTTTCAAATTTGAATCATAATGAGCGCGAGCTTTTGACTGTGACGGTCGCTGTTGCTGAGAATGAAGATGAAGATCGATGGATAAAGGGCTGAATTTGGATCTGTTTCTTACAAACATATGGATTCTAAAGATCTGGACTACAGCGAACAAATAAAATGGATGGATTTGTGAATTTATGTTGTGCTTTGGTGTATCTTATGGTTGTATTGTCAGTCGCTGCATAGAAGAAAACGCCTTCTGTGTCTCACAGCAAAGAAACTAAATATTACAAAATGGTTAAACAATTACAGAAATTTTATTCATAAGGTTTCAAATTGTAGTCTTGTTTAACATGATGTAATCATCCGAAACGAGCAGCACAAGTCACGAACAGAAATGTTATTTCATATTAAGTAGATGAGTAAACTGCATTCAATAAATTCGACTAAAAACATCGTTAAAACATTAAAGCCACGATTTTAATATTAATACATGGGAATTCATATACATTCACTCTTTACGTTACATGATTTATGTTTTTTTGCTGTTAATACGCAAATATTTTTACGTTTTAGTGCTTTAAATACGTCAATGTTGTACGTTTTTGTGTGTATGAAAGCGTAAGTAAATGTAAGTGTGGTAGAACCACAATTTACGTAAAAATACACACGTATTCTCATGAGATCACGTTGTTGATACAAACAGGATGCAGTGAAAAGACATTTCACAACCACTTAAATGGCAAAAATAGTGGCTTCAGAATAAGTTTGTTTACACAAAAACATTGATATGAGCATTTTATGTAATCTTGTTTCAGTCACAGAATTAAAAAAAAAAAAAAATAGTAATTGTGGAATTGTGAGATATAAACTCATAATTGCAAGAAAAGCAGTCAGAATTGCGAGTTTATGACTTGCAATTGTGACTTTTTTTTTTTTTAATTGTGAGACATAAACTTGCAATTCTGAGAAAAAAAAAAATGTTTTCTCTGTTTGCATGACTGAAACAAGATAAGAAAGAATTAAAATAGTTTGAGAACGCAAATGTGGCCATAGTTGATGCGTTGCAAAGGCCACACACGCACACACATTTAAAGTGAGGGTTGCTCTGCATGAGCAAGGGTTTTAAGAAAGCATCTGTGTTTTTAAGAAAGATTAATACGCACCATTTGTGCTTCCTCCGAAAGATGCTACAACGTCAAGAATGAAAAATGCTCACTTGTACATGTAATGAACAGACCGAATGCCCCAGCTGTTTATAGGAGTGGCAAGTCCCGCAAAAGAAGCTTATCGCAATTGGATTGCATTTAACAGAAATTAGCATCTTTTATCCTGCATAATAAAAAGTTCCAGGCACATAACTTATGACCTTATATCCTCATATGACACTTGTCCTCCAATCAAATCTGATTATGAGATGCCACGCTTCAAGAATTACATTTAAAACCACCCAGTGTTGGACTGGACCGGATTAACCTGATTAGACAAGGAAACAGCATGTGTAGGATTTAATTTTTGAGTGGAAGCTATTCACATTGGGAAATAAGGTGAATTAGAGCCAGAGCCGAGCGAAATATTGAACGCTCACCTGCACTCTACAAGAATGCCGTCCCGCCATTAACCTGCCCTTTGAAAAGTGCCCATTCTTATGTCCGGTAATTGCGAACGATAGGTATTCCTTCAGGTCTTTGATGTTTCTGGTGGGATGAATGTGAACAATTATCAGATGAGACGTGTAATTATTTCCAGCCATGATTCGCAAACAAAGCAGAGGTCAGAGACTTTACACTGCTCTCTGGCACAACCGACATTTAATTCTGCTGCTTAAGGGAACAGAAAAGATGAGCACTGCAGACTCTCTATTGCGAGAGGGCAGAAGCTAAGATGGAGACTTTGTTGCATCTGAATGCATGTTATTGAACCCATTAAGCCAAACCTGGCCTGAGAGTCAGGGGAAGCCATGCGTGTCATCAAGACTTAACTGAACAACATCATCCATGTGGGATTATACATGTACAACACATCTGCTAACACTTCGCTCACATCCAACTACTTTATGCAACATAGCCTACACAACTATTATGAGGCGGTATATTATCATTTAAGCTCTGTCCTCTTGTTACTGTTGCTAATTCAACATCGCCTAGAAACCAACTGGTGATTTCTGTGAAAAGGTTTTCAGGCAAATGCTCATAAAGAAGTAAAACTTGGATATTCTTCTTACAGATTGCCTAATTGCAAATAGTGTCCCTTGTTGGCAAACGCTATTTACACTAGCTCCGCCCACCAATGTCTGGTTGGGCAACAATGTCTTCAGTGGCAACAGTAGCGAAACCTGGCTTTTAACGCGATCAACAAGGTTTTGAATCCGCCTTTTGTCGAGCTCGCATTTAATTTTAATAAAAATGAAAACAATGTTCTAAAAGTGGAAATAAACTGTGAACGAGTGTTTAATAATATTAAAACTGTTTATTGGGTAGGGGAAGGTGTAGGGTGTATTCTCCCAATAATTTAATATTTTTAATTAATATAATCATTTACACTCTATGATATTATTGCATCATGTTAATGTACAAAGAAAATGCTGCAATTGTCACAGTGTAAATAGAATATATTTCTGTTTTCAATTAGTGTAAATAGCATCTACAGCTATTTGCACTTAGTGTAAATAGCATCTATCACTAAGAAAATATTCTATTTTCACTTAGTGTAAATAGCATATATCACTATTTGCACTTAGTGCAAATAGCCACTGCCTTATTCTTACTTGGGAATGAACTGTGATATTACAAAGATATTTATAAAGAAATTGGTAAATTATGCAGTAACATGATTAAAAACTGCAGAGATCATGAATTGGAATGAGGCAAACACTCATCAGCCAACTGAAAAAAGAAAAGCCACAGTAGAAAGCAATTACAAATCATAACATCGGAGTAAGACAACACAATTGTTTCTAACATTAATTTACAATGAAGCAAATGTAGGTGTCCTTATTGATGTTATACAATTTCACTGGGGAATAAGGGCTGACACATAGTTTAATCCACAGCATTATCTACTCAATGTAGTGATTTGAAAGAATTATAAAAAAAAAAAAAAAAAAAAAAAATGCCTGTATCCGTTCTCAGAAACTTGAGTCAACAAAGTATTAATATATTTTTGGATAATTTTTGTAATACTGCAGTTAAAACTATCCAAACACACAGATACATAAAACAAGATCAAAAGCTTGTCTGAGAAAATGGCCAACGGCAACAGTTTCTAAGGTAAGACTGGTAAAAAAAAAATTAAGACAGGGCTTAATGAAATGTTAAATGATTGGATGTTTCATACCAGAATAGAGCCAGAACTAATTCAAGTTTACAAAAACATTTTTTTTTCTTTATTTTTCTGAATAGCATGCACCAATGAATCATTAAGACCAGAAAAGTGTATTCAAAAAGTCAATTTTAATTTCACAAACTCCTTCATCAGCTTCGAAGATACACAAAACTAAATGAGAATACAAGTCCTCAACAATACAGTGACAAAGACTGTGATCACTTTGAGCTGCTCAGGGAGTATTAAATCGAGTTTAGTTAATGTATAAAATAGCAAGAGAGGCAGATTTTTCCGTAAGGCATTACAGACTTCCCTGGCTCTAAGTACAGCTGTATGGCACAGTCGTCTCAAGCGATAAGCAGAACACCACGTAATTAAAGCAAACATCTCCTGAGATATGGGACTGAATGGGACATGAACGGGGGAGCCATGCTTTATAACAACAGCTCAATCCCCATGTCCCTCGACGGAAATGCTGTGAACCAGAAACCGCTGATGAGGAAACTACACAGCCTGGACCTGTGTCATCTGAGTCAATGAATTAAATAACGTACACGTTCTTCCTTTGATCTTTCCTCTTCCAATAAAGCCAGAGGGGCAAAACTCACGAACAACGTCCCAGATGCTTGAACACCATGTTAAAATATCAATTTGGCTTCTACTAGCATCGGACACAAATACCTCTTTGTTTCTGCAGATTAAACAACATGGGGAAAAGAAACCAAAGGGCTATTACTCAAAGGCTGCAGGCACCTTCTATTAATGAGTGCCATCTATCAAATCAGAGTATTTACCCCAGCAACCGCCTTGTATGGAGTGCGAAATGGATTTGAGACTGGGCACACTTCGTCCTGATATCAGACTAGGAGTGCTGCAAGAAAAAAAAAAAAAAAAAAAAAAATGCATGTACCATCAACCAAGCAGAGGGACTGTGACCCCTTTGTATTGGACCTAATACGTTTAAAGAGAGAGCGAGAGAAAACACCATTACCAACAAGGAGCAAAGTGCTCAGAAATGATGATATATGACTTATGAGTTACTCTGTGTGTATGTGTGTGTGTGTGTGTGTGTGTGTGTGTGTGTGTGTTTAAGATCCGGAGGGTGTTATTATGGAACTTTTATCCATGGACACGGCATTACGAGCACTGAAATTTTTCAGTATGAACATTACATAGAGAGATTAATGCCCCTTGTCCTTTGCTTCCTTTCTGTACTTACTTTCAATTGTGCCTAAGCTTTTACAAAAAGAGAAATAAAATCCCCAACTTTTTAGAACTCCAAATGCAAATCTTTTCAGGCAAAATGGAGCTTGTGAAAAAGAACCTATTGCGGGAAGACTGTTAATATCACTTTCAGTGCAGAAACTGGGTAATATAATAACTGCTGGCTCTACTTAAGATGGGAAGAGAATTTCCCACTGGGTTTAAGTAGAACAGCGATGGAAGGAACTAGAATAGGGTTTAATTCTTTCAATGCCCTTCAAAAAATGCATTTGTTAAAGCAAATTATCACAGTTAAAGCCTCCACCTCCCTGAAAAAGCCCGAAATAGTTTTTAGGCCAAAGCAGTTTGTGAGATCTATATCAGACACATGCATTTAGCTCCTATTTTTTCATTTAATTATGTGAGTAAATCTGGTTAGTGCCTTGTTGTTTGGCAGCAGCTCTCCCATGAGGGCAATGCTTTGCATTTTACTGCTCCTTAGACTATGGAGCTTCAGCCATTTCCCTCAAGGCTTTTGTGATAGAACATGGTTTAGTTCAGACCCTTAGGAGAGGATATCTCTGAGCATAAGACCTTAGTGTGGAAAATCACCCCGTTCTGCAGTCAATCGTATTCCTTTTTGGCTAATGAAGACCTAAAAGTACCATATCAACTCCCACATTACAGACTCATCTATTCACACTTGATGAACAAGATGAAATCCAAAACAAATTGTATTGCTTTCACTGTACTTCAGAGAGCTAAAATGAGACTTTTTAGAGGAAAATGGTTGACTGAAAACAGATCATCAATGTGAGCAAACTGGACCGGGGTGGGAGATATTCTGTCATGTGGGTCTCATCTGGCTCCACTGCCACACTCCAGGGTTGCTCTCCCCTCCAGATCTTATATCTGCACACAGAACATGGCCGCTTTCACTCCCAGCACACATACAGGTCTTTTTAATTGGTCTGCACTTGGGCCACCATCTGCCGAGCCTCAACAGGCACTCTGGGATCGTCCAGACCTGACCTCACTTCCCACTTTAACAAATGGATCGCCTCAGCGGGCGGCTGGGACTTGGGAGAGGCGTTTATTGCGGTCATTTGCCTCCGGTTTCTTAGCTTAGCCATTTATTTTCCTGGACCTCCGGAACATGTCAGGGTTAGGGCAGCCATCACAGAGCTGGCATAAATCAGACGTTTCCTTGATAACAATGACATTGAAGTGTTATGTGGTCCTATTTGTCATCCTTAAGGATTTTAATGGAGTAAATCAAACCCATTAAGGCTTAACCTTTGCATGGGCCCCGGCTGCCATGAGAGCAGCCCTCCACAGAGCTTGGAGATACACTTCATAGTCTCCATAGCTCCATAGAAGCAGTTCTCTTAATCATAGGTTAGGAGTATTTGAATTATAGTACAATTCTCTTTGTGGCGTTTGCTGCAGTAGATTTACAATAAATAAATAAATTAATTAATAAAAGGGAACCAAAATCAATAGATTAAATTTTTCTAACTTGCTAAACATGATTGTGACTGTGTGATGTAGTCTAGAATGCAGTTAGAATGCCCCTAAATTTCAAGATATCAATGCAAAAATGCCCCATATGAATTTTTGTCTCATATATAGGCCTATATGATATAGTTAAGCACACAACATATCACACAACATGAGTGCTGTTTTTATCCCGAATAGCACAAGTGCAAATGTGATACTGAATTTTTTAAACAACAGTTCAATTATATATATGCTGTGTGTGTGTGTATATATATATATATATATATATATATATATATATATATATATATATATATATATACACACACACACCGATCAGGCATAACATTATGACCACTGACAGGTGAAGTGAATATAACATTTTGTCCTCAAAGCTGATGTGTTAGAAGCTGTAAAAATGGGTAAGGGCCAAATTGTGATGGCTAGACATCTGGGTGAGAGCATCTCCAAAACTGAAGCTCTTGTGGGGTGTTCCCGGTCTGGAGTGGTCAGTATCTATCAAAAGTGGTCCAAGAAAGGAACAGTGGTGAACCGGCAACAGGGTCATGGGTGGCCAAGGCTCATTGATGCACGTGGGGCACAGGCTGCAGACCAGTCAAGGTGCCCATGCTGACCCCTGTCCACCGCCGAAAGCGCCAACAGTGGGCATGTGGACATCAGAACTGGACCATGGAGCAATGGAAGAAGGTGGCCTGGTCTGATGAATCACATTTTCTTTTACATCACGTGGATGGCCGGGTGTGTGTGTGTCACTTATCTGGGGAACACATGGCACCAGTATGCACTATGGGAAGAAGGCAAGCCGGTGGTGTGATGCTTTGGGCAACGTTCTGCTGCGAAACCTTGGGTCCTGCCATCAATGTGGATGTTACTTTGACATGTACTGTACCACCTACGCATTGTTGCAGACCATGAGTTTGATGTGTTGGCTTGGCCTCCATATTAGTAAATATAATATATATATAGACTATATAATATATTCCTAATTATTTCCTAACTTTATACCTCCTAAAATATCAAATTTAGTTTTAAAACAGACATTTAAATATATGCTTATACAAGTTTTCTATTTAATTTTTAAATACATTAATATAAAGAAAAGAAAAAACCCTCCCAATTACCATTCAAGTATGAGGAGGGAATTCCTGTTAGTCTGAATAATGAAAGACAAGGCCCAGGCAAAAGGGGCAATTACACACTTTAAACCACTTTAAGTTCTACCTTATCTTGGTCTTAATGGAGGTCAATTATCTCATCACAACTCTATGAAGTCAGTAGCTATCTGGTGAAAAATTTTAAAAAGTGTGCATGTGGAAGGAAAGATTTAGTTCCTTGCAGACTAACTCACTCGACCTGTCACATCTCTAATATGGGACATCATCAGAGGTAGGAAGGTGCTGGACCTCCAAATCCATTGTGTGTGAAGAGAAATAAGCTGAGTTCAGAAAAAGACATGTTCAAGAGGAAGTGTTTGGATAGAGTGCAGATTGGAGCCGTTTTTTCTAGTCATGGTCCAATCAAACCTGTGAAACTGCAGGACTGCAGCCTCCCTGTAATGAATGAGCGTGTGAAGGTTCTGAGCTATGTGAGGAAGAAACAATAGAGGAACCGAACTCAGCAGGGCTCTGCTGGGAAGATATCAGCACTACAGTGGTGTCTGCAGCTGTACAGCTGTACGGCTGTACACACTGCAGTGTGTGTGTGCATGAGCTGACCTGAGAAACGTATTCTGTGCAAATATTTCAGAATATTTCACATTATGTCTCAAGTAGAGATTTTAATTAATCCTTCGATTCTAGTCGTTTTTTTTCTCTTCATCGAATTGGCCAAATGCATTTGCAAAATGGTGTGAATCAATTAGAATTTGTTCGTTATTTCTTATGTGAACATGTGCTAGATGGATGTCTTTGGCCATTTCATTTTTTTTGTTGTTGTTGTTTTCATTTTAAACATGTTTAAAATGAGTCTGCTGACACCTTTGTTCTGCTGAGGTGTACCGTTGCTTTTACTGATCTCACGTTTGGTCCAAAGAGTCTCAAATCTTACAGAAGTGCATAATAGTTACATGAATGCTATACTCAAGAAGCCCTGCTGAAAAATCCAGCATTGCTGGTCACCAGCATGCAGTATGTTTTGCATGCTGGGACCAGCATGGGATGCTGGTTCCTGGCTGCGGATTTAGTGGTCATCACATTCTAAAAAACTCTGGGATATTTTTTTTTTTTTTTTTTTTCTACCTAAACGCTGGGTTGAGCCTGATGGGTCTATTTTCTATGGTTGGGTAATTGTTTTGTTACCCAGCAGTTCAGTTAGTGGCTGTAACAATACAACCCTCCCTCACACACCCATTGTCGCAACAACCCAGCGGCAGCGTTATTACAGCAACCCAGCAGTTGAGTTACACAGAGTGTGGCTTTTTGCATCCTCATCAGGAGAAAGCAGCCGAATTGGTGCATTTATTCAGTGCAATAAAGGTAAGTATATGCCTACATTTTATTTAATCTATAAAGTCTTTACTGCTATAAATCATTGTATTTACAGGGATATATACAGTGATGAGATGTCAGTCAGCTAAACACGTCAGTCAACATCGGGTGTTTTGCATGATGGATACACCTTTTTCCTTGCATAAACTAATTTTATTTGCTATAATACTGAATCTAATTACTTTAGATGTTAAAATGTCATCAGAAATATGTACTGTTTGTTTATGTGCAGGTTATATGGAGCCTGTCACGACATCTTTCAGTAGAAACAAGGAGCGGCAGTCTGAGGTTTGCAGTTCTCCCACCGAACAGAATGGTTGATCACACATGAATTAAGATGCTACTTTTAAATATTAAATGTTTATGTCTAAAATGTTTGTTCAACGACTTTAAATATAGGTAATATTGTATGCATGAATAAAAACAGTGTGAAATATACTGTATTTAGAACAGTATTCATCCAAAATAGAGGTCGTATTGTGTAAACGCAGTGGTTGTATAGTGTATTTTACACAATTTTAAATGATTAAAGTTAATCTGGAAATATTAACCTATGTATGAAGTAAAAATAAGGTTGGGTTTGTCCATATTTGACCCAGAAATGGGTTGTAAAACAATCCAAACTGTGTTTTTTTCAACCCAACAGTTTTTAGAGTGCAGTATGGGAACCAGGAGTGCTGGTGGAGTGCTTAGTTTAGCTTGAGAACAGCATGACTTTGACTTTTTAGTGTTGTTTTTGCCCAAAAAAACTCCCCTCTGTGCATTTCATCAGATGAAATCCTGCAGGCACCCATGCAGCACTAGAAACCCTGGTGACTATATAATAGAATGGCAACTTTTTGGTTGTACATGTCATTACTCGTTACAGTACCGTTAGTTCAGGCTCAGCAACGTAGGCAAAATTTCAGTTGGGGGTTATGCGATAGAGGCCTACATCACAACGCCAACCTATAACTCCATGATAGTGAGAAGATTATCTGAAGTGGCCCTGAGGGTTTGTGTAGCTTCTTATGCATGGCTTCCATGGTTTCTGTCTCTCATGTGTATAAAGCTTTTCCTGCCAACATGTCATGTAATGCCATTGCCCCAGAGCTGTGCAGCCAAATCTGTGAACCGCTGCTGTCTTCATGGATGACTGGGTGCTGCCACTGCTGTAATCACTTTGCATGTAAGATATGCAATGCTAACAGACTCGCAGACACAGTGATAAGCCGGCCCTCTTTAATACAGGGAAATGGAGCATGTGGAAGTGCAAGACATCAAGACAGCAGGCAGCATCAGGAAAATGAATGAAAGGAAGTCTTACGCATAACTGATATTTTCATGTCTATTGTAACTGAGCCTACAGTATGTGAGGTGAAATGGCTACTTTCAAAAGCCACTTTTGAAAATGTTTCTATTTACACTCTTTTTTATTTAATATAATTTTTTCATTACTTACATGACATTTTTTCATGTGTTATCAGCATACAAAAAATAAATAAATAAATAAACATAACTTGACGATACTTTGACGTTTTCTTCTACAACGATAATTGCACACACCCTTAACATGAATTTAAGCAGTTATGTTTTTAATAAGTAACTAGATAAGAGAGTTTGGAGTGTGAGTGTGTGCAGTTTACATTGTAGAACAAAACATCACAGTATCATCAAGTTATGTATAACACAGGGTTTATTTTACACGTATTTCGAAAAACAACATTATAAAACCCCATAGGAAAATCTTGAAGGCACCAGTGCCGAATTAGTCTTCTGGGTTCTGACGTCAAACCTGCATCATTCTATATGGTCTTAGATTTTTCACCACACTGTACAGACTACATCTACAATATTTATAAACACATTTGATCTCTAATTCCCCAATCAGTCTGTTGTGTTTTAACCTTAATTGGTAATCAATCAATAATGTAATAAAGCAATTCTGACACAATAACCTTCAAAAAAGAAACCTGGTCCAAGCTAAATCCATTAATGAGGCATCACAACTGGCAATGGGGCATGTGTATAAACTTTCTTTATATAATCAAGAATATAATCTTTAATGCATCTTTGTTGTTGGACTCAATTGACTTTCATTGTACGGGTAAAAACATGAGTACATAATATCACAATTTTGATTTGTGGTGTGAACTATCCTTTTAAAGAGTACTTGCTTACTACTGCTAAAGAGACTATTTGTTTATTTCAGTCAAAATAAACATGTAAAAATAGATTGTTTTTATTTTACTGAGCAATGCTTTACTATATGCCATTGGCTGCATAAGATCAAAGCTTAGTGTACTTGTTATGACTACTAATTGTGCATTCTTTATATGTGTTTAAAAAAAAAAATAGATGGACTACTTGGGGGAAAAAAGCAGCACAGAAACTTACCACAAATTTATTTTCTCTAGTCTAGAAAGTTTTCCATCTAATTAGAGGGGAAACAATTGTGCACAGCATAAGGGTGTAGAGAAGCTTTCTTCTCCAGTTAATTTAATTGCTCTGTCTAGTTAGAGACGATGAATCTTATTATCATTCTGGAGTCAATAAAAAAAAAAAAAAAAAAAAAAAAAAACACACACAGCAGGAAAAAAAAAAAACACACGCCTGCATGCACACACTTTGGCCTAATTTTAGCATCCCAAATGGTTGGTTGTTCTTTCTGAATATCATAATACGCTACTATGGTAACAGTGAGTTTCTTTTGCATATCTGAGGAAAGTTCTTCAGAAAGCAGTCGGAAAGCTTTGAGATGATGAATCAGTGGGGAACGAAAGTGCAGACAAAAGATCAGGTTTCTCCACACAGAGGGACTTTAAAACGGATGACAGACAAAGACAGATTTCCCAGGATTTAATAGGGGGTCATCGCGAGCTTGGGTAAAACAAAATGTTAGATGGAGAGAACGTCTTGCAGAGGGACTCTGCTCCTGATTTATATACCATTGCTTTCCTTTGTTTGCTTGATGAAAATTACAGGGACTGTTCAGAACTGCTTCTACTGAGCTGAACACACCGTGAAAGCTCTTTGAGTGAGAACAAGAAAAAGAAAAAAAAACAGCATGTTGGAGATGATTGAGAGCTGGGTGTGTTTCTGTCATTTCCCACCATGTTTATCGTAATAGTTATTGTGCATCAAAAGCGGCAAAATTAAATGGTTGTTTCCATGACAGTGATTTTCTATAAGCAGCAGAGGGGAGATCTGAAATGAATGAAAATGAGAAAGAGAGAGAACTAGAGAGGAACAGGAGGTCTCAGAGCATTTGAGTTTCAATCACAATGAGTCACTGGTTTGCTGATATGCAGTAAAAGTGCTGTGTGTGGTATAAAATATAGAGCAGTCATTCTCAACTTGATGGGGCCCATTGATGGGACTTTGCACACTTTCCACAGTATGACTTAAAATAATTTAATTAAGAATTTTCCAGCAATTCATATTTCAACTGTTATAGGGGGCACTGTTATGCATCATCTGATCCAAAAACAAGTGAAGAAGAAGCAGAAACAAGAGATAGAAGCATTGCTTCCACACATGTAAGCTACATTAAAAAGCATATCAAAACTGCCTACAGAATGAAATGTCAAATCCACAAAGAGGTATAAGACCGTGCAAGCTATGAGGGTGTTGATGGACTCGATCTACGTTTTGATTATTATATTATCATATATATGAAAAAAATATTTTTTTGTTGAAAAAAATGTTGCTTTTTAAGAAACGATGAATGGATGCATGAAGCTAAAATAAAATGTTGCTGACGGGGAAAGTGTTAAAATTGTGAAAAGAAGTGTGCTTATTTGTATTGAATGTGTGCTTGTAGTGTACTTCGCACCTTAATAGTAGATAAAAAACTGTACTTGCATATAATAAAATCTAATAATGAAATGAAAGGCCACTTAAGTCAACTTAAAGAGAGTAAACTTTAAATACAAACAAACTTTACTTTTAAAAAACTCAAAGTCTTCATTGTCGGAATCGATTTACATTAAAAGTTAAAATTAAGTTTTCAAAAACATTTGTTTTAATAATCTTTTGTTGTGCTTTAAAGAAGTACACTTATGACTTATATTGACTAACATACTAAAATACATATAAAGTACTTGATTATAATTTTAACTGTGGTGTGTTATTCAATATAAATGTCAGTACAAATGTCAGTTGGCAGTGCACTTCAATCATATTTCATATTTCATCATATTTCAAAGCCAATAGAAGTAATTATGAAATTACATATAAAGATGTCCTAAAGACCTGAAAGTGGGTCAAAAAGTAACAGCTTTTAATTTATAGTTACATTTCATTTAAATGTAATTAAGTGTCAAAAAAATGTATTCAGTGTGCACTTGGTTAATTTTAATATTTCAACATTCTCAATTTCTGTTAATAAAAAAAAGTTCAAAACAAGCAACGCTATCATATTTACTGCAGAATGCCAAAAGAAAATGTTTTAGCCAATATTGGGGGCCTTTGAATCAAGTTGAGAACCAATGGTATAAAGAGGATGGCACTAGAGTTCAAAATGATTTCCAAATTCTTCATCCCAAGAAACAGATTGTGATAGAACTCGACTGCATAAAATCATGACTCCAAAGATCTTAAAAGGGTCTTAAATTATGAACAAAGGTAATTGCCTGTAGAATTTCAAGCACACACATTCTCCAGCAAATGTTAATGATGCTCTCATCTGATTTTGTCTCATCTTTGATTTCTGTGTACATACCATTTACACCATTTACCATTTGCAGCCTCGGCTACAATTTAACTGAGCTCCTTTTTTTTTTTTTTTTTTTTTTTTTGCCTTGACCTCATTTCCAGTATAATTTCCTGATGATATTTCATGTAAAGCCTGACTTAAGGGAATATAAAACATATAAAATTTTCAGCATCCGCAGCGGCTAATGTGAACTGTCACAAGGACTGTCTGCCATTAAATATGACAGGCCCCTCTGTAGTGCTGCCACCCAACCTAGCAAAATTCCATCTGCCATCACACTGCATTAGTGATGCCACATTACACCAGGTATGACATGAATATTTTACTACTCCAGGTGGGCATATTTGCTGCTTTTGCAGTTCACTGACTCAATGAACTATTATTTGGCAGACATGACCGTGGAGACCCTCAGCGCTTATAAGCACAAATATTTTTGTCTTTAAAATGTAGACAAACCCTTAAGAGTTTTACTAACCGAAAGCTGTAATGCATTGCAATTTTCCCTTAAGTATAATCTGAATTAAAAATGCATGATGCAAATAAAGGCTTGTCACTGATAAAATATCCACAGTAACTGGCATTATCACGGAAATGTAGGTCTGTGACAGGAAGATGAGTTAAACACATCAGCTTGGTCAACACAGCATCCTGTCTGGTGATTAAGCTTAAACAAAGAGCTGTTTCCCCGTCACCTCTGTCGTGTGCCGGCCAATCAGAGGCCAGTAAAGAGCAGTGTTTTATTAGCCTGCATCTGCTGTGCAGCTTCTCTCTTCCCATCAGGAGATTCTCTTTTTGGCAGGTGTCGCCGGCCGCCAGATGCATCAACCACCTCCCAGAGACCTGTCGCATCATTAAGCCATCAGCACATCACTGCGGACAGAGAGAAAACAGGCCATGGCAGGGACTAATCCAGCTGCAAACCTGTCCAGATGAATAATACTTTGGCCTATCAGACAAATGTTCAACTAAGCAGGAGTGGACCACCGTGCTCTGCTCGAGAGGGTCCAGAGATTGACTTCCTCCCATCAGGGTTAGAAAGCAGAAAACACTCTTCTTTTGTGCTGAGCTTCAGCATGTTTGTACAGAGAAGGAGATTCTCATGGGCCGACTCCTCCTGTCTGTTTGAGCTGCGCCGAGTAGATTTTATCCTCCTCACTCGCTCAGCTGTTTTTCTCCTCTCTACATCTCCCCTCTTAGCTAGGTACAGAACTAAAGGCTATAGATCCACTATATAGCAGTATCTGGTTGCAATTAGATTCCATTTTGATTAATTTGAGCATATTTCAGTTGTAATGTCCATTTTGTTTATGAAATAATTTCTTTCTTAGGTAATGCATACCATTTAGCTTATAAATAACACAAAATAAAAAATAAAAATGTATATTTATGCAGTTCAAATGATATGTATTCAATAGCTATTATAATTTAAAAAAAATAATACAATAATATTGTTAGTTCATGTTAGCTCAGGTACATAATACATTTAATAACAAATGCTTTAGACGTATGTGTAATCGCTGGTTCATGTTAAAGGGTTTAGTTCACCCAAAAATGAAGATTCTGTCATTAAAGGATTAGTTCACTTTCAAATGAAAATTAGCCCAAGCTTTACTCACCCTCAAGCCATCCTAGATGTATATGACTTTCTTCTTTCTGATAAACACAATCGGAGATATATTAATAAATATCCTGATGCATCCAAGCTTTATAATGGCAGTGAACAGGGGTCACGAGTATGAGCTGAAGAAAGTGCTTCCATCCGCATCCATCCATCATAAACGTACTCTGCACAGCTCCGGAGGTTTAATAAAGGCCTTCTGAAGTGAAGCGATTCGTTTGTGTAAAAAAAAAAAAAAATCCATATTTAAGTTATGAAGTAAGATATCTAGCTTCAGCCAGACCGCCTTCCATATTCAAATTACGAAAAAAATGGAACTGGCATCGAGTCCGTTAAGCTTTTTCCGTGAGTTGAATAGGGAAGGCTTAGGACATAGCATAAGCTTTTTGAACTGCAAGAGTTTTACACTTTCTTCGTAAGTTGAATACAGAAGACGGTCTGGCTGAAGCTATATATTTTACTTCATAACTTGTTAAATATGGATTTTTTTTTTTATACAAATGCATCGTTTCGCTTCAGAAGGCCTTTATTAACCCCCCAGAGCCGTGTGGAGTATGTTTAGGATGGATGGTTGTGGATGGAGGCAATTTTTCCTCAGCTCATACTTGTTGATCCCGCTCACTGCCATTATAAAGCTTGGATGCGTCAGAATATTTATCAATTTATCTCCAATTGTGTTCATCAGAAAGAAGAAAGTCATATACACCTAGGATGGCTTGAGGTTGAGTAAAGCTTAGGGTAATTTTCATTTGAAAGTGAAGTAATCCTTTGTGCGCAAAAACAAAACAAAAATAATTTTATTCAACAATTTCTTCTCTCCCATGTCAGTCTCCTTCGCAGTTGACGTAGTGAAGCAGTGCTGATCAGGTGAACAGCATCGGCCAATACTGAGCCGGCGTTCGGATGTAAACACGGAAGCCTGCACTGCGTTCACTACGTCAACTGCGTAGGAGACTGACATGGGAGAGAAGAAATTGTTGAAATAAGTCTTTATTTTTGTTTGCTTTTGCACATAAAAAGTATTCTTGTCACTTCATAAAATTAAGGTTGAACCACTGTAGTCACGTGGAATATTTTAACGTTGTCTTTAGTAACTTTCTGGGCCTTGGCTATTAAACTGCTGTCTATGAAGGAGCCAGAGAGCTCTTGGATTTCATCAGAAATATCTTAATTTGTGTTCCGAAGATGTGTTACGGGTTTGGAACGACATGAGGGTGAGTAATTAATGACAGATTAATTTTCATTTTTGGGTGAACTAGCCCTTTAACTAATGTAGATAACTAATGTCAACAAATGAAATATCATTGGAAAATGTTACCAATGTTTAAAAAGGCCATTAGTGTTTGAATCGGACTGCACTGTTCTACCTATTTGTTATTGCATGAAGCTCTGAGAAAAACTCAACAGAAAGAGATATCTTGCTTTTATTTTATAGTACACAACCACAGTCAAGTTCTTCTATGCCAAACTCAGTAAAATATTTTTTTTATGAATCACGCTTTGTGATGCAAATGCATCGTCATGCTTGAACAGCAAAGATATGACCCACTATACGAAAATTGTTTGTCTAAGCAGATTGTATGGCTGTATTGCTTGATTTTATATCCCTGCTGACAATGTACCTGAAATAGTACAGCCTGTTAATTAAAAACGGATGTCCGCATACTTTCGACCATGTAGCGAATAAAAAAAAAAAAAGACCTGACGAGAGACAGAAAACAAGAGAAATTTGCATTCATTACACAGCATCTTTAAAAACAAGAGGATTTACTGGGCTTTGCTCATGATTCAAATCTAATTAGCAAAGTCACAGTTGAGTAGTGCCAAAAGTCACCTCCGCTTTTATCATTACCATCATTTGCCGAAGGAATTAATTGAAAATACAATTAGCTGTACTTGCAAGTATACACAGTCATTTCTCAACGACAAAACCCAGTTTAATCTCTCTAAAAATTGTGCAGACACGCTTCACCAGTGACCCACCTCTTCGCACGTGGAGTACGCCCTGTTAAGCATGACCTCGCTCTATGAGAAAAGAAACACAATCTGTTTAATGAAAACGGACATCAAAGCTCAGAGCGGCAGGGAACAAGTATGAGACTTCAGATCAAATGCCTGTACGTGGAGAGGATATTTCTAAGAGGTGCACATTAGTATTAAAGGATGAAAAACAGAACTGTGATGTACTGCAGGTTTGTTCCTATTCATAGAAATCAGGCTTCTTTTTTAAATGTATATGTGTGACATGTAAGGATCTAATCCAAGTACAAAGCGTGTCTTTTTGTATTCAGTTGTGGTTCCCCACTTTCTTTCCCCCTATATTATGCAGTCTGAGTAAAGTGGATCAAATGCTCCTTTAGTCATTGAAGAACTGCAGGGTCCCTTCCTGAATATTATGCTTAAACAAAACCCTTCCTTTTAAACTTAATGGTGCAGAATCGGCTGCAAAAAAGAGATACTTGCATGACCATAAAAGAAATGTCACATTTGCACATAGTGGCCATTAGAATTACCAATGGCTTTGTTGTGGTGGGGTGGCAGAGTGCACAAACTGGCCCTGTATCCTTGTGCAATGATTTGTCATGTCAGACGGTAATAAATGGGCCCATCTCGGTAGAACGGCACGTTCATCAGTCTCAGTGCCGGGGCAAACGGCGCTCTAGTCCAGCCTGTCTGCTTCAAACTGCTACGCACCATGGCTCACAATACCTCAGTCTTACACTCACTAGCTGCCCCGAAGTTCACATTACAACGTGTTACAGAAGGACATTTGTCTGCGTTCTGCAGGGTCACGTGGTCTCTTGATGCTCACTGTTCTTCTGTGGCAGATGGAATTAGATTCAAGGCTCTGATTCGTGTGCAACGTAGCTAATGGAATTGCCTGATATGGTGTCCACCTATTCTAGCCCTGTTCTGCTCTGCTACATTTGGTTAGTTGCAAAGCCCTGAGTCTAGAAGAGCCACTCTGGTCGGTCTTGGTCTGTGAGTTTCCCTATTTTTGTCTCCAAATACTGGAACAAAGTGCTTATCACTGTCACAACAGCCAAAGGACACTGAACTCTGCTATGACAACCATGTTGTAACTACAACACCAGGCATGTTCTAATGATATATAGTGGGGTCCAAAATTCAGAGACAATTATTGAAAATATATATGAAAAGTTTCATAGCAAAAACTGAAATCTATCTTTTCTTTTAAATTAGCACTTTTTTTTTACCAGGCTCCTATGTTTAAGTTCAGTATTTTCACTTTAATGGCAATGGAAAGGTTATTGGTCAGTTATTGAAATGCCTTATTTTTAAAATGTCACTTTAGTTAATTCATTGGTATTTAACAAATGTGACTGTCTTGCTGCAAAACCAGTTTTTTTTTTTTTTTTTCTCTAAGTCAACTCTTTGGACAACAAGACATTGTAAAACGTCAGTTTCTGTAAACCCACTGTTGTGTTTACTTGCTACACGCGAAATCCTGTCATTGCCACTGTAACGATGGACAAAACATGAAAAAAAAACTTCGGCAAAAGTATTTGATGAATGTATACTATGTGCGGACAGGATTCGCTCAATATCATTATCCCATTTTTGACGGAAGTGGCATTTAGCAGCTTTTGCATCTTTTGCATCTTCAAATATATTCAGTAAGAATGAATTAAAATGATAAAAAGTGACAGTAAATACATTTATAATGTTAACAAGTGTTATGTTTGAATAAATTCTGTTTTAAACCTTCTCTTTACCAAAGAATCTTGAAAAAAGTCACAATTTCCACAAAAATATTAAGCAGCACAACTGTTTTCAATTCAACTGTTTATATATAATATTACGACTTAATTTGGGTTAAACTTGGGTTAAAAAGTGGTTAACACGGTCAATGCCATATATTTGCTTATTGATTAGTGACCTAGAAATAGCAAAGAAATGTAAATATATAACTTCATCATAATGTAACAATATTATTTATTTCATTTTAAATGTAACTTTTCAAAAGTGGTCTCTGACTTTTGTATCTCACTATACAGGATAGATAGATAGATAGATAGATAGATAGACAGACAGACGACATAGATAGATAGATAGACAGACAGAGACGACGACGGAGGAAGACAGATAGATAGATAGATAGATAGACTAGACAGATAGATAGAAAGTCCACCTCATATACCAAGAAGACTAAAAATGCTGGTTACGGAGATGATTGTGCTTTTAAACTCTTGTTAATTGCAGTAGCTCGTGGTTATGTATAATAGATATCATTCGAGCTACAGCCATGGCTCTCTGCTTCGCTGTTTTCTATTATTCATTGGCAATATGCATCACAGCCACACAGATCGCTTAACAACTGCGTGTAAATACACATTGGCAACTGATATATGATGCAATATTTACAAAGAGATATTCAAAGCTAACATTTCATCCATGGAAAAAAGCACACGAAAAAAACAAGAAAAAAAACATCAATTGCTATGTGCTCTAATGCCATTACTGTAGCGCTATTGTGAGTGAGACTCTTATGGGGTGCTGCATTATTCACTCTGCCAGACTGGCATTAGCAGCTAGGCTGAATTCACCACAGCATGGGACTGTGCTCTTTGTAATTAGCTGATCATTACACAATCAGAGCCATTCAGGACAACTCCTAATCAGCTTGGAGACATGAGGCCGATTGTGCTCAAATAGTAATAATAATAGCTGCTGTTTTTCAAATCCACCACCAAAATTGTGCCGGTGGCATCGTGGCACATTCATTTACGACAATATAAATAACCTTGCTGGCCACAGCTGCATTCAGCCAAGTCAAAGCAGTCTTTTTTTCGTTCTTCATAGCAATATTCAATTTGCAAGTTTCTTTCAGGCCTCGGCGTGTGCGAGGCAGTTTATCTCCCAGCTCGATTTCAGTTGACTATGCCAAGTAAAAACAGGAGCCAATAACCACCACACACAATGGTCTCTGGCTTCTTCTCTACTGTGCTGACTGCAAGTTCAGTCATTACATTTGAACAACATCCATCACAGCTGCTTTTACACTCCCACGTGATGGCGGTCGCTCCTCTACAGAGATGTTACTCTATTTCTCGAGGACAATAATGGCTTTGTATTGAGCAGCAGCACAATTGCAGTAAATGGAGAATAATTTCCACCCATTTCTCAGCTGAGCAAGGCGGCACGACGAATGACATGAGAAATTCTTTTTTGTTTGGTGCTGGATGCTCTTTTGATACCTCTGCTTTAATACGGGGGCGAAATCAATAGCCGACAGCGATATGATAATTGCAAGAGCTTCCCTCCAGTTGACCGCTCTTGAAGATAACCCTTCCTAATTCTGCAAAAGAAAAGCAATGAATCTTGTTAGGGGGTCTCTCTAAAGCAAGCTGATAAAAAGCCATCATGCTGGGACAGTCGTGGGTTGGTTATCGGCCTGTTAGATCTCTATGACTTCTCTTATCACTTCAGCGCTGGTCATTAGAAATGTAGAGTCAACTTGACTTATAATTGAAGCTTAGCACCTTTATGAATGCTTACATACTGGAAATGCTTAGCAAAACTTTCATTAAGTTCACCTGAAATCTTAAGCCTTTCATTCACATGTCTTTCAGAAACAAGCATGGTGACACAATTAATTAATCCTGAAAGGCTGTACACAATAGAATGCGGTTACGGAGGGCTGTAAGTCTGAGGGGCGAGAACATTATCAGTAATCTCCAACAAAAGACCTCTAGTGTTCACATAATGATGGAAAAATGGCACTAGTCGCTGCATTAGATTCCACTCATGCACACAGAATGGTGGTTGCCAGAGGTAGAGCTTTGGTAATGAAGCAAATAATAAAGCCAATGTTCCGGTAATGATTGATTAATGGCTACACCTTTTAAAAAGAGTAGCTGCTGATTTCAATAATAGGAGTACTGATGCATGCTCCTGAATATTTCACAACCTCCCACAGCCAAGGAAATGGACTACCTGAGAAGACTGATTGAACAGTGTGGGGCGTAGATGTATCTCATTATAAAAAGGCTGTGGCTGTCAAGGAGCCAGGCTGATTTTGGTGGGAAAAGAGAGCGAAAAGTTCATTATTTAATGTATTGCTATCCACAATTCTGTGCTCAGTGTGTCCAATGATAGTTCTAAGCTTCAAAATGAGCAAGGTGTGGGCTGACCCAAAAATACAGCAGAAATACTGAAGTTTGTTTATTTGAAAGAAGCGTTATTGCTTTGCCCACTCAAGCGGTGTTATGACCAATTCTGCCATGACCTCGACTGATTCAATGCCCTTCATTAACTTTCATAAAAAGAGGTTACATTTCATCCAAATCAAATTTCACCAGTGTTCTCAGGCCACTGAAGTCAGTGCCTACCCGTAGTATAACATATGTTATTTTTGGATGCTGGTTTGGAGTGTGATATTGCTTTTACGGGACAGTGTAATAAATAAGAAGTACAGTACACAGTTTCAGGCAATATTGTCAGTTGCTTTGTCTGCTTTTACTACGCCAACAAAAATAGTTCCAAACAGAGTCACAGCAGAACCGTTGCGTGCCTCCAAAAAAACACAGTTGTGGCATTCCTGAATAAGACCATATTGGTCCCACTTTTTATTTTTATTATAAATGTATTTAACTACTATGCACTAATTTAAATTATTCATTGGATACAATGCACTTATTGTGAACATATGTTTTTACATCACACTTATATTTAAAAAAATACCTGCATATAATTAAACTAATTTCTGTACTTAAATCTATAATTACGCTGCTGACCTAACCAAAACATGAAACCTGTTTTCTGACCTTATATTTCACTTGAATAGCAGCAAAAATGTTTTTCAATAGAACATGAACACAATAATTATATTGTTCAAAACATGTTTAGGTGTAAACATAGTAGATAAAAACACCTGATATAAAGTATTTTTTAACAAATCAGCTGTGAATGATTCAATGACTCACTCATAAAAGCATATATTTGTTTGAATCCTGAATGAAACAGTGTGTTTAAACAAATCAGCTTTGAATGACTCACATATAAAGACACTCACTTGTTTTGTTCCTGAATGAATCAGCGTTTTTGCATGAATTGGCTATGAATGAATGACTCACTCATAAAGACAGTTATTTGTTTCATTCCTACTGGTGTAACCTGCAGAAAAAGTCACTGAAAGAGCCCCACAACTAATGCATTAGACTGACAGTCTATCTCGAATGTAAAAATAAAGACAAGAGTAGCCATACAAACATTGAAAAGCCCTAGAGCTTTCAGATTGTATACCAGGAACGCCATTCAGCCAATCAAATTAGAAGACAGGGACTAACTATTAAAGGGTCACGAAACCCTAAACCAAATTTTCTGAGATTTTAATGGAGTTATGTGTGTTGAACATTATAGAAGTCAATGTTATTGTCCGTTAGTTTTGATTGTATGAGAAAACTAGTTAATTTTAAACCTTTTTTCACTACTTCCGGATTTAAATTCATCTTTGTGGATGTGACGTTTTCTTGTACTATAGTACGGCGATGTCTCATCAGTGTCTCATAATTATTCATGAGACAGCGTGTTTTGTTTTTGCTTTGTAAGAGTTTATGCTTCGCATAAGTTCTCTTCAATAGATCCTAAGTCTTCGACACAAACGCAATTCATCCACACTGAGTGTAACTAGTCTTTACAGCCTTTTAACTGATCAAATGGCTTATAAAAGCGCCGCAAAATAAGCCTCAAACGTTATCAAAGATGCAACTGTTCTTATATATTTTCAATGCAGAGAGCAAATGTGAATGGCAGTGCATTTATTTGTGCATTAAATTATAGCTGTCACAGGATACGTGTGTATTTGTGTAATTTACGGTGAGCTTACAAAACCATGTGTATATTGTGTTCCAGGTAATGGTACATTGCAGTGTGCATTTGTGGGAAGTTTTTATGCTTTTAACTCAATGAGAGCGAAATAAAAGTACCTGTCTCAGCGCTGAAGGAGTATGATACTGAATGCACAAACAATAACTTGTCTAATGTGTTTGATTTTATCTTATATAATAATAGTAAAAAAAAAAAAAAAAAAAAATGTCAAGATCAAATAGCATTTTTAGAATGACAGTCATTTTGAAGTGTCTGCAACATCTTGGTCAACAATCTAAGTCAGAAAAGTCAGGTCAGGTAGAAACATATCCTTTAAGGGATAGTTCATCCAAAATAACTCGGAAAAACAAATTAGTATAATTTATACTAATTTAACTTAAAATTAACTATTAAAAATGATATATAGTAATAACAGTAATTAGTAATATAGTACTAATATAGTAAAGTAGTAATAAATACAGTTAAATACAGTTCAGTACACAAGTCACATTAAGTTTTGGGTGAACTATTTATTTCATTTCTTTCACAACTGCATTTTTTAAAAACTTTTTACAGTGTTGCTTGAAATGTAGTTCACTCCATGCAGTAGATACCATGTCTAAAGACAGAGGATGACAGAGCTCATCAGTGGTGTAAGAGCCTAAGGAACAGGAAGACAGATCCTTAGTGGTGAAGTGTCAAAGTGGGAACGAGAGATTATAGACTACTTTCTCAGCAGGGACTAGTTCTGAGCATCATATTTTTAAGCAGAAAAGTCTCTGAAGTAGCTACAAGACCAATTATTGCAGACCGAGTGCAGTGCATTGTAAATGAAGAGCATAATATCTGTTAGGGAAGATATCCAACAATACAATCTGCTACTTACAGTAACGTTTGCATTGTGCAAACTGGGGATTGTTGATGCTGATGACTTTGATCTCAATGTATTTGATGGGCACTGTGGAGCTTAAAAAATATTTTTTTTTGCATTTAAATGCTAACTCCCATTGAACATCTGCAACTGACAATGGTGTTATTAACTTTATTAACACTTGTGAAAGACCCTCAAAACCCTCTCTCTGCAATGGCTGTGTTGGCACAAGATTGATGTGCGCAGCTTTCCAAGCAATATCTGCCAGAGTCTGTGAGCCTGATGAGGGTGCAAACTTTGATGAGAAGGTCAGCCACTTATGACTATCGACAGCCTCCATGAGGCAGCCAACGAGAGGATTGATTCTTGCTTTAAACTTTCATGCCGTGGGGGAGTGGCAGTGACAAAGAGTACATCACTGTCTCTTTTGCCCGCTCCAATCAATCGCATCTACAGAGAAATTCTGCCATTTCCCTCTAGGCAGAAGCCTCGCCAAGACAGCAAAATGTCCAAGGGCATCCGGGCAGGTCTTATCATCTAGGCACATCACACTGAGGCTCAGGCAGTGGACCATTAACACCCAGAGGACCAGCCTACTGATCACCCACTGAAAAGACTGGAGACTGTACTACTGCTAATGGGTGGCATAGACTTGTACAATACATGATAAACTGCAATAATGTGTGAAACACACTGGCTGATTCAGAGATTTGTGCCTTTAAATCAGAGACACTGGGGAAACAGCAGTTTTCTTGTGAAATATGCACAAGCAATGATTTTGTGGCAATAGCGATTAGAAGCGGATGCTCAGGAAGTGTTCATTTAACAAGCGCCCCTGGATAAGAAAAGTCAGCATAATCTTTAAAGCAAGGGAACACATTTATTCTACGGGTCAATCTCATTAGGGGCAAACTTTGCACTTTTTTAGTCCGAGCAATTAGTCTAGCCAAATAATGCGATGGAATTGCTTTGATTGGGCTTAAGAACATTGATCCCGGAGGCTGATCTTGAGCCCAACCAGCTTAGGGTACATTAGTTGCCTCCTGTGCAGCAAAAGCTATTAGACAATGGATTTTCTCTTCACCTTGATTCATTTATTGCTTAGATAATCCCTGTATTTTGGGGTGATTTACCCCACCACTTGCTAGTCGCAATGGCTTTTAGCTAATAGCTAACAAATGCAATTAAATAGCGACTTAAGTAGTCCCTACTGGAGAAACAAATCACATAAGTAGTGCCTCAAATGATGTACTATACACTGTGCACTAATCTACACTACATTGTCATGTAGTATATGAATTTTTGAATAAAATAGCCAAACTGACCTTTTACATACTGTAGTACATGTTAAACAAATATTAAACAATTTTGTCAAAGCATTCAACTTTTGTATAATGCTGCCTTCTCTACAGACTGAGTAGTTGCCACATCCGCTATTTTAACAATTTTCTGTCAGTCACCATTGCTACTGGATAATAGGGGACTATCGACAATCTCCATGATGTGGCCAAAGAGAGGATTGATTCTTGCTCTAAACTTTCACACTGAGCCAGACTGGCAGTGACAAAGAGTACATCACTGTCTCTTTTGCCTGCTCCAATCAGTCATATCAGTGACTTCAGAGAGATTCTGCCATTTCGCCCTCCACAGAAGCCTAGCCAAGTCATCGCCAAGGGCATCCGGACAGGTCTTATCTCTTCTTCGTGGTCACCTGACCTGTCTTCGCATTAATCAGTAGACCACCAACACTCAGAGGACCAGCCTTATCACCCACTGAGAAGTTTCAGCAGTCACTGCATCTGCCATCTTGACAATTTTTGGTAAAGCCACCAGTTTTATCATGGCCAGATAAAACTCCCATTCCGTTACATAAGGTGCATGAGTGCATAAAGTGAACAAGTAGGCTACTTCATCTGGATACAGTCTTATTGCATTGCTCATTGTGAACACACTACTTGCATTCCTTACAGGCCCGTCACCAATGGGGAGAATTGGGGAGCAGTGCCTCCCCAGATGACACAACGTGCCCACCTAATTGTGTGGTCATTCAGCAAACTTACGATTGAGAGCAAAATCCTTATTTCTGTGGATTTGGCTATTAATGTATTCAAAAACCAAATGTCTTCAACAGCATTTAGCTCACAGGGACACTAATCAATGGTAACTTTAAACAACACATTATCTTCAGAAATATGAATCAGAAATTAGGTGGAGTGGCTGGGCGAGGTTTACCTTCCCCTAACAACGGACTTGAAACTAGTGTGAAATTTTCTCACTCAAACCACTGCCTACCTGCTACTGCTTTTGATTGCTTTTAGAGGGAAAATCTGCACATAATCTAGGATTAGTTTTCATTGTAATATTAGCATACTTGCGAAACATAGTTGGCAAATGACCCAGTGCGTATCTGTGTTTGTGCTCTGAAGAACGACAAAGCTTACAACGTGCTTTTGCAGCGCTGAGCAATGTAGCCAATCACAAGCAAATCTGTTGATTTCTTGAACGCAATGACCAATCAGAAGTTAGCACTGAACAAAAACTCTGGCGTTTTGAGTGGCGAGTGGATTCTTAAGGCCTGTACACACCGGGACGAATATCGCGCGCGATTATCGCTGACGTTTAATGCCTCGTGACTAAACAAAGGCCGCCAATGTGAGTGTGCGCACCGATGCGAAAAACGGCAGGTGTAAAAGCATCATTTTTTAAAAAACGCCTAGGGTTTGTTTTTTTTTGGTTTGACGCGCCGCGTTAAAAACTGGCCGACCAATGAGATTGGCGCTTTTGCTCACGTGCCAGGAGCTGCTGAAGTTACAGTAAAACATGACTTGGCGTCGCTCAAGCCCAAAACGGTCTTGCCAAGCACACTTTGATACCAAGACGAAGAAGAGGAAGTAAGCTCAGACCTCTACACAAACTGTACTTTTTTTCTTTTTTTCAAAACAAATAATCTGATGGGTGAATACACACCTAAATTACCTGCATATTTTAAAAAATCACCTGCACTTTGTGCTGTTTTTGGAGCAAAGCATGCTGGGTGTACTCACTAAAGCATTGACATATCTGAGATAAGAGCACTCTCTCTCTCTTTAAGTAACATCCTAAGTTGCTTCGTGAAGTGGTTCATGGCGTGCATGTCTCTGCTCTCAAAAAGAGGTGAGGTGATTGTAATAATTATGCTGTCTTAGCAGAAGATTCTAAGAGGCTTGGCTAGCAAAGTGCCCAGTATCCCACTGTCTGTTCTCAAATAGTATGTCAGAAAAGGGTGCCGTATGAACAGCTTGTTACTGCAAAGATTTTATCATTCAGCTCTTTACATTACATTGTGGAGGAGCTCAAGGACATTCTCTTGGAGGGGAACACATTTGGCTTGCAAGAGTTGTTGCTCGTCATTCGCAAAACACAGAGCATAGTAATCATTCACTGTCAAGGTGTGCCAGCAAAAACTGTGAGTCTGTGTTTGTCTCTGTGTCTGTACGTGTTTATGTGTGTGTGCATGCATGTGTGTCCAGGAGTAGCAAGACAATCTTCACGCCATACTAATTGTGTCAGCTGTAGCTTTTGAAAGGGCACATGGAGGCTGGTCAGTAATTACCACAAATTCAGCTTCTAGCAGGTAAAAACACAAATTAGAGGCTATTGAAGTTAAGGTTGAGTTGAGTTCAGTTAGTTACGTGTGATTTTTCACACTTCCAACACTGTACTGTGGACCATAAATGTGTTTCTGTGACGCTGTTGCCATTAAAGGAATATTCTGGGTTCAACACAAGTTTGAAGGAATAATAACCCAAAAAGGAAATTCATGTCATCATTTCATTCTTTTGTGCTCTGCAGAAGTCATACAGGTTTGTAACGCTAGGAGTAAACAATGGCAGAATTTTACCTTTAAGTTCGATCAACAGCATTTGTGGCATATTGGCCACGTACACTAGAGGTCTTCACGGGTCCAAAAATTCATACCCGAACCCGAAGAGACCCGTAAATGTGCTACACGGAACCGACCCAGACCCGACTATTATTTTGAAAGCTGGACCCGGATCCGTGTAGAACCGAGAAATGCCATAAATGTACTACCCGGAATCAACGCGGACCCGTCTATTCTTTGAAAGCTGGACCCGAACCCGGCCGGGAAGACACAGACCCGACTGGACCCGATCGGCACATAGGTCTATTCCACAGCAAATTGCTATTAATAAGTCAATAATCAAGTTGCGAAAATAAAACATTTTGTCTTACCTAACATTAGCTTTCTCCCTTGTACCTGACTGTGATGCACTTGCCACGAAAGTTCATCCATATTCCTCTCTTGCCGATTGAAATGCTTAATCCACTCATTATTTCAGCTTTAAAAGTCCACTTGCTGTCATGATGACAAATGCGACTTTGCAGTTTTGCATTTTGTTGTATCTCGAGTCAACTCATATAATAAAATAACTTTGACTGTTTGCCCTTTTGAATAATAACGATTGCATGTTCAGTGACATGGCCGCTGACGTTAGCATTACTTATTTGCGATCATTTCTGTGCTTTCTGAGCCGAGTCTGACCAAAACTTTAGATATAACAGGACGGTTCATTCATAATATTATTATAAAAATAGGTGAAAGAAAGTGCGCTCGCATGAGACTGCACACGCGCGTTAGCTGGAGCAACCTGAAACATAAGCTTTTAAACGCATTTTGAGCGTCATAGAAAACATTCATGTGATAGTTCATCTCAGATTTTGTTAATGATTTGAAATATGTTATTTAAATGCAAGTGTGCAAGGCTACTAGCAGTTTTTGAGATTTTAAGTTTGTTTGCATTACTGTTGCACACAATAGGAATAGGAAAACTCGATGATCACCGTTCGCTTGCTTTAACTCCGCCCGCTTCTGATGGCTGGGGTCGCTCGTGTTTTTTTCACCTTATTTCCCGGCTCATACTTTGCAAGTTACAAAACACACGCACAGCGCTGACTGACTCCCAACACGGCCAGGTGATCTCTGAATCAGATCGGCTCGGGTATACACACAATGTTAAACTGAACTGAACTGAACAACTAGATGTTAATAACGTACAAGGAGAGATAGGAGAGATGTATCTCGTCTGTATGTGCGGTGCAAGAAATCACAAGGAAAGAGGTACAAGCCTGACATTCGTGTTGCCAGATCTTGCAAGCAAATTGACGAACAAGAACAATGAACAAGAAACAATGGGGCCAATTTTTGGATGATTTAAAAGCAGAAATACACTACTGTTCAAACGTTTGGGTTTAGTAAGATTTTTTTGTTTGTTTGTTTGTTTTAGAAAGAAATTGTATTCAATATTTATTCAAAAGTGACAGTAAACATATTTATAATGTTACAAAAAAGTTCTATATCAAATAAAGACTTTTAACATTCTATTCAACAGTGTATCCTGAAAAAAACAAACAAAAAAACAAACACAAAAGTAGCAAAATTATTTTCAACATTGATAATAATAATAATAAATGTTTGTTGAGCACAAATCATCATATTAAAATGATTTCTGAAGGGTCATGTGACACTGAAGACTGAAGTAAAATTCACCTTTGCCATCCATAGGAATTACATTACTTTTTAAAAATATATTAAAATTAAAAAAGTGTATTATTTCACATTATTACTGTTTTTATTGTATTTTTATCAAATAAATGCAGCCTTGGTGAGTATACCACCCCCAAAACATTGAACAGTAGTATCTAAATATTAACATTTTATAAATCATTCATTCTCGATAAACATGTATTATTTGAGATATAAAGCATCATTTTTACAGTCATTATGACATTACTTTGACAGTACCATAAAGTTGTATACATAAACATAACACAAGAAAATATTAGTAAGCAATTTTATCACACTAAAATAATGTTAATGCACATTTTATTCAGGTCTTGTGCTATACACAGGTGCTGCCGTGACGACTGACCATATAAAAAAAAAATAAATAAAATGAAAACGGAATATTCCTTCAAGTGCCCATTATCTTTCACCTCTATTCAAACAGAAACAATGGTAAGCATAGAGCTGATGTATACATTTATCAATATACTAATGGTCACTAATACTGATTTACTGTATGAACACACGTCCATGCAATCATAATGGCAGTTTAATTATACTTAATAGAAAATGAAGGCTGACTTGCATGTGTTGTATCTGCCTTTACACAAATGTCATCTTTCATGCAAGCAATTTAATTTTGTTTCATTAGAAGAGAGCTTTAATTACATGTTCTAATTGAATGCTATCTATTAAAAGAAATATGAATTTAATCATCACGCAGTTGACTTTATAGCTTAGCTAAACACACAAGCAAAAAGAAACATTCTGAAAGCCTTAACGAGTCATCCGGGCCAAGGAAAGAACAACAAAAGTGTTCAGTGATGAAGCACCTTCACGCTACTGAATGCCACTGTGAGCTTCCATGACGAGGACGTTTCTCAATTAATTAAATGCATGGCATGAATTTAATTTGTATCCACAATTAATGAGAGCCCAGCAAGGCCTCTTCTGCACAGAGTGAGACGTGGTGGAAATGCTTATCTTCAATAAGAGCCAGGCTGGCGGTGAGAGAGACACCAGCAGAGCTTCCACTTTAGCAACGCTCTAAAAATACTTTACTTTAAGCAGAGTCGAAGAAACACAAACGCTCTACATATTCATGAAAATTAATCATACAGTACAAGTGAGGAGCACCGCTGTGGTCTTTTCATGGCCATCTATTCATAAGTAGATGTTTTAAAATTAACTCTATGAATATTAGGACTGGGCGATATACTAATTTTCACTGCACAGTACATTTCGTACCTTGAAAATGATGTAAGTTGCTTTGATAAGCGTCTGCCCGAAGCATTAAAAGTTGTGATTTTACTTGCATTTAAATAAAAATAAATGTAGGATTGTTATTATTGCACTTTTTATTTTTATTTTAAAGGGGGGGTATCACACACAGTTTCTGCCAATCTCATGTTAATCTTGAGAACATATCGAGTAACAATGGATCCTTCTTATCTCCAAAAAGTCTTTAGTTTTATCATATTTATAAAAGATAGATACGCTAAACCGATAAACCGAGTCTTTCCGAAAAAAAAAAAAAGTTCCTTGAGGTGTGCCTACCGTCAGTGCCGTGGGCGGAGCTAAAGAGTCACGAGCGCACAGCTTTTGTGTAGAGATCGCATGCTAGCTGCGACATCATTATAAATAAAAAGGGAACAAAAATGTTCGTGTTGTTTACATTATATGCACTTGCGCGCCGATTGCCAACAAAACATAGACATCTGATGCAGCTTTACTCACCACCCATGATCTGCAAATCCAGCGCCGAACTGGGACTTGTTTACAAAGTATTCGTGACCGGGATATCCCGGGAGCATACAAAAATACACGCACAACTCCATTGCTGCCCCGGAAAAACAAACTTCATCCACTGTTCCCTTGACGCTGGGTTCTTTGGGAAGCTGAAAAGGGTAATCTTTCCCTCACAACCAAAAACACACTCCTTTGGTGACAGGAGCTGCGTCTCATTTCGGAGGCTGCGTCCTTCGGAGATCGCATTCGAAGGCTGAATACTTCATCAAGAATGTCATTTTTAAGAAAAGTAACTGTAATAAAATTGACTGATATTTATTGTGAGGCATAAAATACTGTAATTTCTTTCTTACGTTGCAATCTAACGCTTATTTTTCTTAAATGAGACTGCCTCGATGATGTATGCAGCCTTCAAAGGGTGCAGCCCCTGAATTGGGACACAGCCATTGTTGAAAAATCTCTCGGCTTCCGTATCTTAAATGAAACACGTTGATGGGCGTACTCTTGTTCTGGGTGATGTGTGTGTGTAGGGGGAAGTGCCTATACAAGGAATTCCGCTCTCTTTTGATGACATACAGGCCATACTCGAAAAAAACTCTCTAAAACCCGGTCCGAAACTGGAAGTAGTGTATTTGGCACAGAAATACTCCGTCATACGTCCAACTCGTGTTTTGAAACTTTGGCCATGTTTAGCATGAGAATGCAACTCTTTAACAGTGTAAATTAAAAAAAAAAAAAAAAACATGTTATAAAAAGCATCTCAGACTACTGATTTTTAGAAGCAAAAAAGCATTAAATTCTGTTTGATCCATTTCAGTAAATCAGCTCAAACTAAGTGAATCAATACAAAACTCTGATTCTGTGACTCTTTGGTGTCATTTGTTAGCATTCAGTGAGGCATTTTTGATACATGATTTTTTTTTTTTTTTAAATTGCTGTTTATGATTATGTATTTTTATATTTCACATTTGATGGTCCTCTTCAGACATTCTACAAACTATAAGTAACTCGTCAACTACATGTTAACTAACTCTCATTAGAGTATTAGTAGACTGTATAGACCATTAGTAGACTGTCAGGTTAGGGTTAGTTAAATAGAATAAATTGACATGCAGTTGCAAAGTTACCTATAGCCAGTAGAATGTCTGTTATTATCATCACAATAAAGTGTTAGCAGATATTAAGCATACAGCATACAGTCTACTAATACTCTAATGATAGTTAGCTGACCATCGAAATTAAGTTTTACCAAAGTTACAGTGGCTGTTTGGTTGAAAGCAAAGCTTCTTTTTTGGAAAAGATTAAGGGGCTATTCACATTTTGCGTCTTTTGCGTGCTCGTTCATTATTTAAAATGTAGGCAGGCATGCGGCAAGCGCGCTCATAATGGAAGCAAAGCGCGTGCGGTGCAATGCACTCACATTTTCCAGGTGCAGCAAGATGAAATATTCTCAACTTTTCAGAATGCCGCAAGTGCACCACAGGTCATGTGACAAGAACCAACCGAACAGCTTTGTCCTTTCCATAACAAAACAATGAAAGTTGAGCCAAGAAGGACGATCAGCTGATCATAGCTGTACAGGGCGGGTTTTTATTTCTCATCTCCATAAATATATCTAGTAGTAGAGCTAATGCAAGGGCTAGAAATCCATTTATCCTTTGCTGAAACTTCTTCATCTTCATGGAGAGAGCAGTTCATAGCAACAACAGATGCCATTGGAGCGCAAGCGCTTTGGAAAGAAGAAGAAAGCGGCTCGGCTGCACTTTCCACGGGTTTTTAGACGCGACATGTGAACGGCCCCTAAGAAAAACTACATTTTTGAAGCCATTTCAGAGCAATTTCATGAATATTGAGATCAAACATTTAAAAAAAAAAATCTGAAAAATACTGAGATTTCTATATCGTTCAGCCCTAATGGATATCATGAGTGGAGCAAAAGAGAACACAAGGAGATGAGGGAATCAATAACTTCAGCCCACTTTATATCCACTTCATTTCTGGTTTTGGTTAGAGCCAGTGATTATGAGTGGCAGAAGTGTGGCTCTCTGTCACTCATTCTGGACTGTGCTATGCTCTATGCTAATTAGATCTCGCTCGTTTTTTGGCTGTAGTGATTGGTGGTACTGAACATTTTCAAAAGCGACTGTCCAGACAAAAATGCCACCAGCTGCACACAACCTTCTGTGTGTTTGTGTAGAGAGAGTGCAGTTAGAGGGACCGGTGGCGCTACTGACAGGTGCTTATTTCCTCTCAAATGCACTTGGGCATTATTGGTCAATCTTTAGAGTGAAATGTAACCAAATCATTTTTGCAGAAAAGCTCATTCATTTTTTCTGTATACTAGCTGACCAAATTACCTCTCATTGCTAGAGATCTGAGGAAACCGACAAATGTTTGTTACAGAGAGTATTCAACGCATCTGGCTAAAAATTCTCTTTAAACTCTTTAAACCACATAAATGACTCATACAAGCACTTGATGAATGCACAGGAGATTCAGTGCTTTTTCAGTGGATCTGCTTTCAAATCAATGAAATGCCAGAAATCTGACATTTTCTGTGCTTTGAGAGTTTATTGCGACTCTTGCTCTAGGTCAAAAATCTGTTGAGAGAGAGAATCTGCATCTCATATGAGCTCATCATTAAAGAGAACTGACCAATGAGCTTAGGTTGATTAGCATAGCAGAGTATGTCTTTTACGGTATATACAGGATACACACACATGTTAAAACCTGAAGATGACCTTACATGAATTAAGCAACACTGTATTATAACATATGAACATGTCGACACAAACAACACATCTGTGTAATTTAAAAAAAACAAAAACATGTTTTATCATCATAAGCCAAACAATGCAAGATGCCTCAGTCTAATGGCAGCTCATTTCAGTTGGACATGAGTATTGTAATGGGAACAGAGCAGCAGGCCAAAGCAGAGTACATGCTCACTATTGTGCTCTACCATTATTTCTCTACAGGAGTGATGCATGCCCAGCAGTGAGATGGAAAGTTATTGGCTGAGATGTCTTGTAGTACAGAGGGGCATTGTGCGGTGGGATGTTCTTATTGATTTATTGTGTGAAGTATTGGGATGCTGTTCCAAAAGGCAGAGTATTTGATGCTATAGTGTTCAACAGCGTGCTATCAATGCGTCTCTAAGCAAAGACGCATTCCTGATGTCTTCATCTTACTGCATTCCACTACCAAACATCTTACAATGAGCGGAATGTGCCTTACTTTCATCTTTTCATGATCAAAAATGGAAAGACAGACACTATAATAGTGTCTTTAAAATATTACATATTAAAATGGTAACAAATGATAAATAGTCAAACCAAAAATTATACAGACATTTTTGATATTTTTTTACTAGTGAGTGCAGGACACTATAGTTATGTAAGTGAGGATAACAAAATAAAGTAAACTGTGACATAGTATACCCAAAAATTCTTCATACAGTGGACTACCAGTAAAACTGATAAAAATTTGGAACCAAAAATTGACAGTTTAACTCTGAGATCTTTTCATATTTTATTACCATTTTTTTAAAGTATAGTGAATAAACTGATTTAATGAATGAAATGTTCAAGGTGTCTGAATAAATCTTGGTTTGACTGTATATACACTATATTGCCAAAAGTATTGGGACACCCCTCCAAATCATTGAATTCAAGCATTAAGAGTTCCTTTCACTGGAACTAAGGGGCCAAGCCCAACCCCTGAAAAAGAACCCCACACTATAATCCCCCCTCCACCAAACTTTACACTTGGCACAATGCAGTTAGGCAAGTACTGTTCTCCTGGCAACCGCCAACCCCAGACTCGTTCATCGGATTGTCAGCAGAGAAGCGTGATTCGTCACTCCAGAGAACACGTCTCCACCGCTCTAGAGTCCAGTGGCGGCGTGCTTTACACCACTGCATCCAACCCTTTGCATTGCACTTGGTGATGTAAGGCTTAGATGCAGCTGCTCGGCCATGGAAACCCATTCCATGAAGCTCTCTACGCACTGTTCTTGAGCTAATCTGAAGGCCACACGAAGTTTGGAGGTCTGTAGCTATTGACTCTGCAGAAAGTTGGCAACTTCTGCGCACTGTGTGCCTCAGCATGCGCTGACCCCGCTCTGTGATTTTACGTTGCCTACCACTTCATGCCTGAGTTGCTGTTGTTCCCAATTGCTTCCACTTTGTTATGATACCACTAACAGTTGACCGTGGAATATTTAGTAGTGAGGAAATTTCACGAATGAACTTATTGTACAGGTGGCAACCTATCACACTACCACGCTTGAATTCACTGAGCTCCTGAGAGCGACCCATTCTTTCACAAATGTTTGTAGAAGCAGTCTGCATGCCTAGGTGCTTGATTTTATACACCTGTGGCCATGGAAGTGATAGGAACACCTGAATTCAATGATTTGGAGGGGTGTCCCAATACTTTTGGCAATATATATATATATAATTATGAAACAATATATTTTAATATACAACACAAATTACAACAAATTACAACTGTCCCTAAGGTGTGGCATCATTTACGACCCTTACAGAACTATTTTTTTTTTTATTTAGTGTACTTGTTTAAGCAAAAGTATCAGTGTGGAGCATGCTAGAGTTTTGTAGGGGGAAATCTTGGTAAATATCACTTGAATATATTTTTTTTTACTGTGCATCAAGCTGTAATTTATGTAAATTAAAAAAGTGTGAAGATGTTATTAAATGTACTTAGATGCTAACAATTAAATTAGCCTTAATGAGACAAAGGAGTCCAACAAATGTTTATAATGTAATTTCCACCACTATGTTGTGAAAAGGACATTTAATCATGAACATGAAAAAAACAACAATGTGAAATAGCAGTATATGCACTGTTGGAGAAAACCAGTTTTGAGGGAGCCTACAACGGTCAAAAGTGTCTCTACCAATTGAAGAAACACCCAATCATAGCATTGTAATTGTAACTCAATGGTCATTGACAAAGCCCTATCTACCTCTATAAATGACCAAAAAAAAACAAACAAACAAACAAAAAACCTTTTTGATGCACTCAAGAACCCAGTTCTGTCAAAGCTTTGTTCAACATTCATTTTGAGCAGCTAATGCAGAAAGCCACCAGCAATGACCCTGATGTCAAGCAGATGCTCTAAAAGAGAGAAAGAACAGCTCGACCACTTACCTCTGTCACTGTAGTCGTCTACCAGTATGATCTCTGCGATCAGGTGGTCAGGAGTGCGGTTGGTGATGCTGTGGATGGTTCTGAGCAGAGAGGACCAGCCTTCGTTATGGAACGGGATGATAATACTGGTGTTTGGGAGGTTTTCAAGATACAGCTTCTGCTTACAGCTACAGAAAAGAAAGAATGAGAGAGTGAGATTGAGAGTGAGGCAGGCAAATACTAGCTGCTTATGCTTTACATCAAATGCTTAATCAGGGCATCAATGTATAATCCACATATTGTAAGACACTTAACAAACACTCTCAACATCGCATAAGCCTCCTCAGAACAATGATGTGTGAAATATAAATCTTGCCGCTTATTGCACTAGATCTTGCCAAACTGTAAAAACATTATTTGAAAACAAAAGCACCGGTATGGGCTGCCCCAACGCCGTAGGCAACGGCGACAGAGCTCAGATCATAAATCAATGTTTTGAGAGGTCCTTCAGTCCCAGCACTCTCATAAAGCATTCAGAAATCTGCATGCTAATTGAGCTCCGACAAAGCCGGCACCGACAGATGAAGTGGCACTTTATGGCTCACACTGGTCTCTCTAATTCAGCACACTGACAGACTTGACAAGCCGGCCCTAATTCATACACCTCCATATAATAATCATTCTCACGCATAGTTTATTAACATTTTACTTCGATGGTGATGGAGGAAAAAAAACACACACACAACAAAAATACAGTATAGAGATCCAGCATTGTGCACAAATGCATTCTGGAGAGGAGCCAGCATCTAAAACAGCCCTGTCTGACCTGTCAGATCAGTCTACTAATGAAATACAGTTCAGGAAGAAAAAGGCGCTCCATTTGCATACTAATAGCCAGACAGTGTCATGTGTATTACTGGAACATGCAACTCTCACAGCAAATTCTCTGACTCGGTATTAAAGAAAATGTATTTGCATAATACACAACTATTTTACAATTTGGGCTACTCTATTTTGTGGAAAGAGAAGTGTGCTGTGTTCTAAAATCTAGAAATAAATAAAAATGCTTTTCCAGTAATGCATGTGTCACCATTAGGATGTGGTTTTCAATTACTGTCCTTGAGGTGCTCAATTAGACATCATTTGTTTATTATTATTATTATAAAATTTGTACATTTGTATCAAAACTTGTTCATTTGGAGTATGAACAAAAGCATATTTTAATACATACATAATATATACACACTACCATTATATATATGAGCAATATCACACAAATAGCTGTGCGATTGTAGGTAATCACAGCGTGCTGATTTACAACCATATCGCACGGCTACTCGTATGATATTGCGTTTATACAAGTGTGTAAATAAATAAGAACAACAACGGAGTCTCTTTAAAAACCCTCTTTTTATGCAGAACTACTTCCTTCCGCCACAGGTTCAAATCTCAAGTTGACCATCTGACCAAGCGTCCGTTACTAATTCTGAAACGTCACTTTAGAACTAGTAATGAAGGGCCGTTGAGTCGCTTCATTGAAGCTTACTGTGTTGTGTAGACTAATGTAATACAAGTGTAGCACTCTAATACAGGATTAAAGTTAAATATAGCCTAAATATAGTTATGAAATGTAATTTTCCTCTTAACCCAAATCGTTTTGCTCTGGAACAAGTAATAGCTTAATAAGACCAAAGACTGCCCATTCGATATACCACAAATGAATTATATTTTTAACCACCATCTACATAAGAGTCAGCGGCAAATACCCGAAGGACTGGCCAAGTTAAAGCTTTTCTTGGCGGGTATACGAGCACTGAATGGCCGCTGACGGCCTGGAGCTCGCATCTGCGAAAGTGTCAAAACAAACAGTAAAACAGGCTCTATGATTACATATGAGTCATATATTTGAGGTCTAAACAACCACATTCTCACCTAAAAAACTCTTAAAACTACAGTTCGTGGTACAACAAGGGTAGTATTTGTAAAAAATACAATGGATTTGCTCGGCCACCATGACAGTCACTTCAAGTTGAGTGATACAAATGATGAAAAGGTAGTAGTGCTGTTCTAACTAGAATATCGCACGGCTCTCAGCCAATCAGATTCGAGAACCAGAAAGAACTGTGTGTGTATTAGGGGTGTAAAGGTACATGTATTCGTCCCGAACCATCACGGTACGGACGTCACGGTTTGGTTCAAGCAGTTAGACGACGAATACAGTCAGTCACAGGCAATCCACACTCCAATCCAGAAGGGGGCACGCACAGTAATGCTTTTTAGCCTAACCTATTTTAACCAGCATTAACCACCAATAATCGCAATAAGCTCTGTGTTTTGTTACTTTTGATTAGAAACAAAGTGCCATCTTTCAAATTCTGTCCATTTTATCATGAAATTCAAACAATAAATGCCGTTTTGACGCTTTTTGATGTGGCGTGACAGATCGCTGTATAGGCACCTCAGTTCAAACGGCAGCGCAGAGCGCGAGTGAACACGATCATCCCTTCCTCTTCACTACTACAGAATGAACATGAATGAACATGAAGGTATGTTGAAAGATACAGTACAACTTACTGAAACATATCATATCTCGTGTAATCTCTCAATCAGTGTTTGAACTATGGAAAGATGTCAGTAAAACAGTTTGTAAACAATATGTCATGTAGTATTACATTTACCTCAGAAAAGCCATTCAGTGTCAACAGCTTGTTAGTTCGCTAGAGAAACAAACTGTTTCACTAAATATATGCACTATATTAGCCTATATATTATTTATATTTTACTTAACCTGTTAGTTAATGTAAGGCCTAAATAAATCCGTCATCAAAACAAGTTATGACAGCCACTGTGTAACGTTAAATGATTATATTTCAACAACAAACTAGAGAAACATAAGTTAATGTAAAAACTGCCTTATGTGTAATTTACATGTTTACAATACATTTTTTATTATTATTTAATGATTATATCTAAAATAAATAGCAACTGAATTTAATAATTTGGGCTCTGTTGTTAATTGTAACCTTTATTGTAATGTGCAACTAAAGGCTCCCTAATAGTTTACAGCATTAGCAGAGAAAAGAAAATTTTAATTATAATTGAATAAATTTAAAGACAGAGACACAGTTGGTTCAGTAAAACATTGTTTAATAAAAAAAGAAAAGAAAAAAAAAAGTTTTGTTTTCTCACCCTGCTATACCGACCCGTATCGATATGTATATATATATATATATATATATATATATATACACTACCAGTCAAAAGTTTGTAATCTGTAAGTTTTTTAATGTTTTTAAAAGAAGTTTTGTCTGCTCACCAAGGCTGCATTTATTTAATTAAAAATACAGTAAAAAACAGTAATATTTTGAAATATTATTACAATTTAAAATAAGTAATTTATTCCTGTGATGGCAAAGCATCACTACTCCAGTCTTCACAGTGTCACATGATCCTTCAGAAATCATTCTAATATGCTGATCTGCTGCTCAAGAAACATTTATGATTATTATCAATGTTGAAAACAGTTGTGTACTTTTTTTTTTTCAGGATTCCTTGATGAATAGAAAGTTCAAAAGAACAGCATTTATCTGAAATACAAAGCTTTTGTAACATTCTACACTACCGTTCAAAAGTTTGGGGTCAGTAAGAATTTTTATTTTTATTTTTTTGAAAAGAAATTAAAGAAATTAATACTTTCATTCAGCAAGGATGCATTAAATCGATCAAAAGTGACAGTAAAGACATTTATAATGTTACAAAAGATTATATTTCAAATAAATGCTGTTCTTTTGAACTTTCTATTCATCAAAGAATCCTGAAAAAAAAATATTGTACACAAATATTTTGTACAATTGTACACAATAAATGTTTCTTGAGCAGTAGATCAGCATATTAGAATGATTTCTGAAGGATCATGTGACACTGAAGACTGGAGTAATGATGCTGAAAATTCAGCTTTGATCACAGGAATAAATTACTTTATAAAATATATTCAAACAGAAAACAGTTATTTTAAATTGTAATAATATTTCACAACATTACAGTTTTTACTGCATTTTTAATTAAATAAATGCAGCCTTGGTGAGCAGACGAAACTTCTTTTAAAAACATTAAAAATCTTACAGATTCCAAACTTTTGACCGGTAGTGTATATATATATATATATATATATATTTGTGGAATTTTTTTTTTTTTTTTCAGGAAAGAACAGAATTAGTGTCCCTTTATACTATTGTTCAAAAGTATGGGGATTTCAGAAGATTTTTTATTTCAAATCAACTCTTTTGAACTTTCTATTCTTAGAAGAATCCTTAAAAAATGCATCACAGTTTCCACAAAATTATTAAGCATCACAACATTGATGATAATAAGTAATAAGACTGGAGTAATGCCTGCTGTTATTTGAATATTACTTTATTTATTTGTTTTAAACTGTAATAATACACTTTTACTTTTTTCTTTTTTTTTTTTGTATTGATCAAATAAATGCAGCCTTTGTGAGAATAAAGGTCAATTCACACAGCACAGACAAATGCCAACAAACACCAAAAAACAAGTTGGCCGTTGAATTTAGAATTTTATAAAAAAAATAACTGTCATGTTCACACTGCCCCAACAGACACAGATAAACGCTGATTGAACATGTTCAGTCACATGAAAGCAAACCCCGACCATCGACAACAGATGCCATTTTTCTGTGTGGTGTGAATTGGCCTTAAGAGACTTCTTTAAAAAACATTAAAAAATCTTACCAACCCCAAACTTTTGAACAGTTATGTATGCTTTATTCAAGAGGCTATATCTGTGTTTTTAAAACTCACAGCCACTTTTCACTTCATAAAACATGGAATCTGTCCAGTTCCTTCTGCTTGCTGTTAGCACTGACGCTTCAGCAGCATCTGTGTATTTCTCTGCTACCTGCATTAAAAGCGAATACACGAGCATGCTGGCTCTCGCACTGAGACAGTTATTCACATTCTGTCTGTTGGCAGGTTCCAAACTGAGCGCCACAGGCTTTTATAGGGGATGTAAATAAAAGCCCCACACCAGGCTCTTCACCGGAATACTGTCTGCAGTACTTGAAAGGGGTTTACACAACTTTACTGCTAACAGCAGGAAAGCAACAGACAAACTTTTTCACCAAGAAGCCGTAGAGAGTAAGGAACATTGTCTAACCTTGTAATGGCCCTAAAACATGTTTTAAAGACTTCATATTCATTCACATTATCAAAGCCTAGAAGCTTGGCAAGCCAGTAGCAGATGCTTAAGCCCGTTCAGGCAGAATAAATTATATTTTAGTTATCGACAACACTGTAACGAATGAGTCCTCCTTCAGACATTGACTCTTTGGTGCATGAGTTATAGAGAGATTTGTTCTTGCCAAGGGAAAATCCATGGCAGTGGAGACATTCAAGGGAAGGTAATGGTGCAGAGCCTTCTGAGAACAATTAACGATCAATTCATCAAGGAGCTCATTTAGATGGAAGTCTGAAACCAGACTCTCTTCTAAACCTTGCCAAATGTATGGACTGTGAACCACACTCACACATATTTTTTGTTTGTTTGTTTGTTTTTTGGCTTTATTCTATTATACTGATGATCTTGCCATTTTTTGTTTTTTTTGCTAGAAAATGTTCTTATAAATGAATGTTCATGTAAAGCAGTCAAAATATGGAACACTACACTCTTAAAAAAGGGTTAAATGGAGTTGTATACTTGACTCAATTTTAAACAACCCCTTATGTCAAAAAGGAGAAATGTCTTAAATGTTTGCACAATACTTTTATGTTTAACAGGTTATTTATTTATTTTTCTAGTGATAAAGTATGTTTACAACCTGTAAAAATTAAACTTAAAAATGAATTAAAACAATTTATTTAAAACTAAATCCATAAAATGATCCTATGATGGGAACCCCTAAATTGTTGTATATACCTTTTCTTCTAAGAATGATACCAATCAAAAATTTGGGGTTATTAACCTTTTTAATGTTTAAAAAAGTCTCCTATGCTCATCAGGGCTGAAATTATTTATCAAAAATAAAGTAAAAAGTAAAGTAATACTGTAAAATATTATTACAGTTTAAAATAACTCTTCTATTTAAATATACATTTTTGAATGTATTTTATTCCTGTGATGGCAAAGCTGAATTTTCAGCATCATTACTCCAGTCTTAAGTGTCACATGATCCTTCAGAAATCATTCTGATATGTTGACTTGTTGCTAAAAAAACATTTATATTATTACCAAATGTCAAAAACAGTTTTGCTGTTTCAGATATTTGTAGAAACGGATACGGTTTTGTTTTGTTTTTTTGCACTCACACAGTAGGGATACAGAGATAAAACAAGTAATTTTCGACTATCTCAATGTTTTTTTTTTTGTTTTTTTCCATTAGAGACCCACTGTAAAATAAACAAGCTTTTATTAGGCTCCTGATAGAATTATTTACTGAATATGTAAACATTTTAATGACAGAAAAAGGTGCATCTTTAAGTAAAAATATAATCTCTAAGAAATGTGGGGTTTTATGATCATAATTTTATTCACAACAATATATAATTGACAGGGACTACTGATGTTCAAAAACGTTTAAAGGTAAAATATCAAAGCTTTATGCTAGCAATTTTATCAATAAATGAGCTAAAAAAAAAACAGTTATGACTGCTCTCCTTGTTTTTATGTTATTTCTGTCAAAAAATCTGTCAGCCTTGAAATCACTAAATTAATTAATCCTAATTCAATTAATTCCTCATTTAGGACAAAATCATTAATTAAACACATTGCGAAAGTGTGGCCTGCCAAGCTGTGCAGCTCTGGAGGCTGGTTACTGTGAACAAGATGTGAGAATCAGCTCTACTTACTTTGGATGTCTGATGTCAGGAAGGGAGCGGTCCAGAGCGATATTGTTGCTGACGTAGATGTTGAAGCCGTTTTCTTTGTATACTGAGTCATCACACTCGTCCTCTATGAGCGGGTACGGTTTCCCATGCTCCCCTTTTCCTGAAACAGATGCGGTCTGACATCAGCAACCATGCTGAACACAGCCAGGATGTTGGAAAGGTGAGCATGTGTGTACTAACAATGATACATATCACCACTCCACCACTGTAAGAACTGACAGTTTATTTTATTATTATTATGATTATTATTATTATTTTTTATGACTGAACAGCTGAAGCAGCTTAACCAATGAGCCTGGCATTTTGCTGAATGCTGACCAGACATACTCTAGTATGATGGCTTAACATGCTGACTGAATTGCTAGCTCTGCAGTGTACATTATGGTCTCAGCCACTTTTCACTGTGTCTGCCTGTCACAGTTGATGGAAAACCTACTAATCATTAAAGTAATATTCAAATAAAATTGTCAATTCTGTACTCACCCTCATGTGTTTCTCTTTTCCATACAACAAAAGTGTATAGTAACTACAGCCATAAATTAGTTTTTAAGACTTGAACCAAATGGAGGAATCAGCTTCTTTTATAAGTGAGAAGACCAGAATCTTCAGAATTGTAAAGATAAATTGCAAATATTATTTTAATCCCTCTGCGGAGTGTACTCAAATCATTTAATGCACAGCAAGCCATGGATTATCTCACTTATACAGTACCATGGTCATTTAAAAAATGAGTAATAAAAGTCACGGGGCAGCATTGATATGTTTCCGTGCACCTGAATGTTTCTATGTGTGCGCAGCATTATCTCCGATCTGAGGCCCTGTTTACACCTGGTATTAAGATGCATTTTGGTCGATCGGATCACAACTGGACAATGCTAAAAACAGGTGTAAACGTTTTGACCTTGTCCACTTTTGACCACTTCCAGAGGTAGTCGAAAACAAATTTGACTTTCATAGTGTAAACTCTGTGTCTGTGGTTGAATGTGTTCGAACAACCACAAAAGACCGCCTACTGACTTAATGCATAAACATTCTGGAAAGCACGCTAGCCAGACGGGATTTAAACTTTGTTAGCTGGAGACCCAAGTTTGGTTTGAAGATGAAAAACATACCAAGCACAATGTTCTCTCACCATTCCCGATTTCTAACACACACTCACTCACCGTGTTCGCCATGGTCTTGCAGTTGTCAGAGCAGAAATGAAAACTGATGTTGTCTCTGATCGTATTCATATGAAAATTGCGCAAGCTTATCTTGTCCATTAGATCGCAAGAAACCCATACATTTACCTGCCCATAGACCTTCCCCTTGAAAAAAATCAGGACAGAAGTGGTTGAAAGTGGACAAAAGAGACAGCTTAAAATACCAGGTGTAAACGGGTATGTGTCTCCCTCGTCGTGATCCGATCGACCAAAACACATTTTAATACTAGGTGTAAACAGGGCCTCAAAGTGACGTATGTGTGTGCTTCAATGAAAGCAGCACAGTGATTAAACTGGTGGGAACTACCTGTGCATTAAACAATTTTAATGCACACCTTCCAGCCAATCAAAATGGAGTATTCAGACAGATCATGGTATATACATATTGCCACGTTTGGTTTTGGGTTTTGTTCATGTTCTTGATTTCATGTCTTTTATTTTGTCATTTTATTCATGCAGTTTGTGTCATGCTTCCCTTGCTCCTCGTGTGCTCCCTTTGTCAATGTGTCATGTGCTGATTGGTTGTTTTGGTCATGTGTCCTATGTTCTCATTGGTTCATTGTTGATTATTCACAGGTGTGTCTTGTTTAGTCATTAGTCTCTGTGTGTGTGTGTGTGTGTGTGTGTGTGTATATATATATATATATATATATATATAGATAGATAGATAGATAGATAGATAGCCCTCATGTTTCATTGTTATCTTGTCTAGCTTTGTTCTGTGTAACCTGCTTGTAGGTGAGTCTGGTTCATGGTCAGGTCAGATCAGGTCAGGTCAGGTCAAGTCTCTATTTATCTTTTTTATCTTATTTGTTCATGTTTTTGGATTAAATAAACTACACATGGGTTCACTTCAACTTGCCAGCAGTGGATACGTTACACACACACACACACACATACATTTCCCCCCATTTATTTTATTACATTAGTAGTTTAAATTTTGCTAAACATTTTGAGTCATAAGAGTTTTCATTTTGTGTAAGTTATCCATTTAAAGTCCCCCTGAAATCAAAAACTTTTTTAGCTTTTAGTATTAATAAGTTAGCCTTAAGGCTATGAATAAGCTGGTGTGTTCCAAAACAATGACAAAATTCACACTTAGGAGATATAAGCATTCAAAACGTATAGTCTCTCACTTCAGCTAAAATGGATCACAGATTTTCATGATATCACCAAGCACTTCAGCTTCTCATCAGATCTTCTGTCCAATCAAATGCTCTCTAGAATCTGAAGTCCCGCCCCTCCTACACTATAAACAGACGCTGAAGCTGCAGCTGAAATTTGCTCACACATTTACTAGTTTCTATATGGTGAATAGCACATAGTGCACTATATAGAGGATAGGGAATGATTCAGACAGTGTAAATATGCTTTTCATTAACACCAATGAAGTCCGTTTTCATGTTAGTGTCACGTGAACCGCCGCAGCACGCATACAGTCTGCTCCTCACAGAGCGGATCATATTCGCAAGTCAGCATAGACCACGAAACGTATTGGACCGATTTGAATTCTGCACAGAATACTGTATTTTAAAGCGATAAAGAGGAGATTAGGAAGAGAAACAGTTCCTACAATAAATGAAACGCTATTGGCTATTTTAAAAAAGGGGCAGGCTGTTCGATATATCCCGCCCTGTCTTCCTGTTTCAGTTGAAATTACGTCAACACATTGACGGTGGGCCTTTAAAGTGCTAAAAACAATTCTGAAGCAGTGCACAGCATTTCAGTTTTGAGAAAGCATGAGAATAAGCACTGTAGTAGCAATGTAGGCTGCACAGCACCTTTTCATCAGAAATAATTCTACTTTGAATGCTTTATGCTCTGAGTATAATTAGCTGATCAGTGCCACTAATATTACCCTGAGACCAGCTGCTTGCTTGAAACATTAACCAACATTTTTTTCCTCTCCCGATTGTTTAAATGCCAAATGGATACTGAAATCTACAGTAGCATCCCAAAACAGCTCTCAAACATCTAAGTACCCATCTTATTATCCAACACAGAAGTAAGCTGTTTTCTGTGAATTCCTGTGAATGTGTGACTTCTGATTCATTAGCCGCTATAGAAAAATAGTGCAGTAAACCTTAAAACAATTTGCACAACTATTTAAAATACAAACCAGTGTGTTTATAATTATGACAATACATTAAAGTTTGCAATATCAAGTAGCATAACGAGCTGTTCTGTACAGCTAAAAATAACTGGAAGCCGACACCGGAGGCCAGACATATTCAATTTACAAATGTCTGTGTCTGCTTTTATGTTAAAAATAATTTGGCTTTAAAACAGGCTATTTTATTTGTCATCAGTGTAAGCACCAATTGTTTCCTTTGCTATATAATTTTTTTATAAGTGTAGTTTTTAATTTACTTGGAACCAATTCATTGACATAAATTAATATTTCATATCGAACGCAAACGGTCTTACTACAGTGAGCTGATAGCAATATTCTCTCATCTACCTGCACGGTTGATTTTATTCTGATCAAAATGTCAATTACTTCTCATGCTGCTGCTTTAACCATAACTTCATAACTGAAAATAAGATATTTATACAGGGGGTATTGGTTTTTCCAACATTCTAACTTTGATTTTCATAGTCCTCTGGGGATTTTTTTTCATGACAGGCTGAAGTCAAAACCAAACCACCATCCTATCAGTGTAATTAATGCATTCCGACAGATCTTTTGTCTGATCTCTCGCTGAGAACAGAAAATACAATGCAAGAGATCCTCTTTGATGTGCAAAAAATAGAAAGCATAGAACATTTCCAAAACAAAACAACACATAAGGGGGTCTTTGTCTTTTTGTCAAATGGATCTATAGATATTTTCAGAATTTGATGTCACCTGACAAACAAACAAACAAAAACAAAAATAATCAAAGGCACACAACTCAGATTTTAACAAACAATTATTCACAGATTCCGATACCTATACCGATATTTGTCACTTGCTCTTTTATTTGAAATTTTGTCATTAAAATAGATAGTGTTTTGATCATGTTTTAAATTAGCAAAGTTCAAAAATGCATGCATCAAGTTATATATCTAGTTCTGCATCATCAAATAATTTCTAATGAACATGGATTGGATCCATTTAACATTCAGCAGGCCAACATAAATACATAAATACAACAGAACAAAGATACAAATGAAATAAACTGTGCTTTTTAGGTAGGTTTAACAGTAGTTTTCAGAGAAAAGAAATAAAGTAAACAAATGTAAAATAACACTGCATATTCTTCACTGTATAAATTAAATACATATTAATCCTTATTAAAGTTACAAAAGTTATTTAGTCAAGAGTAGTGAGTGATTTTTTGTCTTTTGCTGTCACTTTAAGAGCAGCACGGATCTAATATACTGTTACAAAAGTGTTTTATTTATCAGCTGTTTATATTCATTTTAAGACATAACCGACTATGTTTACAAGGATACTCACCAAGACAGCCACTTTGATGTAATTTTGTGTGAATTAGAAGAAGCAAAAGATAACTCCATTCAATATTCATGCACTGTCTGAGACGCTGCTTTCCGGGCGCACGATATGATTATGTGCGAACTTCTCAGCGAGTAGATTTGAGCTCTCTTTCACATCTTCTTGCACTTGAATATTTAAATTTTCAAGACTTAAAACCACATGCAAAGAATAAAATTTCGCGAAGATGCAGCACACTAGCCAATTAGGACAGTGCAACAGACATTATACAGCTCAATGCCTTAATGTAGTTAATTAATAAACCATCAGCCTTTTCCATGCTACAGCCAAAATGCAGATGGTTGTAAATTGATCAAAAATCTGCCAATAAAAATCGGTGGCTGATACATCGGTGCATCTCTATTATAAACGTGTGTGTATATATACTGTGTATATATATAAACCTTATTCATTTAATGCATCCCTTAGTCCATTTCAGCACAAAGTCATCTCCCTGTGACATGTGCATAATTACAATAACCTCACACCCACTCCTCTGGCATTTTCTGGCTTGATAACAGAGTTAAACAGAACATTTAAATCATAATGCAAAATTACAGATTTTAATACTCCTACGCACAAGCTCTCAGTGTGTACACGTGTTTGCCTCTTAAAAGCATTGTACAACAGCTCCATGCAGAGTTTATTATTGTTATCAGAACTTTTGGGGAAAAGCTTCAGAAAGCATTGTGGGTTTGATTACTGACAGGCAGTGTGCATAACAGAAGCAAACGTTTTTTTTTTTTTTCAGCTAGTGTAATTGCACATCGAGCATTATATCTGATAAATACAGTTTCTGCACTAGATTAGCTAGACCTCTGTTCTGTGTCTACTCACAAATTTCATAATGAGATGTAACCTATATATAAATGCAATTTTACACACCAGGGTCTCCACACTTAAAGACCCCCTGTGGTGAAAATCGAGTTTTTAATGTTGTTTATATGTCTACGTGGTGTTTTTTATATGCTTTAAGACAAACCATATGCAAATTCATATGTCATTGCTGAGTATTTTTTTTACTTAAAACTGCAGTGAAAAAAAGACAGTCTTAAACCCACGCTTTGAAATCGCTGGTGGCTGTGACGTCATAAACTACCTTGTAACCAATCACGTCAACGTGCCGGCAGGCTTTAGTATATCATTAACAGCGAACTAGCAGGGGAGTCTTGAGAGAAGCCAGGTTATCCTGGTATATTTTTCTGTTCATATGAAAAATCGTGTAGATGTTGTATCGTGTAGGTGCATGATGTATATTACGATGTTATGATAAACTATATGCCTTTTTCCACTGACGTTCTAAGTGGTTAAAGCATTTGTAAGGATACTGATTGTTGGAAGGCAGAGGACTGACTCTGACATGGCTAACGGGAACATGGTTTGTGTAACATTAGGAACAGATTATTAGCTGTTTGATAACACAGTCAAGCAAAAGGCTAATCATATTAATTACCGTCATGTGTCCTATGTTGTAAAGAGCGATACCATCGTGCAGCGTTTACCTCAGCAAGTTGACTGAGTGGAACTCGGAGCTCGTGCGAGTGAGTGGAGGTGGGGCTAATTTGCATATTCAATGGCTATGTTTACATGCACCCAAATAATCCATTTGTAATCATATTGACGGCTCAATCAGATTGAAAAACGTTCATGTAAACACCTTAATCAATCCGATTAAGCTCGATCTGAATGAAATTTCGATCGGATTGGAAGGGGTGGTTTATTCCTTTTCTAATCCGTTCCAACAGCAAAAAATGACCATGTAAATGCTCCGACTACTTTCTCAATCGTATTCAGAAGTCTCTGGGGCACATGCGCAGTGCAATGTTGACACGCATTACGCAGTGCGCAAGTTCACGTTCACGTCTTTAGTTGTAAAGATTTATGAATGTTTATGATAACAGGGCAAAAATAATGATGAGCTCTGTTGGTGTCACGTCCATGGTCTCCGCAAGTGTGATTGATATGATGTCCCACGCAGAGCGCGTGCGAAAAAGTTTTAATCGGAATGTATATAAAACACATATAAACGGATATTTGAATCAGATTACAATGTTTAGAGTGCATGTAAACAGATCTGCAATCGGATTCAATTCATTCGGATTGACGAAAATTGGTGCATGTAAACATAGCCATTGATCTGCGTATGTGTGTACACATTATGAGGAGTCACAGGTAAAGCACACATCGTTGATCATCTCCACATATTAAGGTCTGGGTAGACTAGATAGTAAGCAAACAATCAGTTCTCGTAATCAACGCGCTGGATGCAGGAGAAAAGGGCAGTAATAAAGATCTGAGCAACTTTGACAAAGGCCAAATTTCAAGGCGACTGGGTCAGAGTATTTCTGAAATGGCTAGGCTTGTGGGTTGTTCCCAGTCAGCAGTGGTAAGAATTTACCAACAGTGGTCCGAGGAGGGACAAACCACAAACCGGTTGCATGGTGTTGGGTGCCCAAGACTCATCGATGCACAAAAGCAATGAAGGCAATCCCGTCTGGTCCGAGCCAACAGAAATCATATGGACAGGCGTGTACGTGTGCGCCTTTTACTTGGGGAATCAATGGCACCATGATGCACTGTGGGACAACGACAAGCAATGGGCAATGTTCTACTGGGAAAACCTGGGTCCGGCCATTCATGTGGACGTAAACTGACACTTGCCACCACCTACCTAAACACTGTTGCAGACCATGTCAATAGTGTTCCCTGGTGGAACTGGCCTCTTTCAGCAGGATAATGCCTCCTGCCAGACTGCACATATTGTTCAAGAGTGGTTTAAGGAACATGATTAAGAGTTCAAGGTGTTGCCTTGGCCTCCAAATTCCCCAGATCTCAATCTAATTGAGCATCTGTGGGATGTGCTGGACCAACAAGTTTGATCCATTGCGGCTCCACCTCACAACCTATGTGTATGTTTTAGCAGTAATCTACAGTATCTCACAGAAGTGAGTACACCCCTCACATTTTTGTAAATATTTTATTGTATCTTTTCATGTGACAACACTGAAGAAATGACACTTTGCTACAATGTAAAGTAGTGAGTGTACAGCTTGTATAACAGTGTAAATTTGCTGTCCCTTCAAAATAACTCAACGCACAGCTATTAATGTCTAAACCGCTGGCCACAAAAGTGAGTACACCTCTAAGTGAAAATGTCGAAATTGGGCCCAAAGTGTCAATATTTTGTTTTCAGCACTGCCTTAACCCTCTTGGGCATAGAGTTCACCAGAGCTTCACAGGTGCTTCCATGACGACATCACAGTGCTGGTGGATGTTAGAGACCTTGCGCTCCTCCACCTTCCGTTTGAGGATGCCCCACAGATGCTCAATAGGGTTTAGGTCTGGAGACATGCTTGGCCAGTCCATCACCTTTACCCTCAGCTTCTTTAGCAAGGCAGTGGTCGCTTGACACCATCTGAACCAAATAACCACACACGCTTGACACCATCTGAACCAAATAAGTTTATCTTGGTCTCATCAGACCACAGAACATGGTTCCAGTAATCCATGTCCTTGTCCTTAGTCCTTGTCCATGTCCTTAGTCTGCTTGTCTTCTTGTTGCGGGCTTTCTTGTGCATCATCTTTAGAAGAGGCTTCCTTCTGGGACGACAGCCATGCAGACCAATTTGATGCAGTGTGCGGCGTATGGTCTGAGCACTGACAGGCTGACCCCCCACCCCTTCATCCTCTGCAGCAATGCTGGTAGCATTCATACGTCTATTTCCCAAACACAACCTCTGGATATGACGCTGAGCACATGCATTCAACTTCTTTAGTCGACCATGGCAAGGCCTGCTCTGAATGGAACCTGTCCTGTTAAACCGCTGTGTGGTCTTGGCCACCGTGCTGCAGCTCAGTTTCAGGGTCTTGGCAATCTTCTTATAGCCTACGCCATCTTTATGTAGAGCAACAATTCTTTTTTTCAGATCCTCAGAGAGTTCTTTGCCATGAGGTGCCATGTTGAACTTCCAGTGACCAGTATGAGAGAGTGAGAGCGATGACACCAAATTTAATACACCTGCTCCCCATTCACACCTGAGACCTTGTAACACTAACGAGTCTCATGACACCGGGGAGAGAAAATGGCTAATTGGGCCCAATTTGGAAATTTTTACTTAGGGGTGTACTCACTTTTGTCTCCAGCGGTTTAGACATTAATGGCTGTGTGTTGAGTTATTTTGAGGGGACAGCAAATTTACACTGTTATACAAGCTGTACACTCACTACTTTACATTGTAGCAAAGTGTCATTTCTTCAGTATTGTCACATGATAAAACATTTACAAAAATGTGAGGGGTGTACTCACTTCTGTGAGATATTGTAAATAAATAAATACAATTTTGACAGCTTTAATACTCAGATCCCCACCCTAACTTGCATTGTAATTTGTTGGCCCAGTCCAAATGGTTCAGGAAAGATCCATTACTTTTCTCTGGCATTCATGTACTACCATCTCCAATGAGCTAGATTCATGAAAAAATAGCGGGTGGCTTTTTATAATAGAGGCTGCTATCATAAGATTTGTCACAACAGATGGTGTTCACTGAAAGCCCTCTGATAGAATAGTGCAGCATGCTCCAACGTGATGGGTCAACACAGAACAGTTGGGCCGAGTGGGCCATATGCAGAAGGACGTGGTCCTGCCTACAGGCGCCAGAAAAGCCATACTCCCTCTAATCTGACAAATCTCCCTGCCTAATACAGTGACTTTCTTTTTATTCCAAAAAGGCTATAAAACAAGCCTCTTTCTGGGGACCTTTTTCATATATATTAATCTGCAGCCAAGGAACTTTCACCTCAAGGACACAATTATTTGCTTTCCTGAGCACTTTCATTAAGAATTAGGGATTTAAGAGTATTTTTAATTGTCTGCAGTTGAAAATCATTTCTAATGTAAAAGCACAGTAATGAGAAAATTCATTCACCCAAAAGGAAATGCAGGCATTTAATAGGCATTTGAAGGTATGCGAGGCGCTAAAGCAACACAATAACATTTATATTAAAAGGTACATCATGTGAATTTTATGGACGCATATGCATATGAGTCTGGTGTTACTGCTGGCACAATACCAACATTAACTATCCATGTCAGTTATTGACTTATTTATAGTTGAAACTGTAAACAAGCCTAAGAATTAGGCAAATCAAATTGTGCTTAGCTAAAAACATATCCTATCAAGCACCTTGGGTCATCCTTGAAAACCGGACGAAAATCGCTAGATAAAATAAACACCAAAGTAAGCACCTTGACAGCCATTTATATCCTTAACTGCCGAGGACATAATGCAGCTAAAATTTAACACAGCAAAAAGACACCCTTACATTATTAACCAGCCGTAAATTCAGATGGATCAATAAAGTCACTTTAGCCTCGGGGGCAACCAGGTGATTTACAGAGACAGCTTGGCAGGGATTCTAAAATAATGTCTTACCCTAAATGAAAGTCATAAAGAAAACGTCATCATCATCAAATCATCCCTCTTTAGTCTGGTTGATGTCCTTTATGCTGTGATAATGTAAAGTTTGCATATGCTTTGAAAGGAACAAGTATCAATTATAAGAAAGAAAAGGTCTAATCTAAAATATTCAGTGGATTTAGCATGCATACCAACACGTTGTTCGTCTTTCCTGATGCTCTCGTTGTCATGCCAGTCTCTTCTTCTCAAACCGTCCGTCCAGGTATAAATGTGACCATCATTTAAGCCCAGTGGAAAGCCCTGTGGAGAAAGAGAAATATTTTGAAGTAAGATACACAAAAAAATAAATAAACAAATAAATAAAATAAAAAAGGTTCTTTATTGGCATCGATGGTTCCATGAAAAACCTTTACCATCCATGGAACCTTTCCATTGGACAAAAGATTCTATATAGTGGAAAAGGGTTCTTTAGATTATAAAAATGTTTTTCACTCTGGTTCTTTAAAGAACTGTTAAGTAAAAGGTTCTTTGAGGAACCAAAAATGGTTCTTTTATAGCATCACTTCAAAAACCCTCTTTTGGAACCTTTATTTTTAAGAGTGTTTAATAATATTCAGATAAAATTTCATTTTTTTTTTTTTTTTTTTGGAAACTTCCACACAGAATGCATCTCAAAAGATCAAGTTAAATCAAGTTAGATCTCAAATACATAAAAAATTCAATGAAAAACAACAACAATATCATTATGAGAGATAATTTAACTTCTAATTTAACTTCATATTCAAGAACTCTCCGAGATAACTTTCACACCTAAATTGTCCAATAATGCAATGATTAAAACTTCAATCATAGCTTTTGTTTGAACACACATTCAATCGGCTGAAATAACTGTAGCCAGCAACTTAGATAACCAGAGAGCTTTCCAATCTGATCCATAAACGTTATACAAAAGATTTCAGCCAAAGGCAAAATTCTCCTTTAGATTTAATCATCTGCACGAAAAATCATGGTTTACTTATGTTTATATGCATGTGTCTGCGTTGTGTGGGGTGCAACCCATAATCTTTTTAGTAATCGCACATGCACAATGCGTATTTGCCATCCTGGTTGGACATCCATCTGGGATTTCTCAAACCCGGGAGAGCAGAATTGGTGCCAACCATCAATTCCATTATGCCAGAACAGCATGTCACATTTTTGCCTGGTGGATTTTTCTAATTTGGGAATGAAAAAGCATCTCAAAATGATCATGCGGAATGGTAAGAGGTGTGCAGTGGACAGCGCCTGTTTAAGTGCAGCTATGCACTTCTCTGTTGTTCCGACGCCTCTTCTATTTGAGCAATAGGCGTTTGCAGGATGTAAAAAGTGGAGCTCTAGAAGGTCTAAGAGGCCCCATTTGATCTACAATTTAGCCATTCTCACAGATAGACCCCTGATAACAGCTCTTTTCACTGGCAGCAGGTGCTAATGCACTAGCACTAGCATGAATGGTTTTGATGAAAGCTCTGAGAGGAGGATTCAGGATGCCATGCTTCAAACATACATGCGGAATAAGTCTACATGCCTTTTAGTGCTTTGTCTTTGCGCAAGCATCACCATGGAAATGTTTCAGGTAAGCAAATTGGAAATGACAGAGGCTATTCACTGAAAATTAATCCAGTGAAAAAGACACAGAGATTTTTAGGGAAATGATTTAGAGTGCTACTTAGCAGAGTGGATTATGGGAGGCAGGTGCTTGGATTCCAGTAGCAGCTCTGAGGATTTGGGCGGCTTTTTTCCACTGTGTTTGTGAATAATTTAAAAAACAAAAGCATTGCTTTATTAAGGCCTCGGAGAGTTTCTGAGAAAAAAAAAAATAGAACGCAAGCACATTCGAGCTTGGCAAAGGGGAATTTCACTAGAAGAATGTGACATCGACTTGACAATCTCAAAAAGAGAACTGCTGGCAGCAATGTTGGATATCACTCACCCAGAGGAACACAGAGGCTTCTGATGGCAAGACTTTGTGGCGGAGCACAGGTGGAGCTTGCTGAGGTTATTAATGTAATGGTTGATTTAAGTTTGCTGTGAGTAATTTACATGTAGGCCTTGTCCCAAATGACACCCTCAGCCCTTGAGGTTCTTCCTCTGAGTCCACAGTAAATGGTAAATCAATGCAGCATAAACTCTCAGGTTGTAGTCTGCTAAGCGTAAAGTGGCGAAAAATGTGCATATACATGATGAATTTTTTTTAAAGCTCATTGTTGACAAAAAAGGGGAAAAACAATACTGCATGATATTAGTTATATATCCACTAACAATGTTTTTTCAAAAATACAAATCTAGAAAAATATATATATATATATATATATGATTCAAGAAAATCAATCATAGTCAATAGTGTGTCACAGATTGGCCTACCTGAGCTAATGATGTTTTCAAATTAGATGTAATTTTTATCAGAGTAAAATTAACTAAACTATAATATAACTAATGGTGAGTAATTTTAAGTCAAATGACCATAATATATATATATATATATATATATATATATACACACACACATACATAAAACTTATAACAGGTTATGAAACAAAGTCTCAAATTTAAAATTGTCATTTTAAAGAAATTTAAACAATAAATACCATTTTGTGGCTCTTTAATGTGTCGTGACAGATCGCTGTAGTGCCTCAGTTCAAGCGGCTCGTGAACCGATCATCTCTTCCTACTAGTTCATTTATAGCATCAAATAAATATGAATGAACATCATAAGGAATGTTGTTTCAACCGCGGAAAGATGTCAGTACACACCATTTTTCAAGTTCAAGTCCACCGACGTTAATCTACTCCCCTGACTACTTTGTGGGACAAAATGGCGGATTTGGTATTATGATTGGTTAGATAGCCTGTCAATCAAACCCCTGGCGAAGGGTCAATTGGTTAAAGTTGGTTTTTGAAAAGTAACAATTGACAGATGTAAACATACAGTAAGAATATGGCTAAAACCTGAGAAAAGCTGAAGGCCTCCAATTTTGCTTTTACAAAAGGACAGTATTCAGTTACATTCTTCATTTATGATGGCCTAGATCTGCCGCTGTAGGAAGCTGTCTGTCCTCAAGAACTAGACATATTAAAAACATAATAAAAGACACTGGACGTAGACAACAGCAAAGCAATCCAGTGTTTCCAATTTTCTTCTTGTGTTCCAAAACAGTGAGGTTAGCAGCAATTTCCCTGACACAGAATAGCTTTGAAAATATGCAAAGAATATTTCAAAAGCATTTTAAAGAAGAAATTGACTATTTTAAATATAATATATAGTGGCTTCATACACCCACATTTAAGAATCCAGTTAAAGTTAAAAATCTGAGATTGTTTGGGTCGCATGGTAGATTCTAATAAAATGTGTTAAATAAAAATTCGACAATATTGAAAACTATTAATCATGCTAAATATATAGATCATAAAATCCCTTTCTTTTTTTCTTTCTTTCTTTCTTTCTTTCTCTTTCTCTTCCTCTTTCTATTCTGGATGTTATTTATTCTCTTAACAAATTTGAGATTTGACAAAGATGTGTGGAAGGCATCAGTGAAAGTAATTCAGATTACAGTAAAAGTACTCAGAATGCAAGTCTGCTGAACGTCTCTCTTTTCCCATTTTGCCACACAGGAGTTTTCTGGCAGGCCATCAAGTCCTGCTTTCTCACATTGATTACAGTAAATTTAGCAATTACTGACTCTGCCCAGACTGAAGTGGGGTGGCTCACGGCACAATGTGCTGCCTAATTAAAAGTGGTCAACAAAGCGCGGTGGTGGATGCCGCCTTCAAAAGCATCACTGCCTTCAATATCTAATTCATGTTGTAGCTCCAAAACAGAACCATGTAGGAGGAGTGTCACTGTTCCCCCATCAAACCCAAGAGACAGGGAAGAAATAACAGAGAACACAGCTTTTTGAAACTGATTTTGCTCACAATTGTGAATTAAATTTCTGTTTTTAGTTATTTTTATTAAAATATTAACCAACAGTAATCTGTGTAGGGCCACACAATTAATTGAATAGTCAAGATTACAATAAGAGCTGCATGACTAATCATGAAAAGTGACAGAATTCTATTTAGGTCTACATTGCTATAGTTTACAATATATAGATTATTAAAAATCAGTAAAAAAAAAAAATGTGAGTGTAACCAATTACAGACATACCCATTGCTCATATGTTCATATGTTTTGGCGATAAAAAATACTTCAGTAACAGGTTATTGTTTGTTTGTTTGTTTGGGGGGGTAGCCTACATAAAGATGGCATGAATTTGTCTCACATAAATTAAGTACTTTAATGTAAACCAGGGCTCTACGCTAACATTTTTCTTTAGGGGCACTTAAAGAAATAAAATTTTATTTTAATAAAAACAATTTAGGAGCACTTTCTGATCAATAACAGACACTAACTTTCCCATTGCAGGGCGATATTTGCCCCTTTAAACTAATTTCCACGGGCATTTTTACCATTACAATTTTAACCATAATTTTTTTTCTAATTTTATTAAATGTATGCATCAGATTTCATCAATTTCTTAAATTAAAATAGAAAATTTGTTTTTAAATGTTAAAAAAATTCAGTTAGAACAATAAGACTCAATGTTACCTCTCAAAATAAATCATCAAAAAAATCAATCTTTGCACTGCAGAAATGGCACGAAGCTCCCCCCGAAGTGGTATTATTTAGACACATTTACATAGACTGCTTAATGAAGCTTATTGGTAAATAATGTTGTACGAATGTTTTTGAATATAATTTTTTGAATTTAGAAATATGTAAAAAATTAAACTTTAAAAGTTTGATATTTTAAGTAAAACAGTGTATGTAAAGTGTAAATATGAAAATAAATGTATTTACATTTACCGCCAGTAGGTGGCGGTAAATCTTAATGTGCGAGTCATTCAGTCGTTGAAAACGCACGTTCATTCAGGAATCGCCGTTGCTTAGAGATGCGCAACAGTTCTGGTGTGGCTTTGTTTGAAACTGTTTTCACGAAATAGAGCAAAAACTGACATTATTGTGTCTAATGTTAAATCACTTAATATCAACTTGTTTACTGGACTTCAATAAGATTAGTAAGTATCACATTTGCAATCATGCCAATACTTGGAGAAACAGGAGTAGCCTATACTCGTGTGATATTACGTAGGCTAACTAACTTGCTGAGATCGTATATATTCATGAGAAACGATCATGTCACTCGCACCAGCGCGGCTAAATATTTTTTCACACTCGCACGCAGTTACTTTCAGCGCAAATGCGAGCGAAATGCTCGCACTGTAGAGCCCTGCAAATGCTAATAAACCAGTGACCAGTGCCTGTTTTCAAAAAGTCATACAGATTTGGAACAAAATAAGGGTGAGTGATTTATGACAGATTATTGATTTTTGTATGACTCTACAGCTACTAACTACAATTGGACAAGTAATAATGTTACCACATTACCAAATGAGAAGTTTGATACAGTGAAGAAGGAGAAGCCTCCAAACAGACTGGAAGTCTGGTTATTAAAGCCAAAGCCATCTGAAAGAGACTTGAGGAGAAACAGAATGGAATTTGGTATAAACAATGAAGTATAAAAGGAAAGCATCTGTATAGTCAATATGCACTCTCTATTGAGGTGTGCGAGGTAAAGAAGGCCTTTATTTCCACCCTACATTTGGCGAGCTTGTTCTCCCTGCAATTCTTTGCTGTTTTTCCCCTCCCTTTTCTCATCACCCTTTCACTTTTTTTTCTATAGATAAGCAAGCAGATGTTTTGTACACTGCCAGCCCCACTATCTAATTATGTCGTTTAGCAGCGCTGTCCAAAATCCCTATTGCCGGAGCTCTTTTTCACAGCTTCCTCCTCAGAGCCGGTTTTCAATGTCCTAAGTCCTGTCTGTCAGCCGCGGCTCCTCTGCTGGTATTGTGATTGCTGGTGCTAGCTGCGCTTTGTTTGTTAAAAAGAATCCTTCTCTGAATGGCCTACAGTAGGCGTCAGCTGAGGTGAGACTGAACTAAGCGAGGATCCATAAACAGGCGCTGCTGATGAGGACAAGGACGGTTTAAATTAGCCTTTTGTGCAGCTGTCAGGAGCTATTTGATCAAGCTGGCCGACATTTGCGAGCGAATGCGTATATGTATTAGTGTCAGAAGGGCGCGTATATAAACATCACATACAGTCAAGACATGAGTCCAAGTCTCATCAAAAGTGTCAAAGTAACATGTTCTATTATGCATTGGAATTTCAGTTCTCCGAGGATGTTTCTAAGGGATGAGAACAATAGTAACAAAAGAAGAACTATCGACCTAATAACATTGAACGTCCACTCCAGGATACATCATTATCTGAGAATGCAGGATCATCTCCTGTAGGTGCAGCTAATGAGAACATCTGCACATCAGAGCATTGCTTCACATCACAAATGGAACATAGTGCCGGCTGCAACCGTTCGACCCGTGTTGAGTTCAAACGATTGCAGGAAAAAGACACATCCATCAGAGCAGGAACCATTGTGTTCTGATCAACCACATCATTTGACCTGTGTCTGGTGCAGAAGATCAGAGAGCACATCTCATGCACCTGTGAAATAAATAAGCCCCATGACAATGATGCACACAAAGATGATGGCAATAATGGAAATGTCTGTCGAATTTTACATCGGTTCTGTTTATAGTCATAAATAGGTCATGAACAGGCTGAATGATGTCAGTCTGTAAGAGCCAGAGCTTCAGTAATTATGTATAAGTGTTCTTCAGAAAAAGCTCTTGGGCAAAATAATTCATAATTTTAAGATCAGTAAGATTTTTAATGTTTTTAAAAGAAGTCTCTTATGCTCATCAAGGCTTCTTGATGAGCCTTGATGAGCATAAAAAAACAAAACAAAACAAACAAAAAAAAAAAACAGGAATATTGTAAAATATTATTACATTTTCTATTTGGAAATATTTTAAAATGTAATTTATTCTTGTGTTAATCAGCATATTAATGATTTCTGAAGGATCATGTGACACTGAAGACTGGAGTAATGGGGTCACAAACTTTTGAATGGTAGTGTATATATATATATATATATATATATATATATATATATATATATATATATATATATATATACACTACCAGTCAAAAATTTGGAATCGGTAAGATTTTTAATGTTTTTAAAAGAAGTTTCGTCTGCTCACCAAGGCTGCATTTATTTAATTAAAAATACAGTAAAAACAGTAATATTGTGAAATATTATTACAATTTAAAATAACTGTTTTCTGTTTGAATATATTTTATAAAGTAATTTATTCCTGTGATCAAAGCTGAATTTTCAGCATCATTACTCCAGTCTTCAGTGTCACATGATCCTTCAGAAATCATTCTAATATGCTGATCTGCTGCTCAAGAAACATTTATTGTGTACAATTGTAAAAATATATATATATATATATATATATATATATATATTTTTTTTTTTTTTTTTTTCCCTCAGGATTCTTTGATGAATAGAAAGTTCAAAAGAACAGCATTTATTTGAAATATAATCTTTTGTAACATTATAAATGTCTTTGATCGATTTAATGCATCCTTGCTGAATTAAAGTATTAATTTCTTTCATTTCTTTTCAAAAAAATAAAAATAAAAATTCTTACTGACCCCAATCTTTTGAACGGTAAAGACATTTATAATGTTACAAAAGCTTTGTATTTCAGATAAATGCTGTTCTTTTGAACTTTCTATTCATCAAGGAATCCTGAAAAAAGTACACAACTGTTTTCAACATTGATAATAATCATAAATGTTTCTTGAACAGCAAATCATCATATTAGAATGATTTCTGAAGGAACATGTGACACTGAAGACTGGAGTAATGATGCTGAAAATTCAGCTTTGATCACAGGAATAAATTACTTTATAAAATATATTCAAACAGAAAACAGTTAAACTTCTTTTAAAAACTTTTGACCGGTAGTGTATATATATATATATATATATATATATATATATATATATGCCAGAGTCAACTAGCATAACACACACACACACACACGCACACACACACACACACACACACACACACACAAACACAAACATTATATATATTTCATACACCTGTTTTGCAAAGCCATTAGGGTGAAATTCTCAAAACAATAACACAATAAACAACCTTTTGTAGCCTAACTGAATGGTTTTCAAACTGGGGTCTGAGGCAGAATATTTATTGTGAAAACTCTATTAAAAAAAGAAATGAAATTGAAATGAACATATTTCCAACAGCCATTTCAGACAGATAATAATTCATCCAACTGTACGGATAACAGTTTCCATTTAATAATATAATAAGTATACAATACCATTCTAAAGTTTGGGGTATGTACAATTAAAAAATAATACTAATTTATTCAGCAAATTGATCAAAAAGTAACAAGTGACAGTATACATTAAAAGATATACTTACAAAATAAAAAGATTTCCATTTAAAAAATGAAAGATTTTGAACTTGCTATCCATCAAAGAATCCTGAAAAAAAATATTTCATGGTTTCCACAAAAACATTAAGCAGCACAAATTCTGTTTTCAACATCCTTAATAATAAGAAATGTTTCTTGAGCACAAGCTTTGCCATCAAAGGAATAATGGCTTTTCAAAACATAATAAAACAGAAAACAGTTATTTTAAACTGTAGTAGTATTACACAATATTACTATTTTACTGTACTTTTGATCAAATAAATGCAGCCTGAGTGAGCATAAGAGACTTCTTTCAAAAACATTAATAAAAATCCTACTGACCCTAAGCTTTTGAACGGTACTGTTTTAAAATGCAAAAATTAGAGTGCAAAAACTGAAGAATTGGTCTAATGGATATTCAGGGCTTCTGTGTGTAGGAGAAACGGTGCTGTGAAATACAGTGATGCTCCAAAAGTCACATGCTGCTGAGTTTGGTATTTACATTAACCTCCAGTGCCCTGTAGGGAGAGGGAGTCCAGATCTGATACTGTTCAGCATGAGCAACATCCACCTCCTCTGGAGAGAGATTAAACATCTGCTGAAATTACAGGAGAGCATAGAGACAGCCACTGTGATTATCACACACACACCTAGCTCACATTATTCAATTTCTGAAACATTCCTGATGGTCACAGCGTGTCTGTAACTTGATTAATTCCAGGGCTTTTAAACTTTATTTCTTTTTATGACTCTATTCATTTGGGCAGGACTCATTTACCCAAGATCATCCTCATGAAATTAGAAACTCTTAAATATCTTTTTCTCTCCTCTGTGGCACTTTCTCTCTCTCACTTTCTTTGTTACTCTGTCTCTTTGAAGAGCTTCCACATTACTTTCAAATACTGTTCTAACCCTCTATAAGGGGGAGATTAGAGACGGTAATACCTATATTGAAGAACTGGAAACAAGGAGGATTTTATGAATTTATGAAACCACAGAAAACAATCTGTACTAAGAGTAAGATAAAAGTATAGAATTTATTCTCTGGCTCCACCACACATACACACACACACACACACACACACACTGCATGAGCTGTTCACAAACTGTCTGATACATACAACAGAGAAAAACAGCAAGTGTTGGCTGAAATTTGTTGCTGGAATCTAAACAAATCTAATGTATACTCTAATGTTCAAATGTTTGGGGTTGGTAAGATATTTTGTAAGAAAAATGTAATAAGTCTTTTATGCTCACCAAGGCTTTATTTGATGAAAAATACAGTAAAACCAGTAATATTGTGACATATAATTTAAAATAACTTTTCTATTTTAATATATTTTAAAATGTAATTTATTCCTTTGATGGCAAAGCTGAATTTACAGCAGCCATTACTCCAGTATTCAGTGTCACATGATCCTTCAGAAATCATTCTGATTTAGAACATTGTACATGTCTTTACTGTCACTTTTCAAATTAATTCTATTTAAAGAGTTAGTTCACCCAACAATGAAAATTCTGTCATTAATTACTCACCCTCATGTCGTTCCACACCCGTAAGACCTTCATTCATCTTCGGAACACAAATTAAGATATTTTTGATAAAATCCGATGGCTCGGTAAGGCCTCCATTGCCAGCAAGACAATTAACACTATAGTAACACTTTACAATACGGGTGCACTAATATGCATTAATTCATGCTTAACTAATGCACAGATAGTCATGAGTTAATGTATGACTCATGAAGAACTAAACCATTAATTGATGATTACTGCATCAGAAACTAATAAAGAGTCTATATTATTAATAGATTAAGTAATATATGAATTGTTATTAATTTAATGTGTCATAATGTATTAATTCCTTAATAACATATTTTATTTACTAATAGTGTAAATTAATGTGTTAATTACCACAATGGGTTGAAGCTATGTATTTCCAATTCAAATAGTCTGCTTTAATTAATCATTAGCTAATGATTTGCAGATGTATCATTATGTTATGACTTTACTTGTTGAGGCACATGACTATTAACTAATTGTAAAGTAATATGTCATTATGGTTTTGACATCCACAACATTCTACAACCGGGATTCCACTGTACCAGATTAACAGCTGCATCCAGAACCTTGTTGTTCATGGTGTATGAATATATCAGGTTAAGCTTGAGGTCTAGGATTCAAAGGCAGAACACTGAGAATGTGGAGGGGCACTGCTATTTCGTAACACTGTGTAAAAACTGGACAAAGACAATAGAACCCATTTTAATCAGTGATAGTGACACTACACTGGATGCGGCACAACGCAACGCAACACAATAAAATTCTACTTCTGTTATGAAGGACAAATGGACTTGTTATGTCCAGTGTAAACAGCTGTTCCGGTTTAAACACAGTGTAACAGCAGTCAGTAGTTCAGATTCTGGTGTGCTGATAAATATCAGTATATGTGTGTGTATCAGTACATGTATGTGTGTAGCCACATTCTCTGACATCACATTCACTGCATGTGCAACTTTCAAAACCCATAAATGACATATTACTTAACAATTAGTTAATAGTCATGTGCCTAAACAAGTAGTCGTAACATAATCATACGTTTACAAATCATTAGTGATTAATTAAAGCAGAAGTTTAAATACATGGCTTTTACCAATTGTGGTAATTAACGCGTTAATTTACACTTTTAGTTAATACAATATGTTATTAAGGTATTAATACATTATGACACATTTAATTAATAACAATTCATATATTACTTAATCTATTAATCATATAGACTCTTTATTAGTTGCTGATGCAGTAACCATTAATTAATGGTTAAGTTCTTCATAACTCATGATTATCTGTGCATTAGTTAAGCATGAATTAATACATATTAGTGCACCTATATTGTAAACTGTTACCAACACTTTCAATGCCCAGAAAGCTACTAAAGACATATTTAAAACAGTTCATGTGACTACAGTGGTTCAACCTTAATGTTATGAAGCAACGAGAATACTTTTTGTGCGCCAAAAAATAAATAAATAAATAACAACTTTATTCAACAATATATATGATAGGTGATTTCAAAACACTGCTTCATGAAGCTTCAAAGCTTTACGAATTTTTTGTTTCGAATGAGTGTTTTGGAGTGCGTATCAAACTGCCAAAGTCACGTGATTTCAGTAAACGAGGCGTAAAATTCGTTACGTCATAAGTGTTTTGAAATTTCAATGGTTCACCACTGGGGGTCGTGACTTTGGCAGTTTGATACGTGCTCCAAACCACTGATTTGAAACAAAAGATCTGTAAACTGTGTATAACTAAAGGGTATTTTGGGTACCAGTTTTCTGTACAATAGTTTTGTTATTGTAATATCATTGATTTATATTTACTTGCCCATAAAACAAAATAATATTTCCTGTCTAATTCGGCAGTTCTTGGCAAGAATATATTGAAATGTTGACCAGACTGTATGGCAATAGTCAAACTCTGGCTAAATGAGACCAGAAATAAAGTGGTCCGGCTGATCTGAGACCAGTGCTGTTTTTTTGTTTTTTGAAAATTATTAGGTGATGTGGCTGGCTTCAGATCAGCAATTAAATTCAATGAGAGTCGCATTGGTTAAAAATGCGATACATGCAGAAGACAGTGAGCGCAGCTTCCCTGACTCCACTCTCTGTGATCACATCATTACCTCTGACAGTAATGGCTGCTGCATAGAATATCAACACAGACTGATATGTTGAATGATTTTGATTAGAGGCAAATATGCCGCACTGTGAGCTTTGAAAATCTAATTAGCCCAGCTGAATGTGGAGTTCAACAACAGCTGAAAAGCTTTTTTCCCGGCGCGTTTAAACATGCTGTGCTCAGCCTCTTCTCGACTTTTTCGTTTCACTTTTTTTTTTTCTGTTCAAGTGTCTCGCTGTTCCAACTCCTTTGGCTTCAAGCTGCACTGCATCTACCGTCTGAGCACACAGGCCCTAATATGGTGCTTTCTTGTTATTACAGAGCACTTAATTACTTTCTGCCGCTTGGTTTTTATTTCTAAAAAGCCTTTCCCCACAAATAAAACAGCTCGGTGGCAGGAGCACCTTTGGCAACTCAGAAATGAAAGTGCATTCATTACATCTTAACAGCGTTTTATTACAAAATAAAACTGATTTATAATTCCCTTCCTTTCTAATGCATTATTTATGCTCAGGATTTCCAAAATTAATCATACATGTGCATACATGCACGCAAAACGTACTTATAAGCATACATGCATGCAAAAGGCAAACTGGCGGAGGCTGGTGTGATGCTTTGGGCAATGTTTTGCTGGGAAACCTTGGGTTCTGTCATCCATGTGGATTTTACACTTTGACACATACCACCTACCTAAGCATGCATATATATATATATATATATATATATATATATACACAGTTGTTTTCACCCCCCAGCTATTAATGCATCATGTTTTTTTCTGGAGCATCAGTGAATGTTTGAACCTTTTTTAAAATGTTTGAGTCCCTCAGTTGTCCTCAGTGTGAAAAGACGGATCTCAAAATCATTCAGTCACTGCTGTAAAGGGTTAAAATATGCAAAAGAATGCTGGAAAACTGAAGAATCTGCAGGACCTGGAGATTTTTTTCTGAAGAGCAGAGCTCAGTTTAACTGCTCAGGACAAACAAGGGACTCATGAACAACCATCACAAAACAAAAAAAATAAACAGTCGTAGATCATCCAGGTAACCACACACAGTATTAAGAATCAATGGTTCACATACTTATGAATGGGGTTATTTTAATAAATTCAGCTATTTTTTTTTTTGTCTTGTCATACTTATATATATATATAGCTACAGTTGCAAGAAAAAGTATGTGAACCACTTGCAGAATCTGTGAAAATGTGAATAATTTTAACAAAATAAGAGAGATCATACAAAATGCATGTTGTTTTTTATTTAGTACTGTCCTGAGTAAGATATTTTACATAAAAGATGTTTATATTTAGTCGACAAGAAAATAAAATGGCCCTGTTCAACCATTGATTCTTAATACTGTGTGTCATTACCTGGATGATCTACAATCTATGTTGTTTTGTGATGGTTGTTCATGAGTCACTTGTTTGTCCTGAGCAGTTAAACTGAGCTCTGTTATTCAGAAAAATCCTCCAGGTCCTGCAGATTCTTCAGTTTTCAAGCATTTTTTGCATATTTGAACCCTTTCCAGCAGTGACTGTGTGATTTTCACACTGAGGACAACTGAGGGACTCAAACACAACTATTAAAAAAGGTTCAAACATTCACTGATGCTCCAGAAGGAAACACTATGCATTAAGAGCCGGGGGTGAAAACTTTTTAATTTGAACATTGAGGTGAATTGTACTTAATTTTTTTTCCGGGAAACATGCAAGTATCTTCTGTTGCTTCTGAAGGGCAGTACTAAATGAAAAAAAAAAAAAAGAAAAAAAGATATTTCAACAAAATAAGAAAAACAGGGACATCTTCATCCTGTTCAAAAGTTTTCACCCCCCGGCTCTTAATGCATCATGTTTCCTTCTGGAGCATCCGTGAATGTTTGAACCTTTTATAATAGTTGTGTTTGAGTACTTCAGTTGTCCTCAGTGTGAAAAGATTGATCTCAAAAGCATACAGTCACTGCTGGAAAGGGTTCAAATATGCAAAAAATGCTTGAAAACCGAGTAATCTGCAGGACCTGAAGGATTTTTCTGAAGAACATTGGGCAGTTTAACTGCTCAGAACAAGAGACTGAAGAACAACCATTACTAAACAAAAAAAAAACAGTCGTGGATCATCCAGGTAACCACACACAGTATTAAGAATACTTTTGAACGGGGTCATTTTAATAAATTCAGCCATTTGTTTTCTCTTTCGACTATATCTTCTATGTAAAATATCTTACTCAGGACACTACTAAAAAAAAATTAACATGCATTTTGTATGATCTCTCTTATTTTGTTAAACTTATTCACATTTTCACAGATTCTGCAAGTAGTTCACATACTTTTTCTTGCAAATGTATATTTAAATAAAAAATACTAAAATTACCAAAGCATATAACAAAATTACTATATAAAAATAAAAGCTAATTCAAAATATTAATGAAACTAAAATGAGAAACTAAAATAACATTGGCTGTGTGTAATAACAAATAGGCAAAAATTCTGAAGTGCAAACTGAAAAAGTAATAATGAAAGTTAAAAAAAATGGGGGAAAATGGCATTTTTAATTAAATCTTATTTAGACAACAGAAAAAAAAAAAAAAATACAGAAACTTATAAAACTTGCCTTTTCATATGCTACCCATAGGACAATATTAACTTGCAGAATAACCTTGCAGAAGTGAGGCTGAATTCTGGAGATTAATTCTAAACTAATCTGATTAAGAGGACTTCAGGTTAAAACTCCAAAAGAATTTGCCATTCAAGGTAAAGAATGTTTATCTATTATTGAACTAGAGAGACAGACATACAAACACACAGAAAGAGAGATTTTCTTGTGCATAGTTGTGTGGCTCTCGGGGATATGTATATAATGGCCTTGGCTGAATAAAGCAACTCAGCAAGAGATCAGCACAATGAGGACCAGTGCATCTCCACTATCATAGAGAGAAACCTTCATACACAGCAGACAGTGAGGGTCACCTCAGGGTACACTCAGTAATGAGTACACTCTGTAGTGGTTTTGGACTGTACCTGCAGAACCTCAATTGACCATCTTACAGTACATACCCACTTACGGTCAAACTAACCATCAATAGCAATTATGGTGAAACTCTTCTAAAATCAGAACTCCCCCATGCTGAATAAACTCAGAAGATTTTCCAACATGAATGAGAGCCTCTAATCCATTATAGAAGCATAAAGCTCAATAAAGATTTGAGCCAAATTTATTACATTTTAACTTGGCAATGTCAACATATACAGTAAATACTAGGGCTGCCCTCATCTAAAGATTTTTCTGGTCGACTTGTAGTCGTTCATTTTAACCAATTAGTTGACTAATCACACGTTTATTAATCAACCATATAAATCATAATGATGAGCCTTTAATGCCTATATAGCCTTATCAGCGCTCAAGCGCATGCATAAAGCTTGCCGCAGCGTACCAGCAGAAGTAATGATTATGAATGCGTCAGGGAAAAACAGCAAGAAAATTGCTTTAACATTTTAATAATTAAATGATAAATTAGTGTTTTCTGTATTTTCGGCTTCAGTGATGAAGATGACGATGCTGACTCGTCATCTCCGCAGTAGTGGACACACCTATATGCACGTTTCATACGGATTACACAACCTGAGAATATTGGTTGTTACATTTGAATTTGGTTCATTTAAAACAAGAGATTTCTATAGATAGTTTCGGGGGATAGTTTTTTTTTTTTGGCGCGCTCAAGTTCACAGACAGAGACGGCAGAATGTGCACCCTGTTTGCTTTCATTATTTTACAAACACAACATTTTGTTGTTATTGTGAGTGCACACAAATAAAAGTAGACTCTTCACAGATTCAAACGATGTATTACTCTTATCTGTATTACCAAAAATGATGCCGTATTTTAAGTGCAAGTTCGCACCGGCGCCTCCGTGTTAGCTGTCATGCAGTAACCGCGCTACTATTCAGCTTTCACACTCTGCACAAACACCTGAATAGTCTACATTTTTCTAGGTTAACGTTAAAGCGAGCGGCCATGTAAAGTTGCTTCTATTTACGTTTCAGATAATAAGCCATATTTGAGGTTGATGAATAATAGGCGAGCGTTTGGATGTCCTGCCCAATGTACTGCAATTAATTTAGACCAGCTGTTAATGATCTGTCCATCACAGACTGCGTGACTTCGACACTTCCTGTGGATTTTTTTTTTCTGCGACTAAGCAACTAATACAATTTTGGTCAACTAAGCCTCTTCTCGTTGACTATTAGGGGACAGCCCTAATAAATACATTGTTACAAATGATTTAGGTTTGCTACATAAATGTTGTTCATTTTCTATCCATCAAAGAATCCTGAAAATGTAGCATGGTTTCCACACAAATATTAAGCAGCACTATCAAGCAACTGTTTTCAACATTGGTAATAAAAGAAATGTTTCTTGAGCAATAAATCAGCATATTATAATGATTTCTATAGGATCATGTGATACTGAAGACTGGACTAATGATGCTGATAATTCAGCTTTGCCATCACAGGAATAAATTACATTTTAAAATATATTAAAATAGAAAACAGTTATTGTAATAACATTACACTTTCACAATATTACTGTTACACCATATAATTCAGAATGGAGTAATGGCTGCTCAAATTTAATTTTTGATCAAATAAATCCAGCTATTTGACCACAAACATTTGAATAGTAGAATATAGTAAGTAAATAAATAAACTAATAAATAATTTATTTATTTCCATGTTTAAATTGAATTACTAATCACAGACTGTCAATGTGATCTCTAAATTTTGGACCACACTGTAAATACACATATGTTTTTTGCCTTTGTTCCTGTGCAATGGAGCATTGAGAGGACAAGTGAAGGTTATTAAAGGGAGATCAAAGCAGCGTTTGCAGCTAGACACTTTGTCTCAGTTTGAGCAGCTTCCTGTTTGCTCAGACACTTTGCTAACACTCCAGTCGTGTGAAAAAAAGAGCACGTCATATCAGCTTTTGATGCTTCAAAGGATGTGGAAGGGGAAAAAAAAGGAAAAAAAAAACTTGACAATCTAGCATCATACAGTAGGCAGAAAAGGGTTGTTTGTGTATGTCTGTTTGTTTTTATCTATTATTGAATAGGAATATAGGGTCATCTCATGCAAGCGTGAAGGAAACTTGCCACAAATGAGAACAGCTTCCTCTCTCTGATACCAGCTATTTGTATGAGAAGTCTTTGATAAGTTTGTGAGATGTTTAAAAGTAGAGAGAGTTTTTACCCAGAACACAAACGCAACTCTGTCTTGGAAATTTTTATGCTGGATATCACCCAATTTACAGCTTTTCTCTTACAATGTCTCACCTTCACCGTCTGTGAGGTGCTAGTTTCTGTTCACAGTAAAAACACTTGCTTTACTTTAACATCTCGTTGACTGGTACCACAGCTCCATGCTCTCGGCAAGGCTACAGCAGTGGTGTCCATAATGATTAGTGAGGGAACACACTCTCTCATGGTTTCAGAGGTGTTATAGCTGGTCAGAAGGGAATGGAAAACATTTATGCTGTATTAGTTACAGTACTACAGTTTCATCCTTCATATATAGACTTTTTATTTACACTACCATTCAAAAGTTTAGGATCACTAAGATTTTTTATTTTTTTTTATTTTGATAGTCCACTTTAGACGAAAACGCTGCAGAGCCAGTTTTAGTTTGAAAACACTGGGGTTGCGTTTCAGTATAAACGGACCAAAACGGAAACTTTCGAAAACGATGGCGTGGCTGCCCACGTTCGCTCTGTGTATCCTTGACGACCGTGTAAACAATAACATGGAGACTGAACTGCAATCTTTGCTGGCTTTGTTGCCATTTTTAGCAGCCATTGTGCAGTTAAACTCGGCATTTTTTTAATACTGCAGCTGCCTACATGCGCAAGAGGCAACTGTTTACACTTGTACGCGCATGCCCAGTGTGCATGAATGGTCATGTGACATGCGTTTTCGGCTGTGTAGTGTAGATGGAGATTGTTTCTGAAACGCTGTGGAAACGCCAGTGTAGATGAGGATCATTTTCATTTAAAAAAAAAAAACGCACTAGTGTAAAGGAGGCCTTAGAATGTTTATCTATAAATAGAGAGGCACCCAAAAATGAAAATTGTGTCATTAATTACTCACCCTCATGTCATTTCAAACCCATAAGACTTTCGTTCATCTTCGGAAAACAAATTAAGATATTGATGAAATCCGAGAGGTTTCTGACCTTTCTATAGACATTGTTAAAATAGTCCATGTGACTTCAGTGGTTCAACCTTAATGTTATAGAAAACAAAAACAAAAACAAAAAAATGACTTTAATCAACAATTTCTTGTCTTCCTTGTCAGACTCCTATGCTGTTGACGTAGTAAATACGTAGCGCAGCGCTTCCTGATTCTATGTCAGAACGCTGGCTCAGTATTTGCAGACGTAGGAGCTGGCCAATAATGAGCCGGCGTTCTGATGTAGAACCCAGATTTATGTAATTAATGACAGAAATTTCATTTTTGGGTGAACTAATCCTTTAAACACACAGTTTAAAGTTTTTAAGACTTGAAAAAAAAAAAACGCCCCCTGCTGTAATTGGGTAACATCTCTGCATATGAAACAATCCATTACTGTACATACAACTCTTTTGAAAACTTTTAGGCTACTACATCTTTAGTATTACAGCTGCCGAGATCCTTAAAAATGTTGATTATTTAGATCTATTCCCATTGCATGAACTAAACTATCAACTAAAATTAAATCAAAATACAAAAATAAATAAAAATAAAAAATAGTGAAAATCTATAATCAAATGTTACACATACATAATTACTAGAGAGATTTGATTTAAAGGGGTCCTATAATGCCCCTTTCAGAAGAAGTCTCTGGTGTCCCAGAATTTGTCTGTGAAGTTTCAGCTCAAAATACCTCACAGATCATTGATTATAGCTTGTCAATTTGCCCCTATTTGGGTGTGGGCAAAAACACGCTGTTTTTGTGTGTGTCCCTTTAAATGCAAATGAGCTGCTGCTTTCCAGAAGCGGGCAGAGCTTTAACAGCTAGCACTTCGGTTGCTCAACAACAAAGCTGGAGAATCTTACGCAGCCAAAATGACGGTTGTCAGTAATGGTGCTCCACCTTACATTGTTCAAACCGGAGTCTGACACTGATGTGAACTTATATAACTTATAGAATGCATCTGGATGTTTCTGAATGGTTAGTGGATAAATTTATGTAGTTGCTGTGGAGTTGATTCAACTCATCGACTAGAATGTGCCGTCATGTTAATCTTTTGTGCAAATGCGTTGAATTGACCCTCGTTTGTGAAGCAGTCTGGCGTAAAATGAGGACAACACTCTACTACAACATCTCTTCCTCTTCTCTAAACCATCTCTCTGAAAGAAGTCCAAACTGACAGTTCTCAGAACTGTAACTTAGTGAATACTAATCTCAAAAAAATGAGACTTATGTCTAAAGAAACGTTGAAATGTCAGGTTTTAAATCTTGTAAGTCAAATCGAAAACAAATCCACTAATTCGACCACGCCCACAGAGTGAGCGCTGTTCAGACGCAAATTCTGAGGCAATACATGTATACATCGTCGCAATCGTGTATTTATTATCTTCAAAAGTGTTTATCTGCATGTTATAGCCATGGTTATAGCGATCTCTGGAAGCCTCTATTAGTTCCTGGAATGTCACATGGTATGCCTGTTCTTCACCACGAGTCATTTGTGGACAGTGTGCACAGAGCGCCCTCCGGCTGCAAGTATGAATTGAAAACACAGTATCCAGCGCTCATAGTGATGACAATAAATACTGAATAAATATTACTCCTCTGTATAGAAAATTGACATAAATATATGAGAATCCATCAATATTTCTGCAAATGTGCATGCTTTTAAGCTAAAAGCCCTGATGGATGTTGTTTTGTCAAAGGTAACGACTCTGTTTTTCATATTCATAACTCCTGACGCATAGGCTATTAACAAATTATGGTCACTATAAGATTTTAAGAGTAAAACAGAGGTCAAAATGTGAAGCTTGAGTCTTGATATTTTTAATGATGTATAGTTTGTCAACTGCACATCAACATTTAGGCTATATAATATAACAAATATAACAGCCTATATGAAATGCCATAGAGGTAACATGAATGTTCAGACGCTTTGCATCACAGAAATACATTATATTTTAAAGTATATTAAAATAGAAAACCATTATTGGGTTTGAGACTTGATACTTCTTTTAAAAACATTATAATAGTAATGCGTCCAATCTTTTGACTGGTACTCTAATTTAACATAGGCCTATACAAAATTTTCTTCACATGATGTGCAATAATACGTGCATGCATGAGATCACAAAAATCATGTTTTTTTGTCAAGAGTGGACATTATATTAATGTATTCCTGTTATCAGCATGATCACAGAGGGTTTTTTCACATAGCCTACCTGACTGAAAGGGCTCATTATGCAGGTCATTATGCGGGTCTTTGTCTTCTCAGGTGTGAATCACAGCATTATTCATGAAGATTCACGCCTCTATGCATACTGTGTTTCTTGACAAAAAGTGTCTTACAAAATTTAAATCTCTATATTGTTTGGTATGAATGAGTAGGCAGGATAATTTTTACATCATTTTGAAGCAAAAACTCTAGTCTACAACCTCCAATACCCAGAAGTCTTGTGAACACATATTTTGTATTTATTTTGTGGCCTTATTTCGGTGACTTAAGTTTTTAGTTTTTTCAATAACCACGCATAAACATTATTCCTTCAAAAATACAAACATGTACATACATGTTCCTCACATATTGTGGTAGCCTAGTTCATGCTGAATACAGTGTAATGACACCTTTTCCATTAATATGTTTATGAACAACTGAAAAAAGCACAAATGTCAGGGGATGTCACAACTTCTCCAGGGCCCCAAAAATCCTCAGACCCCAGAGGGTTAACAGAGAACAGAGTGTTGTCATGTGTTAGTGATATGACTTCAATGCAAGTGATGCTGTAATTACAGCATCAACACATCCAGATCAGGATTTAGTGAAGACACCCATTTGTGCAAGTGAATCTGAGGACAATCAGTCAGTGTGAAACCTCCTACCCAGTCTAAATGGGTATTTACACCCCAGGTGACAGACTATGAGTGATGTAGAAGTGGCATATACAGGTCAGGTTGATAGCTGTCCCAGCACGCCTTGCTTATGACTCAGGATCACCAGCTGTCCCAGGTTGTCATAGGAGACCATCAAATCCACCTGCTAAAATGACTAGGCCTTGAACTTATCTGACCTACTCCAGGACACCAAAAGCTAGCAAAAAAGCACACACACACACAAACTATGTGAGAAAAACCAATATCACAATAAACAGCCATGAACTTATAGTGATCCCTAGCAGCTCTGTAATGTTAGTTTTGTTGAAATAAAACATTTAAAAGATTTATTTGCTGTTTTTATCAGTTGTGGTATATAGCCACAATAAGAAAAAAAACATTGATCTATAATGAGAACTCGTCTACCCTCAGCTATGCCAGCTTTAAATCAATGCAACAAAAGTGATACCACATCAAAACCAACAAACCCACTCACAGTAGAGAATAAATCTTTAAATTTGTCTGTAAAGTGTAAAAGTACAGTGCTGTGTGCTTTCTAATAAAAAAGTTATAATTTAAATATTGATTATAATCAGCCTTCAGCATTCCAGCCACGCAAATATCCACAATATAGCAACAACTATGATGCAAAATGCCCTGTAGCTGTGACTACAGTACATTCACATAATTGCACATCATATTGCACCTTATTACTTAAATATTTTTATTTTTTAACAATTCTAAAAGGTCCTCGGCAGTTTCTAATCAAAAGCTCCATGTCAAAACTGATTGATTCCTTTTCCTGGTTGCTGGCATTAATGTTTACACAATATCACCTCCATTTGTTGAAGGTCGGAAGCCAAAGGCCTTTAAGAAATGCATCCAATTCAATCCTGTCACGTACTTATTATGCAGTTCATGCTGCAGGCTTACATTTTTCTGAAACAATATATCTTCATGAAATTTACTACATTTTTCCATTAATCAATACTATTCAAAAATGAATCTGACCATTACAGAATATACTTACTGATAGAGGTTTTTAGTGTGCTTAGTGGCACAATCATAATGTGTATTGATCAAAACTCACATTACTTTTATTCTAAATATGCTGTAAACGCTATATGAATAACTTTATGTAAAGCAATTAGACTAGGACTAAAATCATTAATAAAAACTGGGGGAGTCATTTCATAAAGAAAAACAGTTCTTTACTGACAATACAATTTAAGGTAAAATAATTGGATTAATTGTTACCTTCATATTTTACTATTAAGACAAAGCAATTTCACAATCTGAGACACTTGCCCTATTCACACTGATATTTAATGTACAGTAAGTCATCCACATTACAGCATAAAACTGAAAGTGAGAATTTAAAATCCAGAAATAGGACAAAACCCTGAGGTAGAGAAAGCACTCACCCCTGTTATCTTCTTTAATAACTCAACCTGAGAAACGTACAATGCTCGCAGGGCCCGAGACCCTGTGATTAATGACACCTTGCTTGGCCTTACTATAACGACATCCCATCTTTAGGCCTTAAAGTCTTTCCCAAGGTTATTGTTCCTATTCTGAATAGTGCTTGTTACAGAACAGTGCCCTTTTCAAACGCCTGCCTCACAATTTCATACTGAAAAAAAAGAGGTCATATTTACTGATTTGTGAATTAAGTTTCAAACTGACTTTTATAAAAAGCAAGAACATTTATAAGGCCATTGTTATAACTGACTGAATTTCTGTTGCAATGCTAGAGCATGTGCCCTTGAACAATTACAGCCAATGGCAGCGTTGTACTTGTGGCAGATCTTCTGTAGAAAGATAACAATCATGCTGAAGATAAAAACCCATCCAGTTTTACTGTTGTTATTCCATCATCACGAACATTCAGTTATTTTGATCTTACTTTAACTTTCATGGACTTTTAGGTTGTTATTTTCAATCATATGTGTTCCTTTGTTTAGTTTCCCACCACTTATTAGTTACAATAGAGATTTATTGATCATTGCAGGTGTTTGTCATTATTTCCCACATTTGCTTTATATTTGCGGGCTGTTTACATGACGCCATGTTCAACTAAAAACGGAAAACTTTTTATGCATTTTGGCCATTCATTTACACAACAACAGTGTTTTTGTGGCCTGAAAACTCAAACTTTTGAAAACGGGTTTCAAAGTGGAAGTTTTTGAAAACCATACCGTTATCATCTCCGTGAAAACTGCAAAAACCGTGAATCTGTGAAAACGGTGACAGCATGCACATGCGTATTACATGTTTAGTCTATCCACCTTATTTTCAACATGGAAATAAGGTGTTTTCTGTGAATGTGCAAGACTTCTGATTTATTAGCAGCTATAGGGAAATAACGAGAAGAATATCAAAGTGCAGTAAACTGTAAAAATAAGGTGGATAGGCCTGACAAAATTTGATGTTTCGTCATGAAACAGGAAGTTGTTGTAACTCGGGCATATAATGTCTGATCTGCCCCAAACTTCACATGTTTTATTAGAGTCCTGGCCTGAAGACATCTGCATGCCAATATTCAGTTACAGTCATAACGCCACCTGCTGGCAACAGGAAATTACATGTTTTACACTACGATTAACTCCTCATAGATATTCAACCAGATCAACATCATATTTGGTCAGTATAATCTTAAGGCCTTAACGATGTTAAATTGTGAAGATCTTGAGTTTTCATTGAAGGGTGTGTCTGTGGCGGCCTGACAAATTTTGATGTTTTGCCATGAAAGAGGAAGCTGTTGTAACTCAGGTATACAATGTCCGATCTGCTCCAAACTTCACGTTTGATAGTAGTCCTGGCCTGAAGACATCTACATGGCAATATTCAGTTACAGTCAAAGCGCCACCTGTTGACAAGCAGGAAGTGTGGCAATTTGAAATGACTTTGCCATAATTCTTCTGTATTTACTCGCTTACATGCATGTCGCCCACTGTTCACTGTCTTCCTAAGGCCAACGGGTGGCGGTGAGCCCGGGTGCGAGGGCCCTTTCATCGCTTTACATCATTTAATAATAATTACAACTTTAATTATTATTAAAACTCTGCATATCCTTTTTTCCGATACTAAGACTAAAAAAAAAATATTTCTACAGCTAAATCTTTCAATCTTGCTCCTTGTAGAATTAGTAAAAATGTTTTGGTGATGTTAAACCACAGACACTTAGGACCCATCCAATTTAAGAAACAAATAAATTCCGAGGGCACTTACTTCGGTGGAGTGCTTTCAGCAGCCTGTTGATGCTGATTAAATATCGGCGCATGGTGAGGGAGGCACGCCGCATTTATTACCCTGCCTTTGAGTTCCTCTCTGCTTAGAGGATACATTTTTAAAGTAAATGACTCTATGCTCAAGGGACTCCTCTGTTGCCTTGAAACATTAGAAACAACAACTGCCTGTACATGGGCTTGGAATGCTACAAAAACATCAGAGAAATGGAAATGAGAGGGATGAATCTGGGTCATACACTTTCAGGAAACAGGGCTCTAGTTCAAAGAGGGGAACAGAGGGGGTGGCTTGATGTTTCTTCAAATGACATTGGAACAGAACGTGCGTGGAAGAAAGTTCGACCGGATTGCGAGGGGAAAGGTTTAGCGGTGGTCGAAGTGGAAGCTGATTCCTTGGGATATGCTTTCATCATACGACTTTTAAAGTGAACAAGGGATTCTGCTGTACAACCTGAAACGGGTTGAGTGTAAAGGTCTTTTTTTCTACAAAACAATAGAGATGTAAGCCTCTGAAAAGCACTTTAGATGTTTTGTTTCCAATTATTGTCCACATGTAACATGACCAACTCAGGCATTTGAGGGTGACTGTTCCTTTTTTTTTTTTTTCGATTCTAAGACTAAGAAATATTTCTAAAGCTAAAACTTTCAATCTCGCTCCTTGCGGAAATGCGGCAATACATGAATGACTGATTGTATTTTTTTCAGTAAAAATGTCTTAGTGAGGTATTAATATAATTCTGTCATCATTTACTCTCATGACTTTAGAAACCTGTGTAACTTTTTCTTCAGCGGAACACAAAATAACATTTTGAGTAATGTTGGTAACCAAACCAATAATAATAAAAAAAAACTAAAAAACACTAAAACACATTTTGCCTCTGAGTGGCTGATAGCATAATGTTGTTCTAAGATTATCTCAAGGCTTTTCACCAAATCTGTGCGCCCAGTGTAAACAATGTACATTTTCTTATTATATAAACTTGAATATGTTGAGCAAGTGTGCTAAAACCTGGAGTTTCTTGTTAATATTACAAAAAGTAACCTGGATATCACGATAGAACAGCATATGTGTGGGTCTTTCTCAAAAGGAGAGTCAAACATGTTTGGTTTGCCATGACGGCGAGTAAAGAATGACCATTTTAATTGTTCAGGTGAACCATCCCACAGGTCGACTGTTATAGTCTTTTTTTTTTTTTTTTTTTCTGTAAAACAACTAAGATGTCACTTTTGATCACTTGAAAATCATTTCAGATTACTGTCCAATTACCATCTACATTATGTAGTCAACTCAAGTATTTATTGCAATTCGAAGGATTCATATTAAGTCATTGTCTCTAAGTGTGTAATTTTGATGCATTTTTTCCTCAATAAGCCATAATCAGATCATTTCCACAATGTTATATAAGATTTAAATCCTTTTATGAGGTTCAAGGTGAGGTGACTGTCATATGCTGTTCTGTTACTTTTCATAATATTATACAACAAGACACTCCACATTTTAGAACTCTAGCGCACTTGCTCGACATATTTGAGTTTATATAATATGAAAATGTACATTGTTTACACTGGGCCCGCAGATTTGGTGAAAAGCCTCGAGATAATCTTAGCTTGTTCATTATGCTATCAGCCACTCAGAGGCGAAATGACAAAAATGTCACCGCCTGAGCCATAATTACATTTCTAAACCCTGTGCAGGAAAGATAAACACGGGTGCTGTGTCTATATTAATATAGCTACTGGGGGAGTCATCCATAAGAGAGCAGCACAAACATGCAAATAAATGATAATTTGGTGACATCAACAAATGCACATCATTTGAGGGTCTGCTTAGCACAGCTTCTCTGATAACAGGCATCTTCTTACAGACAGATGGTAAAAGTATTGTTATTTTTCTGACCAAGTCGGTATTAAGACTTTAAAAAAAATCTTTCTCCAGTATTGGCAGTATTGAGTACCAATTTAATTTGGTACTTGAAGACTGTCTGACTGACAGGTGACTTTCAAATGTTTGCATGCATATTTGCATATGTTCTCTCTGAAGAGTAGTTGTTCTTTGCTGTAATGTGAATGTATTTCTGAGTAAAAATGTCTTAGTGAAACAAAAAATGGTAAAACTGTGTGACTTTCTTCTGTGGAACACAAAAGAACATATTTTGAAAAATGTTGGTTACCATTTATTTCCACTGCATAGACAACACTGAGACACTTATGAAACATCTTTTCTTGTTCCACAGAAGAAAGAAAGTCATACAGATGGATCAACATGAGGGTGAGTAAATGATGACAGAATTTTCATTTTTGGGAGAACTATCCATTTAAATTAACTCTGACAGGCAGAACAAAAAAATCTGATTTGCGTCAAAGCATCAGATCTGTGCATTAGACCTTGCAGTGCAAATGCTGCAGCCTAATAATATTCGCCACTGAATTATGTCAATAATATTTCATTAAACAACAATATTAACAAGAAAAAAAAAAAAATACTCACTGCTCCTTATTTCTTTGTTTGTTACTACAGTTTACTGACAGCAGAGATGGGCACAAATACATCAAAAAGTATTTAGTTACAAATTACAAATACTTACTTATTAAATGTATTTAAATAAAATACAAATTACTGCTGTAAAAAAATATATATATATATTTAATTAAAATACAAGTAATTTGTCATTTGAAAATACAAAAATACAAACAAAATTTACACGCAATCATTTGAAGTGTGAGAGCAACAGTGGAGTTAGATACACGTAAGAGAGAGATCCTCTCAGTTGCTATGTATAGCCAAAGCAGTCAAAAAGCACTAACATCTATTTAACAGTAGCATTCAAGTAAGAAATTACACTGCACAGTACTCACTGTAACAATTAAATATATATTGATGATCCTTAAATAAAATCTGATAGTATATTTTACTGGATACTTTACCTTAAAGCAGTTTGACTGAGTACAAAAGCAGCTTTTTTACCTGCTTCTGACCTTGCTATGCAAAGTAAGACAGACGTCAGTCACGAGCTCCACAACCGAAACATCAGCCGCCTTTTATGGTGCATTCACACAGGGCGTCGACGTTAACGCTTCTCATTTACTTTGAATGGGTGACGTCATGCATTGCCGAACTGAATTGTGGGTCGCTTCACTCACATTGCTTGTGGCAGAAGTTAAAAATTTCTCAACTTTTCAAGTGCCAGCACAAACGTCAGCCAATCAGATTGCCTTATGCAAATACTCTAGCGCAGACGCTAGCCAATTGCATTCATGCAAAACCAGAAAGTAATGTGATCGGCTATTGTCACTATGACGGTCGCGTCAGCACCAAGCTTCAGACATGCCCTCCATCAAGCGTTGACGGCAACTCCCCGTGTGAATGCATCGTTACAGTTCCTCCTGAACCAAAACAATGAGCTTATGCTGCGCTCACGCCATAATTAAGAGATGACAACCCGTGACGTTGTACTAGGAGCGGTCCATGACTCGAATTTATGCGTTTCAATGGCAACACTACCAACGCCGAAATTAATCTGCAGCAGTCAGATGCTACAGGTCAGAGCTCTTTAAGTTGTTTATGTTCATCTTTATTGTAATGTCATGTGCTTTGAGACATGAGGTAATTTAACGCCATCTCTCGTGACGCTTTTGCTCCCTGCTGTGCGCATCCATGTGTTTTGAAGGAGGCGTAGCTTTGGAGATGCTCTGAAGGGAGGGTGGGATCTTATGCTTTCAAAGCTAGCTCGCTATTGCTAACCTCTCCGAAAATGACCTACCCTACCTTTAAGCCTGGTGATGAAAGTTATTGTCTGTAAGAATAAAATAACATATTTGAATGTATTTTTAGTATTTTAAATTCGAAATACTTTCTCTCAAAGTATTTAATTACAAATTACATTTGATTTTTTCTTTGTTAAGGAAAATACAAATTACAAAATACTCAAAAGTAATTAAATACGTATTTTAAATACATTTAATTAAAATACTGCCCATCTCTGACTGACAGTATGCCCGGTTCAGACTACATGATTTCAGCCTGATTTTGACTTTTGACAATTCGTTTGACTTAAATGACAGTGGGCATCGAGACGCAAGAATCGATCGTTTTACCTTGTATAGTTGATGACAATTAATGCCGCGGCTGCAATGCTTCACAACGTCATGACAGAAAGACTAGCATGTTTAATTTTTTTTTCAGTCTTCCATGACGGGTTCCATCACATCTATGCCATTGACCAATAGGAGCTCAGAAGCTCTTCCCTACACAGCTTTCAAACATGCTGAAACAAAAGCAAGACTGGTGCAACGGAGGAAAGATTCGTGGAGCTATGGCAGTACTCCTGCTTTTATGATGTTTTCTTCGAGGGACTACCATGACAGAGTGAAAAAAGATAAGCGATAGCAGAGGCGCTTCAGCAACCCGGTGAGTAGCCTACATTTATTTTTACTACTGGCTAAAAATAAAAAAAAAATACTACTCTAAAAAAAACTACCTCAAGTTCTCTTTGGAGGATTCTATGCCGTCCTCTTAGAGCAATCTACGTGTCCACTGTCAGGTTTTCTTTCTTTTTTTTAGGCTTTTCTGATAAGACATCCAGTGCAAAACCTGTTTCGGAAGCCATTGTTTGTTTACGCTCACAACACCTGTCAGTTGATAGTTCCGCCTTCTTGATGACATCACAAACGCCATTAAAGGTGGCAATCGACAATTTGTCGGGAAGCAACGTGTAATCTGACATGTTTTTATCCAAGACAACAAGAATTTAAGAGTCAAAATCTCATAATCTGACACAGTGACTATCGTAACAGACAAAACTATTGTGTAGTCTGAACCCGGCATTAAGTGAAAGTAATCACTTGGATCTGTGCATTCTGCCTTATGCCCGGTTCAGACTACACAATTTTAGCCTGATTTTGCCACGATCTGCTTGACGTAGGGTGTTGTGAGGATACGTTAACGACAATGGGCGTCGGGACGCAAGATTCGATCGTTTCAGCTCGTGTAGTGTGTCATAGTGGACGACAACCGATGCCACGTCTGTGATGCTTCACAAATTCACATGTGTGACACTGGCCAATAGAAGCACAGAAGCACCTTCAAGACAAGATTTTAGGAGTCAAAGGGCCAGATTTACTAACAGCTTGCTCCAGCGCAAACCCTATTTTGGCATAAAAAACTACTGTCAGGATTTACTAAAGACACGCCATGAGAAATTAGCACTTAAGTGGCGTGAACACGGTTATTTTTGCGGCTGAACTTATTAGCATATGAATTTGTAAGAGTTTCCCTTTCAGATGTAAAATTTATAGGGGGAGAATATTTAAATGAATCATGAAAGGTGATTTACTAAGATTTGTGCTCGCCAATTTACTGGTGTTTGCGTCATTATTTAAAAAGGTCTGAAACCAGACGTTAACCAGCAGATTGCATTGGTCATTATGGAAATGATCCGTCTGTGTTCTTTAATTTACACGTCTTCAGTAGATCATGTGCAGAACTTTCCACTCCCATCAGCGCTTTTTTTTTTGTGCTCTCACGCTAATTTGCCCTGTTTAGTAAATCTGGCCCAAAATCGTATAATCTGATTATCGTAACCGACAAAAATATTATGTAGTCTGAACCCGGGATTAAAGTGACAGTGGCAGTCTAACAAACCTGCTCAAATCACAAAAGAAAAATCGACAATCACTTACTTAATGCTATTGACTGAATAACTTTAATAGCTTTAATAAGGATTAATCTATATTTAATTTATACAAATAAATATGTCTGCTTGAAAGAATGAAGAATGTTGTAGGCCTATCCAAGTTGTTATAAAAAATTCATATATCATTAATTGAAAATAAGACCATGTTCTGGTTACTTCAAGAGAAGTGGTTTTATTTAATTTTAAGATAAAGACATCTTATGTCTCAGCAGTTAAATCTGTGTCTGTATTGCATGTTCAAACCTTAATATCATTCATATTAACAGGTTAGTAGATGTTTTCTCCAGGAGTACAGCCTTTAATGAGTTTGGAAATTTTTGAGAAATGCTTAATTGATGCATTATTTAAGCAAATAGTAGATTACAGTAGATTATGGTTGACTAAAACTAGACAAAAACTAAAACAATTCAGATGACTAAAATATGACTAAAACTAAATGGCACTTTAGTCTATGACTAATACTAAATCAAAATTTGCTGTCAAAATTAACACTGCTTTGAAATGCCAGTGAGAGCTGCTAGAATTACGAAACAAAAAGAGAGTGCATTTTGTTTAGTTTTCCTGAGAAAAAGAATTAATTATTAAAAACACAACAGTGCCTTGATGTTCAGCATGGGCTTGTTGTATAATTTAACACCCTAAAAAGTGCATACAGTTTCCAAGTTTGACTTCTGGTGCTGGCCGATTCTCTGCAGACCTGGAGAGTGGAGACAACAGAGCAAGGGAGCTGTCAATCAACCCGCGACACACAGAGGGCCGTGTCACCACAAAGAGACAGCTGTGCCAATCTCATCTTTGAATGTCAGTGATTGGAATCTCGAGGCTCACAAAAGGAGCAGCCAAATGAGGCTTTTCTGCAAAATCTACCTCGATTGTCATTCCCAGTGATGTGCGCTTCTAAGGAGGTGTGCTGCTCTGGGTCTCTGATTGTCAGCCTCGTGCCACACAATTTCGCTTTCTTGCTTTGTGAATCTGAGCAATAGAACAAGAGACATGTGAAGAGAGGCAGCAGAGCTTAAGTTTTGAACAACTTCTCCTGTAAACGCCATATTCAGGGCACAAAACTTCTCAAAGACGAAAATAAGAAAAGTATCTTACCTAAAAACATCTTATTCAGGTGAGAATTCAATAAAAGCATTCACGCTTGGTGTAACATCAAGCCGACTGTATGCTTGAGATGTTCAGCACTGGTTACTGAAGCGAAACGAACACAAACAGCAGTGGTACTCATTAGGGGTCCAACGTCTCTTAACCAACCACAAAAGTTACTGTGTTTAAGCCCACACATGCTTGCCGTCACTGATCATCTGTCATCTGACATGAGACATCAGGGAAATGACAGCGGTCTTGAACGAGGCATTCAAGGTACTGGAGACTAGCTCGTGTTTGCCGTGGTGTCACTTACAGAGACTGCCTGGAAATTTGAAGAAAACAATGCAATGCAAATAACATCATAGAGAGGAAGAGAAACAATAACACATGTAAACAAATCAGTCACAAAGTGGCTGTCAGACTCGCATCAAGTGCTGGCGGTGTCATGCTGATTTGAGGATAGGATGACAGGAACGCATCACAGCTGTATTTGTCCTGATTTTTTTGGAAGGATGATGATGATGATGATAAGGCTGTCATGGTTTGACTTTATTATGTTTTTAGATTCAAGATCTCATGGACAGGAACGTTTTGTGTGATTAAACAAGGAACCATCAGGCATCAAAAGCTTTACATCAATGACACGGTTTGATCGTTGTAGGTAGAAACAAAGTTGTTAAGTATCAAGAAGAAAACCGCTGAGGGGATGTTGTCCTCCTCCATTAGTGCCCATCACTGGCAAACTGCACTTTACCCTGCTGTCAACTCCCACGAGGCACAATAAGCTGATATTGTGCAAACATGGGCAAAATGAATATAGGCTAACCAAATTTTATTTCTATGGGGCAAAAGTTTATCTGAATAAATCTGACAAGCAAAACAAATCTTTTAAGGAGGATTTGTGGGGTGACTACAAGGGGGCAAGGTTTGGCTGTTATCATAGTCCTACTACAGTACCCCATCTGGAAAAAAAAGCATTTCCCTTTCGAAAGGGAACTTGCACTGCGTCTTAACGCATTTGGGGAACGCCTTAGCGGGAACCGGTGTCTGAAACGCTATCAAATCATGGCAATAGTATTGGCCGGTGACAGCCTATGACGTCAATACTAGTGCGACCCGAACGCACATAAGGAGCGCCTAGAGAACAAGTCATCCTCTTTCGTCCTTCAGGGACTGTTTTGTTTGAAGCGTTATTCAAAGGTAAGAACGGCTGTTTACAGACGTTTCAGTCAGTGTGCACATCCACGTATAGTTACCTGGTAACACACTTGACTCGTGCGTCTTTGTTAGAGCATGCATGCCCAGTGCTTGTGAGTTCTGTCGGCACGCGTTGTGAGCGTTTCCCGCCGAGGAAAGCTCCACTCTCGTTTGTCTGTCTCTTCTCGAGGGAAGCAGGACGGGTTTTTTGTTATGAGAGTGTTTAGCTGAATTAGGATGCGTCCTCTATATCAGTAAGCTATGCTCTATTTAGGTTTGGACAAGCAATGTGTAGGTTTGTGTGCAAGCTTTACATCTATCACACACATTACTAGGAGCACACGCGTTCGCCTGTATAAGGCTGTTTTTCTCGCACTTGAGTGTTTCCCTTGGCAACCCTAGTTGCGTGTTTCCTTTCTGCACTCGCGTTTATGCGTTATGAAGCAGAAAACGGTCCTGTCTGTATATGGCAGGACATACGTGGTGGCAGATTATGCTGTACTCCAACATTCCCCCCTGTAGCTTTCTGCCTCCTAGCATGCAGTAGCCCTGAGTAGGCTACTCCTTGGAGAGCCTCTCCAGCTTAAGACTAGCAGCTAGTGATCCTAGTACGCCTCCTCTCTTTGTAAGAGTCGTCCCCGGCCGGGGCCCGCCTTCTACATTAGGCTATTAATGCAAGTGGCAGGCCTTACGGCCTCCTCAATGTATCTAGGTTGAGCTGAAACTCCTCTTGATATTAGAGTATAAGCGATATGCTGAGCTTCAGTTCCCTGGTGGTATTAGGCACAGACAAATAGCCAGGTGTTGTAGGCTTTTCGTTGAGTTCTGCTCCCCAGGATGCCCGTCTCTACGTCCGGTCTGAGTTGGTTACTTCCAGTTACTGCCAGTTTGCAGTCCCTCTTTCTGGACCCCTCCTCTGGAGGCTAGTGCGTTAGAGATTCTGTTTTGGTAACAGACAGGTTGCTGGCTGGACTAGGTTTCTACTAAGTAGGACCAGGTCAGCCTCCCTGGTGGCAGTCAGGGTAGACTATGTTCCCCTGAGAAGTGACTGGCCAGGGCTCCTTTCGGCTCCCTGGCCACATTCCCTTAAAGGGACCCCTTCTGTTTGAAGTTGTTGGTTCCAAGCCTTTGAGTGGCCTTGGTAGGCCTCTAGATGTTTCTGGAGGCCTCTTTGAGGCTATTAGCTTGGGTGGTGGCCGTAAGGAATGCTGTCACTGACAGCCTTTGCGACCCTTAGGAGGAGTGTTTTTTGGCATTTCAGTTGAAATGGTTTCTGCTATTTGTCACAGCCATTCTTTGGCATGCACTCCCCTCAGCATGGTGGCATGGGTATTCGTTCCCCAAATGCGTTAAGACGCAGTGCGAGTTCCCTTTCGAACCTGCCATGCCTCAGGGCCACCTGCCGAACAGTCCCTTCAGACGGTAAGTGGATGACTTGTTTTCTAGGCGCTCCTTATGTGCGTTCGGGTCGCACTAGTAGTGACATCATAGGCTGTCGCCAGCCAATACGATTGCCGTGATTTGATAGCGTTTCAGAAACCGGTTCCCGCTAAGGCGTTCCCCAAATACGTTAAGATGCAGTGTCTCGTTCCCTGTTCTCAGGGAACCATGGTTACATGCGTAACCTGAGACGTTTTCTCCAATAAATATATAGCTAAAATTTCTTTATACTGTATTATAGTTGCCTAGATGTTGTTATTGCTTGATTCATCATTCAAGATCAATTTAATGTCAGATTATTGTGGCTCATTTACATAAACAACAGAAAGCTGTCGATTTTTAATGTTTAACACTTTTATATGCATGTAATTGGTGTGAATTTTACTTTCGCATGCAGTTTGGTCAATAATTTCTCCATAATGCAACTTCACCGCTATTTTTGTTCTCCATTGTTTTGCTTTATTACCATGTTTGATTCAATCATCAATATGTAGAATGAAATTTGCATATATGGAATGAATGTACTGCATGTTACCTTCCCCCTTATGTCTGAAGAGTATAATCTATTCCACATATCATAATAAAAAGAAACTATGTTAACCACAGGTTGAGAGTTACTAACACTGTTAGTAAACGTTTGTAGGAAGTATAGTTTTTATGAATCCTTTATACTGCATTTATGAAGACATTTACTGTATATTTAAAACTTTTCATAGTTATATTTAACTATTATATAGATATTTTTGAGCCACTAAACCCACCCCTACCCCAAAACTAACCACAAAAAAAAAAAAACTTAACGATGGATGGATGGATGGATGGATGGATGGATTGATGGATGGAGCTCAAGTTACTGACTCAAAACAACTGTGACCAGAGAGCTCATAAGCAAAGTTCAGAGAGGGGAGTTTTCTCCGAGGAGGCAGGGGAACAGTGCTCCTCAAAAAAAATGGATTAGAAAATAAACCATATTACAAAAATAAAACAATGCAATACTACAAAATGTGACAAAAAAAAAGTGTATAATTCACTTATTTTTCTAAAGTAACACTGTCCAACAGCGACACCAGCAGGTAAAGTTACAGCGTGAGGTCACGCCTCTCTTGCCTCCCCTGAGCCCACTGAGTTTTAACAGACCCCCAAAAAAGCATGCAATGGGTTTGGTGGGGGATAATTGTGAATGAATGGGGGAAAGTCACATAAGAGGAGGCAATGGCTCTATCGTGCTATGATTGGATATGATTGGTTCGTGCGTGTTCTCCGTTCACAAATTGGGCTGAATTAACAAAATGATGGCGTTAATGGGAATACTAATTAAAAAGTAAGTAAACAACTCATCCACTAACTTTATTTACTGTCAAAATCAAACTTGAAATGACCTGAAAACAAGTGACAAAACTGGGTGAAATTAAAGGTACATCTCCATGTCTGTGACCAGTGTTTACCAAGATTGATGACTGATGATCCGAAAACAAGTCGACTATTAGGGATGTGCACAAGTACTCGAATACTTGGATGTGACATTGACAATCTATGATGAAAACAATGATCACTGTGACTTTAAAAAAATATTTTTTTTTCTGATTGGTTATTGTGGCATTTTTGGGCAGCACTTGAGGTCTGATTGGTTAGCGTTTGCATGCCATCTAGGCTGCGAAATAAAGTGAAATTATGGATTCAAAAGCACACAGTGAAGCCTGGAATCACTATGATCATGAAAATGCAGTTAAGTGCAAGATGCAGCGGCAATCTATACATAACATTATAATGAGAACATGTGGATTCTTTATGCTTTAGTTGCCCGTGTTTCAGCGTGTTGTAACATCCTTTTCTGAAGATGGATGTGTCCTTCGAGGAGGCAAGGGAGCAGTGCTCCTCATGTGAATTAAAACCTAAATTCAATCTGTTCATCATATAAAGCGATCGTGTCTCTTCAGAAAATTTGGACTAAACCACTCAATTCATGTAGATTAGTTTTACAATGTCAAAGTGTCAGTTGTGTAGTTGTCTATGGAGGGACAGAAAGCTTTCAGATTTCAAAAAGATCTTCATTTGTGTTCTGAAGATGAACGAAAGTCTTGCGGGTGTGGAACGACATGATGGTGAGTAACTAATGACATAATTTTTATTTTTGGATGAACTACCCCTTTTTAATTGTCAACATAAATTTTCGTAACAGTGTTTTAATTAAAATATTTTCATTCTCGCCATGGCGGGCACTTGGTTTTAATGAATAGAACATTGATAACATTGTTAATGTAACAATACAAAATAGAACTGTATTTTTTTTTTTTTAAATAAAAAATTTTGAGTAATTTGCCTCCTCATTTCAGAACACCCCTGCACGCCACTGACTTCAGGGTGGCCCTGCGCAGCCGATAACTGCCATTGAGATTTAAAAAAATATATATATATCTGTCTAAAACAATAACAAACATGATAAACATCTAACGTTTTCTTCCTCGCTCAAGAGTAGTGAACAGCGTTGTAAATGTGTTTTTTATTGTCTTTTATTTATTATTCATGGTCTCTATTCGTTAGGTCACAATTCAGTGATTTTACAGACAAGGATAAAACATGAGGGCAAAAAAGTTGTATTCAGTATTAGCTTGGAGCAGAACTGAGAGCAAAAACAGAGATTTATATCAATAAGCTGCAACATCAAAGCATCAACCATGGTTTGGAAGTAAAGGGGGAAAAGAAGAGATCTGCGATCTTAATAGCAATACATGGGCCGAGAGGTTACTTCAGGAGAACATTAAAGACTTTCATTAAGTAATTATCAGCTCATGTCACCATTAGTGCTAAAAGAGCCCTGTAAGATTGAAAGATGGGACTCACTCAAAGCATCATCAAGTTTTTCACCCATGCACGGTTTAACAATCCCCTTGAGACATAACCTTTAAGGTGAGGGCCATTGAAATCTCTCTTTAAAATAATGATCCTACATTAGCAATGGCATGAAAGGCATGAGAAATGTCCTCTGAATGCAGAGTTAAAAGTAAGGCAACTACTGCTTTTACACAGGAACAGACAATGATCATCGTGGGAGAACCGAGTGAAAGGAAATTAATTTGGGACAAAAAGGTGAGACAAATCATTTCGACTTCAGCCAAGAAATTGTCTTCATGTAGGACCAGCCGTGTCGTGCAGGCCGAATGAGGGTGTTTGCGCCCTTTCCAATTCTTTGACTATAAACTAGTGTCCAGTGGTAAAAGGGAATCTCGAGGAGCCACAGAAACATCCATCAGTCGGGTGGGAAAAAGGTAGGCTTGGCAGATGCATGTGGCTGAGATCGCCCATTAATCTTAAGAGTGAAGTGTAATTAGGATGGACTTTATGAGTTTACGTGATGTCATAAATAAAAGGAAAGCAGAGGAGCAGCAGCCTGAGGAGAGAGAAGCTTGTCTTCTAATGACCCGGAGAGCTTGTGAGAACAGCCAGGTGTCAACGAGGGCTTTGATGCATGTGTCTGCTGTGCTTTATTTCTACATAATGAACAGTTGGCAACACAGCAGATGTAGACCTGCAGAGGGCTTCTGTGGCTAAATATTTATGGATATGCTATTGAGTACAAGAAAGGTAATTTAACTGTACGGCACACTTAATTCAACTTTCTACTCAGTGATTCCAAGGGTAAATTAGCTTAATAACAACACTACGCGACGCGAAGGCTGCAGCCAGCATTCCGATCAATAGAGAGCTGAAGTGTAATTTGAGTAACACAAAGCCACATTCTCTGAAGGATCAATTGCTGGTGCTGCATGCGGCTTCAAGGCAGTTATGCAGTCACAACACCAGCACACCCAACACTGATCCCAGATAGTCAACAGTAAACTAAGATTAAACAAGTGTGACTTAAAATGCCATCAGCAATGATTTGATATATTGTGTGATGTCATCAATCATTTCAGGGGCCAAAAAAATGTTAAGAACTTATCATGCTACTGATGCACCAGGGTCATTTATTATAAAACAAAGCAATTTTTTTTTTTAAATTCTGCCATTATTTTCTCACCCTCATGCCATTCCATATTAATTATCATTATACATTTTAAAATATTTTCAAATAGAACACAGTTATTTTAAATTGTAATAATATTTCACAATATTACTGTTTTTACTGTATTATTAAAAAAATAAATGCACTGGTAGTGACTGGTAGTGTACATATATATATACACACACACAATTTTTATATATATAGCCATTAATTATGGTAATTATCCCCCTGATATCTTGAAATAATCTTGATAATTAATGTGTAGAGGAACATATCCTCTCCTTCCTTTCAACAACCTGTTGTTCAATATAATATTCACACATTGATTAGAAAATAACTCACCTGGGCTACCACATATGAAAGAAAAACATTTTTCTAATAAATAATAATATTAAGAATGTAATACATAAAGAAATAAAACTGATAAATGCCTCCTTTGCCTCCATTGACAGATCACCACTGGTAAAGATTCAAAAACGGTCTTTAAAAAAGAAGAAAAAAAAAAATGAGAAAGTCATTTGTAATGGCATGAGGGTGAATAAACAATGGCAATTTTGGGGGGGGTGAACTACTCCTTTAAGAGTGGACAAAAAACTCGAGCGAGCACAAATATACAAGACTTCATGTCACTGCAACTCTCTGAGGGTGGTGATGCCACAAATAGCTGTTTGCTCTTTCTTTCTGTTGTCACACATCTTGTTGTATACCTCTTCTCTCTCAGTTCACCCTATCCATTCCTCCACGGCACATACATTGGCCTAACCTCAAGATAAATTGGCGCTGTGGGCAGCAAGTTGCTCCTAACTTTACAGACTATTATCTGTCTCAGTTTTCCCTACAGTGGTGTGATTGGTCTCAAGCTGTTCCCCTGCTAGTTCTATCATCTATCTGGCTGTGCAGTATGGCTACTGAACCTGTGCTCATCCTTCTGATAAATTCAACATCGAGCACATTGGAAAGACACATCCAGCCCCTAATAAGGATTCATTGACATCACCTAGCAAACATTCATCATAGTCAGTGCCTATTTTCCCCATTAAGAGATCAAAGATGTTCTGTGGGGCGTTAATTAAATTGGATAATGTTTCAAAATGACTCAAAAATATCCTAATAAGCATCAAGGTCTTTCTTGTTAGTGGGCCCAGCTTACTTTTTTTTCAGTCTGTGCCAATAAATTAGAGGGAGAGGGAGAGAGAAACAAAGGCAGAGAGGGGGAAAAAAAAGAGTTATTTTTGAGACCCTCTAACAAGCCTGGAGGATTTCTCGCAATATTAAAAGATACCAATCAAGTTCATTTGAAATGGTAAGAAGGTAAAATATTCACTGGAGTTCATGAAATGACTTTTAAATAGTCTCTCGCTGTAGAAATAAGATCTGGAAATACTAAAAACTGAACTGTTTCCCACAGGTCCACTGTGGATTAAACTCTCCTCAGTTCCATTTTATTGAACTTAACTTTGTGAACATTTTCTTAAGATATTTTAACAGTTACTTGCAATCAATTATATTTTATTATATTATCCACCTCCTGCCTGAGTTAGTCGTTTCTTTTCTTGGTTACTCATTATTTTCAGCTGTGCACTCATTATCTCCCTCATTAACAAGTGTACTTAATGCCAAGTTTACACTACAGGATTTTAAGCCCGATTTAAGCCCGTTTTGCAAGTTAACGAGCTTGCCGACAGGTTGGGCTGAGATCGGGGGAAAATCAGCGAGTGATCAGCGCTCGCCGATCTTTATGTGTGAACTACTCAACGGCGCATCAAAGAGGCTCGCTGACACGTCGCCGACACCTTGCAGACGCCAGACAAATATCTAGCATGCTAAATATCTGGAGCTGTCGGCCGACTCGATATCCTGTGGTGTCACGTGTCGTGACTCAACAGCCAATGGAATACACTGATGTCTATGGAAGCAGCAATAACAATCCATTCAAATATAATTTGCCGACATTTATTCATATCAGATACACAATGTGTAAGTAACTATAAAGCTCCCTCACTCAATTGTTTTCCCAGTTCACCGGCCACCTGTATTTTAGGACAAATGGATGAATTCACGTTATATATTAAGATCAAGGTCATTATATAAGTTTTTAAATGACAAAACACTCACTTGCACATATTTGAGAATCGGAATATCAGATAGTTGATGACACGGTAAGAAAAGCAATACATCTGTCATACAGTGTGGGTGGCTGTTGTTGGGTGACAGTTGTCGTCAGCTCGTGTAGTGTGTAACCCCCTGTTGCAGATCATTTACGTAGTGTCACGTAGTGTGAACACCACAACGACTTCAAGACTCCACAGCAAGTCATGTAGATCTGCCGATCTGCCGACGTTTAAAGTCCTCTAGTGTAAACTTGGCTTAAGTTCATTTCTGTTTGCGTTTTTTGGTTCGGTCTCGTCTATGTTATGTGTGGTGTACCTGTTCCTGCCTTCTTCATTGGATCTAGTAAAGAGTCTATTTGAACTTAAATCGTTTTCGTGTTATCTACACCGTTCTGTTCTGTGACTATTGTATTATATTATATTATGACCATATATGTATTCTGTTCTAAACTTACTCAACATTTATTCACAGTTTGCATCTGCAAAATGCATTTCTATTGTCAGATATACAATAACAGTTATAAAAGTCAGGTTTAGTTAGCAAATTATTAAAAAAAATTACTGAGACAATGTGAGCCACTGAGGTTGAGAATCAATTGAACTCAATGTGATTAAAAGGTGAGAAAACATAGAAGTGATATGATTACTTCACTAAAATGAAAGCTCAAGAGAGCACGTAAGTCGATTAAATACACAAGATGAGATTGATTGTAAATCATCACTTCTAACAATAGAAGAACTGGATTGCTTCGCATGACCTTTTTCCACCTTAACCTTGAGAAAGGGGGCCGGGGCTTAGATGATGAATAAACAGCAAGCACACAAATCATTTAAAAAAATGACATAACCTTGAGTCTATGAAAAGCTTTTATAATTTTCTATCTGTACATGTAACTGACTGCTTTCTGTTTTAAATAAGATTTGCAGCCAAAAGGCACATTTTACTGCCAAAGCATGAACGGATAACAATGCTCTGAATTTCTGTAACTCATCAAAACTTCTTCAATAGTCTTGTTCTCCATAGTTTCCCATAATTAGGGTAATTGATTACAATGCATGCCAGAAGGTCTTAGACGTTAATTCTCTGGTCAGCCAATATATGGTTCAAATAAACCATTTGATGGTAGAAAAATCATCAAAAGCTGATTCTAAATTGTGCATTAGCTACACATTTCGCATAACCACCCACTATCCCCCAGGTCTGATGATAACATCCTTTACTGGGCTACACCATTAAACCGGCCTCCCAATTTTACTGTATTTTTTTGCCAATGACAAATATCACCTTACACTGCAGATTTTAATGCCATAAATCTCCACACGCTCAGAGAGGAGCCATAAAATATAACAGACCTCACTTTCCTTAGATAACAATCACTCGGGTGGAGGAGTCAGTGAAATCTGCCAGTTCAAACGGCCATAATTCAACACAAAGAGCTCTCAGATCACCTCGGGACAAATAAAGAGAAGATTAACACACTGCTGCATACAGACGCTTACATAATGTATAACAGCATTGACATACATAATACTTTTTACAGCTATTATGTTTACCTGTAATCTCACTTACTACCATCCAGATACCTATTGTTTAGTATGCATGCTTATTCAGCTACTTAGTCTGCGTGAAAGGTAGATTTAATGTTTTCTTTATTTACTACAATCTGATTTTGAACATTTTACATGTAGTGAACCTCTAATACACAGACCTTGTTGGTCTGATCAGTATGAGCTATAGGTTCTCATTTAAAGTCTGAGATGTCTACAAAGGTAGTATTTTAAGAAATCATACTGTAAGCACCCAATACAATGACAATTTTCTTAGCTATGCTTGGACAAATTGTACAGCATAGTCCTGAATACAATGTCGATTAGATAATGCTAAATAATTATATATGTATTACTTTTTTTTTTCAAAACCATTCACTACCAAGGACAAATACGGGCTATTTAAGAGCAGATAAACACTTTGCCATAAACTATGGAAATGTACATTAATTCAATTCATTCTAATCACTACATCCTGAACAATCATGCGCATAGCCATTATAAGCATGTGTTTTTGTGTGTGTGTGCGTGTGTGTCACTCTCATGGCTAAAGACCAAGAGAGAAAGTAAGAGCCCTTCAGAGGCTTTCAATCTCTTGTAATAGTGTTATTATCTTAATGGAGGTGCCAAACACACAAGACTGGAAAGGTCCGTGTCCCTTTGTTTTGTGAGCCTGAGAGTAAGTGGTTTTATATTACCCTGCTCTGCTATATGGCCGCCGCTCAATATGAAATGCGCATTACTCTTGGGAGCCACGGCGAACAGCCCGAGACATTGCTCCATCCTCACCTCATGAGGCACATCAGAGTAATCAAGTTTAAATTGTCTCTTTCTCGAGAGGGTCACGCTGCTGTTCATATTAGGGGCATGGGCCATCAAGTGCGACTGCAGGTGGTAATGACGGAGAGCAGAATGTTTAACATGAAACCAAAGTGAGTGCATGAAGGAAGGTGGATTTGTGCATTAGTGATGTACAAGGACAAGCCAGACTCGGTCTCAAGTCCAAGACCATATATTCTATGAATAGTCAAGACCAGCTTTTTCGAGCTTTTTGCTTCTGAAAATGTGGTCTTGCCTCAGAATTGAGTCAGAGTCCGGTCTTGTCTGGACTCGAGGACTACAACACTGTTGTGCACAGGGCTTGACATTAACACCCACCAACCCGCCAAATGCGGGTGGATTTCAGCAGTGGTGTGTAACACAGTCACTCCTACTAGTCACTTTGGCAGGTTGAATTTTATGTATAATATATACATTTTTCAATTGTAGTCTTTTAAAAAGACATCTGAAATAAAGTAAGTGCAATGTATAGACTTTTCGATACATAACGATACTGAAATATCTGAAACGCTTCCAATACTCATTTTCCACAGAATAGATACACAATACCAGCTGTGCTTTCTCGCACTCCCATCTCTTCAACAGCGAGTTGACACACAAACCCGCCTCCCCTCACTCATTTAATTTGCTCCGGATGAATATTGTTGGTGTTACAGGGCTTGAATTTTGGCATGGGATTGTGCGTATTGTGCATAATTTTTCTCATTCCCACAGATTTTGTGCTCATACTCATAAAGCCGCCTCCCAGTACTAAATTGAGTTCTTTTTCGCTGCTTATTGCTCTTAAACAGTCAAATACACACAAAATAATGGCAAAATGCCGGTCATAGCGAGGATTCATGTAAACACAGTCAGTTATGTTTTAAGTGAACGTAAACAGTTGAGAAAGAAAACGCATGTGTAACAGTATCTGTGCGTCAGGTCTTAAAGTGACAGCAGCCTAATATACCTGCTGCCAAATTATGAGATAATATTAAAAAAATATATATATTTTTTCCCATGGTATCGATGTCAAAATGGGTGGCTAGTAACTTTGGAAAACCACTAGCCACAGTGGCTGGTGAACAAAAAAGTTAATGTCAAGCCCTGGTTGTGATGCTGTTCTTCATAAACCAAAGAAAAAAAAATTGTCAGGCATCAAAGATTTTTCTTCTTTGTACACAAAGAAATCCAATTATCTTTACCCTTTTTCTGGGAAGAATGCAATTACAGGAAGACAATGTGACGCTGATGACTTTCGATAACAGAATGCCATGGGATCGTGAAGAAAGGATATATGGTGTATGAGATTTGAGGACCGGACACTATCACTCCAAGATGGAATATTCAATTACATCATCTCTCCAGGGGCTGATCACTTGGCTGACTAAGACCCCCTCATGACAGCACAATTTAATTTATATTCTGTGCAATGGAAATTATGAGGAGAAAAACACTCGTCCTTTTCGGGCCAACATGGTCAGCATTCACTTGTATATCATCAAATCCATTCCATTTCCAAATTGAACCTTGCCCTCGCATTGCGCCGAATGGTACTGCTCATTGCGGATTGCTTTTAAAGCTTTCAGACAAGAACTTAGAACTATCCAGGAACTATATGATTTCTGTCCTTTGGATATTCAAGACTCTCTACAATACTATTTGTTTGATCCTCAGTGTTCCCAGACCACAATTCAGTTCAAATCATCTTGTGCACTCTTCACCCATGCTCTCACTGTCAGCTTGACGTGTGCATTACCATAATGTATCTCTCCAGTATGACACTGAGGGTAATTGCAATTACTACATCTCTCTTCCCCTTGTCACTTTGCTGTAAAATGGAAAGCGACAATAATATTCCTTCGTCTAGAATGACATAAACATGGTCGGCTTAAAAACTGGAAAGCTTAAAGATTCTGAGGTCACCTTGCCCTCCACCTCCGTAGTGCTTCCAGCCCAGGTAGTTAACAATGGCGAAGCTCTCGTTATCCACCGTGCTATCGGTGACAGCGTTGCACGCCCGCCGTTGTCAACACACCAAAGAGCAGTAGCGCGACGAGATAGGATTGCATACACAGTCTCTTCATAATGCTCGTGGGCAATGTCATGCTCAACAGAGGGCTCTTGTTAGGAGCTGAGGGAAGGTTATCAGTCCTGACACACGCTTATCAGCACACATCCATCTCGTAGCACTGGCGCTGCGCGCACCACCCACCGAAGTACACAGATGCTGTTTACCCGCGCCAGGAGTGGGCCGCCACAGCTAATTCAACATGATTGTCTCCCAAAGGACAGAAAGATGAGATTTTGACGGGGAAGGAGGGACAGAGCTCAACACACGTCTTCCCAGAAGAAAGGGAGCCGGTGCATTGAGTCTATGCTTCCCGACGCTATTTTGTTAAACCTCGGTTAACATCACTGAGGGAGGATTTTTGGGATTCGAGGGCTGATTCAATAATGGGTAATTGCTATCGGATAATAAAAGAGGACACACAAGGCGGGTTTATTCACTGGGATTCTTGGGGGCTTATTGACACAATATCTCTGCTGTCAATTATCTCTCCCGCTCTGACAGGTGCACAATAACAGGCGCTGGGATCTTTCTATTGAGCTGGTAAACTCAAGCTTCTTTTGAGTCCGGAAAGTGTGTGACATGAGGGGATTGAGTCTGATTCTAGACTGCCCTCCCCATCCTTTTTTCTTATGGAACGTGCTCTCAATCCACTAATCATATTCTCAAACTGCTGGAGAATCAATAGCCCGCCTGATTTACTTCATTAGATGGCAATAAATATTCAGACAACAGAGTCTACATATTGAGTCCTCTATTCGAGGCACAGTCAAATGTTTCACCAAGCTTCTGCACAAAGGCCCACCTGTCACATTGGCTTTAATTGCATTAAAGCATCCACAAAGTTCCCACAGAGCAGAGCGAGGTCGTTTTGCCTGGAGAATCCCTCTTTGAGGAAATCAGAAAGGGGAGGTCAGCAGAGAATTAAAGGACGGCACCCTGCATTAGGTGCTCTGATATTTTTGGCCCTGTCAACATCATGCTGCTTGCTTACTGATTTAATTTTAACGAAGAGACCGGATTTGTGCAGTTGTGCTCGCCCAAGGCTAAAGTCATGCAACCCTGGCAAAACAAATGAGAATGGAGCAATTATGAGACGCAATAAACAGACTCAGCATTTTCCCTTGAGCGTAAGAACTACATCAGAGTTACAGAAACCAAAAGCAACCAGGTACCCAAGGGCGGAATCAAATGAACCAACAGCACCCCTCGGCAGCTGGTGAGGGGTGCACACAAACGTGGAGAGGGGGAATTCAGAAGATGGGAACGCTAGTCCTGTAATGTTGAGAAGAAGGATGTGTCATGTACATAAGTGAGTGCAGCCAACCCAGCCCAAGTGATTTTCCACATGCAAGATGCTTTCAGGGGACTAAATATGCCACAATGACATCTGGCTGAGAGAATCACTGATTGCACTCTCATCACAAGCAGCAGCCAGTTGCAGAGCAAATGAGCTTATGTTGTTCTCTGAGAGCTAAACGTGATTAAGGAATTCAACCTATGAAAATGATGCTATAATCCCGAATCTCTTGAAGATCAAACATTCAGTAGGTTGAATGGTTCTCTCCGTCTCTTTGAGAGCATTAGCAGAAGATCAACGATAAATATTCAATATTAGCATGAGATACAGCTACATCCTTTTCATTTTTGCACGCCTTGCAAGAAAATGTTCTTTCATTTTTGACTGGTGATTTATGTTTCCCTCAAGGCAAAACTGCTGACTTCCTAAGTGCTCCTAAATGAATAATCTTGTGGGAGGCAAACACACAATAATGTTATGTTAACTATTCATTAACAACTGAACGAGGCGCATAAAGATGTGTTTTTGTATTCTAAAAGTTTAATTAGAGTACTGTTGGGTTATTTAGAGAAGATTGGATGTCAAAAGCCACATTTTCCAGGGCACGATACCTCTCAGATTGGTAATTAACAACTTTGATTAAAGTGGTACTGGGCATGATAAACATTTCCAACACTATATATTTGGCAAAAAACAACGTTAATCATTTTCCAAGTCTTCAAATAATGAGTAGAATCATTTTTTTTTTTTTTCAAACAGACAAACAAAGGTGAGGTAGAATTAATATCAAATGCCATTTTAAGACAATACAGATAATTATGCTTTACAATTATCCTTTTCTGTGTGGAATACAGATATTATGCTTTACAAGAGTTTGTATCATTCATTTAAAGAGAGAAAAGCACTACTATGACTTGCAGTACTTCCAGTGATATATCTTTTGAAAGAAGAAAATAGCTAGTCTGACATGAACTTTTTTTTTTTTTTTTTTTTAAATAAGAAATGCAAGAGAAAGATCTGCATATTTTTCAGTACAGTACTAGTCCAGGTGAGCTATGGCTTATCCAAGCTTGTTATTTACAGAGGCTGCATGTACCAGATCTGAATGACAGCAACTTAGCCTATAAATGCTGGAGTCACATAGATATCAAAGGTGTGTGCTCACCTGTTCTCCTGGCTCATGCGACTTCATAAGGCTCTTCTCTCTGTACATTGACCAAAGGCCGACGTTTGGCAGAAAAATTAAAGCCACCATGAATAGAAATGCCATCTGCAGAACGCGCTTTTGCCTTCTCTTCATTTTGAAGACGCAAATGTGACACAATCCAGTGCTAGATAGACGCGAGTCTGCCGTTTGTGGACTCAAGCTCCGTATCTCCCCTCACAGAAGACGACAAACTTTCACCTGCAAGGAATACAGAGTCGCCGCGTCATATAAACAAACACTCCAAAATGAAACGAAGCAATATACTGTTATATTACTACGCACAAAAATAATCTCAGAATCGAGAGCAACACAAGCTGTCTCTTAACTGACATACGCAATTAAGCAAACATTAACTGAGCACTCTATGGAATATGCATAGATTATCAATAACTGAGCCAATTCTGTAACAGCCACTATACCTAAGACAAAAAATAAGCACGAGCCCGTTTTGTTATCAGTACCGCGAGACGTAACGCGCGTAAGCAATACTGTGAAAACGACTTACAGTAGAGGGTTATTTGCATGTTGAGACATATATGTTGCTCGGCAATCCCCTCTCCTTTGTTGAAGACACGCAAGGGGAACGTTTCCGAGTACGCTAATTGCTGAAGAACGACGAGCACTGCGTTTTTTGTTTTTTTATCTGTGGCAATGAGCTCAAGATACAATTTGAAATCGTCTCGTGCTCTTCATTAAAACCTTCGCGCGCATACCACCCACTGAAGCTTTACGGATTCTTTCTCTTTCCTCCTTGGGCGACTTCTCATTGCCCTCAGCTTTTAGATATTGCGGTTATAAACCACGTGTGCTGCGCATTAATAGGAAAACATCCTCGCAGCCGGGCGATGCTTTCCGATGTGTGGGACAGCAGAGTCTAGCAGCAGTCTTCACACCAAAGACGAGCTCACAGAGCAAAGCTGAGGGATTCTTAGGGTTGGTTTGAGCTACTGAGTGCTTTGAATGCAATTTTGTTCGTGAGTTCAAGTCAATAACTCTGTGAAACTCACTATTTTGGAGACATTATTGTGGCTACTATTATAGTAAAAAAATATTGTTTTATTTATTTGATTTGTTTTACATTTGAAAGGAAGAAGTCCTGTCAGAAGTAGTGCATTTTAATCACATGTGATGCATCACATTATATTTATATAATTTTTTGTTTTTATATATGCACATTATGGTCTTTTATATTTCATTTTTGGTCATCTAGTTAATATGTATTACATTATTTTTGTGTTTTGTGTTTGTGATGCTGTACTTTGTCTATGCATGTTTATTAACAGGTTTATAGTTAGAATCATTAATTCCACTGCTGTGCTCTAAGAATCCATCATATTGGATAAGTTTATAAAGACAGACTTATGATTATGATCTTTTATTATTATTTTTTGAAAAAATTCATACTGAAGAGGCACATGTTTCTTTGAAGTTGTTTATTTATTATTGAATGCTGCTATACTTGATGGGAACTGAAGGGAGACAGATGGGGGTGGGGTGGGGGTACGCTTATGCCAAAGGCAACTGCAGCACAGCATATGGAGACAGCATACACAAGGGATCACCTGATATTTCTAAGTGAATTGCAGATCTTCATGAATTTTGTCAATACCAGGTTGGATCTGGTCCTGAATATTTAGCATTGATACACAATCTAACAAAGATGTTTTCCCTTTCTATTGTAAATAAAACATAAAAAATAGAAACTTTGTGTTGGTACAGTTTGAATTTCTAACACCACCAACAGAGGGGGCCATTAGGCATGGCCTGCTCTAAAAATATTCTATGCAATGTGCTGCAGAATTATAAATCACATTACAATGTTCCAATAGTATCATATATATATATATATATATATATATATATATATATATATATAGGATGCTGCATTTGCACTACTCCATTCAAGCAAAGCTTCAGCCTGTTTGCTTCAGCACCATGGACAGTGATTTTCAAGCACAGTAGAACAATCAAGTTAAAGGGTTAGTTCACCCAAAAATGAAAATTCTGTCATTACTTACTCACCCTCATGCCATTCCACACCCGTAAGACCTTTGTTCATCTTCGGGACACAAATTAAGATATTTTTGATAAAATCTGATGGCTCAGTGAGGCCTCCATTGACAGCAAGATGATTAACACTTTCAAATGCCCAGAAAGCTACTAAAGACGTATTTAAAACAGTTCATGTGACTACAGTGGTGCAACCTTAATATTATGAAGCCACAAGAATACTTTTTGTGTGCCAAAAAAAAAAAAAATCGACTTTATTCAACAATATCTAGTGACGGGTGATTTCAAAACACTGCTGCGAAGCTTTACGAATCTTTTGTTTCGAATCAGTAGTTCGGAGCGTGTATCAAACTGCCAAAGTCACGTGATTTCAGTAAACGGGGCTTTGTTACGTCATAAGTGTTTTGAAACGTTTAGAAATTTCAATGGTTCATGTGACTTTGGCAGATTGATTCGTAACGTTTCAAAGCTTCGTGAAGCAGTGTTTTAAAATCGCCCATCACTAGATATCGTTGAATAAAGCTGTTATTTTGTTTTGTTTTTTTGGCACACAAAAAGTATTCTCGTCACTTCATAACATTAAGGTTGAACCACTGTAGTCACATGAACTGTTTTAAATATGTCTTTAGTAGCTTTCTGGACATCTGAAAGTGTTAATTATCTTGCTGGCAATGCAGGCCTCACTGAGCCATCGGATTTTATCAAAAATATCTTAATTTGTGTTCCGAAGATGAACAAAGGTCTTACGGGTGTGGAACGACATGAGGGTGAGTAATTAATGACAGAATTTTCATTTTTGGATGAACTAACCCTTTAAGCTAAGAGGCAATGTGAAAACATCTACTGGTCTCATGGGAAAACATGACTTTGCCTCTCTACTCAGAACCTTAAATTTCATTTACATTTGTTTAAAAACACATAGTAAATGGTAAAAGTAAATAAAATGGCACACAATGGCACACATCTTCCCAATGCATCAGGCAGCACTCACACTAGAGAGAATCATTAGTTCAAGGCAAAAATTTACTATGTCCGCTCTTTGTCTTAATTATTACGGTGCAGCAGATCAATCAAACCATTTGATGCAGCATATTGACTGTGACAAAGAAGAATGAGCCATCTCAATCTTCCACATAGATTAAATTCTGCCTATGGCTTCGAAAGAGAGGGGAAAAGAAAGCCGGTTTTATGTTGCTCACAATGTGAGAAGTGTAATATCAGCAGCATACTGTTGTTCTGATAGAAAACAAGAATGCAATTACCTTTTTCATATTGTTTCAGAAATAAACAATTCTTAGTGATCAAAACAATGTATTTGTTATTTTATCAACTGTGATATACACAAGACCTCCACTTCTAGAGACAATATGACTGACTTATACACATTTCAAATACAGAAATGTATAAAAACGCACAGGGTCCTTTTTTCTCCAAATTATAAATGAGTCTCAAACTCATTTTTTAAAGGGTTAGTTTACCCAAAAATGAAAATTCTGTCATTAATTACTTACCCTTATGTCTTTCCACACCCGTAAGACCTTTGTTCATCTTTGGAACACAAATTAAGATATTTTTCATAAAATCCGATGACTCAGCGAGGCCTCCATTGCCAGCAAGACAATTAACACTTTCAATGCCCAGAAAGCCACTAAAGACGTATTTAAAACAGTTCATGTGACTACAGTGGTGCAACCTTAATGTTATGAAGCGACAAGAATACTTTTGTGCACCAAAAAAAACAAATAACAACTTTATACAACAATATCCAGTGATGGGCGATTTCAAAACACTGCTTCACAAAGCTTCAAAGCTTTGCAAATCTTATGATGTAACAAAGTCTCGTTTACTGAAATCACGTGACTTTGACAGTTTGATACCCATTTGATACACGCTTCGAACCACTGATTTGAAACAAAAGATTCATAAAGCTTAGAAGCTTCATGAAGCAGTGTTTTGAAATCGCCCATCACTAGTTGAATAAAGTCGTTATTTTGTTTTTTTGGCACACAAAAAGTATTCTTGTTGCTTCATAACATTAAGGTTAAACCACTGTAGTCACATGAACTGTTTTAAATACATCTTTAGTAGCTTTCCGGGCATTGAAAGTGTTAATTATCTTGCAGGCAATGGAGGCCTCACTGAGCCATCGAATTTTATGAAAAATATCTTAATTTGTGTTCCGAAGATGAACGAAGGTCTTACGGGTGTGGAACGACATAAGGGTGAGTAATTAATGACATAATTTTCATTTTTGGGTGAACTAACCCTTTAAATTAGATTTTATTCATGTCCACTATGACTGAAGCAACAAAAAATTAATCATATTTTAACCATACAGTACTTATGAACTTAAGTTTAAACACAGTATGTGAACAAGTATTGAAGATTTTGAAAAGAACACATACTGTAACAATGAGCAATGCAATAAGAATGTAGAAAAAAGGTAAGATGATAGGATGAAGTCTCCAAAAACTTATTTGATTCTTTTTGTTGGTTGCAGTGGGTGAATCTGAGTATGTGTGTATATTTCTGTGGGTGTTTGTTGGTGTGTTTGTGTGTACTTGCTGGTTTTGATAAATATATGAATGTGTGCATATAGCATCAAGGCATCAGTGTGTGTGTTGCTGTGGTATCACTCATTTCACATTCGCTGTTGCTGTTTTTCACTAAAACTAATGAAAAACTCAATTATAGATTCACAACACTGAAGACATAAAATCATATTAATATTAATAATTAATGTTATTAAAACCAAATGTCCATTGCGATGGACATTAAACTGTAAAAAATAAATAAGTAAAAAATAATAATAATCCTGTGTTCTACAGCTCTGAAAGATCTTCAAATTAACTTTGAATATTATCTCTTGATACTATTAAGATATAATAGGTGCAAGTTGATAATGCTACCATGAATATAAACCTGCACATAAAAGTTTAAAAAGGAGCTCCTCCATCTCCTGTCTAGTTGGTTAGCCATGCATGTCTTATGTGATGCCTGAATTTCAATCAGATTAAGTTATGGGTCATACTTTCATTGTGATTGGTTGATCAGGGACCAGGTTATAAGAACATGAAGTATTGGTTTTAACCAAAAACCATGTGACGCCCATTCCAATGGTCGCAGGGTCTGAATTATCATTCTAACAGATGATATTATCCATTGCAAAACACCATCAGCTCTAGACAGTGACTCAAACAAGACTGAATCAAAGCTAAAATGAAAGGTGTTAGAGGATCAACATATGACGGTGTGAAAATGCATCAGACTTGAAATGATTTTTTTACTCATGAGAAATTTCTAACACCGGATATGTAACAACTTGCTACTATTTGCAACGGTAAGTTTAGTCAGCCTCTCAAAGCCACAAATAGGCCTACATGTTCACAGGGAGTGTTGTTAGCGCTAAGGTCAAACCAAGGGTCTGCTACCACATTACCCCTGGAGAAAATTGGGGTCAAATGCCAAGGTCTTACATTTGGTTTACACTGTAACTGTCATTTTACAAGATTTGACTCTACAGCCCTCTGGGTATGAGCTTTTGTTTTTATTCTACTCTGTAAATGTGAGTTTGACTGTCTACTGTGCGTCCCTTCAAAAAATTATTAATTAGTCCAAGCCATCAACCAGCCTTCCCAAGATCCTCAAGTGAACTGTCGTGCACGCAAAATTAATGCACCATAAAGCAAGTGACATAAATAAATAGTTGGGATGAATATTGGATGACAGCCACAGACAAATCACAGCGCAAATATAGTTTCCATCAAATGTATTCAGCATCAGTTTAAACTGATGAAGTGACAAATAATGGGCATGCTAATATTCAGCAGTCATGTGTGCAGATGCTGTGGAGGACAAGCACAATGAGTTATTCTAATCACAACGCAATGAGCTAAATGCCATGCCTGCAGCTAATTGTGAAATGTGACAAATGAGTGTTCATCTGAGGAGAAACAGACAAATTGTTTGCCTAAGGAAGAGCGTACGTTTAAAGGATTTTAGGGGGGGGGAAAGTTATGAGTAAAAACACAGACAGATTTTTATGCATATAAACAAACACACACTGAAATCTGTCTGTTGATAACAATCACTGTAAAGGATGCAACAACTCAAAATAAGAGAATATGTCGTTCATCGCAAAGCTGTACAGTACATGTGCATTCTTTGAGACTTCACAGGAAATTTCATCATCTTAAGTGAGTCTCCAATCCGAAGGGAATGTACAGTTCTTGTCAAGTTTGAAGGACACTGCATTAGGAAAAAGTGTACATCGATATATCACACTTGATGAAACCGTACTTTCACATCTGTTAAGGGACCCTGTCTGCTTGTCTTACTGCATTCACATAATTTCTTAATTATCGTAATTACTGTACTTGTTGACGACCCAGACGTTCTACTCTGAGTTGTTCACTTTCTTTGGACTAGAAATTATGACTTTCTATGGCAACACTTTTAATGGCATAATGAATCGGTGTAATTTGAGTAATCAATAGACAAAACCACAATACACAATTGCATTATTAATAAACTTAAACTTTATTTAGTGGATATTAGACGACTCTGTTCTTGCCATAATTAAACTGAATTGTATGTCTTTCATTTATTTTCAGATTATTCTTGCATTATTACTACATTAATAATAGTCAATTATAGGGGACATTTTTTTTTTTAAAAAAACATTTTACTGCTGAAGCCGCTGTTATTATGAGTGTTCCTACATGACGTTGCTGTGGTCATGTGGTACACGTTTACAAGTTGTAATTATGAATTCTACAAGGATGTGATACGTGAATGGTTTTTACAAGCCGGAATCTCGTAATTACAGTATTTCTGTCTTGCCATGAATGCACTTTCCGTCCACCTTATAGGTGCGTTCACACCATGTCGTAATTACCGTAAAGATTCTGTACAGTAAAAAGCCTTCACATTCTTGTTGAGCTTGTAATTACAACGTGTAAACTAATCATTTTCTGAGAGCTACGACTTTGTACCACCTGACCACTGCAGATTTAAGGTGTATTCGACTTGAAGCGACGCTTCAAAAAATGATTAATTAGTCCAAGCCATCAACCAGCCTTCCCAAGATCCCCAAGTATGCAGATCGATCAGTGTATGACTTCAAAGTACCATGAGAGCGATTTGAAAGCAGAGCCTTTGAATGGGCGCCCCCAGAGGAGCCCACACGCAGCCGTTTGGACTAGTGGTTTCTGCCCGGTCGCCACCAGCTCCCTCGTCAGTGCGCAGCCCCATTCTTCCCAGAGGTCCACGACGAGCTGACCCCCTACTCGGCCCGTCTACACACTACCACTTCTGCAGCTCTCACCTCCGTAGACGGATCTCAAGAGAAGGGCTACGAGCAGATGCCGCCCCTGGACGAAGCGGTGGCTGCTCACCTCTGCCCTTCTGCTGCTGTTGGAAGGAAAAACAAGCGGGCTCTTCCATCCAACCCCTGCAGGACGACCTCTGCTCTCGCCGGGAGGGCCTACTTGTCAACAGGCCAAGCAGCCTCAGTGTTCCACACCATGGCCATTCTACAGGTCTTCCAGGCCAAACTCCTCCGCTCTCTGGACGAGTCCAGCACTGACGCATCTGCCTTCAGAGAGCTGCAGAGAGCCACGGACCTGGCCATGCATGCTACGAAGGCCAAAGCCCAGGCCATCGGGCGCTCAATGGCCAGCCTGGTCGTGTTGGAGCGCCATCTCTGGCTTAATTTGACAGAGATAAAGGAAGCGGATAAGGTGGCCTTCCTGGACGCCCCTGTCTCTCCCACCAGTCTCTTTGGGCCCGCCATAGAGGGTTTTACTGAGTGCTTCACCGCCGCACAGAAGTCGTCCCAGGCCATGCGACACTTCTTGCCGAAGCGCTCCAGCTCAGCTACTGCCCCGAGTAGCCCCAAGCCTGCGCCAACTCAGCAGCAGAGCAAACGGGCGCCCTCTGCCACCCAATCAGCACCCCCCAAGGAGCAACATCAGCGATCTCGTTCCTCTAAGCGCCCGCCCTTCCCGAGACATCAGGGACCCCGGCCTAGGATTACGCTGGACCAAACGCCTCCGAAGTCTTCCTGATCTGTCAGGAAGGAAGAGGATGGGGAAATGTCCCGCTGCAGCCAGACCACCCCCAAAGCTGCCTCGTTTAAATCTCCCACCACCCCGTTCACTTCCGGGTGTTGGAGACAAAATGTTTGTTGTGCGCACTGGGCCCACAGTTGTTGCACCCACGCCAACCGCCGTTCTCATGGCGAGAAAAATAAAAAACATACATTTTCAAAAAGAGAGCAAATTTCCTCTTCCACCCACCACGGTTCACAGGCCCCAACTCCCCAACGGCCTGTCAACCGACTTAATCCAGCCTCTTGCCACACGGGCCGAGGCCTGGCAGGCCATCCCTGGAGTGTCAAGCTGGGTGTTGGGGATAATAAATCGAGGTTACTCACGCGCTTCAGCGGGGTGGTCCCCGCTTTGGTGAATGCGGACGACGCACATGTCCTCCGCGCCGAAGTGATGGCTCTGTTGGAAAAGGGAGCCATAGAAGTGGACCCTCCATCCGAGAGCGAATCAGGTTTTTACAGCCGGTATTTCCTTGTCCCCAAGAGAGATGGCGGTCTCAGACCCATCCTCGACCTCAGACTCCTGAACCGCTCCCTCACGAGACGGAAGTTCAGGTTGTTGACGTTGAAACAGATCCTTGCGCAGATTTGCCCCAAGGACTTCTTCTCGCTGGATCTGAAAGACTCATACTTTCACACCCAGATAGCCCCCCATCACAGATGATTCTTGAGATTCGCATTCAAAAGAGTGGCTTACCAATATACAGTCCTTCCTTTCGGACTGTCCCTAGCTCCCACCTCCCCAGTCCTGCAGCTCGGCCTCCTACGAATGCAGCCTCTGCAGTACTGGCTAAACCTTCGTATCCCACCTCTCGCTTGACGGCATGGCCACTTCCATGTCAGGGTGAATCAGGCCTGTTTAACAGCTCTGAACCCCTGGAAGGACCCTTAGTGGTTCAGCCGTGGGGTTTCCCAAGGGGCGGTAGCCAGAAGGATGGTGGTCTCGACAGATGCGTCCAACGTGGGTTGGGGCACTCTGTGCGAGGGCAGACCAGCCTTCAGCTCAGGGTCGAGCAAAGAGAGCCAGCTGCACATCAACTGCCTAGAGATGCTAGCAGTTTGTTGGGCCCTCCAAACCTTCCTATTGGTCCGATCGGACAGCATGACTGTGGTGTCCTACATAAATCACCAAGGCGGTCTTTCATCCAGACGCCTCTATGCACTGGCAAAGCAACTCTTGGAATGGGCGCTGCCCAACCTGCGATCGCTAAAAGCATCGCACGTACCGGGCAAAATTAACCTGGGAGCAGACATGTCTCGCAGCAATGTCCCCTCAGACGAGTGGACGCTCCACCCCCAGACGGTTCTCAGAATTTGGAAGATCTTTGGGAAGGCAGAAGTCGACCTCTTCGCCTCAGAAGACAACTCTCACTGCCCAATCTTCTTTTCAAAGGACAGGGATGCGCTGGCCCACGACTGGCCCAGCCTCCTCCTCTATGCTTTTCCCCCAGTCGCTCTGATCCCTCAGGTCATCAGACGAATCAGGGAAGACAAACACAAAGTTCTCCTGGTGGCCCCACTCTGGAGGAACCAGCATTGGTCCTCAGAGCTGTTCAGGCTTTCAATGAAAGCCCCGTGGCCGATCCCCCTGAGACGGACCTCCTCTCTCAGGCAAAGCCAGAGCTGTGGGCCCTGCACCTTTGGTCCCTCGATAGGAGCCTGTCGACCTCCCTGAGGACGTGCTAAATACCATTTCCCAGGCCAGAGCCCTGTCTATTAGACACCTCTATGCCCAAAAATGGTCGGTCTTCGTCGACTGGTGTACGGCTCGAAACGAAGATCCGGTTGAGTGTGACATATCTTCAATATTGTCATTTCTCCAAGAGCGTCAGGACAAGGGTCTCACGCCTTCCACGCTCAAAGTATACGTGGCAGCCATAGCAGCATTTCATGCCCCTATTGCTGGCCAGTCGGTGGGGAGAAACAACTTAGTTGTGCGTTTCTTGAAAGGTTCTAGGAGGCTAAATCCCCCTCGCCCTCTCACAGTACCCACCTGGGACCTCTCAACTGTCCTCAGAGCACTCAAAGGCCCTCCCTCTCCGTGAGCCCTGTGTACCTCGAATTTGGGCTTAATGACTCGAAGGTCGTCCTGAAACCCAGGCATGGCTACATTCCTAAGGTGCTCTCGACTCCATTCAGAGCACAGGTAATTACTCTCTCAGCGCTACCTCCCTCAGGGGACGAGCGTGAGCTGGATTTACTCTGCCCCGTTAGGGCATTGAGGACATACATCGAGCATTCCACGCCTTTTCGGCAGTCGGACCAGCTCTTTGTGTGCTTTGGTGGCCGCACCAAGGGGCTTCCGGTCACAAAGCAGAGACTCTTGCATTGGATTGTGGACGCTATCGCTCTTTGTTACTCCTCTACGGGCCTGGATTGCCCCATAGGAGTACGAGCCCACTCCACTAGAGGTATGGCCTACTCGTGGGCCTGGTCTAGTGGTGCCTCCATTAAAGACATCTGTGAGACGGCCGGCTGGTCCTCGCTGTCCACATTTGTCAGGTTCTATAACTTGGACGTTCCGGCGTTGCACACCCGGGTCCTTTCAGCATGATTTGAAGGCCTCTACATAGCCCGTCAGTCGTGCTGTTATCTCATGGGAGCCAGCTCCCTCTTAGCATTTATAACCATGAGGGTATGATGGCTTTTGCCTTCCTACTTATCCCCTGGGCCCCTTCAGTGCCTAAGATAGGTTCAGTCGTTCCCTCCCATGGCACGGCGTGATTGTATTCGTTCCCCATACGCCGTATGAGTGAAGTATCGAAAGGGAACGTACTCGGTTAAGTACGTAACCTTGGTTCCCTGAGATACGGGAACGAGTACTACGTTTGCTGCCATGCCATAGAGCTGTACGACTCAGTGTCGTCGCTTCAGTCGATTGACCTGAAATCCTATGCCGAAATGCTCCCTTATATAGCCAGAAGCCCCGTCCATTTTGGCAGGCTTTGGCATGCTGCATCACTATAGGCTCGACGCATCTCCGCCGCGCAGTCATTGGTTCAAAAAGTTTTCCAGTTTGAACCAATGGCCGTGCAGTTAAACTGCGTTATTGAAAAAGGCTTCAGTAATCGGAGAAAAAAAAAAGGAGCTTTTCCCCATATGCAGTACTCGTTCCCGTTTCTCAGGGAACCGAGGTTACGTACATAACCGAGTACGTTTTTCAATGGAAGCCTCGCATTCCATGCATTCGATGCTTACATGTTAAAAATAAGATGGATATCACACCGCAGAGACTCTTTCTGGTTTCATACAAACCCAACTAGTGTTATCATCCATCTATAGTATAAATGACCTTAGAGTATTTCAATATTAATATCATTGTACTCTTTTTGTAGTATTCGTCTTACTAAGGCGATTATTATACATAGTTCTGTCATGAAACTCTAGATGGCGCGGCTGATGGGTCTTAACGCAAACTGATGATAATTACAGCGTTAACTACTTTGCACAAGCTGATTGGTCCATGTCACATCTGCAGCCAATGAGCTGGTTGCTCACACATTTAAATGGCTGGTTACATTCACTATAGCAGTTTGCAGCACGCTTCAGAGTTCCTCTAAAACCCTCCACCTTCCCCAGCTCCACCTGTATAGATCTGCTATGGGTTATTAATATGCTATTTGTGCAGCAGCAATATGTCTTACTTGCCGCAGCAGCGATAATCAGCAGCAGCAATAATCTACAGCAGCAGCAATTCAGCAGCAGTGTAGCAGATCTATTCTGCCAAGACCAAATACATTAATATTGTCATAATCCATTGCCGTGCTAACAGTCTTCTGAGAGTTGTCATGATAGAAATGTACATTGTAATAGAGTGATTTGTTCTCATCAGAAGCTTTAAGATAATATACTTTATATATACAGTATATTGTTGATGTGCAACAAGAGGGATAAAGTACACACAGTCCAGTGACCAAATAATATGTTTTAGACTATCACAAGCATTATGGAAATATTGGCTACACTGTGCATTATAAAGATAGAATGTTTAAGCAAGAGTAGGCATCTAAAATTTCCAAGAAATCTACTTAAATATAAACAATAAGTTAAACTGTGGCAAATTTCAGTAACACTTTGATTCATATATCAGAAAATCATCACAGGGACCCAAGGCGAAACACAAACTTTGTTCATTAGACAGCCCTTTGAAGTGGAAATAGGCCTTGACAGACTGTACGAATTCATAAATCATTTCACAAAGGGCTGAATGATTTCATAACATTCATTCGCCTGGGTAGAAGAAGGTCACATTTAATAGGGAATGTGCCAGTGTAGTTACTAAAGTGTTAACATCAATAAAAAAGAAATGTTAATGGATGCAAGACCTCACACAAACTCACAAAATCTGGAGGGGTGAGCGATTCCATGGCTGTTCTGCACAGCCGTTTATTGCGCAACCTTTCTAGCAGGTGTTACGGTTCCAGTGTACATGGCTGAGGTCTATTCACAGCACCATGTTCTCCACGCTGAACAGGGGAAATGACTGCTGAGATGACTGCCCTACTTAATCCCTCTTGACTGGGAACAAGGATTTCCTCTTATGCTTGTTAACCGGACACTGCTCGACACAATGCTTCACGGAACATATCTAAAATTCCCATCTACCAAATATACTGCCGGAACAACACTAATGTTTCACAGGCCTAGTCTGTGCAAACTAGACAGCTTTGCTTCATTTCGCGAGAACACGGATCCAGATTTGGTGATATTTTGGCTTGACTTAGAACTGGAGAACACCGAGGCAAGCTGATTAAAAAAAGTGTCAATCAACAACATGAGATTAAATGCACACGTCATTAACAATATATGACAGAGATTTGATTTTCCTGACAGCAGAGCATCTGTGCCTCCGAGATGAGGCGAGTGTGCTGGATCGGTGCTGCTGCTGCAGTTCTTTGAGCACAGGTCTACCACAAGAGATGAAAGCTGAGGATAAACCAGACAGTTGCCGTTCAAATGGATGCTGCAGCCGCCTGCATGTGCAGTGATAAGGAAAAGGACAGCGTGAGAGCACTCCAGAGCCCGCTGGAAAAGAACACCCAGGTTCAACTTCAATCGAAAATAAATCTTCCGACTGAGTTTTAGACAGCATAGCAATGGTCCTCAAACAGGGGGAGAGAGGAGTGACAGTGCACATCACATGACCAGAGATCATAATCTGGACCAAATACTTCTCTGAGCAGTATATTTGGTAGATGTCATAATTTGTTTACTTTAGTCTATGTATGTATGTATGCAGGTATGTATGTATGTATGTTTGTATGCATACCTGCATACATACATACATACATACATACCTGTATACATACCTACATAAATACATACCTGCACGCATACATACATATATATATATATGTGTGTGTGTGTGTGTGTGTGTGTGCAGGTATGTATTTATGTAGGTATGTATACAGTGTAGGTATGTATACAGGTATGTATGTATGTATGTATGTATGCAGGTATGTATGTATGCATGCAGGTATGCATGTATGTATGTATGTATGTATGTATGTATGCAGGTATGCATGTATGCATGTATGTATGTATGCAGGTATGCATGCATGCATGCAGGTATGTATGTATGCAGCTATGTATGTATGCATGCAGGTATGTATGTATGCAGGTATATATATGTATGTATGTATGCGTGCTGGCAATAGGTATGTATTTATGTAGGTATGTATGCAGGTATGCATGTATGTACGCATGTATGCACGTATCTATGCAGGTATGCATGCAGGTATGTATGTATGTATGTATGTATGCATGCAGGTGTGTGTGTATGTATGCATGCATACAAGTATGTATGTATGCAGGTATCTATGTATTTAGGTATGTATGTATGCAGGTATGTATGTATGCATGCATGCAGGTATCTATGCAGGTATCTATGTATGCATGCATACAGGTATGTATGTATGTATGTATGCATGCAGGTATCTATGCAGGTATCTATGTATGTATGTATGTATGCATGCAGGTATGTATGTACGTATGCATGCATGCATGCAGGTATATATGTATGCAGGTATGTATGTATGTATGCATGCATGCAGGTATCTATGTATGTATGTATGTATGCATGTATGTATGCAGGTATGTATGCATGCATGCATGGGCGACATTTGACTCAAAGAAAAAAATTTTTGTATGATTCTTTTTTAAATTATTTTATAATAAATAAATATATATTCAGACAGACAGACACATTTGTTTTCTTTGATTCACTTTCATTACCAAGAAAAAAATCTTTCTAAAGTCTGAGGTATAAAAAGTTTTGTGCCTGAAATTAGCAAAACTTTTCGTGTATCAGATTTATTACACCTATTGTGGTGAATCAATTTAACACCAGGTCTATAAATTACATAGTGGAACTGTGGAACTTTCAATCAGCCAGAAACGTCAATCCTGAAAATGGAGGGGGAAAGATGGTCTAATTCAGCCAAAGTCCACCTCAGTTCTCAAAAGATTTATAACTTTGATGAACATCCACCACTCAGCAGGGAAACTACCAGACATACAGGAAAAAGATACATTAGACAACTTCAAAAGAGATTGTATGTCCTTCGCTGTCAAAGAGCAGACTTGAGTACAATCGGAAATGTCTGGTGGGATTTGAACATAGCTGCCCATCAAAGAAAAAACACAGGGCCTTATATTGATAACATCAAAAATGCAGACTTTTCTTTTTTATCTCTGTTGGAAACAATTCAAGTTCTGTTTTTGTGAAGGTCAGATCAGTCGTTTAGGCTGCTTGTGTTATGTGCTGACTTTGCAAGACATGGGCCCTAGTTCTAGAATTATAGGATAGTGAAGGATAAAAGTTACCTACACCCTGGTACCAACCTACAGAGTAAATCGTTTGAAATTATTTTAAATTTTTGATTTTAGAGACACTTAATCTCATGCTGTTAAAGTTATTAATAATAATAATAATAATAATAATAAATTATTTTTTACAAATGGGCCATTTAATACTGACACACAAGAAGAAAAAAAAAAAAAAAACATACAATAATGCTACACTTTGACGACCAAACTTCTTGAATTTGGATTGCAATCGTGCCGATTTTGCGATCACAAACACAGACATGTGGTGATCTGAGGCCTTGAACATTGTCCCCAAAAGTGCTTTGAAGTGCCGTATTAACATTCATTTAGCTGATGAAGGTTTTTTTTTTTTTTTAAGCAAGGAGAGTATGTTTCCATTTAAGCGAGTCTCTGGCTCCAGGCTTAGCCTGAGGACACAGCAACCTTCTGATCCAGTCTGCCAAAATCAAGAGGTTAGGTTTGGAGGGTCCCTAGTGAGAAAACTGGAGTGTGCAATTGAAAAGCATAGTATAGTCTGTATAGTCATCCATTTCACCCTTACGGTGAAAGGCCCTGTGCAAATGTTAGCTGCCTATTGATTGTAAGCACCAACAAAATAAAGGCTGTTCATTTCAAAGTGATTCAGTTCAAAATCATCCAGTTTATTTATTAATGTAATTTTGATCAATATTGTTGGCTTTTTTAACTGACATAATTATGCATCTCTTAGGTACCTCTAGAACAGAGATTGGCACCATTATGTGAGAAGCTAATTTATGCAGTTTTGTTTTTTAATGACTCAGTAAAAACCGAAGTGCTAAAGAGCCGTCAAAACACAACCATGACTGGTCCTTCAAAACAAAATGGCTGTATAAATACTCTTATATAGGGCTGTAATGCAATGTGATTCATTACGACTTCATGAAAAAGAGATTTAACTGCACTCATCTGTGTTTTTCATTGGTGAAGTTTGTCCCAAGGGAAGTGTACTCTATTATATTATCCCGAACATGTCTGAAATGACAAATTAGACTGTCCAGTGTGCACCATTATGGAACACCGACGTAAATGAGCTGTTGGCATTGTCACATATTGGCTTCTGAAACGTCTTCATAGTATGAAAAATGTCTAACATAAAATCCATCACACATGCAAACTAAATGCTCAATTGTGTACATCAAAATGTACATTAACTAGACTATTCCTTTTTGTATTATCCGTCCGTGTTTATGGAGACACAAATAAAGCGTAAAAACAACAGTGCTATGACTTCTGCTGAACCCAAAATACTATTTGCTGAGCATAATAAACATAAACTAGATTGCATGAGATGGTATTTTCCATAAAGACACTTTCCAACACCGCATGCAGATAATACAGGCTGAATTTACGGGGCAGAAGCTAAAGGTGGAAAAAATGTCCCTTGCAGTAACATGAGACGGACGGAGGCTGGCAAATAGCTCTAATTTTGTGGGTGAAAATAGATAGGAATGAATAACTAAATGTCGGGCACCATCTTTCTCCACATGACAGCTCTCCCGCTGGGCATCTCCCTCTCTCTCTCACTCTCGCTCTCTCTTACATGCTCTCTTCAACCTTTTGGAGGTGGGAAATCTATTGAATTTCAATTTCTTCTTCTGTGGGAAAGAATACCCCTGAGGTAAAATATTTGACACAGGCACATCACTAGAATAAAATGATATCTATATCAGGCTCTGGGAGACCACGTAAGGGCGAGAGCAACTTCCTTTTGCTTACATCATATTACAAAGAAAGGCCATTAGATATCGGCCAGTTGGCACGTGTTGGGATAAATTGTAGACAGACACAAAAAAATGTTTGATGCATGTGTGCGTCTTTTTTTATGTAAGAAATTTAATTGGCGCTATTTGACCACTGACCCATTAGTAGGTTGAATTACCACCCTTTGAACAGGTGTGATATTGTCCGCTAGCGGTGTCGGTTTTATCTCGCCACCCCAATACTCACGGGATGGAGCGGTGGTCCAGGTGTGAAGCGTGGCCTTGTTTATTACTCTTCATTAGTCTGGACTTCATCCCTCAGTGGGACTCTGTAATGTGATCAGGGGAGTGCTGCTTTTTATTCGTTCCATAGCTTTCCTGCTCTCAGTGTGATAATGAGCCCATCACAGACTCTGTGTTCAGGGGTCACAGACGTCATTTCCCTCTGCATCTCTCTGTGCTCCACAGTGTGCTGTCCATTCTTTCCTCAGGCCCCAAGGCCCTTTAAGTCTCAGTGGTTATTTGACATTCCTGTCTGCGAAGCTTCTCTTTACGTCTCATGGCGACCTAGCGCACTGGAGTCGTTTGTCTCAGTCGAGCCAATGAGACATAATAATTCACCTCCCGCTCAGGAGTTCTGCACTTTGACTTTAAATTAGTGTCGGAGAACCTGAGGAGACCGGAGAGAACTGATTGCAAGCAGATGTTACAAGCAAAACTGGCAAAGCTATAAAATGCAACACTTAGTTTAGTCCTGGCATCAAGCACATTCATAAAATCCAGTGCAATCAGATTTCAATCAAACATCAAAGAAGATATGTAGCACCATATCTTTAAAGGTGCTCTACAGCACCTTTGTCAAATGGCGCTATGTAGAACCCATAAGAGGTGCCATATCGCAATTTATTTCTTCAACAAAAATGGTGCTAAACAGCACCAACAGTGGTTCTCTGGCTCGTAAAGAACCTTTAAAAGGGCTTAAAAGGTTCTTTGTATGGCAGTGGTGCTATATAGCACCTTAACCACCCCAAAGAACCACTGAAGAACCGCTGTAGAACCATACAGGGGCTTAACAGGTTCTGTATACGGTAGAGGTGCTATATAGCACCTCAGTAATCCCAAAGAACTGGTGAAGAACCGCTGAAGAACCACTGAAGCACCAAGATTTGGTGCTATACAGCACTTATAGTGGTTCCCCTATGATTACAAGCCAAAGAACCACTTTTAGTAGGCTACTATATAGCACCATTTTTTTTTAATTATTGCCCAGATAATGGAAATGAGTATTCCAACAATTAAGCTATTATCTTATAGCCATTTCATGATTTGTGCAGCTCAACAACCTTTTGTCACACATCATTACTGTGTTCTCAGGTTTTTCCCATGGCGATGAAAAAGGAATTTGGCATGAGTGTCTCTTCATATTTAGAGCCCAATGAAAGAGGAAATCATGACTTATTGTATCACTTAAGTGTTCCTGATCACTAAGGTGAACTTAAAAACATATATGAATAGGAATATACTTCAGTTAGATTTTTACTCAATAGAATTTGTAGGGGAATAATGTTCTATAATGATTTTTTTTTTTCTTTCAACTATTTGACTTTAATTAAAGGATAAATTTTTTTGAACATTTTGAATGAAAGACTAGGTCGATCAATTGCAAAAACTAATTTTCATAGTCAGTTTTGCTCATATTTCCCAAGGGTGCCAAAATTTGTAGAGCCCACTGTGGCGCATCGGCACCATCTTGCCACCATTCCTGTTTTCTACTGCGTGTCAGATCACTCTGTCAGGGTTTATATTGCAACAATAATTGGAAGACTGTCCATTATACCTTATTTATATTCCCCCAGACAATATTAATAATGTTACAAAACACAACTGGTTTCATGTTATATGGAGAAAATAAGCTATACTGTAAGCTTAATGCCTGACTCTAAATTTGATAACTGGCAATTTACACTATAGCTGGCAATGTTGTAGCTGTAGGCTATGTTAGAATACAGAAATAATATAGGCCTATTCTTTTATGATGAATTAAAGGGGTTGTGTGTTTGCAGTGATGATGTAAGAAGATTAATGGTTCTTTCTTTCTGTTGAACTTCTCAACCACATACAACAAGTTTACGAAGTTTATGAGGATTTGGAAGAGTATTTTTGGCACAGAAATACTCCGTCATACGTCCAACTCGTGTTCTGAAACGTCATGTTTAGCATGAGAATCCAATTCTTTAACAGTGTAAATAAGTCAGAAAACATGAAATAGCGAAATAGGCAAACTAGTGGCAATCATTTAATCAGTGGAAAATATTCCCAAATACGAAAAACCAGCCCATCCAAGATCAACAGTAAGCCTGAGCCAAGATACCTGAAGAACTCTATCAGGCTTAACTGAACTCTCTTGTCCCTCACGTTCTCTGTCCTTCCTTCAGCCTCCCAGGGGGATAAATCAAGAGACCTGCAGCCCTGTAAATCAACAGGACAGGGCTCTGCAAAGGTCAGGCCACATGTAATTACAGCTAATTAAACTGTGCCAGGGAGATGGAGTTGAAATTTACCACCACTCATTAAAGCCGAGGAGACGGCGCTAATTGGACATCAACCCTCCTGTAACTCACTGCCCTGTTAACTGTCATGCTGAATCGCCTTCATAAGTCACGATCAATGTAAAACATCAGCAAGCGCTTTCGAATGAAGCATAGCCACGTGCACAGCATAACTGCAGGGAGAGGAACCACCAGAGTGAACTGAGCTCTATTGCACACATTATAAAAGCAATGTTACAAAATATTTAATTACATTTTTTTGCAAAAAATGGACGTCACTAAACATACTATTTGGTGGGCCTTTTTACCTTTTAATATATTTCCTGGAAGCACTGTGCAACGCTGGATAATATAATAATAATAATGAGCTGATGTCAACATTGTAAAAACTGAATTGAAGTGTTAATTGTTGAATTGTTTAAATCAGACTCATTGCCAATGCATAAAAGAGCTCAGTGAATTCAAGCGTGGTACTGTGATAGACAGCGCTTGAAATGGGCCGGTACATGCTGGTACCGGCACTTCTCTATTTTTACCTTTAGTGTACTGCCAGTTTACCTTGCGTACCAGCCCTTTTGACATGTTGCACTTATGGAAGCCCACCACGCCCTCCCTTCTTCAGGAGAGCATTTTGAACCAAGCATCGGGAGTACCGGCACTTTTATTTTTCCACTTTAAGCACTGGTGATAGGATGTCACCTTTGCAATAAGACAGTTAAAGTTCATCCCTGCAAATGTAACCCCTCCAGTCCTGCTCACCCTGAGAAGCAGGTTTACCTGCATAGCTCTTACTATCTTGCCTCCGTTACACTAGAAATTCCACGTCAATTGTAGGTGGTATTACTGTAAAGGGGAAGCGTTTAGGAACAGCAGCAACCCAGTCATGAAGCAGAAGACCAAGTCACAGCACAGGGTCACCGAGTGTTGAGGCTCATTGTGTGTAAAAGTCGCCAATGCTCAGCTGATTCCATAGCTAAGAAGTCCCACACTTTGTAACGTCTGTCAGAGGGTTTGAAGTCTGCCCAGATGAAATAGGAAACAGGAGTTGAGAAGGAAAACCCAAGGCAAATAAACTGGTAGCCCCACGAGTCTTTATAGAATGGTTCGCACAAGCACACAACAATCACATACACGTAAAAAAGTGGGTATAAAACAGGAAAAGGAACACTCTGATAAATGCTACAAAACAAATCAAAGTGAAATGAACATGTTAGTATACTGTAATAACAGGCAACGTTAGAGCGGCCATCTCTCTTTTCACTCAAACTCTCGCTACTCTACCTGTGCATGTGCGCTTACATAGCGTGCATAGGCACAATAACGTACGCCATAGAAGAACTCATCTTAGTGCACATCAAAATTCATGGACAGTATTTAAACTTAGGTGGTCGTTACAACTTTCACTGGCATTAATATCAGCACAAAAACTGTGAGGCGGGAGCTTCATGGAATGGGTGTCCATGGCCGAGCAGCTGCATGCAAATATCATGCCACCAAGTACAATGCCAAGCGTTGGATGGAGTGGTGTAAAGCATGCTGCCAATGGACTCTGGAGCTGTAGAACTGTGTTTTTGTTTTTTTTGTTTTGGGAGTGATGAATCACGTTACCTTTTGCCAACTGTAAAGTTTGGTGGAGGAGAGATGCTGTTTTTTCAGTGGTTAGGCTAGGACCAGGCCTCCTTGTCCAACATCAGTGCCTGATCTCACAAATGCTCTATTGGATAAATGGGCAAAAATTTGTACAGAAACAGTCCAAAATCTTGTGGAAAGCCTTTCCAGAAGAGTGGAAGCTGTTATAGCTGCAAAGGGGGGACCAATTTCATATTAATGTCTATGTATTTAGAATATGACACCAATACAGTTCCTGTTGGTGTAATGGTCAGGTGTCCCAATACTCCATATACACAGGTGTCCATATACACTACCAGTCAAAAGTTTGGAATCGGTAAGATTTTTAATGTTTTTAAAAGAAGTTTCGTCTGCTCACCAAGGCTGCATTTATTTAATTAAAAATACAGTAAAAACTGTAATGTTGTGAAATATTATTACAATTTAAAATAACTGTTTTCTGTTTGAATATATTTTATAAAGTAATTTATTCCTGTGATGGCAAAGCTGAATTTTCAGCATCATTACTCCAGTCTTCAGTGTCACATGATCCTTCAGAAATCGTTCTAATATGATGATTTGCTGCTCAAGAAACATTTATGATTATTATCAATGTTGAAAACAATTGTGTACTTTTTTTTCAGGATTCCTTGATGAATAGAAAGTTCAAAAGAACAGCATTTATCTGAAAAACAAAGCTTTTGTAACATTATACACTACCGTTCAAAAGTTTGGGGTCAGTAAAAATTTTTATTTTTATTTTTTTGAAAAGAAATTAAAGAAATGAATACTTTTATTCAGCAAGGATGCATTAAATCGATCAAAAGTGACAGTAAATACATTTATAATGTTACAAAAGATTATATTTCAAATAAATGCTGTTCTTTTGAACTTTCTATTCATCAAAGAATTCTGAAAAAAAAAAAATATTGTACACAAATATTTTGTACAATTGTACACAATAAATGTTTTTTGAGCAGCAAATCAGCATGAAAATTCAGCTTTGATCACAGGAATAAATTACTTTATAAAATATATTCAAACAGAAATTTATTTATTTTGTAATAATATTTTAAATTGTAATAATATTTCACAATATTACTGTTTTTACTGTATTTTTAATTAAATAAATGCAGCCTTGGTGAGCAGATGAAACTTCTTTTAAAAACATTAAAAATCTTACCGTGTCCAAACTTTTGACTGGTATTGTATATATAAAACAACATTAAAAAAAAACATTAATTGTATCCATCTTTACTGATTCTACTGCAACACATTGTTGTTCCTAGGCGACAAACACTTTTGCAAGTTATCATACCATAAAAATCACACCTATGACTGTAACTGTTATAAAATGACATTCACTCACTAACAAATGTGAATAATATTTTTATAGCTGAAAAAATGAATTGAAAAAGGGCAGTATGAGGGCAGTTCAAAAATGTGCTTCTCCACAGTGTACCATGCCAGAAAAATAATTTAAAATGACTGCCAAGATGTGTGACCAACAAAAAATGTATTGGTTTATTCAAAGCCATCCCTTTATTACTAACCATTTTTCCAGCATACTGTCTGCATCATGTGTTTACAGAGTGAAGAAAATCTGTGTTACCCTCAGGCAACATGCAATAGACGGTTAAAAGGAAGTGGGATCTACAACAACTCATGAACAACATACGTTAAGTGATGCAACTGCATGTGACTCGCCATGATCTGCTCATCATCTCTCAATAGAAGATCCACAATCTGACCAGATTTCTGCAAACATAGAAGTGTGTGATCATAGTGTGATCCCCATCTATTTTATAACTTCTCTATATTTTGTTATGCATGTCAGAATGTTCATGTGATATTCCATCAAAATAAGTGACTCAGCAACTGTAATCTATTCTTTATCCATCGTTGGATCTTGACAAGTTTGCTTAACACTCCCCTCGGTTGTCAGCAGCTAAGATGTTCACGTTCCATCAGACTGTCTCTGTGATGTACCACCTTTTTCTCTCACTCTGTCCTTCACTTTCTGTCATTCAGTTTATTTCCCCTCTATTTTTGTAGTCAAACTGATTTATGCTATATATGAATCAATTTAAAAATATATATTATAATTTACACTTTTGCTATTGTGTTTTATTATGTTTTGTAATGAGGTACAATAAGAGCTGCAAAAATTTTATTTCACCATAAAATGACAACAGATGGTAGAGATGGTTTTGTGAAGTGCAGGTTCTAACAGCTGATCAAACAGAGCTTCTGCGAGGCAGCTAATATTTTACGCTTTGAAATCCATCAATTTGTCTCTTCAGCAAGGGATCCAGAATGTTGAGCTGTTAGGATCACAGCTCAGTTCAACTATAAAATCCAAGATGTTCTCATAAAAAGATTTTTGTCATATAGAACCATTTGGAACTCAGCATTTGTGATTTGTGATTGTACTATAAGCTTCAAACAACTGTTCTGTATCTTTAATGTATGTGTTTACCAGTTTTCTGTTCACAGGGCTGTGCACCATTCAGAACTGAATTAATACCACCTTTTAAATTCCAGTTCAATTCCTGATGAAATGGAATGAAATTCAAAGGCATTCATATAACCACTGCAAATTTGAATATATTTCATTTCACAGTAGGAATTAACCATAACATTTGATTATAGAGTACACACTGGAGAAGAAACAAAATCTAAGCTATGCTACCAGTACCTGTGGTTCCTATCATATGAAATTTGGAGTGATGGTTGTGGCAAGAGACAACGCTAAACGTATAATGCAAAAGAAGAGTGATTTATTATACATAGGTGAAAATAAGTATACAAAAATGTGTAGATAATAATAATAATGATGAAAACAAGCAAAAATATATTACAAATCGAAACAATATAAGCTAAATAATTAAACCCAAGAAAAAAGGGATGCAAGTGAAGCCAAACAAAAGAAAAGAACAGAACAAAACTTAGGTCTAACTTGTAATTAAACCTCTAACCTAACTAAGAGGAAAATAAAAGAAAAATAAAATCTTCAACGTCAAACGCCCTAACTTAGTCTAGCTAACAAACCCAAAACTTACAGAGGGTGGCGTTCACTTTCTTACCTGAGTTGTCTATACATCGAATTACCTAAGTGTTGCACTATGTACGTCACATGACGTCTCAACTGTCCACCTTCCTCTTGGGCAGAGAAAAATGGCATCAAAAACCAGAAAGAAAACAAAGGAGAAAAGTAGCAAAACAACATTAAAATGAGAAGGCAAACTAAAAGTGGTAGGGGTTAAGACTGTTACAGAGCAAACAATGCAAGCGATAAGAGGCGATACAAAAGAGCAACCCAGAGCAGAGAGTATGGGGAGCCAAGTTGACTGTCTCTCGTTTATTTTGGCATGCTTTTAAATGCTGGCGTGAAACTTGATTGGCAGCGGAGGAGTTGATGTCACGCCATTTGGCATTCAGAGAGTTCAGAGAGGTTGAGTCAGACAGGGAGAGAGAGAGAGAGAGAGAGAGAGAACGAGAGGAAGAAAAAACACACAGGCACACCCACAGGGATGTAACAATATGTTGTACACATATTTATATATATATATATAATTTTTTTTTTTTTTTTTTTTTTTTTAATAAATAAATAAATAAAAAAATACACACACTATATTGCCAAAAGTTTTGGGACACCCCTCCAAATCATTGAATTGAGGTGTTCCAATCACTTCCATGGCCACAGGTGTATAAAATCAAGCACCTAGGAATGCAGACTGCTTCTACAAACATTTGTGAAAGAATGGGTCGCTCTCAGGAGCTCAGTGAATTCAAGCGTGGTACCGTGATATTGCACAGGTGGCAACCTAAGTCCATTCGTGACATTTCCTCACTACTAAATATTCCATGGTCAAAGCAATTGGGAACAACAGCAACTCAGCCACGAAGTGGTAGGCCAAAAATCACAGGCGCTGAGGCACACAGTGCGCAGAAGTCGCCAACTTTCTGCAGAGTCAATAGCTACAGACCTCCAAACTTGTGGCCTTCAGATTAGCTCAAGAACAGTGTAGAGAGCTTCATGGAATGGGTTTCCATGGCTGTGCAGCTGCATCCAAGCCTTACATCAGCGTTGGATGCAGTGGTGTAAAGCACGCCGCCACTGGACTCTAGAGCAGTGGAGATGTGTTCTCTGGAGTGACGAATCACGTTTCTCTGTCAATCCGATGGACGAGTCTGGGTTTGGAGGTTGCCAGGAGAACGGTACTTGCCTGTCTGCATTGTGCCAAGTGTAAAGTTTGGTGGAGGGGGGATTATAGTGTGGGGTTGTTTTTCAGGGGTTGGGCCCCTTAGTTCCAGTGATTTTTAGACAATTTCATGCTCCCAATTTTGTGGGAACAGTTTGGGGATGGCCCCTTCTTGTTCCAACATGACTGCGCACCAGTGCACAAAGTAAGGTCCATAAAGACATGGATGAGCGAGTTTGGTGCGGAGGAACTTGACTGGCCTGCACAGAGTCCTGACCTCAACCTGATAGAACACCTTTGGGATGAAGCGGAGTCTGTGAGCCAGGCCTTCTTGGTTTTAATAAATAGAACATTAAATACATTATCAATGAAAAATAAAAAATACAAAATAGAATGGTATTTGGTTTCTTTTTTCTTTTTTTGATATAATGTAAAGTAGTTCATTTAACGAGGAAAATGTGACAACGTTAAGAGTAACGGGTATGAATTTACATTAGATTTATAAATAAATATATAAATAAATAAAAAACTGTGAGGACAACATTTCAGAACAATAAATATAGGATCATGGTGCGTGTGTGTGTGTGTGTGTTCTTGTTTACATGGTTTATGAGGACACAAATGTGTATAACGAAATGGGTATTACAATGTAAACGTGGTTTATGAGGACACTTCCTGTATCCTCGTAAACTAAATGGCTTAAAAAAACATACTAAACTGTGTTTTTTTTTAATTAAAAAAAAATGCAGACAGTTTTCTGTGATGGGTAGATTTAGGGGTAGGGGTAGTGTAGAGGGGTAGAATATACAGTTTGTACAGTATAAAAACCATTATGTCCATGGAGAGTCCCATAAACCACATATACAAGTATGTGTGTGTGTGTTTCTTTGAATAGCAATTCCACTTCCTGTTGTTCTTACTCATTACATTTCAACATCATGTTGTGCCTGAACAATTCAATTAAAATCCAAACACAAACTGAACCAATTCTTAAATTCTGAATGTTGCCAACACTGTTGCTCAATATAGAAAATGATTACGACTGAGCATCTTTAGAAAGTCAACATTCTACAGTGCCCTAGAATCACTCACCCATTAAGATGCAACATGTGCTGGAGAAGAAACAAAATTGAAGCTGTGCTACCGGTACCTGCGGTGTCCTGTCCTATAAGTGCAGCCTGCATACTGCACATCTGAAAAATCACATCGACAAATAACTAAAAGTGGAGTTCATCGCTCTGTGCCTCAGCCACAAGCACCTTCATATATAATATAAAAGTAAGAAAAATAAGAAAAATAAGAAAAATAAGTATTTTACAACTGCACTCGTATATGATGTTCAGCGGGCATGGAGCTAGTCCCTGACTGTGCCCTGAAGTGAAAAACTGAACCCCAACAAAAGTGATGCAAACTCTTTGTGAACTTTCTAAGACTGGCAGAGGTTATTTATTTGTTTACTCAGTATCTTTGTGCTCGCAAGGCACCCTGATGTAGCACTGTTGCTTGTGGAGGTGTGCCGTGCGAGCAAAGACACAGGTGGAAAGCTTGTTATCTTGAAGAGGGCACAGCTTTTCCCACACAGGGCACATTCATCAAGACTGAGAGGGCCAGACAAGGTTCCTCGACATTTTTCCTCCAGCACGCTTCTGTTCTTCCTGTAGCCTCTCATGTCTGCTTCTTTCCATTCCATGCTCACCTTCAACCTCATATTTCAATGCTGAACTGCAGAGAGCTTTTGCTTCCTCTCCCACGGCTCATCTGTCTTCTCAACACCTCCCTTTCAGCTTGACTCCCCCCTGTTCCCCTCTCCCCTATTCTGCCTTTCGTTTTTACTTCTCTTCTTTTGGCACCATTCTCACATTCACTCATCACCTCATCTCCCCTTGCATCATGTCTGGGCACATTCAGGCTCCGTCACACATGGCAACATCTCTCACCACTCCAGTTCTCCTGCCAGTGTGGAATGGCTGAGAACACATCCCTCAATAGAATGCATTTCCCCTGGATGGGTTAGAATCCTACAGGTGGATTGCATGTTTGTTTCTGCTACACAAATAGAAAGATGTGCATGTGTTTTTCAGAGAGAACACATTTTACTGCACTAGCAGTGCCAGCTGTGCAGCTGTGCAGCTGTAGTACATACTGTGCGTACAATGATCATTTCCTTACTGCGGTTAATAATGGTGCTTGTAAAGTGGTGCTTATTATGTTTTCCACAGAATAATTGTTGGCGAGTAACTTGTCCACAAAAGCATGAATGATACTTCAAATCATGTCACTTGTTTAAGAGAGGTGTGAGCTGACAGTGACAAGCAATTTTTTCTGTCCACACCAGACGCAACTGCTACGAGACATGACAAAATTATGCAAAAATCACAGCCAATCAAAAGAGTGTGTGGGCAGATTCTCTCTGCAAGAGTACTGCACTTGCAACAAACTGGATAAGTAGGCCTACATAATCAAAATCAATCATATATATTAGCCTAAATCATTTTAATATTATTACAAATACTTACTGAGTAACTGAAACAATTTTTGTCATAGAATACATTTGTTTTTGAGTTCATTTTAAGAACATACTTAGGGCTTTTCACACTGCGCTTAACCCCTGGTTACCGTCGTTCTAAACACCGCTTTTAAGCGTTTCACACTTATAATTTAGATGTGGGGTTAGCACTGCTTTTTACCCGGGGTTATGAAACCCGGCTCTCGAAGGTTTTTGTGGTGTTAACTCTGCATTGCGGTGCCAAACTTGTACAGTGTGAAACGATGTGGTGTTAAAATGTCACAACTAGTTGCTTAGCAACCGACAACCAATCGCGTGCCTTATATTCACGCGCTTTGGGCAGTCACGGAAACACTGCGTGATGTAGGCTAAATAGTCGTTTCTGCATATAATAGAAAAAATGTCAAACGGAGATTGAAAACGCGACAATTGGAGTAAAGATATTACAGTCAGCAATGTGTAATATGAGGACAAGCAATGGTAGAGCCTTTATGTAAACGGGTCACTGGCTGCGTTTGTCCAGTCAGTGACACTGACACCACAAATATGCAGATAAGGATTTAATATGAGCAGCATGAAACGTAAATAAAGATAACCCAGGATTTCGTTTATCAGGGGTTTAGAATGACCCAGGATTAAAGGGATAGTTCACTCAAAATTGAAAATTATCCCATGATTTACTCACCCTCAAGCCATCCTAAGTAGAAATATGATTATTTCTACTAACAACAACGCCTAAAATGAGTTTGACTCTCATTTTGCATGACCTTTATAGCCATACTGAAAATGACAATGGATAATTCACCTCAGATCTTGAAAATAAATTAAAGGAAACACACCTGAAATAGTAAAAGGGATAGTTCACCCAAAAATGAAAATTATTCCATGATTTACTCACCCTCAAGCCATCCTAGGTGTATATCTTTTAGAGAAACACAACTGGAGAGATATTTAAAAATATCCTATTTTTAAAAATATTTAAAAATGATGTTCTACACTACGCCATTTAAAACTTTATAAAGTAAAATACCGAGCTTCCGACTCGACAGCCACACGCATTTGACGTACGTCCAAAAAGCGTTAACTTCCGCGACATAGTACACAATGCCATGATGTTCTACACAATGACATGAAGTACTGCACGTTATAGCATAGGACGTAGCGTAGTACGTCATGGCATTGTCGAATGCGTGCGGCTGTTACTTCGGAAGCTCATTATTTTCCTTTATAGTTTTAAATAAGGATATTTGTCTTACATAAACGCATCAATTCGCTTCAGAAGGCCTTTATGAACCCCCTGAAGTCATATGGATTCTTTTTTTTTTTTTTTATAGATGGATGCTTTTTTTTTTTTTTCTTCAAAATCTGGGCAGCCATTCACAACCATTATAAACCTTGGAGGACTACAGATATTAGAATCTCCGATTCTGTTTGTCTGAAAGGAGATAGAAACGTTTCTAAAATAGAATCCCCTGTCGCTCGTTGCATATCATTATCATGGTTGGTTTTGGTCAGGAAAAAACTCTAAATTAACAAAGAAAATATACCTTTTATCGTGTGTCTCAGCATCGTGTTTGGTTAGGACATGGTGTAACTACCAAATACCCAGAACACATCACCAACCATCTACAGTGCCAATGGCCTAACAACCACCCAGAACACAATAGCAACCCCCTAGAAACCATCCAAAACCCCTAGCAACCAATTACCACTGGACTAGCAACCACCCAGAATATCTAGCAAACAAACTCTAATGAACCTTGACAGGCATTGTTGTGGTGGAGGTATATGGGGGTTTGGTCAGGTTTCTACACATACCCCAAGAAGAAATCCTACAAGCAAGTGTGTGTATGTTTTCTGATTGGAGACCTCCCGCATTTGAGTCTTTCTGTCACGCTAATCACCTACACAGCAGCACATCAGGTAAGCAACAGATGCTGTCTAACACTCCAGTTGCTTCCTAATTCAATTATTCTGCCCGTTTGTTTTCAGGTCACACTGCCAGCATGCTTCACAATGGCAAGCAAACTGGGCCGGTTCACACCTGCCACCAGTGAAGGTGAAGAAAGAGGAAGAGAGCAGAATTCAGATGAGAGGTCTCGTCCGCTGCGCTGGTGTGGCTGCAAGTCAGCAGGGCTTGAGCTTGATGCTGCTTATTTTGAGAGCATCTGACAGTGTGATTCATTTCTCCTCTGCAGTCCAACAGACTGTAAGGTGAGAACAAGAGCAGAGCCTGGGGATGTGTGTACACAGAGTGCGTACACTTGGATACTTGCACTCGCACACACACCTCTCGAACTCTCTCCACGTGTCAGCAGAGGATGGAAGAGGGTGAGGATAAGAGCAGCCTGCAGCAAGGTGAGACCGTGTGTGTGTGTGAAGGCTACAGCTGTGATTCAGTGACGGGTTGAGGAGAGAGACACACGCATGATGTTCACAGCGGTGCTCAATACCAGAAGTGACATCTTCAGTGTCTGTCTCATGCTCCAGTGAGATTTCTATCCACATCCATGGGCATTTTCACAGAGGGGTCAGAGAAGGGCTGACTCATGCACTGACAGTTTATCTGCAAGCTCAGATACATGAATTCATAAAATACCAAATAAATGTATAATGTTACAACCAAAAATTTAGTCATTACTTAGAGAAAGTTATCCGTTAGTAAGTTACCCGTTAGGACCACAGAGCTTTCAACAAATCAACTGAGCCTTAAAATGTCATGTGACTTATTGAGTTGGAGCCAAAGGAAATAACATCATGGTAACACTGGCAAGCTGATGGGACCATAAAACGTGTTACGTGCCCAACATAACAAACTGTTATGTTAACGGCAGCAGAAAGGGCTAAATAAATAAATGCTTTAAGAGCCCTCCAAACAATCAGACACTGGTTATTTAAAAAAAGTACTGTATTATAATGAAATATTAGTGACATACACTATTGTTCAAAAGTTTGGGGTTAAACTTGTTTTTAAGGAAATTAACACTTATATGCACTAAGGATGGATTAAATTTATCAAAAGTGACAGTAAAGACATTTATAATCTTAATAAACAAAATACAGTGCAGAGCATAAATGAGTACACCCCCTCTGAACAAATACAAAAGATGTATTTTCTTTATGATCACTAATACAATTCATGGAAAGATGGCAAAACTAAAATGTATTAAACATGTACATAATAAAAACTGAGAAATATATGTCATTAATAGCCATAAAATAAGTAAATTAGCCAATTTTGTTTAAATTAAGGATTGCAGAAATGAATACACTCTAGATTTAATTCAACAAATGTATAATATTCTAGTACTTAGTATGCTCTCCATAATTTTGTATATATACTGCTCTGACCCTTCTTGGCACGGAGTGTACAAGTTCATGACAAATTGTCTCATCTGTCCTGTTTAACTCCTGGATGATGAGCTCCTTAAATGCCCTGATCTTTAATGGAGAGTGTTGCTCAACTCGTCTCTACAGAATCCCCCAAAGGCGCTCAAGAGTGTTAAGATTGAGTGCAATACATGTCCACAGAAGGTATTTCACCTTGGGAGAATGCATATCCTCATTGTCATGTTGAGAAAATGCCCAACAATGCAGGGAATGAGGAAAGGGTAACATCTTCTGTTTCAAGTTTGTGTATTAAATTACATAGTGGTGTAGGAATTCATGACAGCATTGATAAAGCACAACTCCCTCAAACCTTCAGCACTCATACATCCCTTTATAAGAGCTTTACTACCACTGAACTTTACTGTGGGAACCAGGCACTTCTCACTGTACTCCTCCTCTAGCAACACCATAACATTTTGGATGCTGTTTGATCCAAAATGATTGATTCCCAGAATCTATATTTTGTAAATATGGGCTTTGGAAATGGCTAACTGACTTTATTGTGCTTTGGCTACAGTAGGTAGTTCCAGTGAGAACAACAACCATGCATGTCATTTCTGCAGGCTGCATCTTACTCTGTGAGATAACCAGTCACTCTTTTCATAGCTTTTGCTGGCTCTGAGACACTCGCTTGGTATTTCTCCTGCTCTTTGTCTAGCAAAAAAATCCCTCATCACTAAATGAAAGCTTAAAATGAAGGCCTGATTATTTCAGGGGCCTTGTCACAAGTCCATTGTTTTTGAATTTCTGTGTTACTTTTGCTATATTTTCACACTTAAAACAATGATTTGGTAATCCTCTTGTATCACTGTCCTCTTTTGTGCTAAGAAATAAGTCTCCTGACAGTTCTCTCCTAAGTGGTTCCATTGTTGTCAGCATTAAGTCTGAGAATGATTCAGTGGGCTATATAACACTTTTAATTGTCAAGAAATTACTTCTCTTTAAATGTTTTGGTTCAATATACTTACCTGTTGATCAAACATTGCCTTAAACTTACACCAGAAAATTTTTATTTTGTTTTATTTAGTAACTTTTAGGAGGGTGTACTCATTTTTGCTATACAACATTTTATCACCTTGATAAGAAAATCTTATTCTTCTGAATAATTTTGACATGCTTCTTTGGTAACTGATTAAGCAGACTTGCTGGAACATTATATCTCTAAAGAACCCTAACATGTCTTCTAAGTAATTGAGTAATTGCTGACTTTCAGAAGTTTTAGAGGGGGTGTACTCATTTATGCTGTGCACTGTATATAAATTACAATAAATAGTGTTCTTTTGAAATGTCCATTCATCAAATATGTATCACTGTTTCCTCAAAAAATATTAAGCAGCATTGATAACAATAAGTAATATTTCTTCCAAATCAGCATATTACAATTATTTCTGAAGGATCATGTGACACTGAGGACTGAAGTAATGATGCTGAAAATTCAGCTTTGCCATCACAGGATTAAATTATTAAATAGTAAACATTATTTTAAATATTATTAATATTATAATACAAGTATTATTTCACAATATTAACATTCACTGTATTCAGCTTTGGTGAGCATAATAGACTTCTTTCAAAAACATTTTTAAAAATCTTACTGACACCAAACTTTTGAACAAGGTGTATTTCCTCATACAACGAAGTTTGAATAGTGTGGTTACAGCATCTGTTGCAGGGGTTAACAGGACCATGATAACCATTCAAGCCCTTTTATTACAACAATATATTTTATGCTTTAGTTGTGTTATTAATCTGCACAGCGTGATTTAACGAAGTCGGAGAGGTTCAGCATTTTTTCATAACAATCATAAGCCAGACTCCATTACCGTGCCTACACCATCACAAGGTGCGTCATGCCACAACAGCTTGAGGCTGTCTGCACTGAAAGCATTAAACCAGCACAACATCTCAGAATATGAATGAACTCAAAACTGAACCTTAAACCAAGAGTAAAATAAATAACCCTAACCCTACATAATTTTCCAGAAATTCAGTTGGTATATAAAATAAATTTACATACAAATGTTAATACTGATACAGCTACACACATATGGTGTGTATAATATAATATAATATAATATAATATAATATATTATACACAACCATTCAAAAGTTTGGGGTCAGTATGATTTTTTTTTTTTTTTTTTTTTTTTGTGTTTTATTTTTTTCTTGTGTTCATGAAGGCTTCATTTATTTGATCAAAATTACATTCAAAAACAGTAATATCATAGCTATTTTCTATTTCAATATATTTCAATTCTATTTTATTCATTCATTTATTTTATTTTATTTATTTATTTTGCATCATTACTCCAGTCTTCAGTGTCACATAATCCTTCAGAAATTATTCTAATATGCTGATTTGGTGCACAGGATACATTTCTTATTATTATGCAAGGTTTTGTTGTTGTTGTTGTTGTTGTTGTTGTTTTCTCAGTATTCTTTGACAAATAGGTAGCTTAAAGAACAGCATTTATTTTTAATAGAAATCTTTTGTAACATTATACGTTTTTACTGTCATTGCATCGTTGACTCCTTGCTGAATAGAAGTATCAATTTTGTTATAAAAAAAAAAAAAAAAAAAAAAAAAACTTTTGGTAGTTTGCATTAAAAAGTGGCTGAAGTGTTTCTGCAGCATTTCAAATATGTGTCCGTTCATCAAATGAAACACTGCATTCTATTGTAGAAAGCACATATTACAATGAAATCAATCTAGAACCAAACACATCCCACATGGTGCAGACACTGTATTCTTAACCTGCCTAAATATAAACCTAACTCATAAAACCTGATTAGTTGATGAGAATATACTTTCAGGACCAACAAACATGTTGATTCAGCAACATGTCCCCCTTGTCTACATCACATTAAGCTCATTAACTTCTAATGTGAACAATAAGACCAGAGCTATTGAAACACCAGGGGAAAATGAAGAAACCTTTTAATGAAACTTCAGTCTACCTAGGGGTGTACTCATCAAATCATTATAATCTATTTATGTGTTGCAGTGGTGCCATTGTCTTAATGAAGTTTAGATGAAATGCAAAAAGTTGGCTGCTGATGGGATTTTCTTTTTCATCTCCAAAACAATAATTCCCTATTACCTCTGTAAACCTGTAAGAGGATAAAGCACTTACTTTCCAGGCCTGGCATTAAACAGATGACTAAGCACAGCCTATTTATCTTAATTAAAGCTCCTCTAAATCAGAGAGAAAGACAGGGCCTCTGAGGACAGGGACCAGCCTGACAACACACACACAAACACACACAAACACACAGTCTAATTCTATGTTCATGGACACATCTATTACGGTTGACTTGTGAAAGAGATGTGCCCTTCCGATGCCCTGAAGCTTTGCTGCTTTTATTTCCACCGGAAATCAATCATGGACAGATGAAAACCCAGCCGTATGTGAAAACACTCTCACTGTACTCTTTCACCTTTCACTGAGCACCTTTTCTTTCTTCAAGACTCAAGATGGGAAATTTACAAATAATGTTTTTGGTTCAGAAAAAGCTAATAACTGCACATTAAATAGCAAAATGCAATTAAATAATTTCATTTTTATGTTATCTTTCATTTTCAAAGACTGGTGTACAAGACCATGTGAAAATGTTATGACCAAGTATGATATAAGTAAGTAGAGAGCAATTCTAATGAATATTAGGGGTTAAACGAATCGTAGTTGATCAGTGTTCCTCGCAAACCAGGCCCCACTGTTCGACACGTGATTTGTAGATTAATTGTTTAACCATCATAGAGTAAAAGTTTATCATTTGCATGTGTGTTGTCTTGCCAATTAACACATTCAAGCAATTTCAAGCCATTCCAGCACAAGAAGAGGCAAAAGAGAAATCAATTCGGTACTCATGCGCTGTTCTCTGTGCAAACAGCCGCACACAACCGAAGCATACACACACAGAGAGAGGTGTGTTTCAGATATCACATGAACACCAAATTGATTCCTCTTTTACATATTATTGTGCTTGAACAGACACATACACGCACAATTATGTCAAAATACCTGTCTAGGCAAGTATTCTCCTAATCACAGTCGGTTATGTAAGTAACATAAACAGTTGAGAAAGAAATTGGATGTGTATCATTATATTGGATCCATGCATTAGGTCTTAAAGTGACAGCAGCCTATAAGTTTGCACTATGCATTAGGTTAATGTATGACTTTTTTGTCTTTTTCTGACTTTTTTCTCACAATTGCGAGTTTATATCTAACATTTCTGACTTCTTTTCTCAGAATTGTGAGATATAAACTCGCAATTGTGAGTTACAAAGTCAAACTCTGAGAAAATAAAGACTGAGAAATGCTTTTCTGATCTTATTTCTAAGCTGACCAAAAAAAAAGCTGTGTGAACATTTGAATTGGCACTAACAATATAAATTAATTTATAGTTTTAATTTAAAATCAAAACAATAATTTTTTTATTTTTTTAAATTTCAAGATAGACATTTTAGAAGTTGACCATTAGCACTAGTAGGTTGCCATTCGAAACCCAGTTGTAAACATGTAAATTAGAGCAATTCTCTGCCTCACTCTCTTGGATACACATTCACAAATTAGTACAATTTAGCTTTTGCTATGAGACGCGATGCATAAGCTATTAATGTGTTTTTTTCCTGTCTACTGTATTTCATAACATTTAGGCTTTTATTTCATCACCCTTTCAAAGTGCCTTAAAGCAGCATGCAATTTTTTTTGTCCTGATGATCAAACAAAGCATGACCTCAAAATGTTTTACATAAACTGTTCATATAAAAAAATATGAATATAAAATTTTACAAAACAACTGAACCATCCTTAAAGATCCTTAAATATTAGTTAATAATATTCATAGAGTTTTAGTATTAAGCAGAAGTAAGTTTCCACCTCACAAGCTCCTCTGCATTATCGAGTCAGGAATGCTTGTCGGCAGATCTAAAACCCTGTGATTTCAGGCTCAGCGTGTGACTCGCACACTCATATCATTCATCTTGTGCACTATCCTCCCATGTGACTCAAGTCTTTTGGATTGCTGACACTTGTGTGTAAACTAACGCTGCCAGAGGCTGTGCAAGCTCTGAAATTTGTAAAATTTTATGGGATTCATTTAACTAGGCCTATAAGCACAGCTAGTGATTAACACTGCCACTGTGACATTTCGTGCAAGATAAACTTCAATAAACTTTTACTCTCCTTGTATCTACAAACTTCTTTAAAAGGCCTTTTTATCCTATTTATTTTCAACTAACACATGGGATGGATATTTGGTCTGCAGTTAAAACACTTTAAAAGTATTTGATAATATTGTCATGGGGCACCTATGCCTTGATTTAGTCCCTGGATAAGGCTGTGTTTTGAATAATTAAACAAAAATTGTTAAAAAAAAATCTTAACGCTTGCATCATAAACGGTGCTTTGAAACACAGCTATCTGGAAATACCAACTCGAAAATATGAGACTGATTTATATGCAGACCCAGATGGAGTATTTGGGGTGAAGAATTCTGTGGAATATATTTAAACATAATAAAATGTGTTAAACAGCAAGTTATACCCTCTTATTGCTGAAATTGTTAAATTAGCTTGAGTATTTCAAAATGAATACATGAATGATGGGTGTTCAAATTCTGAGAAAATCTGTTAAGTATTCTGTGTAGTTCTGTGGGTGCAGAATCCATGTGTGCCTTTGAAGCAATAAATGCAACACTTTGTATATTATACAGATGCTGTAATGTCAGAAAAACCTTACTATGTAAACGCATCTTGGTCTATTTGATTGTTATTGACATTTCACTGTGGCCCAAATCAATGCCTCAACATTTAAAGCATTTTAATTAAAGATCTGTATTTGCTATTTCCCATTGGAAATGACATTTAAAACAATATTTTAATGTATTACCAAGCATTTTTTTGATTAGCAAAATATTTGCATTTCAAAGCACCTGTCACATTTTAAAATTCACATTGCATCTTATTTACTTTTCCTTCTTTTTTTGAAACTGTGCACATAAAAGTACTAGTGTGAGGACTTCTAAAGTTATGCTACAGAAACATAATTAATTGGATTTCTTCAGAATCCATTATTACCAGCAGCTTACAAACACAAAGCATGATAAAATTCCTATGGCAGTGCACTGAAGTCCTAATGCTTCAAATCTGTAGTGAGGTCACCGTTTAGTTTTTGTCCAAAGTGTTATTCTATGATATTGTGATGATAAAACCATTGTCATGGGGCTGTGTAGTATTAATCTAAAGAATGATGCATGACACAGAATGAACAAGATAAAGATATAGCAGAGAACTATGAACAAAAAGAACTGAAGGCTTAAATACACAGAAGGAGTGATCAACAGAACAAGAAACAGGTGCGGAACTCAATTAGAAACCATGGAACCAACTATGAATAAAAACTCAAATGGTGACAGGGAAACGAAACAGAACAATAACATGAACGTGGCAACCATAAAGCAGGGCAATATATGAGCAAAGTCCATTTGATAAAGGCATTCAACAGTTCAATATATTATAATATGCTCTATTATCAGCTGTTGTGAAAGGCTTTGAGGACTTTGGATAAAAAGGATTAAAACATCCTTCAAGATGCTGAAGACTCTGAAAGGAAGAATTATTCGAGTGATTTATCAACCATATGATGAGAATTAAATAACCTGTGACATTTCGTCCGAGAGAAACATAATCTCTTGTGCATTTGCAAACATTATCATACATGTCTTCACAGCATAATCCTTGTCTTGCCACTGTTTATGTTCTTTGCAAAAAGCCTGGCTGATGGATGAGGGTGAGAAAGGTGAACAATCGCTCAACTTGGATTAGATGGATTGCAACAGCTCACAGCATTTCCCATGTCACTACCGCCTCCACTATGGTTTTGAGTGCTGCGTATAACAGTGACTGCACTGGTTAAAAATGACCTCAACAAAAAAGGGAAATTCAATACAGCGTCCCTCTTCTGTTCCACTGATCCCCGAATAATAACTCAAAAGCTCAAACTTCCCCTGCATGTACTAGACAACAGCATTTATTGCTTGCAGCCCCGTGTCTAAAGCTGGTCAATATGCGGCATGCGTGTTTTGTAGAAACTTACGGCAGTGTGCTAAATCCGATCTGGTTAACCTCGTGGCCTCTGCGTAATTCCTTACATAATGAAAGAGGATGAGCGGAATCGGAGATCTGGCAACTGAAACCTGCTTTGACAGCTGTGGAATCATCACTGTGTCACTGGGCTCGTTTTCGCTCAGAAAGGCAGCCGTTTTTTAATGGAGATGATTGCAATAATTACATCCTGACATATTCCAGCAATTAAACATCACCGGCATGCAGCTGATTACTAATGAGGAAACTGATGGAGTGAGGTGGTTAGCTCATGCGGAAGACAATAATATGCTGGACTAAAAATGGAAAACAAATACAGTACATAACTGAAAAGACATAAGAGAATAGGGTATTAGCAAATTCAAAATGGGAAGACTACGGTTTCACTTTGAGCTCTTTCCATTTATTGTTTGTAGAAAACTGAAGAACTTATTTTGACACAGACACAAACAGTATTTGGAGTTTGAAAGTGTGTTTGGAATTGGGATTTTTGCCACCATAACAGTGTAGTTATGGCATCTACTAGCAGGCGCTAACTGGACCATGCTAACCTGACAAACTTAAAAATTTGAAATCATTTACTTACCCTTGTATAGTTCCGCACCAGCATGCTATTGTTGACTGCCCCAGGTCTGCATAACAAAGCCTGTTTGAATTTTCTATAAAATAATGGAAAAACAGATGTAAAGAAACATGCACGCTGATAAACATCTTTTGCCCACACAATACCCAAACACTGCTGACACCGACTGAAAATCGCTTCACTTATAATAACATCTCAAGCTTCCTGTTGCCAAGTTCGTCACCAATGGCTTATTTGAGCATGTTGTAGATAGGCTAATCATGAGCTGATTTAATTACACACATCAGTTGTTCCATTTTGGCAAAATGTGATGTTATTACTGCTTTGGTAGAGGAAAGCATCCCACAACAATGTGAGGAGAAACACAGAGGTCAGTGATACCTCAATAATCTGTTAGCTTTCCTCTTCCCATGGCTGGAACAAGCACCTCATTTAAAATCAGTAATCTTTGCTCATGGGCACTAAGGCTACATTCATACTGCAAGCCTTTAATGCTTTTTTTGCTTGTTTGTTTGTTTTTTGTATAGCTGTTCACATTGTTGTTTTAATGTGGCCAAAATCAGATTTCCAGTGTGAATATATCATGGTTCTGAACTGACCTGCATGTGCAAAAGAACGATACAAACGGGGTTGCCAGGTTTTTACCACAAAATCCACTCAATTGCTTCTCAAAACTAGTCCAAAACTATCCCATTCGCATTACGTGCTGGGGTATCCCGGTAAAAATCTCGTTCTGGAGGTTACATAGCGCGTTAGTGCGGTCGCTTCAACCCACGGAGTTGCAAAACAACCTGCGGCAACAGTAAAAAGATAACCTAATTTTGCGGGAAAATCTCGGACTTGGCAGCACACAGCGCACGGAAGTAAAAACGGAGGGCATTAAATTAAGCGATTACGCGTTTATTTATAGTGTGATCTGCCGCGGAAGCCAGTGAAATTATGCGCAGGCAATATGAAAAATAAAGACAATGATGTGAAAGAGAGCAGAGTTTTGAAACTTTTACGATACCATTATAGAGCTTGCATTATAGAGCTGTCTCTGTAATACTTTCGAGTTCTAACACATCACTGCCCTTCTACTGACTACCTTTCTTGATAACGTTGGGTATGTAAAATCTTTGAATAGACTCCCATGAGTGCAGAATTGTGACGAATGTTGATCTCGAGTGACGTAAAAATAGCATGAATTCCGATATGACTGTTCACACACTACGGTTGCATTACAAAATCTGACCTGTATCAGATTTAGTACCACATATGGAAGTGGCACACATCGGAATTGAAAAGATCTGATTCCATGTGGTTTGTACTGTTCACACTGTCATGGGGAAAAAAAGATATCAGTCACATGTGGGGAAAACCTGCAGTGTGAATGTAGCCAAGTTCCACATCATCTAGGCTCTTTCAAGCCAATAAACTGTACTGTAAATGTCATGTGATTAATCACTTTGGAGCATTATTTTTTTTTTTAAGTCTTACAAAAATAAAATAATATAATAAAACAAATTATTAATAAATAATACATAATAAATAATTAATAAATATTTAATAATTAATCGATAAAATAAATAATTAATAAATAAGATTTATGATTTATAAAAAAAATACAATTTTATTTTTGAATGAAAATCATAACTTTTCAAAAAGGCCATCAGAGGAGAAAAGTGGTGTCCAAATGATGTCACATAATTTGCGGAAAGATAAAAGTACTGATGACAGTGGAAGATGAGAGAGGAACAGACCTGGATTTTATGTTGTTGTTTTGTTTTAGTTTACGCAGCTGTCGTCCATGAAGGGGCTTTTATTTTGTTTTGTTTTATTTATTTATTTTGTTTTTTACTAAAATTGCATTAAAAGTTCGCTGGTTTGTTACTTTGTTACATTGGTGCTGAAGCCCCGGAGGAAGGAGGAACACGCTGTCAAAAAGGGGGCTCGTGGTGCTGAGGAGGTCGGGCAGCACGAAGGAGTTTGCTAGTGGCTGCCTGAGGCGGTGGTGCTGGAGTGATGGACGGAAGCTCGCTGGCGTCCGCCTGGGTCAAGGAGGGGCAGCTGCCGTCCTGTGAGGGGATGGAGGAGTTGCCACTGTTCACCAGAGGCCAGACCTAATACTGTCTGCCATGTAGGGGAGAAGCAGGCAGGGGGCTAGTTGCCGGGCGCCCCTAGCCGAGGGAGCCGTTATTGTCCGAAGGAGTAGAAAGCCATCCACAGAGGAGCGACCAGTACCATCACATGGCACCGAGAGTGAGGGCCTCTCCACTGGCTGAGGACCGAGCGGCAGTGTGGTCTTGCCTCTGTGCCTCCTCAACCTTTAGTCTCCTTTTCTCTCGCCTCGCCTGTCCTTACCCCGAGCTGCTGCGGCCAACCCTCCTCAGAGAGCCATGGGAACAGAGCGAAGTCTCGAGTCCAACGGAGGAGCTGCAGAAGGATAAAAAGAGGAGTGATGATAGTGGAAAATGAGAGAGGACCAGGCCTGGACTGTTGTAGTTTATTGTATTATTAAACTTACATTCAACGTTCACTGGCCTTCTTCCCTTAACTGAACATCATTATAGTCATGTTTAGTATGACCTCAACCTGACAAAGACAAATACTTACTCAAATGCAAATCTTCTTTTCCTGTAATGCTGGTGAATTTGTGTTTGTAAAAATGATCAGTTCACCCTGGTGGTGGACAAATGGTAGAGACAGCAATCCTGCGGTAGCTCTCAGTAATGAGAGAAGAGGAGTGTTTCTGGTGCTCACAGCACTGTCAGCTGCCTACTTAGATTCTTCTCAAGTTTGACAGGTAGACAGCAAGAGTAAAGGAGAGGAAAAGTGCAGAAAGTCTGATGTTTAAATGGTCTAATTTGTCATTATGATATGGTCTCAACAATCCTAAGTCAACTTCTTATCAGGTGTTGTAGGATAACATGATCTGCAGCTAACCAAGACAGCAGAAAAACAGCTGAGCGAGTGAGGAGGATAAAAATCAGTATGCAGCTCAAACAGACAGGAGGAGTCGTCCCATGAGAATCTCCCTCTCTGTACAAACATGCTGAAGCTCAGCACAAAAGAAGAGTGTTTTCTGCTTACTAACCCTAATGGTAGGAAGTCAATCTCTGGACCCTCTCGAGCAGAGCACGGTGGTCCACTCCTGCTTAGCTGAACATTTGTCTGATAGGCCGATGTATTATTCATCTGGACAGGTTTGCAGCTGGATTAGTCCCTGCCATGGCCTGTTTTCTCTCTGTCCGCAGTGATGTGCTGATGGCTTAATGATGCGACAGGTCTCTGGGAGGTGGTTGATGCATCTGGCGGCCGGTGACACCTGCCAAAAAGAGAATCTCCTGATGGGAAGAGAGCAGCTGCACAGCAGATGCAGGCTAATAAAACACTGCTCTTTACTGGCCTCCGATTGGCCGGCACACGACAGAGGTGACGGGGAAACAGCTCTTTGTTTAAGCTTAATCACCAGACAGGATGCTGTGTTGACCAAGCTGATGTGTTTCACTCATCTTTCTGTCACAGACCTACATTTCCCTGATAATGCCAGTGACATTGTACATTATTTATTATTTTCATTATAAAGCTTCTGTTCATGTGTCAAATAACAATAAATTAAGTTAATCGAGTGATCCACAAGACTCGTCCACCTGGTGTAATGTGTCATCACTAATGCAGCATGAAGGCAGATGGCATTTAGCTGGGCTGGACTGCAGCACTACAAGAGAGGACTGTTGTTTTTAAAATCACTATGATATGGAGGTAGCGACATCATTTCTTGTGACGTACATCCAAGTGTAGGAAAAAAATCCATTGGTTTTATCCATTGGTTTTTGAGTTGATTAAATGATTGGAGAAGTCCTGCATATGTCACCAGAGAGAAGCCTGTCATTTCTTTATACTATGAAACACTTTAAAGACTAATCTTAGTGATCAATGTATTGCATTTACTTTAATTAAAACAAAAAATTTGAACAAGCTAGAATGTAATGTACAGTGCATCCGGAAAGTATTCACAGCGCTTGTAGCATCATACTCAAAAAGACTAGAGGATGTAATTGGTGCCAAAGGTGCTTCAACAAAGTATTGAGCAAAGGCTGTGAATACTTATGTACATGTGATTTTTATTTTTTTTTAATAAATTTACAAAGATGTCAAACAAACTTCTTTCACGTTGCCATTATGGGGTATTGTTTGTAGAATTTTTAAGAAAATAATTAATGGAATCCATTTTGGAATAAGGCTGTAACATAACAAAATGTGGTAAAAGTGAAGTGCTGTGAATACTTTCTGGATGCACCATCAACCCTTGAAAAAATATATAACATAGGCTCATACAGTATACCAAAGGTTAAGTCTAATGATGTTTATAGGGAATTACTCAATAAAAAAAATAATAAAATGTAAACCATAATATAATTAACACCTACCATGCAGAAAGGGCTATTATTAGTTCTAATTAGCATTGTTACGAGATTGGCAAGAAAGCACATTGAGTTTTGGCCTGGCAAATGAAACGAGATGAACAGAAACAAACGATAAGATACAAGTAACGTGGAAACGCAAAATCCTGCAGTTAATGATGCATTTAAGCAGTATTTCACATAGTTATATACTTCACAGACAAGTATAGATTGTTCACAAATGGATGTTTTTCTATCCTCAGTTCACATACCAAGACAGGCTTAGTTTGGATCAACCCCATAGACTCTTTGCCTAATTTACAGAATGAGTTACAATTACAGTATATGGCACTTTCTCTGGATATAAAGTTAATATTGGCAAAAGTGACATTCTGCCATTATCAGTGTTTGACTATACAGCACTGGATGGCTTTTCTTTTAAGTGCTCACCTACTGGTATTAAGTATTTGGGAATACAAGTAGATGGTAATTACTTACTTTACTTGGTAGAATAAATGTGGTTAAAATTAATATTTTGCCCAAATCTGAATACATGTTTCAATATCTTCTGATATCCATTCATAAATATTTTTTTCCTTTTCTCTTAATGGATTGATAAGATCATTTATTTGTCATCATAAGGTCAGCCTTGAGAAATTACAATCAAGGAGGACTGAGGCTTCCTAATTTTAAGATGTACTATTGGACAGCCCAATCCAGGTATTTGGCCCAGATGTTTGCTGGTACTTTTTTCCCCTCTTGGATTAATATGGAGAAATCTGAGATAAAAGAGTGTTCTGCCAATATATATAATATACATGGGATGACAAACTGATCAAAACAAAAACCAATACATGGTTTTGGTTTTTGGTTTTGACAAAACAAAACTTTTAGGATATGTGCAGATAAGGGAATTACACACTTGGAGCAATGTTTTGATGTTTGAGCAGTTAAAGAATAAATATAATTTGAGTGACAAAGAATTCTTTCGTTTTCTGCAATTATGCAGGGATGCAATAAGGTAAGGGGGAAAAAAGGTGAGAACATTGCGCGGGGCGGGGCACCGAAGTTATTTGCATTACATGCTCATTTGTAGTTATTTTTTATTACCCTATGTCCAAAACTGTAATTTTTTCATGAAAAAAAATTAACATGTTGCAACATTTTACCAAAATCAACATTTAGTTAAAATGTCATGTTATAAAAGAAGAAGTGCTATGCAGGATATTTAAGACAATATTGGCTGATTAGATGGCAATACTGTTTGCCACATCTCAGACCTCAAATACATAAAATATTACCCATTATAGACATAGTAATTTTAAAGTAAAGAGCAAAGGAAACACTGTACATTACTTACTGAAACAACCAGTTCTTTATTTACCCTTGTAAGTATTTTGATCTCAAAAAGGTGAGTTCTCACTGAAAGGTGAGGAGTTTGCATCTATGATTATGAGAGTTTTTAAGGGTTAAAGCAAAAACTTATCCTAAGATACCTTATTTGTATTGGGCAACTCTGCTATTCTGATAAACCACTATATAAAACAATCTTATTCGAAGCTCTGATCTCAAATCAGCCTTTAGATGACCCAGATAAATCCAGAAGTAGATGGGAGCAAGATTTGGGAGTAAGAATATATTGGGACCTGTGGGGTCAATTATGTAAAGATGGTGTCACCTCAACCTTGAATTTCAGGTATAGATTAATTCAGTTTATTTTTTTTTTTACACCAGCATTACTTCATTCCATCAAGATTACATAAATTTAACAACAATATTTAACCTCTCTGCTTTAGTTGTGGTACAAAAGAAGGAACCTTTTTGCATTGAATTGAATGGGTTTTGAGCACAAATATGTTATATTATATCAGAATCATGGAATTGATTTTCCAATAGACCCAGAGGTGTGTTTATTAGGAAATGTATCAACTAACCTCCGACAAGCTATTAAGCTTACTGAAATGTTATTGATAATAGCTTAAAAAAAAAAAAAAAAAAAAAACAGTATTGCTTTGAAATGGAAAGCAGACATTGATGTGCCGATTGGATTGTGGTTGTCGGAGGTTTGCAGCTGTGTACCTTTAAAGAAGATCACACATTCAAGGCAGATGTGAATTATTTTATAAAATCTGGAAAACCTTTTTGAATTATATAAAAATAGTGCCACATGATGTGATCCGATTCGTCTCCCTTTTCCTTTGTGCATGTTTATGTGTTTCCTTTGTGTCTTCAATGTTCGTTGATATTGATGTATTTAAAAAAAAAGTAAAACAACAACAACAACAACAACAAAAAAACAATAGTTTTTCATGGTAAAAATGTACAAAAAGGGTTCCATTTGTTAACATTAGTTATCTACATTAGTTAACATGGAAAATTAAAAACAAGTCTAAAGCAATTTTTAATCAGTAAATTTTAATTTCAGCATTTACTAAAATATTATTAAAATCAAAAGTTGTATCTGTTAATATTATTTAATGGACCTAAGCTAATATGAACTAACAATGAAGAGCTGTATTTTTATTAAAGGGATAGTTCACCCAAAAATGAAAATTTTCCCATAATTTACTCACCCTCAAGCCATCCTAGGTGTATATGACTATCTTCTTTCAGATGAACACAATCAGAGATATATTTAAAAATATCCTGGCTCTTCCAAGCCTTATAATGGTAGTGAACCATTCCTCTCCATGATCCATCCAGCATAAATATAATCCATACGGCTCCAGAGGGTTAATAAAGGCCTTGTGAAGCGAAGCGATGGGTTTTTGTAAGAAAAATATATCTTTAAAACTTTATAAACTAAAATAACTAGCTTCTGCCTGACAACCATACGCATACTGCGCAAGTCGACTTGCGCCAAATGAGTAACCCCTGACGCGATGTATGATGCAGGATGTAGGAGTATTGTAAGCTTAAATGCCTGTTGCTGTTCAAACAAATAGGGCAACAAACTCAAGCTCTTCTTCACTTCTAATTCATGACCAGTGTTTTTGCTCTATCCTCTGAGCTTCCGCATTCATCATTGCATCATGTATCAGGTCAGGGGTTACTCTTCCGTCGCAAATCGATGCGTACGGCTGTCTGCTGGAAGCTAGTTATTATAGTTAATAAAGTTTTAAATATGGATATTTTTCTTACAAAAACCCATCACTTCGTTTCAGATGGCGTTTATTAACCCCCTGGAGCCGTATGGATTATATTTATGATGGATGGATGCAATTTTTTTGTGCTTCAATACACACCCCCGTTCACTCCCATAATAAAGCTTGGAAGAGCCAGGATATTTTTAAATATATTGCCGATTGTGTTTGTCTGAAAGAAGATAGTCCTATACACCTAGGATGGCTTGAGGGTGAGTAAACAATATCAACTGTTCACCCAAAAATATCATGGGATATTTTTGGGTGAACTATCCCTTTAAGAAATGTTAAAGATAAATAAATACTGTAATAAATGTATTGTTAGTTATTACTAGTAATTGCATTGACTAACATTAACGTGAGATTTTTGTAAAGTGTTACCAATTTCAGTTCATGCCAACTTTAATGTCAGACAGTCCTTGTGACAGTTTGCGGTAACTGAACATTTTATCTATAAGTCTGGATTCACATGAAATATCAGCAGTACGTTCTACTGAAAAATGAGGTCAGGGCCTCAGCAGGGATTTTCATAAAATTGCAGGCAGAAAAATAAAGTACAACGAAAAGGAAGACAAACTGAGCAAAAATGAAAGTGATAAAACAGAGTTTTTTGTGAATTTTTCAGCCTTTCAAGTTAGATCAGTAAGACAAAATGATGAGAAAGAAATAGTTTGGGGTCGAGAATCGTCTCATTAGTCTGAGCAAACCAGAGAATTTCACAAATTAATTTATTTTAAATTAGCATGTCTTACTTCAGTGCTGATGGAAATTCACTGTTCTGAATATTACAGTAAACATGATGGGAAAAGACAATATACACCCAGCTTTCAAAAAATAAAAAAATAAAAAAAATTCCCCTCTCAGACAGCTTTCACTGACGACTGCTTCATCAAAACGCAATCTTACAGTCATGTAAACAAGTTGAAGAAGAAGGACTTAATTAAGTGCATTTCTCTCGATGTGTGTGATTCTTGAGACAGCTATTATGACAACAACTTGTTAAGATGGTTATAATAATATTGTGTTTGAATGGATTCTTTACTTCTTTCAGTTTCTGATGAAACATCTCATTCTTCATAGTTGTGTTGAATACAAATACAGAAAGAAAATAAGATAATTGCAATATCAATAGCCAAAAAAAAAAAAAAATAGAGTAGAGCTTTCGGCCTAACAATGAAGCTTCACTCTTGCATAACAAACATTTTATGTTTTTCATGAAGCCCCACTTTTGTAATAATAATAATAATAAAATAAATGAGAATATTAAATAAATATTTTATTGTATTATATTACATTTATATATATATATTTTTTATAATATACAAAAGGGAGCTTTATGAAAAGTAAATGAAGAGTGAAGTTAAGTTTGCTTCTGACAGAATACATGCAGCCAGTTGTCCAGAATACTTCAGTACAACTCTGCCTGCAAGTCAGCAGTGCTAAATGTGTGTTTGAGGTAGAGAGAGAGAGAGAGAGATGAATATGAATGAGGAGCTGTTTTCTCCCGACGTCTTCCTGCTGTGCTTAAACAATGCTTGTCTATTGAGAAAGCCAGACAGGTGCATATTAATATGGTCACAAACGCTGCATCTGCAACTCTGGCACTTCTTATGCAGCGCTGCACATGTAATTGCATATTTATAGCGCCTCACAATTTCTCAAGTGACTTTTATTACAAGGGAGGGTTTAGAACGCAACCAAAATAAACTCTCCTTGCTATCCGATACAGTTGTGTCAATTACTGGCAGCGTTGACTCCTGTGTTATGATAAAGCATGCTGTATTTTTTCATACATATTCATATATACATGCAAAAAAATTTGATGCTAAGAAAAGAAAATGTCAGTCAGAACCACAGATGGTATGGTCTGAAATTGTTCAAAATAACTGAATCTGTCACCCCACACTCTCAATCAATTTGCAGTCCCACATTCTCAAATATGAAGGACTGGGGTCACACATTTAAAATTAAGAAATCAAATACCCACATAGATCTATTTAAAATGGTTTATTTAATTCCTGTTTACATTTTTAAGAAAATAGATTTGTTTTTCAAATAGACATTGACAAAAGGTCAACAGTGTAATATAGATGTAATTACAGAAATTAATTAGATAATAACGTGTAAAAATACACAAAAGTGCATTGTATTAAAATTGTTAATTTAAATGTCATTACATAGTAGTTAAAGACACCTAATATAAAGTTGTTTGCTAAATGCTTGTCTTATCTATTTATCGACTGGGATAAAAATGCCATTGGATAGTTCATGCATGATGAGAGCAACCAATGAACTTTTACCAAAATGTTCAGACATTTTAAAGGATATTTCATTAGGATATTTAAGACATTTCTTCATTTTATTTTTAAGTGTAACTTCTAGTCCTCCATTTATTTTGTAATAAATATTGTAATTTATACTTACATGCAATAGTTTTATATTGCATCTTCAATGCTGATCGTATCCAAGATTATTTGCATCTCTGATTTCATAATAAAATGTTGTGATTTGTGTATATTTGAAAAATGAAATACTGAAAAAAAATGAAAAATGAGATTTGTGCATATTTGAATACTTTGTAATACATTTTACATATTGTACTCAATAGTCTATTTTACACTACATTTATAATGTACAGTACTTACACTGTAAACCCTAATGCTCAAAATAATTAATTGGTTTGAGTAGAGCAAACTCAAATTAAACAAATTAGTTCAATCAAATTAACTTTTGTGAGTATTTACAACTTTCTTTTTCTTTTGAGTTCACGAAACTGACACATTTTAAGTCTTTCTGAATTGTTTCATCATTTTGAGTTTTATGAACTTGTTTCTTTTAAGTTAGACAAACTTAAATTTACCTGAAACTGGGCTGGGATTTCTATTTCCCAGCATGCTTTGCCATGACACCTGAAAGGGAGAATAAATACTAAAATTAAGTGTTAATACTCAAAATACTGAGAAATTTCAAGTTAGGAGTAATTAAAATCTATGAGTCAAATCTGCCAGTTCTCTTTACTTAAACTTTGAATTTCTTAACTTAAAAAAAATGATGTAACTGATAACTCAAAAAAAAAAAAAACTTATTTGGGTTTACAGTGTAGTTTATGATTCATTGCCGTTCATTCATTCTGCAAAAATTGCAAAGTTATATACTGTGATCTTTTAATACATTTCTGATTTTTTGCTTTGGATAAAATGCTGTGATTCATCAAGTAGCTGGCTGCTTTGGTTCAAGACTTAAAGGGTTAGTTCACCCAAAAATGAAATTTCTGTCATTTATTACTCACCCTCATGTTGTTCCACACCTGTAAGACCTTCGTTCATCTTTGGAACAGAAATTAAGACATTTTTAATGAAATCCAAGAAGTTTTTTTATCCTAAATAGAAAGCAATGAAATTACCACATTCAAGGTCCAGAAAAATAGTAAAAACATTGTTAAAATAGTAAACGTGACTACCGTAGTTCAACCTTGATGACCAAATGTTAGAATGAGAATACTTTTTGTGCGCAAAAACAAAACAAAAATGACAACTTTATTCAACAAATTCATCTCTCCCCTGTCATTTTCCTATGCTATTTTTGTTGCAGAACGAAGCTATTCTCATGAGAATGCGTATCAGTAGTACGCGTGTGTAATCTCGTGCAATAGATACACCAAAATGAGTTTTGGCGTGTATATGATACGCAGTTTTTCGCATGCATATGATATGCACTTTATGGCGTAGGCTACAATAGGCACAAACCACACACCACTAATCCAACCCATGACTACCAAGCATATTATATGCACGTGAAAAACTTCGTATCATATGCACGCCAAAACTCATTTTGGCATATCTATTCTACGAGATTACACTCGCGTACTATTGATACGCATTCTCGTGTGAACGGGTTGGTCAGAACACCAACTCAGTATTGGCCGACGCCTGTTCACGTGCACAGCACGACGCATGTGTGTGATGCTGTAGCAGGAGTCGGCGCTCGGACGTAAACAAGGAAGCACTGAACTGCGTTCACTACATCAACTGCGTACGAGTCTGACAGGGTAGAGAAGAATTTGTTGAATAAAGTAGTTATTTCTGTTTTGTTTTTGCGCACAAAAAGTTGCTCGTCGAGAAAAAAAAAAAGAAGGAAAATTCACCTGGGTAGTGAACAGTCACTACTGCACTCTCTCATGCTTGCTGCGGTTTTGCAGTGAGATTTTTGTTTATGATTCCGAAATTTAAGACTCCCACAACTCACAAAAAAAAAAAAAAAAAACACCCACAGGCCTCCTACCTAAAGCCAGCTGTATGACAGTTTCTCTGGTCTCATCCAGAGCTTCGATGGCCACAGTCTCTGGTGTGCACAAAGCTCTTCCTGCCAACGTGTTGTGTAATGCCATTGCCCCAGAGCTGTGCAGCAAATCTGTAAGCCTCTGCTGTCTTCATGGACAGCTGGCTGCTTCCACCGCTGTAATCACACAACACATATGCAAAGCACAGAGGCTCAGTGACATGCCAGCTCCCTCTAATACATGGAAAACAGAACACATGGACAGAACTGATCTATTTACAGCAAAATGATCCACCAACACATGATGATTGTTTTGAAAAAATTAAGAATATGTCATGCTCTCAAAACGAACGGCAGACATTTTGCTTTCCATGCTTCTCTTATGAAATACTGACATTTCAGCAAAGAATATTTTTCCAAAAAGGAACAGCAGTTTGAGCTATGTGGGCAATTCACTAAAATATCACCCCAAATATCAGCATGGCCCATTACGACATCGATTCATTCATTTTTGTGCATCCTATTAAATTCTCGTGAGATCATTCGGTGCATTCTTACGTAGACTTGGGTGTTTATGGACGCAATTTACAATGACGAATGATTCGGTGAAGCACATATCCACAGGCTCTGTGATCAATCGATAAGGAGTCCTGCAGTTCCAGAGCCATCAATCTCCACTCAGTGTGTGACTTAAATCAACAAATTGGCTCTGATTCCAGGAGGTAAAATGCTGATGTGGGAGACTCAGCATGTCTCTTTAAACAAGCATCTGTGGGGAGAGAGAGAGCCTCAACAAAGAGCGAGAGTGTCTCAGCAAGACACAAATGAACAAATAGAAAGAATGACTATTATATTTAGTAAATGTTAATTAATTGAGGCAGATTTTAATTAAGAGATTTTAATTAGCAAATGATAATTGATTATAAAGATTTTCTTTCTTCTGTGGAACACAAATGAAGTTATTCTTTAGGTCCATACAATGACAGTCAATCCAATGTTGTTTTGGACCCAACTGACTTTCATTGTATGAACAAAAATAGTGGAAACATTCTTTAAAATACAGTATCTACCTTTGTTTTTTAACAGAAGAAAGAAAGTCATTCAAGTTTAAAATGATAAAGGGAGATTAAATGATGACAGATTTTCATTTTTTTTTTTCTTAATGTATTGATGATAATTGAATAATTAAAAATATAATGGATAATTTAATGAAGTCTATTTCTGTCGCTCCATTGAAAGTCCATTCCAACAATATACTTGATACTTCAAAAAGTACATAAAGAGAATGTAAAAGAAATCCATATCAAGTCTCCTGAAGAAACATGATCCCTTCATATGATGAACTGATACTTATATATTAAACTTATATTATTTATATATTATTTTTTATTATATGTGTCTCTGGCTTAGTGCCAAAGCACATTTGAATTTAGCGGTGAATCTTTGTATTTTATTCTTTGCCATTATCCTAATTGAACAATGGGTGTATTACAACTTTAGAATTATATTCGTATAGACTGTCAACAGTGATAAGGTATAGCTAAGACCAACCTTACGAACGAAAGACTTACAGAAGGTATACTTAATTAAGAATGTTTCGGGAAATACGTATTAACGTTAAGGTAAAGCTTAAGGTATAATTTAAGAACGATGTAGAGTTAAAGGGTTAGTTCACCCAAAAATGAAAATAATGTCATTTATTACTCACCCTCATGCCGTTCCACACCCGCAAGACCTTCGTTAATCTTCGGAACGCAAATTAAGATATTTTTGTTGAAATTCGATGGCTCAGTGAGGCCTGCATAGGGAGCAATGACATTTCCTCTCTCAAGATCTATTAATGTACTAAAAACATATTTAAATCAGTTCATGTGAGTACAGTGGTTCAATATTAATATTATAAAGTGACAAGAATATTTTTTGTGCACCAAAAAAATAACGACTTATATAGTGATGGCCGATTTCAAAACACTGCTTTAACACTAAGCGTTAAGAATCTTTTGTGTCGAATCAGCGGTTCGGAGCGCCAAAGTCATGTGATTTCAGCAGTTTGGCAGTTTGACACACGATCCGAATCATGATTCGACACAAAAGATTCATAACGCTCTGAAGCTTCCTGAAGCAGTGTTTTGAAATCGGCCATCACTATATAAGTCGTTATTTTGTTTTTTTTGGAGCACCAAAAATATTCTTGTCGCTTTATAATATTAATATTGAACCACTGTACTCACATGAACTGATTTAAATATGTTTTTAGTACATCTAGGATCTTGAGAGAGGAAATGTCATTGCTGGCTATGCAGGCCACACTGAGCCACTGGATTTCAACAAAAATATCTTAATTTGTGTTTCGAAGATAAACAAAGGTCTTACGGGTGTGGAACAGCATGAGGGTGAGTAATAAATGACATTATTTTCATTTTTGGGTGAACTAACCCTTTAAGAAGGTTTCAGGAAATCCAGCCCATATTTTTATTATATATTATTTAGTAACCATTTTTAAAGCAATAAGGAAATTGATTTGTGATTTGTGCTATTTGGTTGTTAAGTCTAAAGTCACGCTGCAGCCCTTCCGGGTCCAAACGCTCTATCTCATACCACAAGAAAACAACAAATGGTGCTAATATACACACAATGTGGTGCAATACTTCCAAAAAATTATAATCATAACCTTTATCTCCATACCAAAATCCCAGATGGCCAGACAGTGATTCATCTTTTATAAATCGTTAAAATATTAATGTCTGTGATGCTGTGAGCACGGAGACTGTTGTGTAGACTGTAAGCATTTTAAATGTTTAACTTCAAAAGGTTAAATGTTTAATATGAATAAATAGCGTTCATAAACGGCCATTCTCAAGTGAAACGAGTCGAGGCTCGGACCCTGAAACGGCGTTCCTTACATCACGACTTAACAAGCGGATATTGCAAATTTAGTCAGATGAAGGGTTTGCAGAAATAAAGAGAACAATCAGCAGTTCTTCTAAATGTAACCACAGTATCGTGTTGTCATTGTCTGATCATATGCTCGACTTCAATGACAGCACAGATCAAGCACTGCTTGCCAGGAATCCATGAAGCTCCGAGTCTCCTAAAAACTTGCCCATTTAAAAATAAACAATCTCCTGAATGTTAATACACAACGCTGGTGGAATAAACAATCAGCCGAACCAGATGACAGCCCTGCACACTCTACCTCCACTCAATATGTTCTCCTCTAACTTGTGCATTAAAGCAGAAGAGCCAAAGTGTAGTCTTTCTCTACACACGCACACACACACACAGTCACCCTTCATCTGCTCTTGTCACTGGATTATAACAGCGGCCACACTCACATACCTTGAGGTGCCCAGAGAACACAACGTGTGTTATTACCTGCCAGCTGTTTGGAAGTGAGGAATTCCCTTATTTCCAGAGCATACTGGGGGCCCTATTTAGCAGGCATGAGTGAGGGGCCATCATTTTGCTTCAAGCTGGGGGTGATGCATTTCCTCTTTCTCAATAAATCATGAAGGTCTATGAGGGTCTCTTCTTATTGCCTGGGCCTAATGCCAGCATATAAAACAGAGATCTGTAAGAGGAAGATCTGTGAGAGAATGGACATGTGGGAAGCTGTTGTTTTCTGGGTTCAAAACAAGATGAGCTTAATCACCAGCATGTATTGTATGGCATAATGTTGATTACCACAAAAAAATCATTTCAACCATTCCCTTATTTTCTGTTCTCATCATATCATCATTATCCTTATAAAAGAGACTCTCTGTGCAGCTCTCATTAGCTTAAGACAAATGAAAATAGCTGTGCGACGGAGCACTGAGGACACAACTGCTCCTCCTGAGAGCTGGAAATAGGAGAAAAAAAGCACAAAAATCCTTCAGAAAAGGATCAAAACAGATGCATCTTGGGATGTTCTTTGCAAACAGTGCAATGGACTAGATAGATTCACACAAATTAAGTTTCACACTCGCCAGAAAGGACTGTAGCGCAAAGTCATAAAAGAGTGTATGAGGCAAGCTCTGAAAAGAACCATGTAGGAATACCTAACTTTGAAAAAGTGAATACAGAGGAGGAGAAAGGCTTTAGGTGATGTACTGTGCAAACATATTTTTGGAGACAGGTTAGGCGAGTAAGATGCTATTCAACAAGTGAGCTGCTTGTGAAATTTCAAAGCCTTGTGGGAAATCGTTCTCTCATGGGAGCCTTTCTGTAAAATAAATAAATAAATAAATGGTTCAATGTGGTTCTCTGCATGGCATTTCTGAAGGCTTGTAAATGTATCTCATGCAGAGAAATATAAAACTTATGTTTGAAGTAAACTTAATGCAGTCTCAAAGCATCTGTGAAAAACACGGTAGACTCAACCAACCTTTTTTTTATAGTTGTTTCACATGGAGACCAGCTTAAATTTAGGAATTATAAATCTTATTTAAGGTTACAAAAATGAGTGAATTTTTCAAGAGATACACAGAATTAAACTCATGTTGATAACTTGGAGTTATTATTGAATGGAGTTGTTTTATCAGTTGCAATTTCCAAAACTTTTTCTGCAATAGTCTTGTATGGAAACCATCCTAAATTGTAGCATTAAGTAGCATAATGGCATTATGGATCATTTTATTCATTTTTATTTATTTATTAGTGAATTAAAAATAGCTAGATATGTTGATTGTTTGGTATTATTGTTGCAGGTTTGGAATCATGCTAGACTAAAACAACACCAATTTTCAACAATAAATCAGATACAATTTTCAATATTTTTTTCTTCTTATGGAAACCAGAAAAAATATAGACATTGTGGATCTTGTTTTTTAAGTTCACAGTGAATTAAATATTTGTTTGCATAATCAGCAAACAATCATGCTTTAACAACCTATATTTAACGCTTCACACTTTCTGGCATGGCAATATAAAACCTGATTTCAGATAACTGCGGGATCATTAGTATTCCATTGCAGTCAGAGCCAAAACAAATTGATATGTTAGTGGCAAGCACCAGTCTGGCATGTCAGTGCAAAAGAAGCCGCCTCCCTCTGTCTTTTGTAATAGAAAGGCCCAATTGCAAGACAAGAGGGTGATTTAATCTATGGACTCAGAAGACAGTCAATTGTAGAACAGAGGTCTGTTTCCCACTGATCTATATGGGCTACGCCGTGATAGCACTGTTGATGTTCACATCACTCTGCAACTGGCTCAATGTTCACAGCTGATTAAGTATGAACTTACATACTTTCAATTAGCAGTTATTTAGCACTGAAACAAGCATTTCTATATGTATAAATAATTAAATCAACTGGCTTAAAAAGATGCCAGGTTTAAAAATTAGCTTATTGTTGCACTCGCCACTAAACCAGAACACTATTACTGAGTGAGGTGCATGGAAAAGCTAATAATGACTTAGACCTTTTCCTCAGCCCTCCGCACATGGTTGCCCCAACGGGGACGCACAGCAGCTGTAATTAGATGATGTTACCGTAAGTGTCACCGCCCAGGTTAATGAGTACCTCTATTTACCATTAATATGGTTACCTGTTCTCAGCCCAGAGGCTAACGTTGCACATTTAGCTAATTACAGAACCTCGTAATACACACCTTGACCTAAAACACATCGCTAATTCAGTCATGCAATTTAGCTGCTTTGAAAGAATGCATATTTCTTTAAAGCTGACTATGCTGTAAGAATTTCCCACAAAAAAACAACTCTTGTCTTGACATTTTGCTATATAAAGCTCCATATCTGACACATCTAAAGCTGAGCTCCATTCTGTCTTGTTGGAACAAGGTGTGTGCCTTCATCTCAAAATGTAATTTTGCCAGCTGAATGAAGTCTAACTGAAAGGATGAGTTATGCTTTGTGAACAACATGTTTGTCTTCTTGACATGAGAATGTGAAGCACATCACGTGGATTGGGAAAAAACAACAACAACAAAAAACAGTTTGGAACTACAGTGAATGGATTAAAATACCACAGTAAATACCACCATGTCAAAGGTTGCACACAAATTTACTTCTAAAAAATATCCTATATCTACAGAAGCCTGTTTCTGCCTCAGAGTAAACGAGGAAATTGTGAGATCAAGTTAAAAATAAGAAAGTCAAACTGTGAGCCACAAATGTGAAACAAAACAATTCCATGAAATAAAGTCTCAGTAATGTAATATGTGATTTGCAATGCAAGATAAAGTCACTTTTAGATATAAAGACATGCTGTGAGAAGCAGTATGAAGTGAAAATTGGGGGGGAAAGAAAAAAGGTTGCATTTGGGGCGCAGTCTTGCAATGTTTCTGAGCTAAAATTATGAAGTTTTAACCATATTCTGGACATGAGGATCAAATGTTAAATTTGCATCAAGTATCACCCCTGATTTTTTAAATTTTGTTTGAAACTCCATAGCAGAGCCATCCAACTTAAAGAGTTAAGGCGTCAGCTTTACATATTTGTTGGGGTGAACTAATGAGCATAAGCTCAGTCTTGTCACTGTTGAGACATCCATGTTTTTGTCTCAGAAATACAATGTTCAAAATCTGAATCTATGTAAATCTGAGTGTCATCTGCATAAAAATGAAACTTAATGTAACATAGGAATCCACTGGAGGTGAGCTTGAAGAACCCAAGTGCAGTTTTATTTAACTTAAACGTGAACTAAATACAAAACAAAGAGGTGGCTTGACATGACTTGGCTTGGCTTGACTTACGTAACTTGACGAAACTTGAAAACATGAACATGAACTTAAACATGGCAAACTCACCAATAATGGCTTGCATGAACAAAGCTAGACAAAGGACAATGGAAACATGAGGCCTATATATACACAGAGTTCAACAGAGCACAGAACTGAGAAACCACATGACTAAATCAACCAATGACAACATGACACTTTAGGCTTGTTCCAGATGCATCGACGCTGCGCAGACCGATCGGTGATTGGCATCAAAGTACCGCGAGAGCGATTTAAAAGCATAAAGAGTCATCTGCTCTCCAGTCGCTCTCACGGTACTTTGATTTCACACACCTATCAGTCTGCGATGCATCTCGAACAAGCCTATTCACAAGGGGAGCACATGGCAAGATCACATGAGGAGCAACAGAATCACATGACAACAGGAACCATGACAGTGAGCATGAATACAAAATAAAAGACATGAACACAAACAAAACCCAAAACTAGACATGACACTGAGGAATCTGAGATGTTGACCAAGGGGGAAAATGTACATGCTAAAAAGTAAGGGACTCAAAACTGATCCCTGGGGAACACCAAATTGCACTGAACCAACTTTGGACCTGCATCCACCCAGGGACACAAACTGCCTACGATCTGAGAGGTAAGACAGTTTAATACCGTATCAGTAACATCAAAAATAGTTTTCAAATGAGTGAGTAAAAGAAGATGATCTACAGTGTTAAAAGCTGCTCTGAGATCGAGAAGAATCAGAATTGAAAGACAGCCAGAGTCAGCAGCAATTAACACGTCATTAGTGACCTTAACTAATGCTGTTTCAGTGCTATGAAGTTTGCAGAAGCCAGATTGGAGGGGCTCAAAAAGATAGTTTAAAGTGAGGTGAGTGTATAATTGAGAAGCCACAATTCGCGCAAGCAATTTAGCAAGAAAGGGAGAATTGGAAATGGTACGAAAATTATTGAGGTTGTCCCAGTCTACTTTAGTCTTTTTTGGTACAGGTGTTACAACAGCAATTTTAAGTGCAGCAGGCACAACACCCGAGTGCAGAGAATCATTTATTATACTCAGGACAACAGGGCACAGAGAAGCAAAACATGATTTAAACAAACCGGTAAGTATAGGATCAACTATGGAAGTGGCAGCGTTGTGAGATATATGCCGTTCAACTGTGAGATATAAAGCAATTCCAAGAAATAAAGTCACAATTATGGGAAAAAAATCACAATTTTGAGATATATTTCACTGTGAGATGAAGTGTAAAGTAAAGTTAAGAAAGATGTAGCAATTATGAGAAATAAAGTCATTGGAATTGTGTGATAAAATAGAAGAAATGTATATACTGTATATATATATATTAATTCAACAATTCAAAAGTCTCAAACGATGCAACTAGTTGAAACAATGCAACTAGTACTCACTGAAGTTGCATAAAGCCGGCCAATCAGATTACACTGTAAAAAAAAAGAATTGTTGGTTTAACTTAAAAAAGTAAGTTACCTGGTTTGCCTTAAAATTGAGTTCATTGAAATCAAAAATTTGAGTTAATACAATGAAGGCGATTGATTTAATCAACAGAAACTCAAAATATTATGTTATCTGAACCACATTAATTATCTAAGTTGATTTGACAAATAAAAAAATGATGTGATATCAAATCATGAAAATCATTTTTTACAGTGTAGAGATAGCCAGATGGAGAAAGTGCTTTCCAGATTTGTGTGCTATATCCATCAAACTGGCAGTGAAGTGTGAACTTGAGGCTGAGAACCTAAGCATCCTCTGAAATGCGATCGTGCATGCAGGACCTAAAGTTGTAGACTGAAAAGGATATTACTTCCATCAATGAAATATATGAGAACCTTTCAGTTAGTGAAGAAAAATTGTATTGCATCTATATAAATTTCATTTTCAGGCACCATGGGATTAAATGAATGAAAATTCTCACCCTTCTCAAAGTGCTATTCCCACATTATTAGAGAAGAGATAGAAAGAGTATAGTTCAAAATTGCACAGACCCATATCGCATCAAAAAATAATCTAGCTCCTTATCTTATGTTGAAATTGAAAATAAATAGCTATAGGCAAATTAATTTTATTCATGCTGCAGCTGATCAATGTAATATAGCTGTTTCTGTTTTTCCTCTTTGTACTTCTTTGATGTTTTCTATATGAAAAAAATATAGAAATTAATAGGCAGTGTTATTCTCAGCTAGGTGACTTCTATGGACTTATTTGGCGAGATAAAAATAATTACCAGCCATTGATTCAAAAGTCTTTTCTAATGTTCGTTATATTCCAGACTGACATAATGGGATTCTGTAAATGCCATCAGTGGAGCCATTTGTGTTGGGCTGCCACAAAAGGAGGCTGCTTGATTGGCAGATGGGAAAATCATTATATTGAAGTCATACATTAATAATCCTCCTACTTTATCTGAAGATATGGGGACTGTCAGCAGCTCCTAGCACATCAAATTAAAAATGGATCCATGCTGGATGCAAGCAGGCAGACGGTGTCCACCCATCTTCCCTAAGAAGAAAAAAAAACCTGTATATGTGAATGACTGAGAGAGAAGCAGAAAAGAGCTATTGATCGCACACAGCCCCTGCGTGATGAGAGCTATTTTGTGTAACTGACAGTGTGGTCTTATCGTTGAAGCCTTATATTCCACAATGAATCTTCCTAACCCTGCTTGTATGTTTGTTGTTGGATTTTTTTTCATCCTACATTTGATTGCATATTTGTTTCTTCAGTGACAGTGTTATTTGATGGAAACCAAATATGATAAATGGGTGAACAAGCAAAGTGTTGTAAGCTTTAAGCTTACAGGAGCCTTAAAGTCAGCACGAAATGAAAATTCACACTACAGTATTTATTTTCTGGATGCATGTTACTGATCTTATTGTGAATGATTCATATGCATATCTTTCATTTATGCATCTATCACCTGTCTTTCTTTTTTTTTTACCTTGTTGTGATGTTTAATCATATCAAAGCTCAATCTTCCAGTGAAATCACATGCTTCTCTAATCATTTAGTCTGCTTAAACCCCACCCCTCCACAATCATCTGCAAGCACGTAGGCCTATTCATTTCTAAGTGCAATGCCCACATCTCAAAATCCAATCAACAACTGATGAATAGAACCAAGTCCATGAACTACATTTTTTTTTTTTTTTTTTTGATAATCCATTACAGTGCTTCAAAAAGCCCCTTGCACAATTCAGTTGTCCCTGAGCTGTGCAACCTCCAAAACTGTGGCTTACGCTTCTACAACCCATTCACTATGATTCTATGCACTCTTTTGTTACTATCGACATAACAATGATATTAAAGGGTTAGTTCACCCAAAAATGAAAATTCTGTCATTAATTACTCACCCTTATGTTGTTCCACACCCGTAAGACCTTCGTTCATCTTCGGAACACAAATTAAGATATTTTTGATGAAATCCGAGAGCTATTTGACTCCTCCATAGACAGCAGTTTAATGAGCGGGTGTTCTGACGTAGAACCTGGAAGCACTGGACGTAAACAGTGTAGAAGAATGACACAGAAGAGACGATATTGTTGAATTAAAGTCGTTTTTTTTTCATAGTTGCGCACAAAAAGGATTCTCGTCACTTTATAACATTAAGGTTGAACCACTGCAGTCATGTCGACTATTTTAACACCTTTCTGGAACTTGAAAGTGGTTGTTAATTTGCTATCTATTGAGGAGTCGGAGAGCTCTTGGATTTCATCCAAAATATCTTAATCTGTGTTCCAAAGATGAACGAAGGTCTTACGGGTGTGGAACGACATAAGGTATATTTGAGAATGAGGTCAGACACATGGTTTAAACACAGCATGCACTTCTTAAAATATAAATATTTGTAAGGAATAAATAAAAACAAATAAATTAAAGGTGCAGTATGTAAATTTTAGCGGCATCTAGCGGTGAGGTTGCGAACTGCAACCAATGGCAGCCCTTTCAACCCTCCCTTTCGAAGCAAATGGAGAAGCTACGGTGGCCGTCTGGCCGCACAAGACAAAGATGTCGTCGTCCGAGACGTTAGCCAGTCAAGCAATGAGGTTTCTTATTACTACTTCTACTACTACTACTACTACTACTACTTCTTCTTCGTGCGTACTCAACATAGTGACGATGCAAGCTGCCTCAAAAAACACGAACGATTTTGAAAAAGAACAACATAGTGAAGAAACGCACTCTGTAGAGCAGTTTGTCCATTTAAGGCTGCTGTAGAAACATGTCGGCGCAAAATGACGACTAGACATGTAAGTGGACCCGCGATGTATGAGAGAAATGGCCCATTCCAAGGCAATAATAACATAACAGTTTATTATGTAAGGTCTTTATACACCATTGAAAACATAGTTATATATATTATATTGCATTTCTGTCAATAGATCCTCCAAAATTTTACACGTTGCACCTTTAACAGACAAATAAATAGACGTACTGATGAACAAACAAACTAACGAATGAATGATCACTTTTATTAGTAACCTGACAACACTGTTTAGCAGTATTTTCATAAAATTGTATCTAAAACTACATACATAAACCCTCCATAGACTTACATTACACAAAGTCTAAAAGGTGTATGGTAACAGTTGCTAAAGTACAATTGGTCTGGAACATTTTAGGCAGGGCTGAGCAAAGGTCATTTATCTGTGTATATTAGGTTTTGGGTAACGCTTTAGATTACAGCCCGGAAATTACTGGGTAATTACAGTGAATTTACAGTGTAACTTTCGATAATTACAGTGTACCTATAAAGTAAGTATGTGTAAGTATAGGGGAACAATATGTAACGTCTTGGGAATAAAGGGGTAACAACCAGGAAAATGACAAATTATTTATACTGTAAGTATTTTTGAACTAAGGGGTACTTATACTATTATGATAGACAACAATCTTACGTTTGGGAGCAATTTAGCTAGAAAGTGCACTGATTAAGCTGTTTCAAGGCAAGTAGAAAGAACTATTGCAATCTTTTTTAATATGGGGAAATATACTTTTGTTTCATGTAGTTACAGGGTAAGTATGACATTGCGGGCTATAAATTAAAGTGGTGCTTGTTACACTATACACTAATAGTATAAGTACCCCTCAGTTCTAAAATACTTACAGTATATGTAATTTGTTATTTTCCTGGTTGTTACCCCTTTATTCCCAAGACGTTACATATTGTTCCCCTATACTTACACATACTTACTTTATAGGTACACTATAATTATCGAAAGTTACGCTGTAAATTCGTTGTAATTACGCAGTACTTTCCGGGCTGTAATCTAAATCGTTACCAGGTTTTGTTGCTGGGTTTTACAGACAAACATCAAAAGAGAAGTCTGAATCCTTCTACAGTCACGTTTACATTTTTTTTCCCCTGAATGAGCAATAACAGCTCATGTGCTCAACAACTCATTCCTTAAATACATAATTTGTATTTCCCTCCTTTGCCAAGTCAAATCTCTGTAGCGACTTTATATTGCACATTCTTAAGTGAATTACTGTAGAATGTGAGCCAACCTCTCATTCAACATTTTCTGCTAGTTTCTCTTCTGAGTGAACAGTCAAAAAAGACTGTCTGTCTGCTCTCTCACTGATCCTAGGACAGCCGGCAGGGTCCTTGCGTGTATTGATTTCCTGTAAAGCAGCATTTGAGCCTCTGGTTCTCAGGGATACGAGGAGTCAACGTGTCCTCTGTGCTTCTGTCCAGGCTCTGATGGGGTTCAGCCTCCAAGGAGCACAACAGCAGAGGGGATTCAAACCTAATTATTACTGCATTGCACCAGGGACCTATTGCAGTCATGTGCTAAGGGAAAACCAGGCTAGATTGCAGATATCAAGAAATATTTGCAAAAAAAGATCTATGGATGAAAAAGCCATCTTGCTTGAACAAATATGCCAAGTATAATTTAGTAATATTTAGCCTATTTGTCTACTTAAATCCATCTATGAGTCCCTAATTGAATGTTTACAGAGAATTAAGAAGATCCATCTCAATTCAAACCAATAGCGCATGCCAATGAAAGACGCATACTAATAAGCAAGCCCATACAGAATTTGCAAGAGGGTGTTTTTATTTTATTTTTATTTTTTTGCACTGACTGAGGGAAAATTTGTGGAATGCTTTTAAATATGGTGAAATATGTTAAATTGAGCCATGAACTACACTGTAATTGGTAGCTGAAAGCATAACTGAATAAGCAAAAACATTTAATAAATCAACAGGCAAGGGAATGACGGATGTTCTAATTCTGTGAAAATTGGTGGAGCTTTCTGAAGGATTCTGTGGGTGCAGATTCAGTGTGGGTCGATCTGCTAATAAGGCCATGTGTCTGTTCTGGGACACAGACATGACATAGGTGTGATGATATTTTTTTTAGGTCACAGGAGGAAAACTGGTTTAATAACTGTAATAAAAAAAGCAAGAAAAGCTATGCCACTCCCTCACTCTGTCCAAAATCGCAGTAACACTTTACAACAAGGTTCATTATTTTGTTAACATTAGTTAATGTATTAACTAACATGAACTAACCATGATCAATACATTTGTTAGTGTATTTGTTAATCTTTGTTAACGTTAGTTAATAAAAATACAGCTGTTCATAGTTTATTCATGTTACTTCACAGTGCATTAACAAATGTTAACAAATACAACTCCTGATTTTAATAATGTGTTGAAATTAACATTAAAGGGATAGTTCACCCAAAAATGAAAATTATCCCATGATTTACTCACCTTTAAGCCATCCTAGGTGTATATGACTTTCTTCTTTCAGACGAACACAATCGTAGATATATTTAAAAAATATCCTTGCTCTCCAAAGCTTTATAATGGTAGTGAACGGGGGTGTGTTTTGAAGCCAGAAATAAATGCATTTATCCACCATAAATATAATCTATACAGCTTCAGGGGGTTAATAAAGGCCTTCTGAAGTGAGGCGATGGGTTTTTGTAAGAAAAATATCTATATTTAAAACTTTATAATCTAAAATAACTAGCTTCCACCAGACGACCGTACGCATACTGCGCAAGTTGACTTGCGCCAAATGAGTAACCCGTGACGCGATGTGTAGGACACAGGGTGTAGGAGTATCATAAGCTTTAGACGCTTCTCACTATTTAAAAAAAATAGGACTGTGCAACAAACTCAAGCTCCTCTTCTTTTATATTGAAATCCTCTCTTAAAAATTCTCTTTAAAATTTCTCATTATAGATTTCTAAATCATGACCGGTGTTTTGTTTTGTTTTGTCTGTTCTGGGACACAGACATGACATAGGTGTGATGATATTTTTTTTAGGTCACAGGAGGAAAACTGGTTTAATAACTGTAATAAAAAAAAGCAAGAAAAGCTATGCCACTCCCTCCCTCTGTCCAAAATCACGCAGTTTGTTTTTTTTGTTTTGCGTCAGGTCAGAGTTCACTCTTCCGTGCAAATCTATGCCTACGGCCATCTGCTGGAAGCTAGTTATTTTAAAATTTTAAATATGGCTATTTTTCTTACAAAAACCCTTTGCTTCATTTCAGAAGGCCTTTTTTTTTAACCCACTGGAGTCGTATGGATTATTTTTTATGATGGATGGATGCTTTTTTTGGGTGGCTTCAAAACGCGTCACTCAAAAATATGATTTTTTTGATGCTGTTCACTTAATTTAAACAACTTATTTTGATTCAAATCCATTGTATTAGACTTCAAATTTAATTGCTTCATGTTAAATTGACTTGAAACGATTACTTTTTGACTTAACTTGATGTTTTCATATTAAAATAACATGTTTCAATTAAGTAAACTCAACCAGGACTCAATCAAATAGGACTTTCACTTCCCATCATGCTTTGCAAATGGGCTGATCTGTTGAAATAAAGTGTTATTTTAAGCAGTTTTAGCAACATGAGAAAATGGAGAGACTTTTTAATGTTTACTGTTCTATTATGTTGGTATTTAAAAGTTTCTGTTATGTTAATAGTTTTGGGGTTACCATTGTGGTGAAGTGTAGAGCATGTGCTTGGGTTGAGGACCTGCTAACAACAATTGTAGTTGTTTTAATAATAAAAACAACTATTTTGGGCATGTCATAGATGGAATAAAACCATCTTCTGGCTTACACCTAACAATAAGAGTCTTTACAGAGTAAAGATTTTGTAAGAGTTGTGAAAATTGTTCTTGAACGCATTCAATAAATAAACTAATCAACTAAACTGGATTACTTGTTTTAATTTCTGTTTGGTATTAATTTTAGGATAATTAAACTTAATGGATTTGGACAAAATTAAGAATGTTAACCTGATTCAACTAAATGGCATTGAGTTAACCTTATGTAACAAATTTAAGTTAACTGAAATAAATAATGTTAATTAAATGCAACATAACCAAGTTACGTGGAACCTGTTGAAAAAATTCAACAGGTAAGTTATGTAAATCCAACCTATCTTTTGAGTGTTTGAGAGTGAGTAAATCATGGGATATTTTCATTTTTGGGTGAACTATCCCTTTAACAAAGATTAACAAATGCTGTAGAAGTGCAGTTCATTATTAGTTCATGTTAACTAATGTAGTTAACTAAGGAACCTTATGAACTAATTAACCTAAACTAATGAACCTTACCAAAATCGCATACTGTATAGTAGGTTGGTCCGTTAAAAATGTATGTTCTATATAGTATGACTGTGTAGTATAAATGAAATTTGGATGTACATCTGCTGGTTACACTTTGTTTTGATCCCCTTTAGAGATTCTGTTGATATAAGTAATGAAGCATCTACATGTCAACTAACTCTCTTTAGCTGAGTATTACTGTTAAGAATTACTGTTAAAAGTTACTGTTTTTGTTATTTTTGATTAAATAAATGCATCCTTGGTGAGCATAAGAGACTTCTGTGAAAAACATTAAAAATCTTAATTATTTCAGAACTTTGCTAGTAGTGTATACATGTTTGTGTATGTATGTTTATTTAAAAGAAACATCAAATGCAAGTTTTCAGTGGCAATGCAGCACAAATAGGCAAGTGACCATTCCACAACTGCCCTGAAACACTTTCGCACTGGCTTTAATCCAGCAGACATCCTTATTGTTGAGTCCTGGACATATGCTGTCATATCTACTTTTGTACAAACCAGAAATAAATGGTTTTCACTGGCAATTTTGTCTGATAACAGGTTTGCATTGACAAAATACCTGCAGAATTTACCATATTTTTTTGGTATGTGCACAAATAGGCTGAGAGAACAGAAAACATTTTTATCTTTTATATAGTAATCAAGTCATTTGAGTTAGCTGATATATCACAGAACAGAAGGTCCCTGATTGTTGGACACTGCATCATTGAACAAAGCACTGGCCATGGTCGTAAAATTGTGTCTGGGCTGGTTCAGTGAGAGAGACAATTTCTATCATCCCTGTAGCAAGTAGTTAAAGATCAGGCAAGGCCGCCCAATCATTGCTCCAGATTGCCTATCAATTTTACTCAGTGTTAACTTTCCATGTGGAGATGTGGGGTTATTTTTACCAGTAGGCTGTAGTTAAAGACATACAGGCACTAAAAGGATTAGATTTAACTTGATTTTGCCAAATGCACTGTCAAACCTAAATGAAGCACTGGTTTACTCCTCCACCTCCATGCACACTACATTTCGACCAAATAAAATGACTTATGTTGAGCTGATGAACAGATGGCGTTTCCTGCACTTGGGTGGATAATGAACAAGCTCTACATTTAAAAACACAGAAGGCAGAAAATTAAACCATTTATGATACTTGCTTAACATTTTCACTAGCATGACCTCAATTTTGCATGGCTGTTCCGTTCAGCACAAGCGCTACTGTCGGAACCCATTTCTCATTACAAAATTTGTTCCCCTGTGAACAAGAGGTTTGTGTATCTTTTGTGCGGTTGAGAAGCTCGGATGGTGTTTGAGGAAAAGTTAAAGTGACGTCTGATTGCAGTCCGTAAAGTACCTGTTAAATAGTGAATATTAATGAGGCAGCACTAGGTGTACCGAAGCAATAACTTCTCTATATAAATGATGAATATTTCTGCAAAACAGGAGAGAAAACCAGAATCATCCATTACTAATGCATCTACTGTGTGCTACACAAAGAGAATTTCTAACACCAGTCATGCAGCAAACCCAGTGATGTCTGAAAACTTCTCTCTCAGTAAGTACAACAGCAGAAGTTCACCACCTTTGCTCATTTTAATGTAGAGAAATAACTGGCAAGGAGAAAAACTGCATGTACCTAATGACAATTTTACAATATAGATTTAAATAAATGCCTGTAAATATAGGATACAGCAGGATACAAAGAACTGGATTATTAAAAAAGGTTAGTCTACTTTCCAAGCTTTAAATTCTTTCGTTTCTAAATGCTACCAGGGCAAACTTTTTTTTTTTTTTTTTTAAATGGCGGCTGTAATGGACCTCTGGAAGATTCTGTCCCGATACCTATAGCAACCAGAGTTTGGGGACATCCGGTTTCCTTTTTAATGAATAAAGGGTCACAAAACAAGAGTCTTTGTTTAGTTAAAAAAAGAAAAAAAGCAGTAAACCTCCACCTAGACTGTGATCACTCACTCCAGTAGAAGAACCAAGATTTACTCATTGAAGGAAATCACAGCAGCATCCTCTGCTGAAATAATCAATCTTCCTCAATCACGACACAATCCTAACTGCCCCATTTACTCCCGTAAATGTCCTTCTCGGCCTTATAACCCTTCTATCTAGAGCACCAAATTCTGTCAATGTGTGGAACAGTCTTTAAGACTGCTCTGGCAGGTAGTGCTGTGGAATTATTCGCTAGAATACTTGTGTAAGATTTACATTCATAGCACTTTTTTCAATATTTTCTTCCTTATAGGAAATTACAATATTACTGGTGTATTTTATTACAACATCTATATTTCTTTTTCTTTTTTATTTCTTTTTTATTTGGTTATGGTCCTTTATTTAACCATTAAAAACTTTGAGATTTAAAATCTCTTTTTCAGAAGTGACCTGGCCAAGATGAGCAGCCACAGAAGTCCCAATATTACAAGACCACAAAATCAAAACACATTTAAAAACATCTGCAATTTGATTCATTCACACCAAAGTCTGCATCTTCAAATCAGTTTGTAAGGTGTTCCAATAACTGGGTGTGAAAAGCTTGTTTTCCTAATTCAGCTGGTACAGATGGAACTGAAAGGATATACAAGTTCTGTGAATGCAAAGAATAAACCCCAGCAATTTTCTGTTGAGTAAAGGAACAAAGATATAAACAGACCTAAAATAGATTTGTAAATAAACAGGTACCAATGCTTAAAGGGTTAGTTCACCCAAATATGAAAATTCTGTCATTAATTACTCACCCTCATGTCGTTCCACACCCGTAAGATCGTTCATCTTTGGAACACAAATTAAGATATTTTTGATAAACTCCGATGACTTGTTGAGGCCTGCAATGAAGCAGACTCGAAGCTTCATGAAGCAGTGTTTTGAAATCACCCATCACTAGATATTGTTGAATAAAGTAATTATTTTGTTTTTGATTTTTGTTTTTTGGAGCACAAAAAGTTAAGGTTGAACCAAATGATCTTAATGGTTAATTAATGAATCATTTGGTACATCTACAGATTCCTATAGATACAGATTTTATAGATGAAGTTTCTACTTTGTTTGCAATTTTCAATATGGATAACAAAAAGTAATGAATTCTATTTACATTATAAGCGATTTATCTTATTTATTATAACCACTATGTTCAAAGAGTGTGTGTGTGTGTGTGGTCATGGTATTCCCTAGTGTACGTTATGTGGATGTAGGTTTACCTTGTGGGCACCTGTTTTGGTCCCCATAAAGAAACAAATTTATAAATCATAGAATGATCCTTTTTGAAAAACTAAAATATCAAAGTTTTTTTTGTGATGGGCAGGTTTAGGGGTAGGATTAGTGTGGATAGAATATACAGTTTGTACAGTATAAAAACCATTACATCAATGGAATGTCCCCATAAAATATGGAAACCCAACATGTGTGTGAGTGTGTGTGACAGCGATTTGCAATTTGTGAACATAGAGCAGGATAGAGTACAAGGGAAAACAGGGAAACAGTCAATGACTGTATAACATCAGATTGATCAGAGATACATCAGAAGAAGAGAGACAGATAACATCAAATATAGCATTTTACATCACAGTATGTATGCCATGTGATACTGTAAACAGATTACCATGGTAGAGACTGCCACATTACTGTAACTCACCCTTATAAAGGTCAGCTACAGTATAGATTCAGTCATATGGTAGAGTGAGAACATTTACTGTTTTGGCAACAAAAACTACAGCATGAAACCTCATGGCCATTTCATAACTTCATCACACCTTTTGATAACACACTGAATATATACTATTACTAAAATTATGGATTTTATGACAATTATGTAATTTAGGTAAAGTGTATTTTCTAATGTGCCATCTGTAGCCTGTGTTACTGTAATTATTTCAGCAGCAAGGGTGATTTGAAACATGTATCTTGGATTGTTTGCCATTGAATGAACTGATTGTTAAAAGTACTAAACTGAAAGAAGATCATACTGTTGTGTTTCAGTGATTAAACCAAATGTTCTCATTACATATCACAAAAATCTTGTGTTTTAAAACAGTGATTACGTAGAATGAAAATATGTACAACTAGAATGAAAGCATAGGATCAGGTTTTGAAAGAATGACTAGCGGTGTTACAAGTGTGATCAGTTTGGATTTTTGTACTAAGAGTTTTGAAAAAGTACACCTTACTTGTGAAAATGTGTAGTAATTTTTAAAAAATATGTTGAATATGTTCTTTCCATTTCTTTGTGAGTGAAACCTAAAATTACTGAATGCACATTAAATTTAGAAACATCTCAATACTGCAAAAATTGTGGCCCTTACAGTAACTTGCTTTTGATGTTCCTCATTTGTAAGTCACTTTGGATAAAAGCATCTACTAAATGAAAAACTGTAAATGCAGAATATTTCTTCATGTAAGAGATCTGAATATTTTCATACCAGTAAATGTACTTTCTCCAAAAGTGAATATTTATTGTCACTTTTTCCATTCAATATTTTGCTTCATAATATAATGAATTTGCTTCATAACACAGTCTTTACATTTCTTTTAATGTAAAGGTAGCATAAAATCAGGAATAAAACAAGCAAACAAACAAACAAAAAACCTTTGTGCGGCCCTAGTCTGTCCTTCGTTGTCTCTAACTCTGTTCCTTTCATGTACACACAAATGTACAGACATCTTCCTTAGTATATGCTGTTCTTGCTCTGTCTAAACATCTTCTAAGTCATCTGTATTTAGACGGGCTAATTTCACAGCAGATTTGAGGTGGATAGTTAGATTAATGTAGCATGGAAAAGCAGAGAGGTTGATGTGACCCAAATGCCTGTTCTTGGGCGACCAGTTCCAGCCCTCATGAAATGGATGAGAGATTGGCTGTAAACCCATTTCATGGCCAAATTTAACAGCCTTCCTGAGTCTCCTAAACACACACACACGCACACATACACCAACCGCCAAACGTATGTCTTTATTTTCTGTAAAGTTTCACATAAGATGAAACTGCTTCTGCATGAAATTGAACATCCAGACAGTCTGAGAACATCATTTCATTCACCAAACAAGAACCAAGAATGTGTCTATATGAGACCATATGTGACTATCAAAGCCCATGTTATTAGTTTCACCAAATATCCTTTATAAAGTTCATAAACAAAAAGCCAAGCTATTTCAAAGATCCATTTGCTAAACTGCCACGAAATTGCTATATGCCCCTTTTATAAGAGAAAATATCCCTTGAAGGCAGTCATAGAGAATACCATTCAGAAAGTCTGTTCAATTATTCAGCTGTTACCTTATAATATCACCGTACAGTATAGCTGATCCAAGATATTGTGTGGGTGGATGAACTTTTTGTGTGTGTGTGTGTATGTGTGATGCTGTCATCTCCAAATAAAACATACTTTATGCAAACTGCAGCACCTGGAGTAGAAATGTAAATGTAAAATATTGACAGTATCTAAAATGTAGATTTAATAGTGTATGCTTAGAACCATAAAAATAGGAATGCTTGTATTATATTCTAGTCAATTTTTAATATTCTTCTCTATTCTATTATATAAGGAATAATTGACGACGGGCCATTGAATTCTTAGAAAATAATGCACACGGAGTGGCCGTTACACCTCGGGTGTGCATTATTTTCTAAGAATTCAACGGTCCGTCATCAATTATTCCGTTTATACTACGGATACCACACCTCAAGACACTGTTCCAATGTTGTATTTCAAGACATTTGTCAGGTTTTTCTCCTTAAAACACTTGTGTGTGGGACTAATTTCTTACGCATCTCATCTCAAGCCTCCGTTGCCAATTCCAAAACGTAATTTCAGAACTAGTAATGGAGGCTTGAGCCTTGATAGCAGAGTAATACCACTGATACAGTTATTAACGCAGAAAGAGAGAGAGAAAATAAGCAGCAAATGTGAATTAGTCAACCTGAGTCTGTCCGTCTCTCACAGCAGCAGTGTCTCTACTAATAGCGAAACTATAAGTTAACTATAACTTATAAGTATATACTTATATATCTTTTAAGTTGCTAAACTATTTTACTAATTAATTTGTCAGAGCAGCACTGACAAAACGTTTCTGTGCGAGTGGTGTCCGTACTAGAGCCTACAGTACGTTTGTACGTTTGAAAGAGAGAGAGAGTGTGCGAAAGAGTATGTGCTTTCAGGACACAATAAAACGTATTTTGTTGGCAAAAACCATGACAATAATTTGTCGTTTTCATCCTATTATTTACTATATTTATTTGCTTGGTCAGCGTCATTGTGGGTTTTGTTTCTTTTGCGGTTGTAGGCTGTAAGAACCTATTGAGATAACTGAAATCATTTGGCGAAGTGATATGGAACTGCTATGCGGTCAACACCTGCTAGTTATAATTGCACACCTTAGAACGTTGGTCAACCAACAGCATCCAGCATTCAACAGCCCCGTAGTATTATATTATATATGATATTATATTATATTATATATTAAATTCCATTATATTCCCTAACTTCACCCATAACATTAATGTAACCACTTGTTAATAAGTAACAATGTATGTTTCATAGTCTATGCAAACATCAGGAAAATGTATGTGTGTTTAGAAACACCAACAGGAATGAATACTAATGAGATCATGTTGGAACACACCTTTCTTCTGAGTCATTGTTTTTCTTTTTTTCTGATATTACATTGTGCTGCACCCCACGCAACATTTTGATCCAATGTTTCAGTTCACCAGATCAGAGAGATGATGTAATGTCTCTTGCATTTAAGTCTTAACATTTATAGCTCAGGACCACAGCAATCCTTCAAAACAGAAAGAACTGTTTCTTTCACTTCAGTTTTAGAGAGACACAAGTGAGACAGAGCTGTTTTATGAAACATAATACAAGCCTATTCAGTTGACTGTAATGGACACAATGAATGCAGAGACAGGAGAAGAAATTGCATAAGCATTATGAAACATTTCTGCAAAAAACAAAACAAAAAAAAAAAAAAAACAACAGAAGGCGACACACAGGAAATAGAAAAGAATATTAATCAAGACCCTGGGAGGAGGGGGGTATATGAAATGCTGTCCAACATTGCACAGAAATATCATTCTGAGAAAGGTCATTAGGCAGCAACTTGGGCAAATTGAAAGCGCAAAGATTGTCGTGTCATAAATAAAGGCTTGTCATTTCACCTGCCACCATGCATGCAGAAAATTCCACCCTGACATTATCTGTGTCACTTGGTCATTACTCTTAATACCAACGGCTGCTCTGCAATGCAAACACAATCCCCTGACACCAAAAAGCAATACCCACGTTTCCTGAAGCCCCATGCCACAACTGTCAAAAATGATATGATATATTAAGATTCCTTCCCGAGACTGCAAAATGCCCCCCCTCGGAGAAAATCCAAATCAATGTAACCTTTTCAGTGTTGAATAATGAAGCTGAGCTAAAAGCCACCAAAACGCTGACTGGATGTCACCAAGCAAGCAGCGATAATTACATGATTAATGTCACATGGAGAATAGCAATGGCGTGGAGAGATGGGAGCAGCCACCTCAACTCTTATAAGATATTAAATATTAAAAAATGTATATATAATCCAGTTTTATTTATGCAAACCTGCATGTTGGACCAGCTGTTCTATAAATCACAAAAACTGGATTATAAATAAGAATTCAGTTTTGTTTTACAAAAAAAAAAAAAAAAAAAATATCAGACGTATATTAAATACCCCATGAAAATGCAATTTCCTCTTTTTATGTGATTCCTATTTTTCCTTTTAAAAATAGCCAAACAGCTTTTGTTACATTACAGGCATTGATTTGTTGCATCATATTCAGTGAAGGTGGGGGACATTCTCAATCTAGAGAACATTTGATTGGGCATAATGCATAAATGCAGAAAAATCTATATTTCATACTCAAAATATGTTATATTTATTGATCAAAATATTGACTACTGAAATGTGGGTAAAAAAAAAAGATAAAACGTATGAGCTTAATTAAATTTAATGTCAATTAATTAACACCCCCATTCAATTCAATTTTATTCATCTGGTACTTTAAGTAATAAATGTTGTTCAAAAAGTGAGCAAGATAAAGGTGTCAGTGGTGAAAAGAAACTTTACAGAAAAAAAAAAAAGCTATTCTTGAACATACAAGTTTTAGTAAATAATAATAATAAAAAAAATGTCCAAAAACAAATGCATTCTGCAAAAAATAAATAAATAAATAAAATAAAATAAAAATAAATTAAGACCATCACTAGAATGAAATAAGTCTTCAGAAAGCAGAAAAAAAAAAAATGCAGAAAAATGTTGGAGAAAATCATATTTAATGAATATCTTAAGCAAATGTTAACTCAAGATTTTGCAAAATGTTTTTTTTAGTTCAAAGTTTTTCTCTCAAATTTTGCACAGACCCCCCTCAAATCTCTTGTGGCACAAGAAGTCTGAAAACCCCTGCATTAGCAAATACATGTCTTCAAAAATAGCAGATACAATATGAAATAAACACCACAAAATTCCAATCTTGATATCATTGGGTATTTAATATGACACGTATGTAAAAAAATAAATAAATAAAAAATAACAATAACTTAAGTTCTTCTGATGTTCACCTTAACACAGCAACTTCTGGGAAGCTCAGTGCTGAAATAGTTATCCTTATTTCACGAAAAAGGATTTTTTTACATCAGGTTTGCATCAGTTACATCTCTTATTGTGCACAGGGCCAGAATTTCAATTAAACATTTTTATACAATTGATGTAAAATAGAGGTGAACTAAAACTGCCTTCAGTTTTGCAGTCTGAGTCAAGGCTGCATTGAAAGCTGATGGTCAAGGCTGTTCTTCTGTAATTAAGCTCTCAGGCCTTTCAGGAGGAGAAGAGCATTCGAAATGAAATCTCTTGGTTAATAATGCAGCAAACACATAAAACATGGTCCTATAATCACTGTCTGCTTCATCTATCTCCTTCAGAGTCCTGTATTGATTTGGCTGACATGCATCATGCTGAAAGGACACCAATAAAGAAAAGAACCGATGAAGGAGCAGGCCTCCTCTCTCAAAATATCCCACCCTCAAAGCAGGGCAAAGTCAAGTAATTTCCATGTCTGGAAAGCCAAACAGGTAAGACACAGGCAAGATAACAGCTTCCTTTCCAGTAGCAAGCTCTTTGTGGGTCAGGGAGTGTTACTGTAAAAAAAAAAAAAAAAAAAAAAAAAAAAAAAAAAAAAGCTTCGGCAGTGAGTAATTGGCTGCCTAATGAATTGTATTGGCAGACCTTGTTCTGTGGAGGGTTGAGTGTGTCACAGGGCGTTTGGCTCACACTCAAGGGCGGCACTTTATTGGCTTCCTCTTCGCTTCTGCGGCCAGTCATTCACCTCTACAGCTGCTGCAGTGCAATCGTATGAACTTATGGAAACTTACGGATGGAATCATTAAAGAACATCAATACTATGTTTTCTAGGAATGTATAATGAGAGTACAGTGATACTGACCACAAACTCAACCTTCAAATTCAAATTAAAGATTCACATTCAAAATATTTCAGAAGTCATAGAAATTTAAATTGACTTAGTGTAATATTTTTGTCAGACAGAAGTAGGCAGGACTGAAGCATTATTATTTCTAATACAGTAAGTGATATTGGTGGCTCTGTTACAAACTCTGGCTCTGGCTTCTAGAGACAGCATGGGAGGATATTTGACACTATATTTGGCTCTCACATGCATCTCATATATGGGGGGGGGCTTTTGGCTCTGAAGTTTGGCCAATCACATGTGAAAGCTTCCGTTGACTGCTAATGCTCATTACAGTTCACTCAAAAGTAAAATTATTATGAAATATATGTTTAGTAACAGCAAATACAGCATAATTAACTGGTTACATAATGCTAATTTAAAAGTGACAGTATGTGCCACTTTCTTTACAGGAAATGTATCACATATATACCATAGACATTACAATATTTATTCAATATTTCAGGCAAATTTGTATTAGTTATTAACCATAGCATAATATTAATATTGCATAACAATTATCACATGTTTAATGTGAAAGAATCCATGAGTGTCTTACACATAAATAAGGCAAATGTATTTTGTTAAGGATGCACAATATTAATATTTTGGCCAATACTGATAAGTTGATTGGCCAATAACTGGCCGTCATTAAAACTATTTGTATAAATATATAAAAATAAAAGACTAAAAACAAAATCAGTTGTATTAAATGCCAAAGATGAATTTAGGCATTACAACATTATATTATGTACATAGTGAGAAATGTATGTGTAACATAAGTTCACTGGAAGCAAGATGAAGGAGGACCTATGTGCAGTTTTTTTTTAAAGATAAACAAAGTGACAAAATCAATCCAAAACAGGCTTGAGTTGATATTAACATGACACAAGAAGGCTTGGCATTAACATAAAAACACTCACCAACAGTAGGTTACAACATCAAAGCTAGACAAGGAACATAGGTAACATGAGGGTTATTTATACACAAGGATCACTAAACAAGGAACACCTGAGAACAAACAAACAATGAGAAAACAGGACACATAACTAGAACGATCAATGGCTACCTCTAGACTGTCAGTCCAAATCTGATTTTTGTACATATCCGGTTGAAATCCGATCAGATTTAGCAAGTGTGAATGGCCAAAAATCACATAAAATGTGATTTTTACAAATCCGTTTTGAGCTACATTCAAATGTGGTTTGAAATCCCATTCAATTTGCATTTCTGGAAATCTGTTTCAGTCGGACCTCTCTGATGGTTTATGTGACTTTCTCACGCCATGTAAAATGTAAACGTCAGACGTTGTTATAGGAAACATGTTGAAAGTCACTGCAGAAACAAGGTTGTGTTGTTGCAATGTGCCATGACAATAGAAGATGACAATATAACTGAGAAATGTTTTGAAACCAGCGGAGAAGACAGCACGGAATAAAGCCATGCATACCAGCCTCCTATGTTTCTGCCGCTGCCTCATAAGACACAGTACTCCAGCGATCGGCGGCTACACAGTGTTGTGTTGTAAATAAGACAACATCTGTATTGCAAACCCCTCCATGTTGTGGTTGCTGTTGTTGTTTTTTGGCGTATACCTACCAACGCAATACCATTGCCAAAGGAACCAATGCAGATATTCTGGAAAACGAAAGAGCGGCATGGACACACAAATCATATCTAAACAGTTGCAATAATACACAATGTGGACAGTCAACCATTTTAGATCAGAGTCCAATTGGATACACAAATAATCGGATTTGGACCGACAGTGGCTACGTTTACATGCACCCAAATAATCCATTTGTACTCGGAGTGACGGCTGAATCGGATTGAAAAACTTTCATGTAAACACCTTAATCAATCCGATTGAGCTCGATCCGAATTAAATTTCGATCGGATTGGAAGGGGTGGTTTATTCCTTTTCTAATCCGATCCAACAGCAAAAAATTACCATGTAAACGCTTGAATCCGACTACTTTCTCAATCGTATTCAAAAGTCTCTGGGGCACATGCGCAGTGCAATGTTGACATGCATTATGCAGTGCGCAAGTTCACGTTCACGTCTTTTGTTGTAAAGATGTATGCCAACAGGTAGTGGCGTAGCTGTATCCCTTCGTCATAATACTGGAAATCTTTCCGTTTTAAAACAAGAAGGTGAGCCAATGGATATCACACAAGAAGCAACGTGCAAACTTTGCGCAAGAGTTATGCCGGTGAAAAAGTCTCAACCTCGGTCAGTATTCACTACAGAAAGTGAAAGTAAAAAGTGACGGAGCTGTCTGACGCTGCATTAACGGAGCACATTCTCTCAGAGACTAATTTCAACATAAAATGCTGATAACGGTATATAACTGTCTAAATTTATTCCATTATTTCTCTTGTGGCCGTACATATAGGCTAGTGAAACAAATGAGAATAACAGTATTTCGTGTCAACAGGTCAAGTCGGTGCTTGAAGTAAAGCTGCGCTTAATTTTCATTGATGACAACATTATAGCCTACACTCTTAATAATTTTAATTATAGGCCTATAATTCATTGTATAAGACCTAAAAAATGTTTAAATCATTTTCAAAGATAGCTAATAGCCTAATCTTATATTATCCTCAGAGCACGTCAGTTATGCGGTGATGCGCTATGAAATTATTGTGGGGAAAATGTATTATAATATTAATTTAATAATAAAAGAAAGAAGCCTAACCTAATAGTAAGGCCTACATTAATTGGAAATGCCAAATCCTCTTAATATTGCCAAGATTTGATGTTTTTGACAATATCTCTGGCTATCGTCGATACATGATCGTCGTCTGCTGACGCAACCCGGGTTACCGCCAGTGTGATTGATATGACGTCACACACGCAGAGCGCATGCGCAAAAGTTTTAATCGGAATGTATATAAAACACATATAAACGGATATTTGAATCAGATTACAATGTTTAGAGTACATGTAAACAGATCTGCAATCGGATTAAATTCATTCGGATTGACGAAAACTGGTGCATGTAAACGTAGCCACTGTGAACGTAGCCAATGAGAACATGACACATAAGATTAGGGAAATCACATGACAAAACCAGTAACCTATGCTGCATTCCAATTTGGCTACTTATACTATGCCATAAAAGTATGTAGGCCTACTGTTGTTGTGAAGAAAAAGTGAATACTTTTGAGTGTGTAGCAGAAGAGTAGGCAAGCTTTGGGACATACTTTATCATAATTTTGTCTTTAACAGACAGCTCTGTTGCTTAGTTTCGTGCATCCTGTCACCATTTAAACTGCCCTGTCAATCATCTTGTCACAGTTAAAATCCTCTGCATTCAATTTAATTTTCTACCGTTTCTGAGAGAAATATAGTAGCACGTTGCTCTGCCAGTCGTGGGTCTTTCATGCGGAGAACTCTCCTCATGTGTTTGCAATTTGCTTGATGATACATTTAAAAGTTAATGACAAACATATCATTACAAAAGTTCACAATGCTGTTGCAAATGAAAGAATGCGGATAACATTAAATAAATATATTTTCGTCAGGTTAGATACAGTACTGATAATTAATTACACAAACCCCTTTATCTAAACCTCTACTTAACTCGCACATCCGCCATGTTTGTGATTTTTTTAAGGGGACATCGGATGCCAATTTTCCACAAGTTAGTATGATTCTTTAGGGTCTTCATGAAAAGTCTATAACATACTTTGATTAAAATTTCTTAATGGTTGTGTAAAAAAACACCCTTTTTACCTTGTCAAAAACAGCTCTGTTCACAGCGAGCCGTTTCGGTGCATGTCCCTTTAAATGATAATGAGCTACTGTTCACCCCACCCCTATCTTCCGTGGGCGGGCTGTAAACACTATTTGGCAGGTATTGCATTGAATTCACCATTCTTATTTCTGCAGTTATAAATGCTCAAAAACGATTAAAATACATTTGAAAATTACTTGTTAAACATTAACACCTTTATAAATCTTATTGTAGTGTTACCATGTTAGTTACATAAAATGTACACAGTTTGTAATAAGACATCACCTTAATGCATTGTTCATTACAAACGTGCAGTTATGAATTACAACGAGAAGGTTCTAAATAGAAATGGCGACATATATGTTTGTTCGACAGTATTATTTTGATAATGAACAAACTGCGATGTCACGTTTGCAGTGCTTTGTTGTGTGTGTCAAAATTCACTTTTCAAATCAAAATTGACCCTATTTACTTTGTTACCACATATTACTAGTCTTGTGGTGAACAATTAATCCGTGCAGGTTAATATACAGAAAAAAATTGTTTGTCGTGGTAATCTTTAATCAAAATCTGAAAAGTTACACTAAGACACTCTTCTCCGCTCCTCAAACACATTAATTTATATATATAGTGTTTCTTGAGTAAGGAAAACGCTGTACTTATTCAAACAAACAGTTCTTTGTTTACCGTAATATTGTAAACAAGCAGAGATCTCTCTCCAAACAGCATGCGGCACTTCATTCACGATAAAGGCAAGCGGAGTTATGAGGTTTGACTGACAGTTTGAAGAGCCAATGGAGTTACGAGGTTTAGTCACAAGCTCTTTTTAATACTTTTCATTGGTTAAATATTTCAAAACCCACAGAAACGTAAAGGGTGATGATTTATGAAAAAATAAATGAATAAAAATGACAAAATTTGGAGATACAAGGTTTCTGCATTACAGCGACAATATGAAGTAATGTTTAGAATCTTTTAACTATACACTATAAATGTCTGTACTTACCTTTGCATGTCCTTCTGCAGTATTAGAAGACGATATAAGATGACAGGGCTTCTGGTTAAACCTAAACATTGGGATAATCTCATCATAATCAATTGTCTCTGTGTGCTACGGGAATTGCGTGGTTTTATTGCTTGGTTTCTTGCTGCAGTACCTATTCAAATTTATATCCAAATTAGGCTTTTAAAGTATTAACTGATTTTTGCTTAACAATTTACAAATTAAACTCCACATTCCACAAACGCGCAAATCTTACCATTACATCCTTGGTGGGGCTTTTTGACAAGCGTGTGAAATGCACCTATAGGGAGAGTGGAAACCACGAATCCGCCTGCAAATGACCATGAAAAACTGCATTTAATCATCCTTTTAACTAAAGTTATAGTGTGATAAGATGTTTATTATAATTAATATCGCGTATTACATTTTCATGCATCTTTTTGGAAAATGACCAACTATTTATTGGGTGGGCCACAATTCAAAGTGGATGGGCCCAGGCCCACCCGTAGCTTCACCACTGATACAGACTTTCCCTGCGTTCCATTCAGAAGGGCTCATCCCTATACCCTAATCCCTTCAAAGGTTTCACCCTCCAGAGTGAGAGCTTCGAAGGGATGAAGGGTGTAGAGGTCAAAAAAACTCTTTTTTTGGAACGCACTTCTGCATCATCTTAACGAGACAATCAAGGAGGAGTAGATTGTGCAAGCTGCACCTTTTGTTAAACGTTTGTTTGTGTATTTATTTATTTTTGGTTTATCGCACCATATTGTATATTGTGTCTATGTATTTGAAACATTTGAATGGACTGATAACGGGAGCTGTAAATTATTTTTGTTGAAGTACAATGTATACATATACAAGTTAAGTTCACTTATATTTTAGTGTTGGTTTAATCAATCATTAGAGTAAAAGATTTTAAGTTTATTCCACTCATTCAGTTTGAATTCAGGTAAGTCTTAGCAACTACATAACTACTTAAAGGATTAGTTCACTTTCAAATGAAAATTACCCCAAGCTTTACTCACCCTCAAGCCATCCTAGGTGAATATGACTTTCTTCTTTCTGATGAACACAATCGGAGATATATTAATAAGTATCCTGACGCATCCAAGCTTTATAATGGCAGTGAACAGGGTTCACATGTATGAAGCTGAAAAATGTGCCTCCATTCACATCCATCCATCATAAAAAAATCCATATTTAACAAGTTATGAAGTAAAATATCTAGCTTCCGCAAGACCTCCTTTCAAATTCAACTTACGAAAAATGCGTAAAACTCTCACAGTTCAAAAAGCTTACACCAGGGAGAGCCCGAAGGGTAGGACTTTGTACTGATATGCCTGACCCTCAAACGCAAACCGTAGAAAGGGTCTGTTTCGAGGAAGAATTGAGACATGAAAGTACGCGTCCTTCAGGTCGATCGCTGCGAACCAATCTTGGGGACAGATGCATTGGAAAATCTGTGTCAACATCTTGAACGGCAGTCTGAAGGGACCGATTCAGGACTCACAGATCAAAGATTGGCCCAAAGAGTAGCCCACAACCTTACTTGGGTACAATAAAGTAGGGGCTGTAAAACCCTGACTTCATATCGGTTGGAGGGACCGGCTCTATTGCGTCCTTCGCCAGGAGGACTGCAATCTCCACCCGGAGCACAGAGGCATTGCTCGCAGGAACACGAGTAGAGTGAACGCCCCCGAAAACTGGGGGACACCGGGCGAACTGAATCGCATAGCCAAGTCTGATCGTGCGGAGGAGCCAGCGGGATGGGCTGGTAAGTATTAGCCAGGCTCCCAGACTCCGAACCAGCGGGACCATCGGCACCACAGACATACCCGGTGTGGGGCAGTGAGGTGGAGCTGAGGGACCCGACTCGGACTGCAGAGCGGCCCAAAGTGGGGTCTGACTCCGCGAGGGGGCAGGGGGTGTGGGAGACGGCGTACTGAGGGTGGCCTCCACAGACACACTGCCACCTGCTGGCGAGGGGGCTGAGGGTGGCAAGGCATAGTGTCGCACACCGCCAGACGCACCCTCTTGGGACCTGGAGGTAGAGGAAACAGCTCCAATTTTTGGGTTCCAAGGAGCCAGCGGCGGAACAAAAAGAAAATGAAATGAAAGATTTTTCACCCGGCCCTCCTCCGGGGGAGGGAGCGATGCGGTCATCGTCTTCACATCCTCCAGGTCGCCTGTCTCAGGTCCGCTTCCGGGATCTCTTGCCACCTGGCTTGGCTGCGAGCTGAGCGGGCTGGGTGCCGCGTCCACAACCGGCTCCCTGCTGTCTGCTAGGTGGAGGCTGCTGCTTGGCAGACGGGCACCCTCGGCGACGAGCAGGCGGAGGAACTGTGGATGTGCTTGATTGCCTCCGTCTGCTTCTGTGCGGCCGAGAACTGCGGGCAAAGCTCTCGACCACTTTGCCGAAGAGGCCACCTTGAGAAACGGGGGAGTCCAGGAACCGATATTTATCAGTCTTCCTCATATCCGCCAGGTTAAGCCAAAGGTGGTGCTCCTGGACCACTAATGTGGCCATCGCCTGACCAATCGAGCGTGCCGTCACCTTAGTCGCCCAGAGGGCGAGGTCAATGGCGGTGCACAGCTCCTCCAGAAGCCATTGGTCAAGACCACCCTGGGGCATGTCCATGAGTGCTTTGGCCTGGTAGACCTGAATCAACACCATGGCATGCAGGGCGGAAGCGGCCTTTCCACAGGCTCTGTAAGCTTTATCTGTTAAATTGGAAGAAAACTTACAGAAATTGGAAGAAAACTTTATCCTTGGAGGCCTGTAACTTGTAACTAGGAGGCCAGGTGGCGGACGTCAGACACAATTGCATTGTGACAGCCTGCTCGACTCGAGGGATTCCCTTGGCCGCTCCACCTTCCAGAGTGGTGAATGTGAAAGAGGGATCAGACAGATTTCTAACAGAAAAAGGTGTCTTCCATGATCTGGTCACCTCTTCATGCATCTCCGGGAAGAAAGGAAGCGGGATGGATTCAGCACAGGCCACTCTGAGAAACTAACTGTCCCGCCTAGAAGGTTCAGGATTCAACGCGAGCCCGACCTTTTCGGCGGCCCGGGAAAGCATAGCGGTCACTTCTGGATCAGGCTCGGGCAAGACTACTCTGAGCGTGCTGAACTCATTTCTTTTAATTAATTTAACTGTTAGGTTTTACAGGAGGTGATAACTATATTGCGAACACAAGATTTCGGATCCATTGCTCATAGGCAATCTAATATCACAACATATGTTATGGTCATTTCATCTAAGATCCAATCAATGTTTCACATAAAATGTTTTATATTATAAATGTATAATTATAATTATTTATAATTTCAAGTCTGGCACTGAAAAGTATTCTGAGAATTTAGTAATTACTGCTAATTAAGTTTTTGCTGTCAAAATGCTGATTGTGTCTGAGGGACAAATAATTAAAATTTAAATGTGATGGCATTTAGCATGCATTTAGTGCATTGTTGACCCAGAGCACAGTTTGACAGCTGAAGAATGATAGGACAGCTCATCTCCGGAGCTCTGAGAAACAATATACACACAGTCATTACAGAAGGCATGAAAAGCCATGCCTAATTGTCTCTCCTGGGGTGAAGACATTGGGCTTCAGATGCACAGAGGCTTGTTCTCTCCATTCTAGGGTATAAACATCATCTTGAATGCACCAAAAGACAAAAACATCTAATTATAGCAAACATTTATGGTCAGGGAATGATTAGCATGCTTATATGGATCCAGGATGCATGTTTTCATTTAAAGCAATGCAAAATTACCGAAGCAGACTGATGTGGATCAGGAGTGATGCTGACTAGCTTTTCCCATTTTTATTTTCAGTGAGGTTTGATGTAGAGTGGATTGGATCAGGTTGAGTTATGCCTTTAGCAAATAAGTTAGAATATAATCCAGACTTCCAGAGTGCAATAACAATCCATCAGGTGACCAGCAATGGTGAATGTGAAGAAGGTAAAATTCCATTACTAAAGGCAAGACTGTGATATATAGGATGACAATTTATATAGGATGACAATTTATTATGCTGAGGTCTAAGTGATGCATGTGCTAAATTCTATAACAGGTGGGATGTGAAATGTTGCCATTTCTGTCAACAGTAAGTCGTTTTGGAGGTGAAAGCAGTTTAATGAGATATTTATGTTAGCTGTCAATTAATGAGGTTTCACAAATTGGCCCCTTTACTACACTAAACTTTAATTTGTTAACTTTGCCTGAAGAGAGATGCCACATATCGGAAGTAAATTTGATTCAAACACTCTAGAGCAAAGTAAAACCCTTGTAATTTGATGGTTGATTACCATAAACTTGTTAGCTCCTGCTATAAGATGTTGTAATGACAATGTGTGATTCTAAAAATCATTTCTCTATTGACAGCCATTTAAAATTAGCTATAAAGTCTGATTTTGAACATACATATTTCAGTAACATGTCATACATACATAATGGTTTATATATATATATATATATATATATATGTGTGTGTGTGTGTGTGTGTGTGTGTGTGTGTGTGGATCAGGAACTTGTAACACATTTATTATTCTAAAAAACACACACACACACACGTTACAAGTGCCTGATCCATTTTTAAAACCATTATTATACTAGGTTGCCATGTTACTGAAATATGTATGTAAAACATCAGACTACATAGATAATCTTATATGGCTGTCGAAAGACAAATATATTTTTAGAACCACATATTGCAGTAACAACAGTTTAAAACAGTTACTTTATATTACAATTTGTAAGGGTTCTTCCATAAAATGTTCAGGAGGCACTCATAGAAGCTTCACTTTTTCCATTTTATTAATTGCCACACTCATGTACTAGTCACACAGGTGCAAGAAGAAAAAAGAAAAAGAAAGAATAAAACTAAATAATAAATTACCCATCAACAGACTGAGTTCTGGGCCTCAGATGTTTCTCAAGAGATCCCTCACCAGAACTAACCCAGCCACAGAAAATTCAACCCTTTTAACAAGACAGACTAAACCATTTTATAATTATAGGGGGTCTCCATTCAGTAAATCAAACCTCGAAAAATATATAATATATACAAATAAACTCCATAAACATGAAATTACATTCACCATAAAGCAATGATGAAAATAAACACAAAAATAAACTTTACAAAAAGAGATTTAAATGAACAAACAATCCAAACCCATATGGTAACCAAAAACTACATTTCCCATAATTCCCAGCAAAGGATATATAAAGGACATAAGGAAATACCACGCTCTTTTTAATAACAGGCCTTTGTTCCATGCTGCAGTCACGGATCCAGGCGGAACCACGGGTAAGACACAATTATCCAAAACAATTAAATAAAGAAACAATATTAAACCCATATCTTTGTCTTGGTTTTATTCAATCACTAGCGTGTACTCTAGCAACAAATTATCGCTCTTTGATATTATATGTGTGCATAAAGAGCATGCACCTTTAACAAAATGGTTTGGGTAAATTATATTAAAGAAACAAAATAAATGCATTGAAGAACCATTGAAATAAAAGAACCATTGAAATAAAGTAACCTATTATTTGCTAAGTGTGGCCTTAGCCATCACACAGTTTATTTATATTATTTTATAGGTAACACTTTACAATAAGGTTCCATTTGTTAACATTAGTTCATTAGTTGTTAACAAGGCATAGTTGTACTTAACATTAATAACACTAACAAAGATCATCAAATATTTTAAACATATATATTTCTCATTGTTAGTTAATGCATTAACTAATGGGACCTTATTGTAAAGTGTTACCATTTTATATATGTAAAAGTTTATTTAATCAGCTGCCAGATGAATGAGAATGCTAGCTTTCTCTGTCTGTCATAGTTCTTATACTGCAGTTCGCTACTGCTATGATAATGCTAACTGTTTTCATCAATCAGTGAACGAAATCAATGAACAGATAAATCAATAAACAATCCAACAATCCAAACCATGCTATGACAGTGATCCAAATCATTCAGCATCTATAATCATCATAATCATCATCATAATTAGGACCATCTAGCTAATTTCAGCATAGAAAATAATTTAACATTTCATTTATTTATTCATTCATTTTGTATCTCTACATTGCAAATAAGGCAGGAAGTCTCCTGATACAGCCTCGTCGGTATACTAAGGCAAACAACTTCTTCAGAGCAGAATAAAATGTTATGTGATGATTAGCAGGGATTTAGTCACCAAACACCCTGAACTTTTAGGAAGATAAAACACATGGACACAATTAAATGCTTTTGCTACAGAAAGTCAGAAGGTTTAATTGAGTCCCATGTGGATACGGACTCCCAGAGCATTGCTTTCTTTGGGTTAACCACACACTTAAGAAAGGAGCAACAAAAGCAGTGCTTAAAGAAATGGGTGTCGTTAACTTTTTTTTAATATGGTCCAAGGGAAATTAAAAATAGTTTGGTTTAAAATTGTTTTATGTTTGTATTTTTGTAAGGAAGGCACTTTGGAGAAGTACACAGTAATGACCGCAATATAAGTCTGTTTCACAAATAAACATTTTTCAAAACAACATTGCATAACATCTTCTCACTACCAGAATAGATCCATATAACAAACAGTATATGTTGGTGAATTGTGTTAAATGTGATATTACTGCGCATCTCAGGGGGGTTGAAGTTTTCCTTAATAATGAAAAAAGACTGCTGCCTCAAAAACAGCAGTCACATCATGCTTATTTTACCAACAAAATTGCTTTGTAATAGTATATTTGGAGCCAATATTCCAGTGGGGACAATTTAGCCCTTCAGGCGAATGAACTGCAGTGAAATGAGAGCCTGAAGTGTGGGAGGAGACCACTGGGCTCATTTTAGAGAAGATGAAGGTATGACTTTGCCTCTGATGTATTGATGTTGAAGTTTATTGCTTTCTCAAGCTGTTCTTGGAGAGCACTGGATGTGGAGAGTGATTTCTTCATTCTTATTTATATGTCCACAGGTCCATAAAAAATAAATAAATAAATAAAAAGAAAGGTGCACATGGTTCAAAACTAAGTTCAGTCTCTCAGCATGTAGTACATGTAATTTAACACAAAGATTTTTTATTTATTTTTTTGTTCACTTCTGTTTAATACTGAAGCGTGTAATTTATTCCTGTCTCAAAGTGTGCCATAAGGGAAGATTCATCATCAGCAGTGCAATAATGCTTCTTTCAAATGTAATACTGTCCTGTGGTTTATCCTCTGAAACTTATTAATAAAAGCAAGGGCAAGCTAAAAATTTATGGTTGTGTTTATGTTCCCGGGTGAATAGAGCAAAAGATGGGAATATTTTGGTTTTACTCATCTGTCAAAATCTCAGTGACAGTGACTATAAATCAAATGCAAATCTGCCTGACATTGGACTGGGCCTGGAACGGTCTTAAAATTCATAGGGAGAAAAACTGCCTCCAGAGACATCTTATATCCTCATTAAACTCTCCAACATTGATCTTTTTCATTTCCTCTTTTGAGAGCATAGCTGCTCGCTATAAAGAAAGAAAAAAACATGTTGAATAGCTGTGCTTTACAAGAGCTTTAGTTTTCTTTAACACATGTGCTCAACTCTCTAAAAACATAAACCTAGTAAGTAAAGTTGAAAGCAGTATAGTTAATGTAGCTGTTGCAATAGATATGCAGTTTCCAAAATACATCTGTAACATGAAACACTACAGTTAATGCCTTCAAAACTTTTCATGCTTAAAATTATCACTGCATATTCAAAGGTATTACTTCAATTAAAAGAAATAGATAATTTGCCATTACCAAAACTAGTGGATGCATACATAACATTAAAAAAAAAAAAAATCAATACTTTTATTCAGCAAGGAAGCATTAAAGGGTTCACCCAAAAATGAAAATTATGATTTACTCACCCTCAAGCCATCCTAGGTGTATATGACTATCTTCTTTCAGATGAACACAATCAGAGATATATTTAAAAATATCCTTAGTCCTCCAAGGATTATAATGGTAGTGAATGGTGGGCGTGTTTTGAAGCCCAAAATAATGCATCCATCCATTAAAAAAAAGTAATCCATACGACTCCAGGGGGTTAATAAAGGCCTTTTGAAGCGAAGCGATGGTTTTTGTAAGAAAAATATCCATCCATATTTAAAACTTTATAAATTCAAATAACTAGCTTCTGTCGGATGACTGTACACATAATGCGCAAGTCGATTTGGGCGGAAGAGCAACCTTTGACCCGAATGCAATGACGCAGTGACGAATGCATTGGCGCAGGGGAGAGAGCAAAACACCAGTCACGAATTAGAAGTCTAAAACGAGATATTTTAAAGATAAATGTTGGAGGATTTTGGTATAGTAGAAGAGGAGCTTGAGTTTGTTGCACAGTCCTATTTGTTTGAACCACGAGAGGCGTAAAAGCTTGCGATACTCCTACATCCTGCGTCATTCACGGGTTACTCATTTGGCACAAGTTGAGTATACGTCGTCCGCCAGGAGCTAGTTATTTAAATTTATAAAGTTTTAAATATGGATATTTTTCTTACAAAAACGCATCGCTTCACTTCAAAAGGCATTTATTAACCCACTGGAGCCGTATGGATTACTTTGATTATGGATGGATGCATTTTTTTTTTTGTTCAAAATGTGGGCCCCCATTCACAACCATTATAAACCTTGGAGGACTAAGGATATTTTTAAATATCACTCCGATTGTGTTCATCTGAAAGAAGATAGTCATATACACCTAGGATGGCTTGAGGGTGAGTAAATCATGGGAAAACATTTTTGGGTGAACTATCACTTTAAATGGATCAAAAGTGACAGTTAAAGACTTACATTGTTACAAAAAAAAAAAAATCTAAGTCCAAATAAATGTTTTTATTGACTTGAATTGCATAAGAGACTTCTTTCAAAAACATCTTACATAACCCAAACATTTGAACAGTATGAAATCACTTTTGGCATAACTTCTTATGATAATTTCCTATATTATTCTGCTTTTAGAAAGTAATGTGCCTTATGCATCGGGGGTGTGGTGTTTTGAGAGAAAATTTGTTTTGTTTTTTTGATTTCGTGTTTTGAAAGAGAATTAAATTAAAAGGTCCATTTAGCCATTTTGTACCATTATGCACAGCCACACACAGACACTGGTACACTTCCAGGCATAATGGTTTTTACACACATACAAACACACACACACACACACACACACAAGTTGGGTTTACATGTTTTATGGGGACATTCCATAGATGTAATGATTTTTACAGCAAAAAAAACATCACTTAGTATAATTTATAATTTATTTGATTTATAATTGATTATAACTGTTTTTCTCATGGGGACCAAAAATGTTCCACCAAGGCCAGTGATTTTAGATATTGCCATCTTTGTGGGGCAAAAAAGCATTTTGTCCCCATAACGTACGCACACACACACTTACATTTCGTGTTCATATCTATTTGTTACATCTCACAGGAATGGTGTCTCTCAACTGCAGCAGGTGATGGATGCCTTCTGACATCTCTTTATCTAACTAATCCTATTTTTCTTCATGTCTTTCTTCTTTCCCGTCACAACCACGATGGCATGGTGATGCATCACAGCAGCATAAAAGATAGAAATGTGCATTTGCACAAGCACATAGATACACAAAGTACAGTGGAACAACCCTCAAATACTGCATTTCAGAGTAAAACTAGGATTGAGCCCATTAATAATACATATTTAAAAAATTATTGCACATCTAAAATATATAGATTCACTGAACACCACCAACTGTGCAACAGACAAGAAACATTTGGTTGAATAGTGAAAGAATAATAATTCATTCATTCAATTTTTTTTTTTCGATCAGTGCCACAGAAAAAAAGTGTTCAACTGACATTTACCAGCCATGAAACTCATTATCTTTCATGCTCAGTTTGCTAATTTTCTAACTCATTTGAACAATGAGAGTAATTATGTGTAAATGGTGCAAGTGTAAAAAGCTAAAGTGCAAGAGATTCTGGGAAATATGAGCAACTATAACTATAAAAAAGTTGGCCCGGTGAGCCCTGTGGAATCCACTGAGTAATGATCTAATCAGTTCAAGATGTTGTTTAGCACAGTTCTTCATTGATGCTTGGCCCTGGGGTTCTGTGAATGTAGACTAAATAAATTTATTAAGAGCTTTTTTTAAAAAAATCAATAGCAGTAATTCAATGTTTTGAAATAAGAACTCCTCCACTGGCAGGCCTGAAACTGATCTCACTTCTTCCATTGCTCACTTTCAATATTTTTATTTTATTTTATTTTTTTTGTCACTTATTGTATATCTCACTGACACACTGGATTGTACATGTAGGCAAGTAACATAGTGCATTGGCCAGAAAGTGTAGAAAGAGGTGGTCAATGACAGAGGCAGACTCGCCTTCATGTCCAGCTGAGTAATACATCACAACTACAAACATTACACTGAAGCTGACAGAGTGCTGGGAAAATTGTTACCTCGGTGAGATCCACTGTCTATGATTTTACACATTGGCCTCTTGTTCAAACATAAAACTGTGCAACTTCATGCACTGATCGAAAGTAGCACATCTACTATCTAAATTCATATAATTTTTGTTTAACTTCTGCGTAATGACTGCGTGTAATTTCAGTGCTTATTAGTGAAAGTGTAATAATAATGTAAATGTGTATATCAAAATGAAAACGTGAGTTTCCATGCCAGTTTAAATCATTCTTTTATTTATTTAAACTGTTATTGTGAACATGCACTGTATTTATGATTAGGACTCTATTTAGGATTTAAAGTGGTTTTCCTTCATCAGCCGTCAGTCCCTCAGCTCACCATCGGGGTCGCCAAACTGCTCTGTCTCCAAAATGTACAGAGTTTGCGTGGAGGTGCACAAATTTTCCCGTCAAGTTTGTTTGTATCAATCACAACTTATGCATAGGAACTGGCGCACGCCTCTTTCAGGGCCTGTTCCGAGGCCTGTTCCGAGTGGAACCCGTCTTGGAAAACCTCTGTATGACCCTGGCCACTGTACTGTAACTCAGTTTCAGGGTGTTACCGATCTTCTTATAGCCTAGGCCATCTTTGTGGACAGCAACAATTCTAATTCTCAAATCCTTAGAGAGTTCTTTGCCATCAGGTGCCATGTTGAACATCCAGTGGTCAGTATGAGAGAATTGAACTCAAAGCACCAAATTTTAACTGCTCTAATACAAGATACACAAATTTGTATGGTCCTGGTCCTGTCAAGCAGACAAAAACATGAACATGATGAATAGGACTTGTGGCTTTGCATGGTTAAACAGTGTACAGCTTTTATCACTTAGGGTGTACTCACTTTTGTTGCCAGCTATTTTGACAATAATGTCTGTATGTTCATCATGACAACCCTCTGAATATTTTTAGCATGGTAATGGATATGACAATGTTAATGTATTTGGTCTTGGCAGAATAGATCTGCTACACTGCTACTGTAGATTATAGCTGTTGTTGTAGTAGATTATTGCTGTTGTTGTAGATTATTGCTGCTGCTGATTATTGCTGATGCTGCATAGCAAGTACAGGAACTTGACTGTAAATTAAATTGCCTAAATTATTACATTGTTAGCTAACTGCATGATTATATGTACATTTCTGAAATCACATACATTGGACAGTCACCTCCGATACCAGATTCTCTAAATTGTAATGTTGACATGCATTCTCTGTAAAGCTGCTTTGAAACGATATGTATCGTGAAAAGCGCTATACAAATAAATGTGAATTGAAATTAATTGAATTGAACTTGCTACTGCCAATGCATACGCTGCGAGTAAGACATAGTGCTGCTGCACAAATAGCATATATCAATAACCCATAAAAGATCTATAGAGGTGGAGCTGGGGAAGGTGGAGGGTTTTAGAGGAACTCTGAAACACGCTGCAAACTGCTATTGTGAATGTAACCAGCCATTTAAATGTGTGAGCAACAAACTCATTGGCTGCAGATGTGACATGAACCAATCAGCTTGTGCAAAGTAGTTAATGCTGTAATTATCATCAGCTTGCGTCAAGGACCCATCAGCCTGCGCCATCTAGAGTTTCATGACTGAACTATGTATGTATATATGTATGTATCAGGGGCGTTTCCTCCGAGGAGGCAAGGGAGGCAGTGCCTCTTCAAAAAAAAAAATGGATGAAAAAATATTCGATATTACAAAAATAAAACAACACAAATATTACAAAATTTGAGATTAAAAAGCCACAAATTTTTCAAAAGAAACACTGTCCAACAGCGACACCCGCAGGTGAAGTTACAGCGGAAGTCTGCGTCTCTCATGCATCCCTTCAGCTCTTAGAAATAAAGCAAAACCCCTAAAGCGTGCGGTGGGTTTAAAGGGAGATAATTGAGAATAAATAGGGGAAAGTCACATGGGAGGATGCAATGCCTCCATTGCGCTATGACTGGATATGATCGGTTATGATTGGTAGGTGCGATAAATCCCACCTCTTGTTTTCCTGCGCGTTCTCGTTGAATCGGCCTGAATGAAAACACCAATGGCGTTAATGGGAAGACTAATTAAAAAGTAAGTAAACAACTCAACCCCTTAGATATCACCGCTTTATGTCACATCAAAAGCAAACTTGAAATGGCAGAAAACATAATGACTGAGGGGGTTTTAGTGCGCAATCAGAGTAGTATTACAGGTACATCTTTGTGTCTGTGACCACTGACCAGTGTGTACAAGCTTGATGACTGCTGAAAATAAATTGACTATTAAAAAAAGCTGAACATTAGTTTTCAAATAAAATATATATTGTTTAAATTGTTACTGCCTTTTGTTAGCCTATTATTTGGGAATAAATGTAAACGTGTAAATCACTAACTTGATGAAATTTATACTTGGTTTTAGTAAATAGAACATTACATAGCGTAAAAATAAAAATTAGAATTGTATTTGGTCTCTCTTTATATGTAATGTTTATTTAACCAGTACAATTGTATAACACCACCACACACCACTGATATGTATGTATGTATTGTTGTGTAATATGCATAAGAATACAAAATGACCCTGCCTCATTGTTTGACGCATTTAACTAATATATTATGTATAATGCTTTATTATTTTGTTTATTTCCTGGAAAAGCCTTATATGGGCAATGATGTAACTGTTACATAGGTATTTTATTTATAATACAATGAATATAACATTTGTACGATGTGTTATCTTTAAATATCTGTGATGATGACAGTGACATCAGATGATGCTTCGTGACCACCTGAAAAGCATCTCCAGCACCACAACCATCGCTAAAATTGCCTTTATTTGAAAAACTTTTTGATGTTTGCACTTTAACTAATATACCCTGGTTTCACAGACAAGGCTTAATATAGTCCTAGACTAAAATGCATATTGTAGCCGTTTAAACTAAAAGCAATTTGCACTGCCATATCTTAAAATATGTCAGTGCCATTGTTTTGTCTCAAGATGCACACCAGTATAATGTTCAAAACACGTACTTCCCAGGAATTTCTTCAGTTTATTTATCACAGCTTAACTCTGTGCTCATTTTAATTTTTAGTAATGTTCAAAAAGTCTCTGTTTGATTAATTCAGGACAGCATCCAAACAAAAGTTAGAATCCATCATGGTGGCGCTCATCGTTTGCTCAGGAAAAAGGTGAATAGCAAGAATTTGTTTTGAGAAAATATGAGTTTTGAAAAATATGTATGTATTACAAGTGACAAAAAGAATGAATAAATAATAGCCCTGAAAAAGCAAAGAAAATGTTGTCTGTATTTTTACCAGGATAAGAATTTCTATGTCATCACAGAGAATATTACTAAGATCTGTAAAGCTAAAATGTAACATCAACAGACCTCATTGATGGTGAGAGACACCATCATACATCACTTGAAGGAAAAAAAGGGCAAGAGACAAGTCTGACAGCAGAACATCAGTTTTCTTAGCTGAAATATGTATTTGAGCTAAAGTGAGATTGAGACAGTGAAGGAGAGAAAGTCAGACAGACACAATGAGTTGCAGAGAGAAGCGAGAAAGAGATGTTGCACATCAAGGCAAGAGAAGGTGAATGTGCATTGTCCTACCAGACGACAGCTAAAGGAGCTTTAATTGCACTTGTCAAAATCCAGTGCTGGATAAAAAGCAGATTGTATCGCACTGTCACTTATTCTGAGCCAATATCACAGACCGGTATGAGAAACGAGACTGAGAGAGGTTATGAAAGTTGTCATTACAGAGTGCTTCTCCCTCAGAAGGAGTGATTATTGTAAAGGTTCTGAAAGACATGAGCAAAAAAATGCATAGCCTGAATGATGGGATCAAGGGGCACGGAAATTATTGGATACAATCATAAATTCCTCCATTAAGAGTAATTTCAAAATTTGTGCAATTCAAATTTTCTCAGTGTAGCAGCTGGACCAATCAGACACACAATTATTTGTTAAATTTTATGAATGATCCAACAGACTTCTTACCCAACAACAAACCTAGGTGCCAAGATGTCTGTGACACCCCAAAAGGCAGAACAGGCCCCTGGATACCACTGCAACAAAGATAAGACTAGTTTTATGACCCAAAGGTTGTAGATTCATAGACAAACCTTTCAATGAATGAACAAGCATATTCCCAGGACATTGTGTGTATTATTACTGCCTTGTATTCATGTATGTATATATATATATATATATATATATATATATCATCTGTAACCTCATCTATATCATGCTTTCTCCCAAAATGAAAAAATTGGGCTATACCGCGTCTTTATAAATTCAGTGAAATTCTTGTTATTTTTCTGTCATGACAACTCTCGGAGTGTTTGGCATGTACGGGACTTGCTATTGCCAATACATACACAACACACTGTTGTGAGTAAGTAAGAAATGCTGCTGCTGTACAATATAGCATACATGAATTACCCGTAGCAGATCTATACAGGAGGAGCTGGGGAAGGTGGAGGGTTTCTAAAGCGCGCTGCACTGCTAAGGCAAATGCTACCCAAGTATTTTGAATGTTGAGCATGCAAGCTCATTGGCTACTGATACAACAGGAACCAATCAGCTGTGCTTTATAGATAATGATGAGATTACGAGCAGGTTGAGTTAAATTACCTATTAGCCTGCGCCATCCAGAGTTTCATGACAGAACTTTGGATTAGAGGTCGACTGATTCATCAGTTTTGCCGATTAATTGGCACCGATAGCTGATTGGTGGAACAATCGGTTATCAGCAAAAATCCATACCGATAGTTGCGTCCGTTGCTGGAGCAGCTGAAAAGGGTGCGCTGTCATTACACAGTACAGGAGCACTGAGAAGGGTCTGCTGGCAATATACAGAATGAGAGAGGCCTCTAGAGGTGAAATAAAAACTCACTGACACCTCGTGTTGTTTATATTAACACGTGAGGTTAACACGGAGAGAACTGACACATTAGATGCACATTTAAAACAGACAGCGAAACGGTATGAATACAGAACACTACAGTACGTTTCCATATCATTATAAAGTAATTAATTTGTTGACTAGATGCTGCATTAGCAGAGAAAGAACAGCAGTATGTTTGCTGTTGAGAATGAGAGGACGCTAACATTAGTAGTAGGCTACATCAAACGGTTAAAACACTGTGACAAAAACACACGCAAACCCAACCCAAATGTTTAATGTCATAATTGTTAGCATCTATTTGCATTCATTTATATCCAGCTGGTCACTTTTATGCGTTCACTAGCCGGCAAAGTTGCATATTTAAAGCTAGTGACGTGATTGCTTTCTCAACGTATTCGATTTCAGTTCTTTTTTATCGTCACTGCAATACATATTTTGTTATTTTGATTAGATAATCATCAAGTGTTCTTAAATAGAAGCAATGTATTACCCGAGAAATTCACGTACATGTCTCTAACACATTTGACGTAATATTTTAATGTTTAAATTATTTAAAAAAATTCTGTAGAATTTGTTCTGTAGAACTTCTCATTTTAATATATTCATGTTTATATATTTATTTCATTTAGCACATTTTCATTGATCAGTCCTGTTTTTTTTTTTTTTTGTTTTTGTAATAAAGTTCAGCATTGTTTTACTTGGAGTGTTATGTTTGTTTTTTTATCCATTGTCCATTTTAAAAACTATCAGTTGATTAATCGGTTATCGGCAAGTATGGCCCAACCTAGTTATCGGTATCTGTAAAATCCACTATCGGTCGACCTCTACTTTGTATTAATCAGAGTATAATGGAATACAAAACTGCCAGCCCACTCTGATCATGCTAATGAGCTTCCAAACAAAGGAACTTTTCCCACCTGAAAATGTGCCCTTTTCATTGGTCAAGCCAAACTTGAGAGGTGTGACCTCTGCAGAAGTTAAAAAGGGCACTATCTCAGTGGCCATCTTTGTTCTTCTTGTTGCTGTTCATGTGGGAAAGACATCCTGCCCGACCGTGACACCATGGAACTTCACTCTGCCCCAACACGCAGCTGGAGGGGCCTCAAAGCTACAACTCATCAAACCACAACTGAGTTAGACTAACATCGCTGAAGTTCTTCATTCTTCAACACGGAAGAACCTGTCGCAACTTCACTACCATCGAACTACTGAACCATCAAAGCTTTCTTCTGAGACAGCATATCCTGACACTCGTTCAATGGCTAAGGCATAGTGAAAGTATCGTACATTTTACTAACTAGTAGGAGCTTTAGTATAAGAGACCCCTTTTTAGCAAGGTGCTTTGAATCAAGAAACTGATGGTTGTTCAGGTGGTTAACTGACTCTTACTTTTCCATAGTTTCATTCTGTTTCATTCATTGACTTTCCATTTTACCCATGTACAGTATCTCACAGAAGATACTATATATTTGTAAATATTTTATTATATCTTTTCATGTGACAACACTGAAGAAATGACACTTTGCTACAATGTAAAGTAGTGAGTGTACAGCTATAACAGTGTAAATTTGCTGTCCCCTCAAAATAACTCAAAACACAGCCATTAATGTCTAAACTGCTGGCCACAAAAGTGAGTACACCCCTAAGTAAAAATGTCCAAATTGGGCCCAATTAGCCATTTTCTCTCTCCGGTGTCATGTGACTCAATAGTGTTACAAGGTCTCAGGTGTGAATGGGAAGTAGGTGTGTTAAATTTGGTGTTATTGCTCTCACTCTCTCATACTGGTCACTGAAAGTTCAACATGGCACCTCATGGCAAAGAACTCTCTGAGGATCTGAAAAAAAGAATTGTTGCTCTACATAAAGATGGCGTAGGCTATAAGAAGATTGCCAAGACCCTGAAACTGAGCTGCAGCACAGTGGCCAAGACCATACAGCAGTTTAACAGGACAGGTTCCACTCAGAACAGGCCTCGCCATGGTTGACCAAAGACGTTGAGTGCACGTGCTCAGCGTCATATCCAGAGGTTGTGTTTGGGAAATAGATGTATGTATGAGTGCTGCCAGCATTGCTGCAGAGGTTGAAGGGGTGGGGGTCAGCCTGTCAGTGCTCAAACCATACGCCACACACTGCATCAAATTGGTCTGCATGGCTGTCGTCCCAGAAGGAAGCCTCTTCTAAAGATGATGCACAAGAAAGCTCGCAAACAGTTTGCTGAAGACAAGCAGACTAAGGACATGGATTACTGGAACCATGTTCTGTGGTCTGATGAGACCAAGATAAACTTTAAATTTGGTTCAGATGGTGTCAAACGTGTGTGGCGGCAACCAGGTGAGGAGTACAAAGACAAGTGTGTCTTGCCTACAGTCATGCATGGTGGTGGGAGTGTCATGGTCTGGGGCTGCATGAGTGCTGCCGGCACTGGGGAGCTACAGTTCATTGAGGGAACCATGAATGAGCAGAGCATGATCCCCTCCCTTCGGAGACTGGGCCGCAGGGCAGTATTCCAACATGATAACGACCCCAAACACACCTCCAAGACGACCACTGCCTTGCTAAAGAAGCTGAGGGAACCTAAACCCTATTGAGCATCTGTGGGGCATCCTCAAATGGAAGGTGGAGGAGCGCAAGGTCTCTAACATCCACCAGCTCCGTGATGTCGTCATGGAGGAGTGGAAGAGGACTCCAGTGGCAACCTGTGAATCTCTGGGAAACTCCATGCCCAAGAGGGTTAAGGCAGTGCTGGAAAATAATGGTGGCCACACAAAATATTGACACTTTGGGCCCAATTTGGACATTTTCACTTAGGGGTGTACTCACTTTTGTGGTCAACGGTTTAGACATTAGTGGCTGCGTGTTGAGTTATTTTGAGGGGACACCAAATTTACACTGTTATACAAACTGTACACTCACTACTTTACAAGTGTCATTTCAGTGTTGTCACATGAAAAGATATAATAAAATATTTACAAATATGTGAGGGGTGTACTTACTTCTGTGAGGTAATGTATGCGTGATCTGTGTGTACAGGTTTCTAGTTGTGTTCGTGTTAGTTAAATAAAACTTTAGTGCACGTCTCTGTGGTCACTGCTTGCAAAACAAAGTCCCTTTAATGATGCAATCACAGCTACAAGCTCTGTAGTATACTGTACCCAGTAGAAAATAGTTAATTTTTTGTGGCCACGAAAGCTTTCTGAGAGTTGATAGACAATTAATACTGAGTGTTCGCTAGATGAACAGGTTAATTGATTGTAATATTAATTCTGCTACATCAAGTTAATTCTATTAACTGATCCAAATATTTATAATTAATTATAACGAGGTACAATTAATTATTCATATTCCTTTTGAGCTAATTTGCTACAATAGCTTTGAGTGAGCATTTAAGAAACATTATTATGTTTGCCCTATAGTTGAAAACACCATTTCAAATCCATTATGTTCAGCATAAAATAAATAAATAAATAAAAATCAGGTGACTAACTTTGGATGAGGCCTCAACACAGCTCTGCTTTAGCTTTACACTAGCTGACATTTATACTAGAGGAAACATGCATCAATGACAATGTATTTTTAAGGTCCATCAGCTTTCTGATCATATGACTAATACATGAATATTACATTACCTTATATCTATGTTGGACCTTTCTGGTCTTAATGAAAGAGTGATGTGCACTGAGCACATTCAGAAAAGGCTGGTTGGTGTGGCCACACCAGTCATATGAAAGATTTATAAATGTGTTGGTGTTCAGTAATGAAAGTCTGGGGCCGTTCATCACTGTGGTTGCGGCAGGTGGCCGATCTTATCAATAACAGCACAGTCTTTCCAAGACTCTCAAATCAAATGCTCTATTACACTGACACTGAGAGAGGGGGTGAGATAGAGAAAGAGGATGACAAAATGGAGAGAAAGAGTGCAGAAGCTGTAACAACGGGGTGATGTCACCTTCGTATAACAAAATTATGAGTAGAATAGAATTCTATATATGACTACAGTAAATTACTTGGCTGGCTGGTGTCTTTGTTGAAGTGCACAGCTCAGGATTTTTGTATAAGTTGTTTCTTCATTTGTACATCCAAAGTTTCAATCAGAATAATAATCATTCCATCCTTAAAGGATCTAGCAAGTCAGTACTAAATGAAGGAATAGAAAATTGTCAACATTTACAAAAACATACTTGTTGTATGTTTTACTTGAAACACGAAACGAAGACTGTTTTTTATTTTATTTATTTTTTTAATGAAAGTAAATGGTGGCCAGGTGCGGTCAAGCTACAATAAATGACAAAAACAAGAAAGTATCATGAAAGTAGTTTGCTCAAAATGCCATTATTGACTGAAAAATCTTTTAAACCTCACCCATGCTCCCATATACTTAAACTTTGCTCGTCACATTTGGTTACAAGACACGAGGAACCAATGCAGTTTAGTGCTGTTAACCTGGTGCAATGTAACGTCACACATCTTCAAAGCAAATTAGATTATGAAATGGAAAATAATAATGTCCTTGATATTTACACTAGGGATGCACCGAAATGAAAATTCTGGGCTGAAACCGAAAATTCTGGATGCACTTAGCCAAAAACCTAAAATTCTTTTTAACAATTATTTCTTATTTTAAATTAGCCTTTTTTGTTGTTGTTGTTGTTGTTTGTTTAATTGTATTAATACATTTTTAATTAAATTCAATAATTTTAATGATACAAATCAAATCAAATAACCACACGTTTAGTAACAGAAAATAGGCTATATTAATTATAACATTTGCTGAGAGGTGAGGCAGAGAGAGAATCCACTTGCATGCATGCTTTTAATAACAAAACTCCACATGAACATACAGGAACATCTGACTCAAATCTCACTACAAAACAATGACTAGCAAAGCACAAGAGAAACACAAGGGCTATATATACACAGGGACAAACAGGCTTAACAAGGTAACAAGGAAACAAGATACACCTGGGGAGACTAATCAACATGAAAAACTACAATGAACTACAAACATGGCACTAGGACAGGAAACGCAACAAAAGTCAAGACATGCACAACACTGGGATTGTGTCATTAATATTAAATATCAATATATTGCTCTTTATTCAGTTCTATGCAAAAGAATCAGATTTATTTTTTGACTACTTATCCAAATAATGTCTATTCCTACAAAGCTATTATTATCAGAGCATGTGAGCAGAGCGTAGCAGGGAATGGATCAGTGAACAAGAGGGTAGCGTCATTTTACCAGCATTGCCCAGCACCATGTTACAGCACAGTAGGGCTATTGCAAACAGACACAGGTCTACTACAGAAAAAAATCATGTTGCTGTGTTATTTCAGCGGACTTTGTGGTTTCACTTTATATTGATGGTCCCTTTAACACATCCTATAAGTAACGTTGCACCTACATGTCTTCTAACTTTCATTAGAGTGTTAGCAGAGTATTAGTAGACTGGTAGGGTTAGGGGTAGAATAAGTTGACATGTTTGCAAAGATACTTATAGTCAGTAGAATGTCTGTTGGCGGAACATCACAATAAAGTGTTAGCAGATATTAAGCAGACACTCTACTAATACTCTAATGACAGTTAGTTGACATGTAGTTGCAAAGTTACTTATAGTCAACAGAATGTTCAAAAGGGACCATCAAAATAAAGTGTTACCGACTTTGTTTTTCCGATAAACATGAGTGGTACATGAGTGAAGCATCCGCAATGCGCCGTAAGAAACTGACCGGAGCGCACATGCATACATTGGAGCATTACACCTTGCAGGGATTATGACTAGAACGAGAGTGAAACCTGAGCGCTTGAACACTCCGAGGGGCGGGGCGGGGCGGGGGGGCATATATTTTCGTGGGGGCCGTTTTTCTCTTTTGGCCAAAAACCGAAAATGGCATTTTCGGCCATTAATTTTCGGCGGCCGAAATTTCAGTGTATCCCTAATTTACTAATATAAGAGTTTAATAAAAACATACTGCAAGTTTCATACCTCAAAGATTACTCCCTAGTTTGTTAGTTTTGTTTTCCACCCTTCTGAAATGCAAGTATTTGAAATCGTGGCATCACGATTTTCCACACGCCCATTAACATGCATATGTAAATCAAAGATGTGTGTTCTTAACTCATGTCTGTCGTCTAATCACAAGAGTGATATTGCTGTCGAATAAAACTGTCCGATGCTGTTCTGTCCCTGAAAATGCATTTCATGACGCCTTTAACTTTCATTCTGTTCCTCACACAAAGCTACCGTCGGTTTTTAGAAGACTTCCATATATAATGCACAAGTTATATGGACTACTTTTATTGTGTTTTTTTCTTTTCGATCTTGACACAATACACTGTAATTGAAAGGCTAAAGTGTGAAAATTCTTCCTAACATTTGTTTGTGTGCCACAGAAGCAGAATTTGATTTTTGGGTGAACCTTTCTTTTAAGCAACTCAAGGACTGTCGAGTACATTTATGAGAGTTCTTGGTAATTCTGAAAGCTAAGTTGAGAAATAATTAAACTCTAAATACAAGTCAGTGAGACAATGTAGAGGTTAAAAAGCTGATGACACTTACTTAACCTGTAATATATTTAGTTTATTCAGTGGAATACAGAAGGACAGGTTTACACTCTTAGAAGAAATGTGCAGAAACTCTAGTTTTTGTGTCCATATTAATTAAAACTGTGTTGTAAGAATTCATCTGTTTTACACAGTTATGTGTAGTTTTAAAATTAACAACCTAACACTGAGACATTTCTCAAAACATTTTCTGTTTTATGGTCCCCAGAAGAAAGAATTTCATACAGGTTTGCAAATTCATTTTCGGTGAACTATCCCTTTAAGGCTGATCTTTGCCATACAACAAAAGAGACTCCAAAAAGGCCCAAAAAAGTGTCAGTTTATAACGCTTGTTTTATAAAGTCTTTTAGCAAGCTAAATTTTTGGAAAATGTGTGAAAAGAGTGGCCAGGCATATTGGAGAGAATATCCAAGTTATCAGAAAGTGGGAGAATTATTGGCAGATATGCATTCAGATATTTCAAGTATAAATTTGGTTTTCATTTGGCTCCTGCTAATAGAATACACACAATGATATTCACATACTCACACCTACACACAAGACTTCATGGAGAAAGATATAGACTTGTTATCTTCACAGCTCTTCAGATTTCTCTGTTCTTATTGGCTTAACTGAGCGAGAGTTTAGTAAAGCGAGAAGATGGAGAATCAGACAGCACAGTATGAGAGAGAGATCCAGCCTCTCTGCAGAGGGAAATGACGTCTGTGACCCCTGAACACAGAGTCTGTGATGGGCTCATTATCACACTGAGAGCAGGAAAGCTATGGAACGAATAAAAAGCAGCACTCCCCTGATCACGTCACAGAGTCCCACTGAGGGATGAAGTCCAGACTAATGAAGAGTAATGAACAAGGCCAAGCACCTCACCTGGACCACCGTTTTACCAGGGGGAGGATATGTCTTCAGCGACATCTCGGCAAGAATCCCATATATGTGACACAGCCTTGATCAGATTAACAGCAATCATGGCTGCACACATTATCTCTCTTTGTGACAAAAATATTATAGAGATAGTTCACCCAAAAATAAAAATCGTTATTTACCGCCCCAAACGTGTCACGTTCTTTTTGCTGTGGAGAAATTTTGAAGACCTTTTTTCATGCAATTACGATTAATTTAATTATGTATTCAAAATGGAAGCTTTTCCAAAAAAAAAGTCTTCTGAAATCAGACAATTGCTTTATGTGATAAAGAAACACAGACATTTCTCAAAACATATTCTTTTTTTATGGTCCCCAGAAAAAATAATTTCACACAGGTTTGGAACTTTAAGTGCAAATTCATTTTCGGGTGAACTATCCCTTTTAAGGCTGATCTTTGCCATACAACAAAAGAGATTCAAAAAGGCCCAAAAAAGTGTGCGTTTATAACGCTTGTTTTAGAAAGTCTTTTAGCAAGCTAAATTTTTGGAAAATGTGAGTGGCCGGGCATATTGGAGAGAATATCCGAGTTATTAGAAAGTGGGAGAATTATTTTGAGTCAAAATCTGCTAAGGGGTCATTAAATATAACAAATCATGTAAAATGTATCATCTTTTTTTTGGAAAATTAAACAACATGTTATCAAAATGTGATTATTGCCTTAATCTTTTAAACAACTAAGGACTACTACTACTAAGGACGACTACAGGGACTCACTTTTTTAACAGCTCACCTATTGCCAAAATTATGAAAAAAAGATCAGTAAAAATTAGAAAATTATTAAAAATATTAAACTTATCATGAATGCATAAAAAATGTCTGTCAAAACCAACACATATTGGTTGCTTTAATGAACGATGTTCATTAACCCGACAAAATTTTTCAATTGGATAGGCTTTAGGTTACACCTTATTTTAAGGTGTCTGTGTTACAGTGTAATTATACATTTAAGTCCTGAGTAATAACAATTAACTACATGTACATACTGTAGGGTTAGGATTAGTCGCATGTAATTATGCATAATTTATAGTTATTACTACAGTAACTAATGTAATATGTGTATCAACACTGTAAAATAAAGTGTTACCGGCATTTATTCTCTTTAGCATGCAGTGTGAAGTATTTTAATCTGTTCTCTGATCATTCCGATTCAATTTCAGCTAGTGAAGCTTTGTAGTCACATGCATTATGTATTATGTACGTTATCGTCTCTAACAGACAAGCATGATGAAGATGCTCAGGGCAGCATTTTAACCCTCTTTTTGGAAAGCGATGATCCATTCAAAACATCCGGGAGTGCGGGTTTACCAGGAAATGCGCGTACTCACTGGACCACTGCTTCACGTAAGTACTACAGTACAGTGTATTGTGCACATTATTTTTTGACAGACATCGATGTTGTGATATTCAAATGATGTGGATTTGAAAACAGATGGATTGTAGGGTAATTATTTATTTTTTAACCGGCAAGTATTCAGAGACGTGATTGATGCCCATGACTGTGTTATGCCGATGTTTTTAGTTCTAATATGCCAAACCGACAGCCAGCCCAAGTTTTTGATGGACGTGAAAACATGCATGTGGGGTGAACTATGTTTGATTTTTTATAATTATAAAACATGCTGGACATGTTCAAAATTTTACAGAATTCTATTTTGTGGCTTAAATAAATTACGTTACTCAGACTGACATGTTTGGCTACAAATGAAATGTTACATTCAGCTGTCGCAAATTCATTGACTTTCGAAAATTAAGTTCATTTTTTACCAGGAAAGGAGTGGTTTTGATGCACAAAGTTGTTTTTATTGTCTCTTATAACAAAAATATTTTATTTAAACCCATAAAAATTACTTTGATTTCAAAATTAAAATTTTTAACTTTAATTTCAAAAAAAAAAAAAAAAAATTTTTAATACTTTTGTTCTCATTCACTAAAAATTTAAGTTGTTAGTTACAGAAAATGTTAACATCCATTGTAGCTCTCCTTGGTGCATTCATTAAAGTTCATAAAAGAAGTAGTTGTGAGCGATTTATGAACAAATCATTCATTTGATTCATTCATCCTTTTCAAAGAATCAGAAGTTCTGGTTCACCAAGGCAGTCTGAATGATTAGTTCTTAAACTGGACTGATCCAGTTCTCATCTTTAACTCACTGAATCAATGATCCAGTCACAGCATGCTGTGGGTAAAATGAAGGTAAAACAAACTAATATGTACCTTTAAGGTACAAATATGCACTTTTAAAGAACTAATATGTACCTTTTTAGGTACTAATATGGACCATTTAGGGGTAAGTAAGGTACAAAGATGTACCTTTTCACTTTTGTACCTTAGGGTACTGCCCCAGTGACAAGCACCGTACCTTTTTTTTTTCTGACAGTAAAGTTATCAGCTCACTAAATTAAGATATATAACATATAACATATATGTAAGATAACAACTTAAATTTTAGTCTGTTTCTCATGACTTCAGAAGACTCAAGGAGATCAAAAATTTACTCACCCTCATCTCATTCTAAAGCAGAATACAAAAGAATTTCGGTAATTAAACCACTGATTTCCACTGTATGGGGGAAGAAAAAAAATTCTGTGATTGTCCAAAGCACATGAATATAAGACACACGATTGGCTGTCAGTTGCTAAACATATAGCCGTAACATACTAACACCGCATCATTTCACACTGTAAATTTTGCAGCCGCAATGTGGAGGTAACATTGCAAAAGCAGAGTTAACACAGCAAATATGGCTCTAACTTTGCTCCGAAGCATGGGTTTCATAATCCCAGGTAAAAAGAAACACTAACCTCACTTTTAAATTACAAGTGTGAAACGTTCTTTTAACCAGGGTTAACCGCAGTGTGAAATACACTAAACAGTTTAGTTACAGTACCAGTATCCAGCTGAAAATTATCTTAACAACAAGTAAAAGAAACAACACAAAAGGTTCTTTCAAAAGACCTTGTCAATAGCCATCCCACACCATTGTTTCGCACAGCTGTGAAACAGTTTTGTTGCAAACAGCAACAATCTCCATTACAATACTGTGAATGGTTTAATAACACTTTCTCCACTCAAGTCAACCATGTAAAACTCGAGTGTGTTTTTGTTAATGACCCAAAAATGCTTGTCTTTATTGAGCCTGCATCGCTCAATATTGATGCATGCAGTAATGCAGTTCCCTCCTCCAGAACGCCACACCCAGCTTGGAAATGTCTACATCCCATTTCTTTTAGTACCTCATAATCAAGGCAGCTGACAGTGTCATTACTCAGTTTAATCTGTCTGTCATCAAGATCCCAAATGCAGCATTGTGAATCTAAGCCCTTGTCATAACAGAGGGAGGAAGTTAAATCAGCGATGTTTGACACATTTATAACAGGTTAATATAAAAATCTCATCATAGGATTTGTCCCCCCTTCTCATGACAGAAAAGGAATATTTTGTACCAGTGGTTATGGAGATGAGAGAAAGGGACTGTACAGTATGCAGTAAATTTGTCCCTAATTCATAACACTTCAGTAATTTTGAAATTCACTGCACTCTTAGATGAGTGCACTTCACATGACCTAGATGCAAAATGTTAAATGCAAAAACTTTGTCTTTAAAGATAAATAGGGTTTCAAGGACATTCAGAACCTCTATGGCTGTAAATAAAGCAGGACCTGCATCTGCTAATTAATACTCTTTACCCTTGAAATGATTAGACAAGATCAAGCATAAGAATGCAAAACACTGCAGCAGAATTTAACTTTGAATATGTATAAGCCTCTACATCCACCTACATGTGCATCCACTCATTCTGTGGGTCTGGCTTTATGTCATCATTTTTCAGTCACCTGAATATTTATTCTCTGTTCATTATCATATAATAAAATGTCAGCGTATCAGTGAAGCTAGATAAATTACTCATTGTTCTTTGACCTTGTCACAATTTAAGACTTCACTCTTTTTAACTTGGCCTTTTTTTCCACAGTAATAAAAGCAGAATGATTCAGATTGGTTTCTGAAGCATGACTTATATATCATTTCATGGATTTACTATTATTTCAGCACCTGGACCATAAGTGAGAAGCATGAGGGGTTTGCACTCATTTTCAAATCTAGGCCCATCACACTGAATAACTCACCTGTCGATATCTGATTATGTGCTGCGAGACATCGGCAGGCCTACTTTGAAGTTTAAGAGCATTGATTGGCTGTGCTGTAAAACTCAGTTAGGAGATGTATTTTCGATTGGAGACGAACCTGGGAGTTCTTTTCCAGCGGGCTCTGGAGGATCCACGTGCTGTCCTCTCTTATCTATGCACATGCAGGCGGCTGCGACATCGATTCAAGCAAGCAAGTACTGTATGGGTTTAGCCGCAGCTTTCATCTCCTGCAGTGGACCTTCTGTTCAAACTGTCTTGAGAGTGGAAACATCTAAAGCTGGACTTGACTGAGTGACAGGCATCATTCTGACTTATCTATCTCTCTAAATCATATTTGATTGGGCAGAGGGCAGGGGTGATTTCACAAAGTACAACATGTTCCTGGATTAACATCTTTTCTGATCCTGGAAGAACATTCCAATCAACCAACCAATTTGAGGGACAAGTTTACAGTTTGTCAAGTTTAGGCTTACAACATGGGTTAAGTGCTTCTACATCAGTGTTATTCACTTATTATTTCCCTCTGATTTTAGTGATAAGTTACGGGTACGGTTAGGATTAGGAGTAGGGACTACATTTTCAGACAGGAATGTTGTTCCAGGAGCAACAAAACATGTAATTTTGCATTTATTCATATATACATTATTGTGCAAAAGTCAAAGACTAGCAATGGTATAATGACCATATATAATTATTTCTCAGTCTCTTTATTAGAATATAACCAGAAAATACAGGAAATTTGTATGCAGTATTAAAAAACAAAAAATCTGAAAAAAAAAAATGACTTCTATAGGCTAAAGTGGCAAGTGTTTAGTGACCTCCCCTCACACTTGAGCAATAGCAAGAACCTGGCTCTCTTAAACCTAAATGGAACGGAAAAGGACTGAAAAGCCAAGAAAACTTTCAAAATATGATGAGAAGTTTCTCAGATTTTCTTCTTTGAGAATCTGGAAGAAGTCCAGGAGGTCACACTAAATACTGATTTTTGCTTAAAGAAGCCATTTTGCCAAACTATTATTATTATTATTATTATTATTTTACATTTTGTGTACATACTGTATTTCCTGTATTTTCTGTTTGTATCATAATAAAGACCAAAAAATAAATATGGATGGTCATTAAAACTTTGCTAAAACAACAAAGCTGGTGCTGGCCTTAGACTTTTGCACAGTACTGTTTATTTTTTGAAACTGATATATTTTAATAAAGCTGCTTCACTGCTTATTGATATTTAAAAAAAAAAAAAAAAAAAATGTCCACAAAACCAAAGGCATGTGGTGCAATCAACATCCAAAAATCCAGAAGAAAATACACCCATATATGCTTGGGTTTACCTGATTGGATTATGGATTTACATACCCAGTGTTTATCTATCCTTGAGCATCAACTTCTTGTCCTCATATAACCGTGTGTTTTTGCAACTGAACACCAACATAACATATTTTTCAATTAGCTTGAGGCTTGGCATTTAGCTCACGGCATTGTACGTACAGTAACTAATTAAGCCGGTCTGAAATGTCCTCTATACCCTGTTATGTAAACCATTCAAAAGAATTATGCATCAATAACTAAACAGGGTTGACAATTTTATAGAGTGGAAGGCCATGTGTGTTGTTCACTTATCAATACATGACAGCAGATATAACTGAATAATTTACCAATACAAAAATATGTATATTATTTCCACACTCTAATCTGGTAAGTCTGTGCATGTAGTACTCCATGAGCGTATTATACCCCTAAACACAGTTTAACTTTCAATAAATAGCCTAACTGACCCAAACCTCAATTAAGGGGCTTGTCAGCTTATCATAATCATGATACATTCCACCTGACCCAAACTGCCTCTCTGAATTCATTTTCATCTCATTAACAAAGGCTAATTATGGACCCAAATACCATATAACAGAAACATGTGGCCACTGATAAACTCAACACCATGCTCTCACATAGTCAGGGGCTGGAGTCGGCCAGAAAACCGAGGTCTTTTAAAGGTTGTGCTGAAGACCATACAGCCCCATGGGCATGATTAATACTGCATGCTGAGAACCAAGTGAGGCTGCTTAGAAACCCAACCAGTCATAACAGGTAATGATATCTATGTGCTGACAGGAGACTGGGTAGAGAAAAGGGATATTTTGGACAGGTGACCTTTTCTCTGGCAGGACCTGGCCTAACCCCTACTTCGAAATCTGTCGACTGTAATAAGCCAGTATAGGAGACCATAACATGATGCTATTTCAAAGTACAACTGAAAACTAAAGGAGCGTTCAGGGAGGTTTCACTGTTCACCCATTCAATCACAACGAGTTTCCATGGCAAACTGTGGTTTGGGTGCTCTCTCTGCTAAATAACATCTGGTCGCATTGATTTCAGTTAACCTACCGTCTACACTTAAATAAGGGATATACGAGCACTCTGAGGTGGTTTCAGACACAACTGGGGATTGTGCGAGTACCTTCATCCTAACCGAGCACAAAGAATGGCATTCAATAAACACTTTCCAAGAGTGGTTCATAATCATGTTAATTGAGGGCACAGACTGAACATTTATTACAAGGCATGCAACCCTGAAACAGTTATTAACTCACAGTATGGGTAGAGCCAACAGTGGCGGCACCGCGGACCATAGCTCTTTAACGGAGTCTAATGTATTGAGGCACCTCAGGTGGTGGCCTCTTTCCTTTGATGAGTATGTTTACTTTTAATATCTTCTTTGCTGGCGAGCTGCAGGGCATTATTAAAGCAATTTTCTGACTTCAGAGAGCCAATTACATCGACTATTTGGGGTAAACAATACCCCCAGTATGGCACCTTCTCAATGGAATACTGGGCAAATCCTCAAGATAGAGGTAATGGAAATTACAGAAATAAATAAGTAAGCTTATTTCATTTTCTCGGGGTTAGTCTATAAATAATCCAGTAATGCTGACTTATTAAAATATGTCTGAAACTCTGCAATTATTTTTGTTGGTTAAATTAACAGCGTACAAGGAAGAAACAGTAAATTAAAGCATAAAATTGGTAGGATTTTCAAAGCTTTTCCAGTTTTAGCATTTTTATGCTATGGCAGTGATGAAAATATGTTGTGTCATTTTACAAAAAGTGTAGAGGCTCTCTTTATTTCACAGGTCAATGGCATGATATATAGCTTAAAAATGTTTTAAGGTCATGATGGTTTCAATGTCATGTGGGGTAACCATCATGTAAAAAGTAATTTTCCTCGCACCTTGTATAAAAGCTTTTTTTATTTTTTATTTTTTTCAAATCATGAATTATTACTAGTTGTACCGCATGACATTTATGACCTAAACTAACCACTGGTCTTGTTAAAAAAGGTCAAATTATCTGATGGTCTGTCGTCACTATGATAGACTTTTCAAATATTAATAAGAAGTGTAGTAGTATTGCTTTTTTTTTTTTTAAAGAAAAACTAAAGAATTCTTAAAGAAAACCTTTTAGTATTTTGGCATAATCATTTATTTAATGAGGCTTTTTTTCCTCTGTTCATTATGATTATTTTTTTATTATTATTATTTATATCACCCTGACATTTTTAACTTCATGTGTTCAAACAATATCAAAACAAATTTTAATGCAAAAATTAAAAACATGGGCCAGCACAGAAGAAGTGTATTCAAGTTATTGTATGTATGAATTGCATTTTTTTTTTTTTTTGAATAAAGTGATTGGTAAAAAAAAAAAAAAAAAAATGCATCACATCATTACATACTACAGCTGTGTTAAATTACAAAAAACTCCTTGCGTATGACACATATAGCTCATGAAATAGTGCATTTTACACTGCAGTTAATTTATCATCAAATCAAACTGTAATTGCTTTTTCTTTCTCAATCAGTGGGACTCCGTTGTGCAATCATGCAGATATTCTACACTTAATAAATCATGTTTTTTGTTCCTTCAAAAATTTCTCCAATATTTCTTTTCTCTCTCTGTTAAATTGCCTTTAGATGGGCTTACTGTTCTCTGTCATATCAAATATGCTCTCATCAGCTGCTTGATGGATATGCAGGCCTGGTCTAATTACAATGTGGGGGAGCCTGCGCCAGGTTAGGTAGAAGGGCTAAGCCATTTTGCCAGGTATTTTTAGAAACAAGGGCTTCCAATAAGATATACATTAGCTTGAGAACAGATGAGGGCTGTTTTGAACAGATGGTGCTCTCATTAGAAAACCTATTGAGTTCCAAAGGCTAAAACAGCCCAGCATCACAGCAGACAAAGTCTCTGGCTCCTAGGGGAGGAAGCCACCTGTAGATATAACAGGCTGAACCTGAATTAGCACAGATACACAGGCTTTGGTCTCGCGGGTAAAAGGCAGGTGCTGAAAGCAGTTTAGGAGGTGAATGTTAATAATTTTCATCAAAAACATTCATGATTCGCATTGCTTATATTAGGATAAATATGATGCTGATTTTAAACTCTCTATAGTGAGACATTTTCTCAGCATCCTTATCATTTTGAATGGATTACATGGTTTTGAGAGTGATGCCAATAATCATGTGGTTGTGTTTGCCTGCCACGCAATTTAGGATGAAATGATTTCTCAGCTATATTCTATCAAAACGGAGCTATGAAAAGCAGTAGAGTGCAGACTGAAAGATTATATTCCTGAATGACAGAACTTTCAATCTCAGGCAATTGGTTATATTACAGGTTGAACATTGTCCTGCCTTGATTGTTCTATTTCGTGTTTTTATGTCTCAGAGACATGAGGAGCGGGTCTGACAGATTTACTGCCATCTCATAAGGCAGCGTTGACCGACTCCTCAACCTAAGTGTGTGAGACTGGGAGACCGATGGCTCTTGTATTTATGGCTCCTTTCCTCAGAGCATGTGTAGATTTACAGCATTTAAATCTACTGCATGAGGTCCCACTTGTCACGGGTGAAACATACCCACCGTAAAGTTGGTTAACAATGCAGCTGACAGTGATTGTGGTTGGCTTATGGGATAATAAAGACATTAACAATCTATTGCATATACTGTACAACCATTTTCATTCAAATGTATATGGGTCCTTGAGGACTTTTAGAAAGTAAACGCTCTCAAAGCAGAAGTGTCATCAAAAGACAAGCTCCTCTCTTTCAAGCTGCTGCTAATCTTCTTTTCTGTGATTTATGATATCATACAAACTTATAAATCCCATTGTAATTACACTTTACTGTTAAAATTAATGTGGAAGACAGCCAAAAACAGCTGCCAAGTTCTACCTCTCATCCCTGATTACTGGCAGATAGGGAAACAGTTTTAGCTTTTTCATGCATTATTTGGGCCTATTTACACTTGGCCACATAAATATGTATCTGCAAAATAAATAAAAATTGTGCTATAATGATAATGCACCAGGCTCAAATACATGGTATGTATTGTTTTCAATGCAACTTAAAAGGAGTAGTTCACCCAAAAATGAAAATCCATACACTTTTTTTTTTTTTTTTTTTTTTTGATCACAAAAGAAGAAATTTTGGTAACACTTTACAATAAGGTTTATTAGTTAAACATTAGTTAATGTATTAACTAACATGAACTAACCATGAGCAATACATGTGTTACTGTATTTACTAATCTTCGTTAACGTTAGTTAATGAAAATACAGTTATTCATCGTTTGTTCATATTAGTTCACAGTGCATTAACTAATGTTAACAAGATTTTTATAACATATTAGTAAATGTTGAAATAACATTAACAAAAGTTAATAAATGCTGTATAAATGCAGTTCATTATTAGTTCATGTTAACTAATGTAGTTAACTAATGTTAACTAATGAAACTTATTGTAAAGTGTTACCGAAATTAAGATTGTCTCTCTGTTTTTATACATACAATGAAAGTCAATGAGGTCCATTATCTTTCTCTTTTCATTTTTGGGTAAATTATCCCTTTAAAGGAATAGTTCATGCAAAAATGAAAATTCTGTCATCATTTACTCCCCCTCAAGTAATTCCAAACCTGTATAAGCCCACATTCACACGAAGCCAGAGCTTTCCCTATCCAATATTTTTTTTTCCTCATCTCAAGAAATATTTACGTACACATGAATCCACTGAAACCGACTCAAAATGATGTAGTATACATGCCAGACCAGTATGTGGCGCTGTAATTCTGCCACAGTGACACACTCAAAACGGAGAATAAGACTTGGAGCATGTGCATAAACCTTGTGCGCTATATACAAACTTTAGTAAAGCTTAGAAATAAAGCTTTACTTTAGTAAAGCTAATAGGCTCAGTGGTTTTTGCGGCATGAACACAAGCATGTAGTCCGCTATTGTTGTTCTTGTTGCTGCTACGTGACATAGCGGTGTCTGACTAGGGTCGAGACGTGGGGTGAGATGTGGGGCCATGGTTTCACAAAATATACAGATTGGTTGTACACATGAAAACGCAAGGGTGTCGTTTTCAGATTTATCCACTCTGGGACCCGGTTTTAAAAAAAAAAATAGTGGTTTCAGGCTCCCAAAACGCCGACTGGACGAAACGCCGATACGATCCAAATTTTTTACGTATACATCTTAATGCGTTTCCGTGTGGATGGGCTCTAAATTTCTTTGTTCTGCTTAACACAAAGGAAGATATTTGGAAGAATGTTTGTAGCCAAGCAGATCTCGCCCCCTATTGACTACCATTGTAGGAAAAAAAATACAATGGTAGTCAATGGGGGGCGAGATCTCCTTGGTTACAAACATTCTTCCATATATCTTCCTTTGTGTTCAACAGAACAAAGAAATATATAAGGGATTGGAACAACTTGAGGGGGATTAAATGATGACAGAATTTCCATTTTTGGGTCTACTATCATTTTAAAAATGGCATTTAAAAAAAAAGGGCATCTGATTAAAAAATAAATAAATAAATAAATGACACTTTATGAACACCATACATGCTTATCTGCACAGGAGGTCAGTGTAATCTGGTTTAGATCTCCTTTCATTTGTTAGAAGGTTGCACACCTCTACAAGCATTGAGAGAGGATGCACCACTGATTTTGTCTGTGCCTCTATTTGGGTTACAAATTGACTTTAATTTTCATGTTTGTGCAGCTCTCATACAAATAAGTCTCCCTATCAGCTTCATTTATTAAGATTCAGCACTAGTGTTTATCCTCTAGCACACGGATTAAAAATGTAATTACCGATTAGAAGTGACATTCTTGTCATTCTGGTCAAAAATGAACAAACTCAAGTTTTCCTGTAGGCTTTTGCTCAAACTTTGTTAGACAAAGCAAAGGCAATAGGTGGCATGCATTTCTGCCATAACTAACCCACTGTTCAAGGTATTATCTACATAAATAACAATTAAAGTTCATAAAATAAGAAATGATACATTTTACTACTTCTTTGTCAAATTTTAAAAATATATGAATAAGTATAACTATTCCTTCGCTGTTAAAAACAGATAAATAATAAATGAGCTTCATGCACCTGAAAAACATTCTCCTACTCATAAGATCCTTGACCAGATCTACTGGCCTATTTCAAGTTCTTTGTTGCACTCTCGCCAAAGGGAATGTCATTCTAGGTGAGGATCACAACCTCTCTGACAAATGCACCTGTCTAGATGCCTGTAAGGTCATATCCTGAAGCGCTGATATGGCCCAGCTCAGTCGAGGGCAGTGAATTCATAAGGTTAATAAATAGATTCTTACTTCAAATGCCTGTGAGGTAGCTTATTTTGAACCATGAATACATCATCCGTCTGTCAGCCAAAGAATAGAAAGACTGACCTTAAGAATGTTTACAACACTAAACACTGAGCAAAGATTCATGGACCACAACACAGAGAAAGCCAAGACTCATAATTTGCAGCTCCAGAGTGATTAGTTACATGGCATTTACCTTTAAGATGTTCTGTTTGGACCCTAAAGCAATTTCATTGACTGAGACATTTTTTTTACTCTACTCAGTGCCTAGAAATTACACAGCCCTGCATCAATTTCTGCTGATTTGAAAAAAGGCCTAATATTACATAATCTGATGATGCTGAGCACAAAAACTTTCCATCTGTAACATGCTGGTTGATTATAAAACACACGACAAAGAAGATAACACTCAAATAAGTCTTTACTTGATAATCCAACGGGAGAATACAGAATCCAGGCAGAAACACAACTCAGCACATGTAGATACAAGACCCAACAAAGACACACCAACAGAACGACTAACAGCTGTGATAATGAGATTAGTGTCCATGGTGACAGATTGTGGCGGGAAACTAGAACAAAGGAGCACATGTGACAGATGAAAACAAACTGAAAGTTCATGTGGTGTGAGGGTGTGACAACATCATTATTATTATTTTTATTATTTTTTCACAAAATGATAATGAAGATTATATGTATCACGTTTAATATATGTATCAGGTTTAATACAAAATAACAAAAGCATTCAAATGTTAAAAGTTTTTTTACTTACAAACTGCTAAGGAGTGAGAAAGTACATTTATACTCTATTTAACGTCAACAAACTTTACCTAAACAGTTATACAATTTATATAAATGATTATAAATAATTTTTTTTTCACAAAATCTGTCATTTTCTGTCACTGTTTGGATGTAGAAAAACACCCACAGATGTAGCAGAAAACATCTGGGTTACTTTGCATTTTCTTCTGTCACTGGTCATAATTCTAATCTTGAAATCAGGATTAGACATAAAATAATGTCATACATTTCATCCCCTTGATATAGTCAGTGAAACATTTTTCAATGTTTATTAAATCTTTGCTGAAGCATTGTCTGTTTTCTTGCAGTTTTTTAGTCTTAAAAGGTCTTAAATTTTACAATATTAAGGCTTAAAGGTCAAATACTCAACAATTTAATTGGTGGGTTCTTAATTGCAACAAGAAAGGTTTGCATGTTATTTCAGTCATACTGATGTCTAGGTAGAAAGCCATTGTACATGTCCCACTTTCTGTGGAATAAAATCCTGCTTAGATGTATTACAGTAGCTGCTTTCTGTCTAAAAAAAAAAAGGAAACTTAAACTTAAATGGTTCCTGCAATAGTGTGTTAAATTACCCATCATATTCCTACCTAAATCTGCACTGGAAAAAAGATTTAGCACTGCTTTTTATGCTCAACTTGAACAAGAAAAAAAATATTAATTTAAAATATGAAATGTCATAAAAACCATTAAATTTAACTTTATCATGCATGTCAACACATTGTTACAACACTAATTTTGTGTTTTAAAACAAATTATAAGTAAACTGTTTGTGTTTCTTGAAAATTTTTTGGCAGATAGAACCTTATAATTCCAAGTGAAGTGTTTTTTTAGAATTAGAAGGTCAAATCTGCGTTTGACCCATTCCAAAAATCCCCATTTACAAATCTGAGAGGATTTTGATATTGTATATTTAGAATACATTTAGGGTCCCTGTCATTTTCATGTTTGAAATTAACTTGTTCCCCATATAATTTTTGCTATATGGAATGCAAAAACTTTGAAGCTCAATATCTCAAAACTGCTCAGAACGCAGATAGAACCTTATAATTCCAAGTGGAAGATTTGAAAATCAGCAGAGAATTTAACAATATATATATATATATATATGAAACATGGCTCGGAGGAAGATAGAAATCAGTTTTACTGGTGTTTATACTATATACTAGCTATATAGTTTTATAGATTATAAATCACACTATAACGCAGATGAATCACCAGAATATTTTTTTTTCAGCTGATGAATGATAAAAACATTGACAGCCAATCAAACCTGACTTAAAAGAGCTCAAGCATTTAAAGAGGCAGACAACATAATTGCAGAGCACTATAATAAACAGCTATCGTGCACTGGTGTGGATGCTAATATAGTTATTTTTATAGTGCAAATGCTTTCCACACCATTACTGTAGTTTTGCGATTATCATTCCATAAATTACCATGATTTCATAGACACTGAAAGTTCTCCACTTACCCTTTTCCCCAAACGTATAAAGATTTTAAGCTTAACATTTTAGTTACATCAGCATTTGAAACAAAGAGCGTTTCAGAAGGAATCTTTTTTTTTTTTTGGCCAAGGAACACTTTCAGCAATTACAACCAAGGGGCAGAATGCAGTAAAGTGCACTATAATGACAGGAGAGCTGACTAGCATTCAGATCCCAGATGCTGTACAGCTTGAAGCCAAACTAGTTGGAACAGCAAGGCACTCTCAAGAAACTGAAAAATCTTCAAAACAGAGAGACGGCTAATGAGGAGAAGCTGAGCACAGTGTGTTTAAATTCATTAGGAAAAGCCATGCAACTCATGTCCACATTTAGTGGCTGATTAGAATTTCTGAGAGCAGATTGAAATAAACTGCAATTCGGTCAAGACCACTTACAGTGCCTGTAATTGTTATTTCCACATACACATGCAGCTGTCCGTGTGCTAAGCATGTCAGGGAGCCACCCTTTGCTTTCTAGAAAGTAGAATGATTTCAAGCTAAAAAGCTTGTAGAATGGTTTTCCTGCCAGGTCCTGTAGTTACAATATATTTACTGTACTTTAAATATTTAATTAACTAAGAAAGAACAAGATGATTAACATATTTATATTAATTCTATCTTTTATAATAATAAAAAGTTTGGAAAATGGATTTTTGGAAGTTAAGCCACCTTTATTTACTCTGTATAGCGTTTTATTCAATACAGATCATTTCAAAGCAACTTCACAGAAATAAACAGGAAAATAAAGATCAATGATGCAAATATGACAAATTCAAATATGTCACAAATTCAAATTCTGCTGTAAAGCAGCTCTACATAAGACACTAGTGTCATTATTCAGCTGAATTCAGCTTGAGTCAATGTTGATTTGATTCGGTTCAATAACAGGTGTCAATGTCAATTATACAATTGAATCAGCTATAAAGCATCTCTGTGGAAAACATTTCAGACAGGCATGTTGGCCAAAAGCATTTAGTTGTTCAAGGTACCTGAAAGTAATATAGAAATCCATGCGGGGAGAGAAAGAGAACGCAGAAGAACACAGACATCTGGAGTTTTTAATTTCATGAAGATGATCCTGGGTAAATGAGTCCTGCCCAAATGAATAGAGTCATAAAAAGAAATAAAGTTTAAAAGCCCTGGAATTAATCAAGTTACAGACACACTGTGACCATCAGGAATGTTTCAGAAATTGAATAATGTGAGATAGGTGTGTGTGTGATAATCACAGTGGCTGTCTCTATGCTCTCCTGTAATTTCAGCAGATGTTTAATCTCTCTCCAGAGGAGGTGGATGTTGCTCATGCTGAACAGTATAAGATCTGGACTCCCTCTCCCTACAGGGCACTGGAGGTTAATGTAAATACCAAACTCAGCAGCATGTGGCTTTTGGAGCACCAGTGCACCTTACAGCACTCTTTGGGCCAGATTTACTAAACAGGGCAAATTAGCGCGAGAGCACAATTGGGAGTGGAAAGTTCTGTGCTTGATCTACAGATGACGCGCAAATTAAATAACATAGATGCAGCCGGATAATTTCCATAATGACCAACGCAATCTACGAAGAGCAGAGCAAATTAGAGTCTGGTTTAAGACATGCTGTTTTAAAATGGCATAAATACCAGTAAATTGACTAGCACAAACCTTAGTAAATCACCTTGCGTGATTAATTTAAATATTCTCCTCCCATAATTTTGGCCTCTGAAAGGGAAACTCCTAAAAATGCATATGCAATAAGATCAGCTGCAAAAATAACTATGTCCACGCCTTTTCATCGCTAATTTTTCACTGCGTGTCTTTAGTAAATCCAGACAGTAGTTTTTTAATGCCAAAAAAGGGTTTGCGCTAGTGCAAACTGTTAGTAAATCTGGCCCTTAACGCAAAGGCTCACATTTATCACTCAGACATAATGCAATCCCAGAATGCATTGTGACACGCTCAACGTAAAATAAATCCAATGTGGCAGACAAGTGTCAGTAAAAAAAAAGTATCACTAAAAATTAAAATAAGCATAATTAAATAATTAGACAATAATTGTGTGTGCCGTGTATTTTTATTCTTAACATATTGTGCTTTTAGCTTAGCAATATGCTAACAACAAACTCTGCCTCCTTAGAATCACCTTATTTTGGAACAAACTCACAGACAAACACACACTTGGTATTTACAAAACACTGGTAGTTTGATAAGTCGATAATGAAATCTCAAAAATGTAATGGTACCAGCTTTTCTGAAGTACCAACTTTAATTTGATATCAGCTGATTTACTTATGACAACACTACACATGCTAGGCCTAGATACTGTAAATTGTTATAAACAGAGGCCACTAATATGTTCTATTTGTCTCCCCTACTTTATTTCCTCAGATCTGAAACAAAATAGTGCCAGAAGATAAACTCCCCAGCTTTTTATCAGATCTTTTCATCATCTTTTGTATCTCATTCTTCCCTCTGGATATTAGAAACATAACATGGTTTTGTCTTCAATTAAGGATGGAGCACTGATAACTGACACAGTGCTGAGGCTTGCAAAGCACTGCTCTGCTGAAAGCTAACAAAAATCCTCAAAAGACATTGAACCTGGAAGGGAGACATGTAACACGAGCCACTGATGAATAATGAGATTACAGCAGCACACAAAACATCCCTCCCAGAAAAAACAACAATGATCTAATCGAGCATTTTGTGCTCATATTTGTGCAGAGAAGAATGGCCCATTTATGAGAATCTATACTGTGGCCAGTGGTTATCTCCTCAGTACACTGAACCAAGTAAGTGTGCTGTATAAAATCAATATTATGAATGTGAATGATCAACCCCAAATCCTAAAGCACAGACATACACACAAAAAATTTGAGACCACTTAAAAGGTTAAGGTTGGGACACACCAAGCTGATGGTCGGCAGTCGGCAATGTCAGACCGGAGCAGTTTAAACAGTTTATGGTTGGGATGAGAGGAGTCTCTTATGATCTTATGAGCTCTGCGCAAACACCTACTGGGAACTGGTCATAATGCTTTCAATGATGCAACAATAAAAAATTGTGAGGATCTGAGGGGATAGATGGGCTTTCTTAAGACTCCTTAGAAAGTACAAATGCTGATGCGCCACAACCAGAATTGAAGTGTTCTTACGCCAGGACAGATCCTCAGATATGTGGACACCTACGAACTTGAAGCTGGAGAGATGTTCTACTTCAGTTCCATTGATGTAGAAAGGAGAGTGTCAACTGCATTTCAATTTCTGGAAGTCAACAATCTGCTCTTTGTTTTTCACAGCATTAAGTGTAAGGTTGTTGGTGGAACACCATGCTGCCAGGTTTTGGATCTCCTCCCTGTATGCAGTCTCATCACTGTTGCTGATCTGGCCCAACACTATGGTATCATCTGAGTACTTAATGAAGATGTTATAGTTATGTAGAGGCACACAGTCATGGGTGAACAGACAGTAGAGTTACAGACTCAGCATGCAACCCTGCGGGACACCGGTGTTCAGAATGAGAGTTGAGGACATGTGACTGCCCAACCTCACAGACTGGGGTCGAATGGTAAGAAAATCCAGAATCCATCTGCAAATGGAGGTGCAAATACCCAGGTCCTTGAGCATGACGATCAGTTTAGTGGGGATGACAGTGTTAAATGCGGAACTAAAATCAATGAACAGCATCTGTAAGTATGTATTATTATTTTATAATATTTATAAGTGTGTAAGGCCTGAATGGAGAGCAGTAGAGATGGCATCCTCTGTTGACCTATTCGGGCGATAAGCAAAATGGTATGGGTCCAGTGTAGATGGTAAGCCTGATATGAAGCGACTTTTCTCAAAGCACTTCATAATAATGGGAGTAAGTGCAACAGGGCGGAAATGGTACGATTTGTATACCTGCAGTCTTAGTTCCCTTTTTAAATGATGAAAATAGACTATTGATACTAGACAGATATCAATGAAAAATAGACAGATATTTACTTAGACGAAGGTGCAGAATGCACATGCTAGTTGACAGTCACCTTTAGTCCTTTTGGTGTGTTCAAGCATAGCTTGTTGGCCGAGACACAGTAGACGAGAAGTGACAACAGAGTCGGCTTTCGTCGCCACTAGTTCTTTGACGTCAACTTGGTGTGTCCCGGTCTTTAGTTCACCCAAAAAAAAGAATATTCTGTTCATTTACTCTCCCTCATGTCATTCCAAACCCTTAAGACTTCCGTTCATCTTCGAAACACAAATAAAGATATTTTAATCTATTCGGAGAGATTTCTGTCCCTCCATTGACAGTCCATGCAACTACCACTTTGATGCTTCAAAAAGTTCATGAAGAGTTTGTAAAACTAATCCACATGAACGCATCAGATAAGGTAAATGGAAGGTCAAGCATGTTTGCTTGACGTGTGAGAACCAGTGAGGTTCATTCTCAAGTAGGGCTGCAACAACTATTCGATAAAATCGATAATAATCGATAATGAAAATCATCGACAACGATTCTCATTATCGATTAGTCGGGTCTGCCCAACGTGTACGGAAGACTTCCGCCAGTTGCGTCAAATTACAGCACTGAATAATGCATTTCTATGGATAAAAATGCATCTAAAAATAGTGGAGGAAACAGAGTGAGCTGCTGCAGGAAAGGTATGTGATCCAAACTGTCCAAAACATGAGAATTCTTTATTTTAAGCTTCAAGCTAATTCATTAGCGCAATGGCTTGCCCTGTCAGGTGCTTTGACAGATGCATGTGCGTCCTCAGCGTAAAAAGTTCATTCTACAGCTATATTGTTATCTGTAAATGTTACAAATTCAAGTGAACATTTCCATTTTGCATAAATGTTCGTCCTGACAGTCTGTATTCAATTTGCAAGTTAAATTTAGATTTAAAAGTCAACATGTCATTCAAGTATTTTATGACAGTAGTAAATGTACAGGGATAACAACATGTAATTGAATATAAATGTAAGACATTTCTTATAGCCTATATTTACAGGAAAAAAGAAATGACAGTAAGAGCTGATTGTGTCCAGAGTGAATGTGTGTGTTTCTGCAGATCATTTATCTTGCCTGTTGGTTAACACTGAGTTTGTGTTTTTTTTTTATTATTATTATCTTTATTACTATCTTAATTTTTAATGTAGAGATTTACACTATATTCACTATACAGTGCTTAACAAATTTATTAGGCCTCTGCCACCCAATGTAAGGTTTGTGCCACAGCTGCCCTAAACTATCAGTATTGGTGATTACTAAAATCATGTTTCATGTTTCTGTAATGGTTAATCCACCAGTACAAGTAAGCTATTTAGTCACAGTAGTATTTCTAATGCTAAAATATAATTATTGTTGTTATCCATGAACTTTCAATTTTACTGTTTTACAAGAAAGGCAGGAAAAAAGTAAAGGACTTTTTTGTTTTTTGTTTTTTCTAGATGCCCAATTACAGTTAATAACAACAGAGGCTTTTGTTAAGTTTTTTTTTTTGATATTATGTCTGAATAATGACTATTTAGTTGTTTCAGTTTGTTATTTCCCTAATAAATGGCAAATAACATTTTTAGTTTTAAACAAGTTTTTGATAGATTCCTAAAATATTTGTGTTCTCTCTGTATTATGACATATTGTCTAATAAATTAAGCTCTGTATGTTTTCATAGCATTCAATTGGTACATTTGTTTGAGGTACATTGGGTAGGATGTAAAAAAAAAATTAAATTAGGATTTTTATCCGATTAATCGGAAAAAAAAAATCGGCCAACTAACCGATTATCAAAATAATCGTTAGTTGCAGCCCTATTTTCGAGTATTATGTAGCACATTTAATCTATCACAAGAACCAATGAGGTTTGTTCTCACACGTCAAGCAAGTACGGTTGAGCTTCTGTTTATGTTCGCTGAACGTGAAACCACATTTATTTGTGTTTCTCAACAAAAAGTGTTTCCAAACTAGTTTTTCATGACATTTGAAGTATCGACATAGAATGTAGTTAAACAGAAAAAGATTATGTTGACATTTGCAAAATTTGATTGATAATTAGCATTTTTATTAGCTATATTGGTAAACATTTTGATGCGCTAAACCTTTTTCAACCCTTTACAATGCGAGTAAATCACTTGCATGTGCGACCAAATTTCACAAGACGTGACAAAAAAAATGTCTTTAATTAGCCAATGGCTAGTAAGCTGTAAGATTACAGTCACCTGTAATTGAGTTAGAGGCAAAAAATAAGTTTAGCACAGATATAATTTCAGTGCCTGCTGTGTCACACCACGGTCTGTCCAGCAGAGGGAAACAGAGAGCACAAGACCTTCCACAACTTTGTTTGTATCTTTGCTCAGTCTTGAAGTTCTTTTGTTCAGACAGATCTTTTGGCCCATGTTTGGATTACTTTGAGAGACTTTTTTACTCAGATCCTGCATGTTTGGAAACTTTGCTTTATGTTTTTGGACATTTTTGCCTGCATCAAGTCCTTGCAGATCTGTACCTTCTTCAGCCCTACTTTTGATGCTTATTTTTTGTGTTTATTCAAGAAGGACATTAAGTAAAGACTGTTTGTTTCTCTCCAATCCCGCCTCTTGTGATTCTCTGCAATTTGGGTCTACACTGCTCCTTGGTGTAGTGGTTAGAGCCATGGGCTACCAGCAACACATTCTGAGTTCTAGCCCCGGTCATGACAGCAATATGATGGACCCAGCAGAGGCTGAACAGATTCATGGAGCCATTATCAAACAGGGAGTATTGCTTGGAACACATGAGGCACAGCTTCAGAGGCTGACAGATGCTGTGAACCAGATTGGGGAATCTCTGCATCAACTACAAGCACACTTGACTCGAGAACCTGTGGCAGCACCGGCCCCAGATCCTCCACCAATAGCTGCACCAATGTCCCAGGAACCCAAGATCCCAGCCCCTCAGTGCTACGATGGGAAGCCCGGTACCTGAAAGGGTTTCTTGACTCAAGTGTCTCTGATCTTTGAACTTCAACCCTCTTCCTTTGCTTCTGAGAAGGCTAAGATTGCATATATAATCTCTGTGATCATGTCCTGGACTGGGCCTCAGCTCTCTGGAGACAACAGTCCCCCATTTGCTCAGATCTAAAGATGTTCACAGAGACCCTTCACCAGGTGTTTGACCATCCAGTCAGTGGCCGTGAGGCATCAAGAAGGCTACTTGACCTAGGCCAGGGGCATCAATCTGTGGCCAATTATGCCATTGAGTTCTGTACTCTGGCTTCTGAGAGTAAATGGGATTCAGAAGCTCTTCTCTCAACCTTCTACCGTGGCCTTTCTGAAGATGTAAAGGATGAACTAGCCAGTAGAGACTGGGGTTCAAGTCTGGAGGAACTCATTACCTTGGCCATCCGCATTGATAACCGTATTCATGAGAGAAGAAGAGAACGTTGCTCTCCCCAAGTCATGCCCATGTTATCACCTCCAAATGTTCCAGAAATTGTTCATCTCAACCAACAGACAGAGGAAGAACCAATGCAGCTAGGCAGGACTCGCCTATCACCTAAAGAGAGAGAGAGAGACGCATGAGAGAGGGTTGTTGTTTCTACTGTGGAGGGTCTGGTCACATGTGCTCTTCCTGCCCTGAATTAGCATTAAAAGCCAAGGCTCGCTAGGGTGTGTGGGGACCTTAGCGAGTGGAACTGCCCAGTTTGACACTCCTCACTCCCGTTTACTGTTGTCAGCTAACCTTACTTGGGGGGATGCAAAAGAGAAGACAATATAATTGAAGGCATTTGTGGATTCAGGTGCAGTTGACAATTTTTTGGACATTAAACTAGCAAAGAAGATGTGTATCCCCTATGAGACTGTCCTTCATCCTGGAAAATTGAAGCCCTGGATGGCAGACCTATTGGGTCTGGAATGATCAAATTTAGAACAGTTCCTCTGTGTTTAACCATTGAAGCTAACCAACATGAAACAATCTCCTTTTATCTTATTAAATCTTCCGGAGAACCCCTTATCCTGGGCGGCTTCACATCCCTCAATTTTCCTGGACCTCGGGAACTCTTCTTGACTGGGGTTCGGCATGTAAGGACTCCTGCACCTCTCCTGCTTCCTTTGTGGCTGGGAATAAAGAAATTCTGGCAGCTACTGAAGAGGTGAGTGTTCGTTCCTTGAATAATCTACCAGATCTGACACTTATGCCACTTGAATACTATGATTTGAAAGAAGTATTTAGCAAACCATGCGCTACCAAACTATCACCTCACAGACCATATGATTGTGCTATTGACCTTCTTCCTGGCACACTCCCTCCTAGAGGTCATCTATATTCCCTCTCTGCCCCAGAAACTAAGGCCATGAATGAATATATTCAGGATGCTTTAAGGACAGGCTTCATTCACCCATCAACTTCACAAGCTAGTGCTGGTTTCTTTTTCGTCCCTAAGAAAGATGGTAGCCTTAGGCCTTGTATAGACTATCGTGGGCTCAATAAAATAACTATTAAGAATTGCTACCCTCTCCCGCTTATGTCATCTGCTTTTGAACTAGATGACATATTAATCTTCTCAAACTCTCTAAAGGAACACATTCACCATGTCCAACAGGTTCTGAAGAAGCTACTTGAGAATCATCTTTTCGTAAAGCTTGAAAAGTGTGAGTTTCATGTGCCTCAAGTCTCATTCCTTGGCTATGTTGTCTCTCAAGAAGGCATCCAGATGGAACTAAGGAAGGTATCTGCCATCCTCAACTGGCCCCAGCCCAAAACACTGAAGCAGGTACAGAAATTTCTTGGCTTTGCCAATTTCCACAGGAAGTTTATTCATAACTTCAGCATAATTGCAGCACGAAAGGTTCACCCACTCGTATCCACTGGACTGCTGAAGCTCTGAAGTCTTTCGACAGGATAAAGAAACTGTTCTCTTCTGCCCCAATCTTGATACACCCAGACCCTGAATTACCTTTTATTGTTGAAGTGGTTACGTCTGAAGTGGGAGTAGGAGCAGTGCTCTCTCAGAGATCAGTCACAACTAACAAAATTCATCCATGTTCCTTCTTTTCCAGAAGCCTATCTTCAGCAGAAAGAAATTACGATGTGGGAAACTGAGATCTCCTAGCTGTGAAACTTGCACTGGAAGAGTGGCGCCACTGGCTGGAGGGGTCCAAGCATCCTTTCATTGTGTGGACAGACCACAAGAACCTGTCCTATCTACAGCAGGCAAAGCGCCTTAACCCTCGTCAGGCTAGATGGGCCCTCTTTTTTACCTGTTTCAATTGTGTGATCCCTTACAGACCTGGATCAAAGTAAACTGTGATCTATTGCATTCTATGTCGGTGACGTCAAATGGTTGCACTCACTGAGCTACTGACACTGTCATATTTCTATTTTTAACGCAACACAACTCAGAATATAATATACAATGCCACATTGTGCAGCTTTTGGTTGTAATTTTCAGTCGATGAGCCACAAGAGAAGCGATGTAAGTCTTTACTGCTTTACTAACGATAAGAGGAGAAAAGAATGGGAAGTTGTGAAGAATGTGTCAGTAGAGCAGTGAGTACAACCATTTGACATCACTGACAAAGAACGCAAACAAAATGGCGCCGCCCATTGTCCAAATATGTCATGAATTTTTTAAATAACGTAAATCTTTCATGGGTTTTCTATTACATATTTCAGTAAGAGACATCATTTACGTTATATTAAGCCATGCAAGTCTTAACACCAGGGTTTCCCTTTAATGGTCAGTACTTTACTGTTCCTGCCAGAGAGTAAATGTAAGTCAGCAGGTGGGCTGCTGGCTAAAGGGGTTTTATTGATCTGGTGGAATTTACAGTGCACTAATAACGTTAAGACTTTCTGTATGCATCACATGCCAAAAGCCTCTGACAACAAATGGCATTGATGATGCTTTTTAAACATCACATAATGGTGTGTGAGAGGGCTTGTTAACCTAACATTAGCAAAACCCTTAGATTGTGTGATTAAATGTGTATTTTGATGGGTCATAAAGAAACTCTTACCTCACCCTGCATCTTCATTAATGCATCTCTCACAGTCAATAATTCACACTCGTAATTTACAGTTTAACCACTGAATCTATTGAGACACTTTGTTTAGTGTTAATTAAATCAGATATGCATGCATGTGATATTGCTTGGTCACTGCCTGAAATGTAAAGTCAACTACACACACACACACACACAGTAAATATACTTCAAGACATTTTATCAGAATCCTACACTGTAAACCGCAATGTTAGCAGAACTAAAAACATTTGAGACAAGAAAAGCTGACAACAATTAAAGAGACAAGTCCATTTCAGTTTCTTCAGAAGTCTCTTATGCTCACCAATGCTGCATTTATTTGGTTAAAAAATCAGTAATATTGTGAAATATTACAATTTAAAATAATTGTTTTGTTTGATGAACAGAAAGTTCAAAAGAACAGCATTTATTTGAAAATATACATATATATCTCAAATTCACAGCTTTATTCTAATGTATTTAACTCTGCAGACTAAATTAAAGGACACTTTAATCTATCTTTAACAGGCACATCACCTGTTCATCAGCAGTGTACTAGCTGCTCTGATGCTGCTCCTTGATTAACAGCAGTTATTAATAAAAAAATTAATTATCTTTGTGCAGGTGAGTATTAATCGAGTCACGCTTGACAATAAAGTGGTCAAGAAATTGAACTGAATTGCTTTCCTTAATTATGCCTGCACCACAAAAACTCTTGTCTATAGCAAACTGATTACATGCTCCAAGAATTGTGCTTTAGTACACTTATGAATATGTTTCATAACCTCACCTCCCCATGATTGATTACTACATTGTCTTTTCTCTTATATCTACATTCTCTGTAATCATTAGTATACCAAGCTGCCTCAAATTTGACTTGAAAAGCAGTAAGTGTGAAGCATTAATACTAAACAATAACATGTGGGCGTTCTGGAAAGAACAAGAATTGTTTTTTGAATTCAATTCATGTTCCGCTACCATTTTAAAGGGCTGTTGGTGTCCTGTGTGGGCGTTTCATCTGAGTAATTATGAACATAGGAAAATATTGTTTTCTTGTACAATAACCATGAACTGTATCTCTCACTATTACAACACTGTGCATTATGTTAAATAATGTAGATTTATACAGGCTAGATATTTATTACATTGAGGAATGTGTCAATGAAGAATAAATACACCACTCCAGTCCTTTGTGTGCTAGATTTTTCTAGCCTTTAAATTTTTTACTACTCCCCATTTTAGGCAAATGCTCTATTGGAATAAAACATGTCTGATTAAACTGCAACAGCTTGCACAGTGTAAAAAAACTGATGCTCTGTGTTTGGTGGTGGTGATATAAAAGCCTTGTGTGTTTGTCTACCTGCTGTTATCAATAAAAAAGACTGCTCTCTGTCCCACAGATGCACCGCCACCTCACCTTATGAGGGAGGCAGAGTAATGGCCGCCAGGGGATGTGGGGTGTTTATTTATGCGCTGTGTAAGAGCCTGTAGTGCTCAGCATGGGATATGTAGCACTGCTTACAGAGAGAATATGAATAAATGTCTCAGCATGGTCCGTACCTGCCGCTTCTACACTTTTGGAGAATTACCACAGAACCTATAAACAATGATGAGGAATAAAATATCCAGTAGAAGATGTCATCAACAGTTGGGCTTCTCTACAATAGGGGCCGCTGTGGTGCTGAATTCATTTTATGATCATCCATCATTATTGTTTTAAATAAAGGCCAATGAAGAACAAGACAAAGTAAATGAAGATGACGAAGAAGACAAAGACGATAAGGAAGACAATGAAGTTGACGATGAAGATGAAAATAAAGAAGACAATGAAGAACAAGATGAAGAAGAAAATGAAGACAAAGAAGACAGATTATGAAGATGACAACAAAGACAATAAAGAACAAGATGAAGAAGAAAATGAAGAACAAGAAGACGAAGACAATGACGACAATGAAGAGAAGGACGATGAAAACTAAGACAACGAAGAAGACGACGATGAAAACTAAGACAACGAAGAAGACAAGGAGAAATAGGATGAAGAAGATGACAAAGAATAACATGGTTAAGAAGAACAAGAATAGATGAAGAATAAGATGATGATGAAGACAAAAAATAGGATGAAGATAACATGACGACAAAAAAGAAAAAGGTAAAGAAGAAAAAGACGATGAAGACAAAGGCAACAACAACGAAGTTGACAAATAACATGACGATGATGAAGATGAAGAAGAAGACCTGACTGTGTGGAGCTCATTAAATACATTCAAAAGTTTTGAATCACTAAGGCCCTGTTGTTTACATGTGGTATTAAGTTGCACTTTGGTTGATCGGATCACAAGTGGCCAATGCTAAATACAGGTGTAAACGAGGTCTAAAACGTTTTGACCTTGTCCACTTTCGACCACTTCCAGAGGCAGTCGAAAACACATTCGACCGGATTGCTTTTATAGCTCATGTGATCAAGGAGCCACAAAAGACCGCCTTCTCTCTGCCTACTGACTTAATGCATAAACATTATGGGAAGCGCGCTAGCCAGAAGGGATTTAAACTTTGTCAGCTGAAGACCCAAGTTTGGTTTGAAGATGAAAAACGTACCAAGCACAATGTTCTCGCACCATTACCGATTTCTAACACACACTCACAACGTTCAGTGTGGTCTTGCGGCTATCAGAGCAGAAACGAAAGCTGCTGTTCTCTGTATGTTTTTCCGTCGTCTCTGGTTGTGTTCATATGTAAATTGTGTAAGCTTATTTTGTCCATTAGATCTAAAGATCAGAAGAAAAAAAAAACTTAATTTACCTGCCCATAGACCATCCCCTCAAAGAAATCAGGACAGAAGTGGTTGAAAGTGGACAAAAAAAAAAGGATTAAAACGCCAGGTGTAAACGGGTATGTGTCTGCCTCATCTACTTGTGATCCGATTGACCAAAACACATCTTAATACCAAGTGTAAACAGAGTCTATGAAATGTAAAAAAAAAAAAAAAATGAATTGATGTGACTGGCTTGTAGGATGCTTCTCACAGACCTTCTGTTCCCACAGCAGCTCAACACCTCAAACTTGCATTCATCCATCCTTAATTCTCTTAATCAACCTAATCGTTTCCTATCCAATCTTTATTGTCACTTGTCCATCCTACCCTATTTTGATTTCCCAGTGTCAGGCTTTTTCTTTGAAACTCTGCCCAAAGGGCCAGCATCCCAGAGTCCTCTCTGCATGGTTGCAGACGAAGCTGGTGTACAGTATAGTCTGCACTGGTCAATGAATCTGCCAGCTGAGTACCAATGAGAATACTGTTTCTCAAACTAGAGATACACTTGTCCTTTTGTTGTGCATCTGGGTTGTATACTTCTCTCTATATCCTGGTTAGATGCAGTTTGCTTTATTCTTTTAAGAGTCTGGAATCGCCATCATCAAAATCAGTAATATTGTGAAATATTACTATTTAAAATAACTATTTTCTATTTTAATATATTTTAAATTCTAATTATTCCTGTGATGTCAAATCTGAATTTTCAGCAGCCATTACTCCAAACTTCAGTGTCACATGATCCTTCAGAAATCATTCTAATATGCTGATTTGGTGCTCAAGAAACATATATTATCATTATTATTATTATTACTATTATTATTGTTATCAATGTTGAAAGCAGTTGTGCTGCTTAATATTTTTGTGGGAACCATGATATTTCAGGATTTCAGGATTCTTTGATGAATAGAAAATATTCGAAATAATTTATTTTGAAATACAAATCTTTTTTAACATTCTAAATTTCTTTGCTCTCACTTTTGATCAGTTTAATGCATCCTTGCTAAGTATTTAAAAACAAAAACTTAGCAGACTTTTGAATGGTATAGTGTATGTATATAAAATTTACAATATCCAAAAATTCCCATTTTGACTGTCTGTTTGATTAAATACTACATTGGTAAATGGAAGCTTCAATTTCCAAAACAAAGTCTTCCAGACTTTTGAACAGATCTCTAAAAACAGAAAGATAATCAGATAATTTTAATACAGGATGATGAATCCTTATCTTATAGTTGCCCAGTACCCACAAGCAACAGTGACCTTTTGCCTTATTCCATGGCCCATCACTTCCCACATTATCACATGATTTGCTCTAAATATGTATCATGATCTGCTTCATATATGTATTCTCATGTGTGAGAATCAAAAAATCCTCCTCCTCAGTCCAAGCATTTCAAATAGCCTCAAGATAACCACCCATGTACACAATGGTATGGTTCAGCTGGACATATGACATTATCTGGCTATTACTATGCAAATGGTTGCCTCTTCTTCTCCTGAGCTGAGCTGTATTACACATTGTAGAATTATCTGACAGGGCAGACGGAGCTGCACCCTGTTTTAGATGCAGGAAGAATTCATTTACACCACCAGTGATTCATAAGCACATCTCTCTGATTCACTTTAAATGTGCATTATCAAACATAGACTCTATTCACATCTGTTAGTAAATGCCAACCATATTTGCTAGCAGATGTGAATGTAGTCCATGTGTGATAAACACTAACGGTGTGACTCTCAATTTGCCCTTTATACAGGTGTGGCTAAAATACAGTCTGTATAAACTAATAACCCAAGTCAAGCCCCTTTTTTTCTCACATTAACCATGGATATGCCTGTAACCATAGCGACAGTGACTAAAGTAAATATCAAAGATGCCGACTTCCAAAATTCCAGTCTTATCACAAATGATTCAACATTAAGTCCAACTGAGGCACAGGTTTATCTGTCAGATTGGATAATTAACTGACAACAACATCAAATAAGTGTTTAGATCACACACAAACCACAAAGAGATGACTGAAAACCTTCAGGTAACATACAGCTCATATCACCATGTCTTTGAGCAGAACCCTGCATGAAAAATCACAACACGATACAAGTCAGAACAGGAGGGCGAAAAGTGTTTTGTTACCAGGTTTGGTACAACAAAACCACAGTTTGACTAGCTACTACATTAATGCATGTAGTAATGAGTAGTTCAATGCTGTACAACAAATAACATGTCTGAAAACAAACGTGTTCTGCTCTACTTGTGATATGGTCAACAGAGATCAAAGACAGTGGTTGTCCAGTAAAGATTTTTTCGACGCCAATATCTTAGTGAATGGTGTGGCCAATGGCCAATATAAAGCTGATATATATGATATCACACTATTGAATTAAAAATAGTAAATAACACAGCACATGCATCATTTCTGCAATGAAATTATTTTAAATAATATTTACTAAAATAATTAGAAATAATTTGAGGTGTAACTAAATAACTGAAGATTTGAAAAACTGAACTTGATAAAAATCTGTAAAATAATCATGTCAAGCATGTCAAAAATTCAAAGACTTTTTTGTTGAATGCCGACAGGATATAAAAAAGTGCCTTAATTATTAATCAGAACTATTAAACAAAGATAATAAACTAAGGAAGATGTTAAAATGGGCACTCATGTTCTCTGGGTTCTCAGTGTTGACAAAATAAAAGTCCAGCTTCTGACACTTATCAACCCCAAAAAAAAAACATACTGGCTGATGCTGAAAGATAAAAACAATGCCAAATATCATCCAATATATTGCACATGGCGATATCAGTCGACTTTGATTTGAAGAGATATTAGAGAAGTTGCAAAAGTAAATAAAAAAACAACTAAAAGGAGATGCATCAAAAAAAAAAAAAAAAAAAAAAGTTGAACAGCAACTTAACTTAAACAGTCAACATGTAACCCGTTATGTCATCACTTGGTTTTTAAAATTTTCATGCCATGTAAGGTAACTGACATTTATTTTGACAAAAACAATATAGCAGCATATTTTCTGATTGAACTTATGTGTACATTATATATGGTATATGCTAGAATCCTGCTTTCAATGTTACAGTCGGCCACCCAACAGACTAGGCTTATATTACAGTGCACAACAGAATAGCCTATTTATTTAGTGAAAAGTTTCTGTAGGTGTCCTGTGGGTAGATCACAAGGCCAAATTTAGCTCCTGTTCGCTGGCTCACAGTTGCTGAATCCGGCTTAAGGTTCTCTCTTCCAAATTTTCTTTCAGTCCATTTACAACAGCAGAGAAGGAAAGCCACACTGAAGGTCTGGGGACACAGAACACTGGGGAGAGGTTACTTTTATCAGCTCTGAGCAAATATGCAAAATGTAATTGCATTAATAGTGAATCTGTTGTAAAGGAGTGATGCTTATAGAGCACAGACCACCAGTGCTGCTTCTCTAATAAATATAGGTAACCAAAACATGCACAGACAAACAGGACTGGTTAATTAATGGCCGGGATTGTTCTATTTTTGCCCCCTTCCAAACTTATTATTAGCCTCTGAGAAGACAGTTGGCGAGAAGCATTAGCAGCAAAAATTCATTTAACAAGTTCAGCAATGAACATTTACAATGCTACACCTGCTCTACATGGCAGAAAACATGAGAAAAGGTCATCTGAATTAACCGCGGACGGTGGCTGCCAATGCGTCATTATGCTAAACCCTGCAGCAGTCTGTCTCCATAAGGAGCTCCAACCCATTGGAAAAAAGGCTACAGTGACTATCTTTTTTTTTCCTTTCAGAAAAAATCTTTTCCCTCTCCCTTCTGTCCCTGAAGAAAATAAACATCTCTATTTTTCCCAGAAATCTCCTTCAAACTGATATTACATCTATATGGAGTTAGCATTATGTGTTGTTGTGTAGCAAAACATTTTGCTTAAAGACTACATGCAATTGAATTTAAGCGATTTGTGGTTTTTGAGAGCACCCAAATGTTAGTGTACCCTTATATGTAGGCTATGCAGTAACAATAATTGTAACATTGTAATATAGACCATACAGCAGGCCTATTTAGTAAATATCTAAAAGTAAATAAAAAAGGCATTAGTCAAGCAATTTCATGAGGTCTTTAATATTTCAGACTAGATACATGCCATGCTATGTCTGCTGTATTCATTCTCAAAGTCACGTTGTGAGCCAAGGCGAGTCAATTTTAATTTAATTAGGTATTGTAATTATTCTAATCTAGAATGGCATGCAGGCTGCATGACTGCCTCATGCAGTTACAGTAAAGCGAGTGAGCGATCAATTGTGTCTTTTGTTTGTAGAGTCGTGTTGTCTTCCAGGATTGGTGTATTAGATTAACTTTCATCACAGAAATGAATTTATTAACTGCAAATATTTAATCATGTGATTCTGGCTAGTGTCCATATGTAATTTTCACTGTATTCTCACTGTATGTTTTCATTTCACCCAGCTATCCAGCCAAACACTTGCACAAAAACAAAACAAAAAAATACGCTGGAAAAAAGAGGCTGTTTACAGTAGCTCACAGTAAGAATAAGTATTTGTTTACAGCAGGGCCGTCGCTAGAGGGGAGAAAGGTGGTGACAATTCTCGGGACCCCTGCCATGATTTCAACTGAGGGGGAAGAATGAGATTTCAACCGAGGAGCACCCACAGCAACAACCTGCACCGAGACCCTGGATACCCTAGCTATGGTTTACAGTATATATGGTAACACTTTAGTATAGGGAACATGTATTCACTATTAACTACGACTTTTCCTTCAATAAACTCCTAATTTACTGCTTATTAATAGTTAGTAAGGTAGTTATTAAGTTTAGGTATCGAGTAGGATTAAGAATGTAAAATAAGGTCATGCAGAATAAGGCATTAATATGTGCTTAATAAGTACTAATAAACAGCCAATATTCTAGTAATATGCAAGCTAATAAGCAACTAGTTAAAAGACCCTAAAATAAAGTGTTATCTATGTATCTAATATCAAAACAAACAAAATCTTATAATAAAGAATATTTATAGTAGATTAAATTGCACAGTTGCATCTCAAACCATTACTTTTGGTTAAAAAAAACTGACATATCTTATGAAATCTTATTTTCATTACACATCATCATTATGAATAATGAAAAGAAAATGTGATCCTATGACCCCTTAAAACAATCTGAAAGTCAAAATAGTAATAAAAGTTAAAAGTCCAGCACAATAATATTCTCTGGTCATATGTAATTAATTCTCCCTCCCAAAAGTCTAATGAAGAATTTTATAAAGATTCTTTAAAAAGGGAAATGTAGTCCTATATACCTCCTTCTGTGATCTTTGCTGTTGAAGACAAAAAAGGAAGCCAATCCCTTGAGAAAAATAAATTATCATATGCTTACAAATGCACAATTTATAGTATTATGTCATGTCACTACACAGCATAAAAACAGCATATAATACCACAATAAAATTGACCGAATGTTTCATAATCCCTCAGAAGGAAGTGCCATTCAGTCACAATAATGACTGTATGAATAACTTTAGTGATAAGTGTGCTCTTGCTGACAGAATATTAAATTATTCTTTTTCCCGATAAATATCAATTTCTGAGGGTTTTTAAGATACGTTCTCCCAGTTCACCATATCAGTCTTGAAGTGATTAAAAGTCTGTTTTGCTACACTTCCTATTTTAAATTAATCAGGCCCTCTGGGCTTTTGGATTCCTGAGGATATATTTCCAGCTGCAGAGACGAGGCCAATAGCTCCATCTACAGAAACTCAAGACAAACTAGCAAGGATTTCTGCATATTTTTTGTGTGTATGTGGAGCCCCAGTGATACCAGAAATATGCTGGCTTCATTCAACACTTATCAAACCAAACAATGCAACATAAAAAGCTAGAGTCATTACCGAACATGTTCTTAAATTATAATTGGGCCACGGCTTCTGCATTTTCTCACACATCAGTCATCAGTCCTTATTGCAAGTAGAGATACTAGCGAACATTGCTATTGTACAAGATTGATAGGAACATGTTGCTTTCAAACGCACCTATGGTCCTGCTTCATGTTGTGCAATGCATTCAGCTTGTGGTTTGCAGCCAAATCCAGTGGCATCAGAGAGATAGAGAGAGAGAACATCAGACTCTAGAGACTCAATTAGATTCTGCATGTCAGACAGATTTCTCTGTGTCTCATCAAAGCATCATTGCTAAATTGTGGCTATTTGTTTCCACGCCTACATGCACCACAGTCTCCACATAATAAAGGCTAGAGAAAGCTGCTGGTTTTCTGCTTGGGATGTTTCAGGGGTTAGAAATAGGATTTCGCTTGGGGAATAAGTTATTGATTTCTCAGACTGGTCCAGCGAGGCTGGGCTGAGCACAAGCAGTGATAAGGGTGAAAGTTAACAAGCACCCAAAAGTCTATAGCGCCTCTCAGCATTCGGGCTAGTTTCATCTAACACACCATTACCGTTATGGTTATCAAGATAAAACTCAGCGCTGGACGCGTTTATAATGTGCAACTGCAGAGCGTGAAAGAGAGGACGAGCTAATGTACAGTGGGTCACTGAGTCTGTAATATATCATGACTTGCACATCAGGGCCATGAGGAAAACATAAGACTCATAAGTAAAATGAACGATTGAATACAAAAATGTTTTAGAGAATACAAAAATACAATGAGTCAGCGATCAATTACCTACGAACAGTGAATATTTTCTGAGCAACACAGCATTTTAAACATCAATCGCATTAAATCTGTTAGTGTAATATTGAAGAGTTACCCTGAAGAGCACGTTATGACATGATTGCTTTTGAAATACCTGATGCAAGCAGTTTAAACGGAGCTCTTACACACTTGCTGTGTGCATGGATTTGCATTCAAATCTTGCATTAATGTGTCAGGCTAATTACCTGAAGGATGATTATTTATATGGAGACAGCTGGCAAAAAAAGGTCAGATTTACCTGAATTCTGAAGTATACACTTAGAAGAAAAGGTACTATCTATAACCTTAAAGAGTTCTGTCAGGTGAATGAATGAATGAATCAGTCTAATCTTATGTCTGTTTGCAGATAAAAGAAAACACAAAACAGGATCTATTACTAGGCATTGTCCACCAGGTTTTCCTCCACCACACACAACCAGTGTCACACCTGCCGAATCTTCTGTTAGTGGTCTCTCACAGTAACCCATTAAAAAGTGAAGAGGGGCGACATGATTAAATGTCTGCCTCTGACATGCATGAGAGAATAAGAGTGAAATGTTAATGCACAAATCAATGTGAGGTCAGATTTACCTGAATTCTGAAGTATACACTTAGAAAAAAAAGTACTATCTATAACCTTAAAGAGTTCTGTCAGTTGCTTCAGCCCTTTTAGGGGTTTTGTTTTAATTCCTTTTTATTTAAATTTATGAAACAGCTCATAAATATACTGTATCATTAAAAAACAGAGCAAACGTTAAAATATTTTGCAATCATTTAAGACATTTCTCTTTATACAGAACCTCTTTTTGCTTAAAGCGTTCTTTAAAGTTAAGTCAAGAATATAGAACACCATTGAACCTTTTTTCCGCTCAAGCATATAATTATTTAATCCTAAATGAAATTATAAAATGTATAACTGTTGTGACAAAGTTTAAGACTGCATTTTATCAGCACAAAACCAAAGCAGTATCACCTCTGACACGATGGGCTGAATATTTTAGCACGGCTTTCATGCAGTATTGAGTCTTATAACAAATAGACCAAATAAACTACCACTAAAAAACTCAAAACGTATCCTCCATAGCTAAGGACTAGCATAACAGACACAGTCCTAGACATTTTAGAATGGGAATGGGCAGTGATATAAAAATGGTAGGGACAATATAGTCTGTGAGGAGGAGCAGACGGTTCAGATATATCGACTAATTATATATCGACTAGTCTCGCGTAGCCAGACCTTCAGACGGATTGCAGAAGGTCTGGCTTCTATCGCAGCTTTCATTGGCCAAGGACCGCCCAAGAGGACGTTTGACTGACATGTAACACAACCAATCACAGTTTGATTGGTTCCGAGTCATGTTTAGGGGCTTGAAAATGTTGATGTCCCTACAATAACAGACCGGCGTGCATCTAATAAATTATTCATTTAAGAACGTTGTGCAAGTTTACTGCAACAATAGAGCCACGAACTTCACATACTTTTGAAAATCCAGCATTTAGTTGATCCTGGTAAGCGCTCATTGTCACAGCTGTAAATACGACCGCGTTCTTCTTCAATAAGGGAGTTTGGTGTCACAGCATTTGTTTCCAGGCGGACCATTAAAGAACGAGACACACACATCTCCCAGACATCCTGTACAATTCAACCAACCAGATGACGACTTCGAAACTCCTGAAGTGTTTCCAGTTAAGTGTGCCATATCCATCAGACGTTCATCCAACAGTCCGTGATGTCTGAGGCTGAGACTATATATCGACTATTGTAATAATTAAAATGTAAAGTAAACATTTCTTTACGACCACAATTATTATTAGCAATTTTAAATTCAGCATCTGAAATGAGCTGCACAACTTCATGGGAACAATAACATGACAGACATTACAGGTTACCTCGTATATTACAAATCAGTCTAATCTTATGTCTGTTTGCGGATAAAAGAAAACACAAAACAGGATCTATTACTAGGCATTGTCCACCAGGTTTTCCTCCACCACACATAACCAGTGTCACACCTGCCAAATCTTCTGTTAGAGGTCTCTCACAGTAACCCATTAAGAATTGAAGAGGGGCGACATGATTAAATGTCTGCCTCTGACATGCATGAGAGAATAAGAGTGAAATGTTAATGCACAAATCAATGTGAAGCCTGCCAAAAAAAGAACATACTGAGTACCTCATGAACATAAACTATAATAAACTGAAATTGGATGCAGTTCTTGGAGTAACTTCACCATGTGATTGTGTCTTTGTCCCTTCAGGGCCTGCTGTAAAAAGTATGTTCAAGTGCAGCTTCAGGAAGAAAATGAATGAAACTCAGAAAGCACAGACCTTTCTGTCGACCGAACACCATAAAAATGCTCACTCACAATCTCCATAGATATCAATCACCATTTTGTGATATGTCATTTTGCATTTGCTGAAGAAAAAAGTATGTCTCAGATTCAAGCAAGACAATGGCTAGTCAGTGAGATACAGTCTGTTGGTTGCAAGACCTTAAGTCTAACAAAAAACCTAAACAAAAAAGAGAGGATGTAGCCTACTTCAGCAACACTTTGTCTACTCCTCATTATCCACAAGGTGAGCACTGGCTACAAATCTCATTATAATCTTTTAACAAACTCTACATTTGTTGTAGCACTGTTAACCAGGCATTAAATAAACTAAACACCAAAACACTCTCTATAAGCCTGTGGGAAAATAAGTTATTCTCGCCAACACGCAACCTTAACGACACACTGTGCTTTCTGTCTATGCGTTTAGTATTGATTTTGCCACTGTGACATGGATCATTCATCGATCTCACCAAGCTGGCAAGAGGGATGGAGACGAGTCTGTGTTAATAGAGACTCTGATGTGGCCCTCCTCTGAACATTTAGAGCAAACTAGTGGTTTCCAAGCCCACCCCAGTGGATCTGCATTGGGCTTCTTGCAACAGCTGTCAATTAGAGTTGTGTCACACCATCTCAAACACAGATGATTGAAAAGCGGTGTGATGTACTAGGGTTCCATTTACAGTACACATACTGAATTATGATTATTAACATCCGAATTTATAAAACTTTATTAGTGAATCTTAATTTTTAATGGATTCAAGGTCTTTATAAAATGAGTGTAAAATTACTATTAATGTGCCAAGTTGCCCCACCACCTTTTTGAAACATCTCGCTGCATGGACATATCCCTAATGCAAATGAAATATATCCAGTTGACGTTCATTTGTGTTAAACAAGAGGCAATCTGGCGCTGGAAAATTTGTTGTTTTTGAAATGATGCTTAGTGTTCGTTGACAGTTTTATCAATGGCGGAATGTTCTCTTTTGGCTCGTGCAGTCTTCACACAGATGAGCACGTCAATCTATCGCTTAATGCCATTGCAGAGACTATTCTTTCCAGTGCACACAAACATTGCACAGAAACATTTCCCTGGTCTTGATATACAATGACTGATGAACATATTTGACTTTAATGAGGGGGGAAAAAAAACCTATACGAGAACGGATTAGAACCCCGAACCTCTGACACGGTTAACAGAAGTTCTACCACCAGACCACTAAGGAATTTGAATGGCAGTTGCGGATGTGTTTGTCCACTAACGTGAAGAATCTCGGGACTGTCAATATATTGTATTATACAATAGATATAGTACATGTAAGAATGAAACTATCACATTAAACATGAGTTCTCAATGTACTATAGAAATTGATTTCTGGACATTGTAATGTTATTTATTTATTTTTTTCTACAATTGGACACACTCCTGTCCAACCCACTTTTTAAAACAAAGTTACACAATTGACATTTATCCACTGATTGCATTAATTGATTTTTTGTTAGTTATTTCGATTTATCAGCTGATTGACTATGTATCACAAAGGGCCTCATAGTAAATCCAGCTTAAAAGGTGACTGTGGAGTATTGCTCCATCACAGGAAATGAGCTCATTACTGTGACAATACAGGGAAAAACAAACACAAAGGTAGAAGCGCATAATTTGCAAGTGTGGCAGTGAATTGTGATGCAAACTATACCCAATACTGAGTTAACTTCTCACAAACTTCTTTTTTTTTTTTTAAATGAATCACCTCATTATGATTATGAACAAGCTTTCTACAATCCACAGAAATCATTTAGGCTATAAGTTATCCTCCTGCTAAATGAAATCCAATTAACATCTGTTTATCTGGCTGAATCAACAGCCATAAGTTTAGCTGCAATGACTGTGACAAACAATTAGCTCTAATTGCAATATATGCAGCAGGGAAGTACAGTTTATGTAAGCATTCTAGAAGACAACAATAACTCCACTGATGCTGACCCTATATGTAACCTAAAGATGAGCCCCAAAATGTTACCTAACATTTTCATTAGACCTTTTTGAAACCGGGAATAAACTACAATACATGTTTTCAAAGCTGTTCTTGTTTCTTTAGAGGAACCATGTAAACAATGTTTGGGTAAGAGAGCCAGAAACTCTCTGCAGAAACTCATTAGAAAACTTCCAGTATGTTACAAGTGATGCCCTTATCACTATTATTTTCCCATTTCTAGAGTGAAAGAGCAAATTCTGACGCAGATGACAGATTTTTTTTTTTTTATTATGGTTTGTCAAGTTTAACTAGGAAGTTCACACAATCAAAATTTATGAATGTCCACTGATGAAAATGCAGGCAGAAGTTTGTTTACCAAACTTGGATGTGACCTGTGTTACTTTAGTATTATTTATATACTAATATTGTTTTTATTAGTATTTTGAATTAGCTTTTATTTTATATCAATTAATTTTGTCATTTTTTGTAATATTTCTAAATAATTATCCGTTTTAGTTTTATTTCAGTTGGTAAAGTGGATTGAACCAAGCACCAAAACACACTTGTAGCCAATCAGCAGTAGGGGGCATATACACTCATGATGGGGGAGGAGAGAGAGTGTGCAAGAGGGAGATTGTAGAAAGAGAGATGACTGAGAGACAATACAAAAAAGAAAAGGAATATCACTGGAAAAAGAAGGGTTCTACAAGTTTTAGGACCCATGTTAATCGGCTAATAGAAAAGCTGCTTATTGGCCTTTATCACAGTCCGTCATATCCGGCTCTGATCAGTAGCTTAAACAAATTTCTGCCTGCATTATTGTCAATGAACGGACAGCAGTTTTGAGAAGAAAATTAAACTCATTTAGTTAAACTTTACAATAAACGTAAATATTTAAAACTGTTTATTTTGATTTTAGCATTATAGGCTACCATGTATGTCATCTTTCATTTTAATGTGTAACATTATGTGAGAGATGCGACTATCAGCGCTGCCAGTCATGAGATTAATGAGCAGCACACAGCTCAAGTTACTGCCAGAGGAATCATCGGATTGCTTTCATTTTATTTTTATTATCAATCTGTTTATTTTTGCATTATATTATATAACTTGTTTAAGATTATATGTTGTTTGTATTGTATTCTTGCAGTTCTGTAATAAAATAAAACGATCAGACTCTGAAGTATTGCGCATACACATACAATATGGCTTGAGGGCTACCCTTTACAGGGATAGTTCACCAAAAAATGAAAATTCTGTCATCATTTACTCAGCCTCAGCCTCCAAACCTGTATACATTTTTTTTTTTTTTTTTTTGGTTATACTGAACACAAGGGAAGATATCTGGAATAATGTCAGTAACCAAACAGATCTCATCCCCCATTGAATTCCATTGTATTTATTTTTCCTACTATGGTAGTAAATGAGGGGCGAGATCTGTTTGGTTATTAACATTCTTCCAAATATCTTCCCTTGTGTTCAGCATAACAAAGAAATGTATATAGGTTTGGAATAACTTGAGGGTGAGTAAATGATGACAGAATTTTTGTTTTTGGGGTGAACTATCCCTTTAAATCACAAATTAGGTCTAGGCCTATGTGTCGGAATATTATGACACCCTTTTTCTTTGTTTCACAATACTCAATTAATGATGGTAAACTAAGGTTGGTGTATTTAGAAGAAGTATCTGTCCTGAATTTTACATAAATCACAATAATTCTGTACTATGGCCAGTTTTTTTACGCTCCTATTTGAAGCTTCTGCTTTTCGAACGCGGAAGTATGTTAAAGGCCTATACTCTTGTGTGCTGTTAATTTATTTGTTCCTCCTTATTCACTTTATTTTTTATTTTTTATTATAGCCATATTCACTTTATTTTTCGCAAAGCATTATTTTGCTGTGCTTCAGTTATGATAAAGAGACATCCATTCTTGCATGTTTGTGCATTTTGGAAGCGAGGCAATAAAAGGAGGGGTGTGTTTGTTTGGGTTCATTTCATATAGTTTTTCAGAAATCGCTTACTAACTCAGATTATATTCATCTGAAATAAGAAAGCCATATACACCTAAGATGACTTGATGGTGAGTAAATCATGGAGTAATTTTCATTTTTGGGTGAACTATCCCTTTAAGCTTTATTTCCAGGAACAAATATGCTTTTTAATAGTTTTAGTTGTTGACAACATTTAATGTGATGACAAATGGAATGTTAAAAACCTCCCAGAATAGGCTCAGATATTACTCAAATATAAAAAATGCACAATACTACTTTTGCATATTAACACTACAGTAACAGATGTTTAAATAAATTTCACATTTATTTATAAACTCAGCATCTATCAGCCAAGCTAACTTACACAACTTTCTAAAATATAATAAAATACAAAACTACTGTCTAATTTAAAACAGATGTGTCCAAAAACAAGCTAGAGGGGTGAGGGTAAATTGGATGAACAGCTTTTAGTACAACTGCATTTGATTGAATTGAAATTTAATTCCATTAGAAGGACATTTCATCCCAACCTTGAACCTTGTGCGATTCAAAAAAATCAATTTACAAGCTGTGTATAAGCCAGTTACATAGACCAACTGCAGCAGCCTGGCTTAGATGTGCGGGAACACTCATTATCCTTTTCCTTGGTCAAATTAAATGATGTTTCAAAAGGGTAGTCAGAACTGAGATGGTTTTGTAGAATGGTATTTTAGCGAACAAGTAAATGCGCTCTTTGATTGCGCTGATAAAGTGACATGAATATTTAATGAGGTCTTCTTTGCCAAGTAAAATTCATCTGAATATTCAGAGCTAGAGAGGGCAGGAAGCTTGTGAGCTTAATGTGAAATCAATCAACTGACAATCTCTGCCAAAACAACTAGGTATGACCTGAGAAGACTGGACATCTAATACTGAGGCTTTTCAACTATAGGCTATAAATAATTCATAAATCAAAGTGTACCAAGATTTTATCTCAGAACAACACACACAAAAAAATAAATAAAAAAATAAAAACATACAAATGCATACCTTTATGATGTTACACAAAATAACTATGATAATGCGCAATAATGACACACAATTTTCCAAATGCATGGCATGGTTTTATGACCTCTTTCCTCTGTAATTTACAGCAGTGATCGCTAAATGGACAGGATGATACCAGGAGGAAACTCTCACAAAGAGCCGGATGGGGGATCAAAGGGGGATGTTTAAGTCAGATGCTACTCCAGTCACACATACACACATGATTTCTAACTGCATTCCCTAACAGCACATCTCACATGCACCCTCTTCGTACTCCATTAAAGTGTCAGAGAGCCCTTGAAGTGTCACCTGTACACCATTAGCTGTTTCATCTAATTCATACAATGCTCTGGGGCCACGGCCAAACAAATATGCCAGTGCTAACATTGGTTTTCAGAAGTCAGAGAGGATCATGTTTGAACATCTCCTAAGAGAGTAATTTTAGCATTCAGACGCCTAACATGTTTTCAAGAACCAGAGCAAGACCTGATGAAACCTCAGAGAGCTTCAAAACAGACTTGCAAATACATATTCAGAAATATTTGATAAAAGCACACACCAAAAAGAGCCCTTTAAAATAAATTCTTGTAGAATGAAGAAATATATCAGTTTTGTTTAATACTAAGGCGTGTATATCTTAACTAGCCTCGAAGCATTTTAATGCAGTTACCGAGCCAAAATTGAGCTGATGTTATGCTGCCCTCTATTGGAAAAGTAGCCTATTTGCAATGATCATTCTTGTGGTAGGTGTTTCTATTTAATTTTTAACTTTAGTTTTTAATTCAATATTTACAATGCTTTATTCATATCTAACTATTCTCGTGGAGCTGTAGGCTAAGCATCAGTTTACAGTAGCCTAGCACATCCAAGTAATGAATAAGCCAATTCTAAGTTGTAGGCAATATTTGTGTAAAGGTATGAGTGTTTATGTAGGCTGTATAGAAACAGTAAATAAACTGAATACATGAAAAAAGATACTTCTTGTTAAACAAAAAAAAAAAAATGTCTTGATAAACAAAACAAAACAAAAAACATTTGTGAATGCGCGCGTGTGGATTTACCTCAGATTATGACATTCAGCTCATTCAGCAATGTCTGTGTCTGGGAATGCGATAAGTAATTTACTGAGATTAATTTTTATTCCGTTTATTCCGTGTCTTCACTGCAAAATCGCTCAGATAAGTAAAACAACCGGCCCCATTTTAAATCAAGTGTGTTGCCGCAAGCGAAGCGTGCGCACTTTCAACTGACGCAGACACGTGAACTGACGCGTATGCGTCTGTTTTTGTTCGCGAAGAAATATTAGTATACCAAGTAACACAATTACCGTTCTGTATTGTATTACTCCCCAGGGCCTTTCTATTTATGTATTAATGAGGGCAAATTTAACATCAGAGCCAATTATTTAATCCGAAGAAGCTAGAAGAAAACCATGAAATGACTTAGGCTACTGATATCACAAAACAGTGTTCTCACTGAGAATGTTTAATTAAGAGTTTCAATATTTGTTTCGCTTATTTATAAAAACAAACCTACATCAGACAAGAAAAAGAACAACTTCTTAGCTAGGCCTATAGCTAAATGTGAATTGCTAAAATTCAAATGCCAGTACATTAGGATTACACAAGCAATTTTTCTAATTGGAAGAGAAGCTTTAAAGATTGATAAACTGATTTAAACAATTTGAAGACTAAATAAAATATATTGATCACTTTATGCCTTCAGTCTAAAGATTCTTTAGTCAAATGCATTGTTCTTTTTGAGTTGTGCCTTTCATAGCTTCCCTTTTTCACATAGTGTGAAGTAGGCCTATGATCAGCACAATGAAACTCTTGACTTTACTCTTCACATGGAGACGTTTTGGCGATTTAGAGTATTTGTTCTAAAGCGATACAAGTCAAGGCCGGTAGTATCAGTAGTATCGTTGACTTGTCTTGTGCATTATCTTTGTTGTTCCACTGACCTCTTTTTCTTTCCTTAAGAATCCTTTCTGCAATTTTTTATCTCTTCCTCTGAAATCTTAGCACCAGGTGGTCTTGTCTTATCAAACCTGACAGAGAGTGTGCAAAAATGTGCACGCAAAATCCATAATCAAACTAAAATTATTCAACTCTTTGAATCTGCCTCGGAAAAAAACTTTTTTGGGGGGAGATACTGACACTCAGACTGCGGGAAGGAGGGAATCAAATAGTTCAAAAGTGATTGCTTTAAGTGAATTAACTTCTTTTTTTTTTTTTTTTTTTTTTTGGTGAAGTAGGCCTATTCATTCTTCTTACAGAAAAGAAAAAAAAAAAGAAGAAGAAGAAGGAAAACACAGAGCATTTTTCCACCCATCCATTCTCCGATCAACCTGAGGGTCGCAAGGGCTTACAAGTGTCTGATGTGACATATATTTCCAAATTATTTCAGTACATCTGGCAAATATTTTACAGGGTGCTACAAAAACTGATTTTACATGGTTATTTGAGATCATTGTCCTCAAATGATGAAGTACTGTTTGTTGCATTGAGGCGGAGAAGACGACCATGCATCAACATGCTCACAGAAGTCATTGAATTGTGCAGCACACAGTTCTGACAGCAGTAATTTAATGACTTCCTAAGGGTTTTTTTTTTTTTTTTTTTAATTACAGTGGTCATAACCCACATATTACTTTTCCAAACACAGTAACACGTTGTAAGTGTGTGTAACAAAGCTTCCAAGGCTTATGACAGAGGACATAAAACTTGCTATGCAAATTGAACTGGAACTTTAATGAGATATGATATTATCAGTTATCGATTTTTAAGGAAGTCATGTTTAAGATTTATTTTACATGGTCATAAAAATGCTTGGTGGATTTAAAAAAACAAAAACAAAAAACATTTAATTCCTGATTCATTCAAGACAATATCATTTGGAATAAATATGTAGGCTAATTATTCAACAACAAGCACATATAAGAGTGGCATTTTTCCTCATTATCTGAAATAATTTTGCAACATTTTTATAAAATCTCTTTTATTTTGTTCTTTTATTCACTATGTAAACTTGTCCCTAACTGGAATGCATACAAAAACACTCAAACTAAAACTACACTTTTTAAATTCATTTTTTGAACTAAATTATTAACTATAGTTCCTTTTATTTTTAATAACCAATATGCTACACATATAATGCATCAAAAAGAAAAGGTTTTTAGACATTCTTCTCTCATGATCATTAGACATAAAAGAAAAAACAGTACTATTTCACTGAACAGACCTCCAGCAGTATTATCTCTGCCATAGTTCTTCAAAGAAGACACAACCTTCATTTGCTCCTGTTTAGGCACTCGCTCGTGCTCAGAACAGCAGATTGGTATCCATATCTTCTGTAGGAATGAAAATATGGAGAGAGAGTTGAAAAACCAACCTGGGTTGTTCATAAAGATTTTGATTTATTTAAAAAGTGTGCATAAATAATGCATTTAAAGAGAATGAATAATAAATTAAAAACTCTTGGAGCTGTTTAAGACAAGACCTTCAAAATACTCCTACCTTCCTTAATGCCAAAGCAGCTGCACCACTCTTTGAAGGAGACTAGTTTGTCCTTGTCAGCATCACACTTTTGGAAAAAGACCGAGGTGCAATGCTCCATGGGAACCAGGGGAACGCGTAGTGGAGCCAGCTCAGAGTGAGAAAGAAACCTGCAACAGTATTATAAATATCCACTGGTGAAAAAAAAACCTACTTAATATCATGATTCAGATATTGTCCATTTGTCCAAGAAGAAAATACACCAGTAATGTTTTTTCTAGGGTACGTTTATAAAAGCTACTTAAATACCCTAATTGAACTAAGGCCTAATCCTGTTTTAATCTAAGCCCTGTCTGTGAAACCGGGCCTACATGAATTAAAAATAAATTAAATAAAACTAAATCCATAAAAAGATCTCTACCTAAAAGGTCCTGCCTGACCTTTTCTTTGAAATCACAAACCAACACAAGATTCTTAAAGCTACAGTGTGTAATTTTCTTATATCCCAGTGTAATACATCTATATAAGTAAGTGATGTGTAGGCAGATTGTCCCCAAAAGCACACACTGCAGCTTTAAAGCCTCTGTCTCAAAGTCTGACCACTGACGTTGTGGAGGATACTGGCACCAAGTCCCACTTTTTCTGGAAATGTCCCTCAACCACATCCTCACACCAGCTAAAAATATTACCGAACCTCCTGTATGAGTAAGTCGGAATTAGAATAGTCTCAGCCTCAGACGTCTTGCCCACAAACAGCCCATGAACTATTCACAAATGCACTACAAAATGGCTGATCTGATTTGGTAGCTTTAAGCAAGTTTCAGGAGTCAGATATTTTTATCAGTCTTTTAGCCCAGCGTCCGGATCTGCAAGACTGGCCAATATAAATGTCAAGTGAATGTTTTAACTTCATTTTACATATATAATTGGGATTTCTCCTTTCTGATCAACTGAACAATATTGCAAGGAGGAATTTGTACGGACACTCAGCCCCCCACCTGTCTGAAGGATGTTGGTCCATTTGTGCAAACTGCCAGTGCACTGGATAGATGTACATGTTGTAGTTCTTCTCAAAGTCCCGCAGTAGAAGCTCGACGGTGTGATCGCCTGCATGAAGACGCCTCTCACTCTCATAAATCTTCTGAACCTGTTGAGCAGAGCATTCATCATCTGTAATCCATTCATATTTGAAGGTTTAGATGCAATCAAGAGCGATTTTCCAAAGTAGTACATCTACGTTGTATATTTTATTTGTCTCCAGTTTCTTGTCTTAAATCTACTATTTGTCTCTTTAGGAGATGTGATATCTAAATAAAAAAACTGTCTGTCCAGTATCTCTGATAGCCATACCCTGATTCGTTGTTTAGCTGTGAGAAAGCCAGGAGACATGGAGTCATGCTCATATAACTGCAGAAGCACGTTCTTCAGCCAGTCCCGCATGCGCAGAGGGAACTGCACCAGCTCTGACTCTAGACATGGAGCAATAACTGCCAGACAAAACACACAGAATAAACATGAGGACAAATAAAAATAGACAAAAATTCAACAACAGAAGATATACACCGATCAGGCATAACATTATGACCACTGACAGGTGAAGTGAATAACACTGATTATCTCTTCATCACGGCAACTGTTAGTGGGTGGGATATATTAGGCAGCAAGTGAACATTTTGTCTTCCAAGTTGATGTGTTAGAAGCAGGAAAAATGGCAAGCGTAAGGATTTGAAGGAGTTTGACAAGGGCCAAATTGTGATGGCTAGACGACTGGGTCAGAGCATCTCCAAAACTGCAGCTCTTGTGGGGTGTTCCCAGTCTGCAGTGGTCAGTATCTATCAAAACTGGTCCAAGGAGGGAACAGTGGTGAACCGGCGACAGGGTCATGGGTGGCCAAGGCTCAGCGATGCACGTGGGGAGTGAAGGCTGGCCCGTGTGGTCCGATCCAACAGACGAGCTGCTGTAGCTCAAATTGCTCAAGAAGTCAATGCTGGTTCTGATAGAAAGGTGTCAGAATACACAGTGCATCACAGTTTGTTGTATATGGGGCTGCATAGCCGCAGACCAGTCAGGGTGCCCATACTGACCCCTGCAACTTATAGGACTTAATGGATCTGCTGCTAACATCTTGGTGCCAGATACCACAGCACATCTTTAGGGGTCTAGTGGAGCCCATGTCTCAACGGGTCAGGGCTGTTTTGGCAGCAAAATGGGGACCAACACAATATTAGGACGGTGGTCATAATGTTATGCCTGATCAGTGTATATTAAGAGCAGAGGTGCTCAAACATTTTACTACGAAGGGCCAAAAATAAAAATTGGTTGAGGGCTGTGGGGCCAAAAGTAAATGTAGCATTGTATCCAACTATAATATTAAAATGAACACTTAAAAAAAAAAATCACATAGATATACATAAGGGTATAGAACTTATGTTATTAACTTAAATGGAAATATTAAATAGTTAAACTAATTATAATATTAATATGGATAGCTCAGAAAATGATTCTGGATTTTAATTGCAAACTTCGGTATCTTGTTAAATCAAAGTTTAGTTTCTGAGACATTGCTGAGATCTCTTCAGAAAATCTACATCTAAAACATATAACATCTCTTTTGACACAATATTACTAGGGGCGTTTCTAATGAGCAACATGGGTTGCTATAATTATTAATCACTTTCGCATCACTACGAACCAAATTTTACCTCTCGTGCTAACAATTAAAATAAGCATGTTAGAAGTGTTACTTACATTTGCAGGATCCAGTGTAGTCCAGGTGAAGTCTGTGGCCTATTTTGGTTCCATCAAGGCCACACTTGGTGGCAAAGAGCTGACAGGATGTGTCATATGTCTTATTGTCAGTTCCACAAACCTACAATGAAAATGTCCCGATGCCAATGGCTTATTATTTGCAAATGTTATTATACTTTTTTCTTTGATCAATATTTGTTACTTAAATGTTCGATCAGTATTGGAGTGAATATACATTTGTAAATAAAGCCATTTTGTTGTAATCAGTTGAATTCAAATTAACAAATTAATTTGCAAGATTACACATACTTACATGGTCAAAATCGTTTACACTGGGAGGACATTCTGACGGCTCCTGACACACACAGACGGGTTTGTTCTCATCATTTATTTTGCATGTCTTCCCTCTTTTACAGCGAAAGTTCTCACAGGGGTCTGGATAAAACAATGAAAGATTGTGCAAATATACTGTATCCTCAATTCAGGCTTCCACTGCTGCTTTAAAAAGGCTCGCAAAGAGACATCTAATAAAGGTTATATATAACCACCCTGTAAAAAAGCACCAACATTCCTTTGCATCTGTTGGTTTGGATAGAGCCTAAACCAGGGGCTAAGGCTCTCATTGACTTCTTAAGCCAGGTCGGTTTAACAGTCTATGTTAAAGAAAAACTCAGCTCAGCAGATTCCTAATAAGAATTCGGTGCTATGGAGACAGTGCAGAAACAACACTCACCAGCTGGCACCCCCTGTCCGCTGGGCCGATGGGTGGGTCGAATGTCAGGGTAAAGCTCCATCGTGGCTCTAATCTGTACTGGATTCATCCCCACCAAACGAGTCTGTAAAGTGACACAACCAATTCTTAAAGTCCAGAAATTACACCCAATGGTTTTTAATAGTGTTTTTATTTTACTGTCCAAATTCTGTTAAAATTTCAAACACTTTGGGTGGAATACATTAAGAATATAAGAATATATCAAACACATTAAACTAGTGCACCTGCTTATTCACCAAGCTACTTCCTTTAAATGTGTGAGACTTCCGATTTATTAGCATCTAGATGGTAAACTAGAAGAATAAAAAGTGCAGTAAATGGTAACTATGTCCGCACACAAACCAGTTAATTATGATGTTGATATATACTATATATAAACAATAGGAAAACAAATACCAAATACCTGTCTACCTTCACATTTACTAACTCCAAAATTTAAAGTTTGCATCACATAACAGCTCTATAAATATGTTTTTGCACTTGCAAAACAAAGGCACGAGTCCTGTGAAACTCGAAAGTGTTGTAGAAACAAGCTAAAATTATGTAGTTCCTTCAGCAGATGTTATTTATATATTCTATTTGTGAATAGCATGTTAAACTGTTTGCAGTGTTTGGTGAATTTACATTTAAAAGTACTTTAGCTGAAAAATAATAATTCATTTAAAATAAATTTCAATTAATCCACTAAAAGCACATATGTGCAGGATATAAACTATCATGGCTTGTCAAAGCTTATAATCTGCATGTGTTAATCTAGAAAATTCACACTTTTTTATATTTTATAATAACAATGTATGTGTGATGTATTTTGTACCCATTTTCCATTCTTCTTTCTGGGTTTAGACTCTGTGTTTTCAGTGGGCTCCACCACTTTTTCTGGGTCGTTCATCTGAGCATGTTCCTCATTGGCTTCCACTGCACCTGCTTGGTCACTTTGCATCTTCTCTAGCCGCTGGTTGTTTCGCTGCTTCTTGGCTTTGGCCTTTCCATGTCTATTACTTTCATTCTTTTGCTTCTTCTTTGCCTTCTTGCCACTAGAAAGAATCTCAGGTTCAATGCTATTCTTCTCATCCTGTTGATCACTCTTCTTTTTTTCATTGTCAGAGTCTTGAAAAAGCTCTTTCAGCTCATCTTGGGTTTGCTCTTCTGGCACTTCCTGCTCCTCTGCAATGTCATCTGAATCGTTGCTGGATTGCTGTGAATCATAGTCCATTGTGGCTGTGGGTATCACATCTTTAATTGTTTCTGCCATGTCTTTTTCCATAGTGTTGATGGTTGAAGCTTTGGCCTCCTCTAGCTTGATGGATAGTGGCTGTGAAGCATCACGGTCAGCTGCATAGTCCAAATCCATTGGTATCTCTGAATCAGTACTGCTGTCAGTCTCCTTTGCATCCTCACCTTCGCTCTTCTTAGTTTCATCTTCATTCTCCATTGTAGATTCTCCATTTTCCTTCCCCTCCATCTCCTTAACTTCTTTGTCTTTTTCTGGACCGTCATTATCATCTTCATCCTCCTCCACAGTTTCCTCTGCCTCCTCAGAGACCTGCAGGAGCTGAGTCAGTGCCTCCTCACTCAGGAGCAAAGGTGTATTCTTATCACCTCCCTCTGAACCTTCAAGCTCTTCTGCTCCCGCTTGCTTCATCACCACATGGCTTTCCTTCTCTTCACTCATGTCCTCATCCTGAGAGCTGGACTCAAAAGGCAGAAATGTGGGCAGAACTCCATCCTTACTGTCATGAAGCTTCACTGACTTAAAAATAAAACAATATTGTAAAAAGAAAAAAAAATGTATATATGTTTTTCATTTTACAAAAAAAGACTACATTTGAGGAACATATAACAGACTGAAAACATTTAAGGTAGCAAGTTATATTTACAAAATAATTCCTGATTGAATTAGTGTTCTTTAACAAATTGGTTGAGTGAATAATTCAATGATTTGCTCATAAAGACAGTCAGTTGTTTTGTTCAGGTTTGTATCAGGTTTTTTTAACCAATCAATTTAACAAATGATTAAAGAGTCAGTAAAAAAAAAAACACCAAACGTGCAAACAAAAATAAAATTATACAAACTGTAAAAAGTCACAATGTTGCTGGACAGCTATTTCAGCTCTCTTGGAATGCAAATATGAATATATACACTACCAGTCAAAAGTTTGAAATCTGTAAGATTTTTAATGTTTTTAAAAGAAGTTTCGTCTGCTCACCAAGGCTGCATTTATTTAATTAAAAATACAGTAAAAACAGTAATATTGTGAAATATTATTACAATTTAAAATAACTGTTTTCTGTTTGAATATATTTTATAAAGTAATTTATTCCTGTGATCAAAGCTGAATTTTCAGCATCATTACTCCAGTCTTCAGTGTCACATGATCCTTCAGAAATCATTCTAATATGATGATTTGCTGCTCAAGAAACATTTATGATTATTATCAATGTTGAAAACAGTTGAGAACTTTTTTTCAGGATTCCTTGATGAATAAAAAGTTCAAAAGAACATCATTTATCTGAAATACAAAGCTTTTGTAACATTATACACTACCGTTCAAAAGTTTGTGGTCAGTAAGAATTTTTTTTTTTTTTTTTTTTTTTTTTTTAAGAATTTAAAGAAATTAATACCTTTATTCAGCAAGGATGCATTAAATCAATCAAAAGTGACAGTAAAGACATTTATAATGTTACAAAAGTTATATTTCAAATAAATGCTGTTCTTTTGAACTTTCTATTCATCAAAGAAATATTGTACACAAATATTTTGTACAATTGTACACAATAAATGTTTCTTGAGCAGCAGATCAGCATATTAGAATGATTTCTGAAGAATCATGTGACACTGAAGACTGGAGTAATGATGCTGAAAATTCAGCTTTGATCACAGGAATAAATTACTTTATAAAATATATTCAAACAGAAAACAGTTATTTTAAATTGTAATAATATTTCACAATATTACTGTTTTTACTGTATTTTTAATTAAATAAATGCAGCCTTGGTGAGCAGACGAAACTTCTTTTAAAAACATTAAAAATCTTACCGATTCCAAACTTTTGACTGGTAGTGTACATAAATGTGTATACTTTATCAGCATATTTTTTTAAATATTGGCACATAGCTGAAGAAGCACATTTCAATGTAAAAGTATATGTGAAATTTTTTCAGCAGTCAGAGTATATTCAAACTTTTTTAAAATCACCTGCTCTTGTGGAGTTGAGCTGTGTTTGACATGCTGATGTTTTTCACGAGGCTTACTTTGTACCTAAAAATAGTAAAATAAAAAAATAATAATAATAATTATGTTATGGTTATGTTATGGTTGATGAAAGTTAAGGCTAAGCTTTCATCTAATCAGTTCCAGGTAGCAATAAGTACGACAGTAGAATACCATACCATGTTGAAGTTATGTTCAAAACTTTTTTTTTCAGCATAGAATTTGCAAAGATGTGCCACACATGATGTTCACTCTTTACAGAACCAACTGTATTTACCCAGACAACCATCTTGTTTCATCTGCACGACTCATAAAATTACAACATATTGCTTTTCATGTTATCTCCTTCCAACTCCTTCCATTGAGATTATCTTTGCCAAACTTCTCTCTTCATGTTCTAATTTCCTGGAGGAATGCATATATTATTCCAGTGAAGTACTGTCTTTCTATATCCTGATAAGGAACTAATGTTGAGAGTCCACTTACATTACATTCTCCTAGCTGAATTGGAAAACATGCCTAGGTCTTATGATTTAAGAGAGGCATTTTGTCATTTTAAAGCTACACAATTATCCTATCATCAGCCATGGGACTGTGGGATTGATTTACTGCCCAGCAGAACTCCATTTAAGAGTTAGTCTACTCCCTTTCCAATCCCAAGTGTAAGGCAATGGAATAATAAATAGCAATGTTTGTGATTAGCTGTGTCAAACTCTCTTGGTTGACCCTGGTCATATATTACGACAGATTTCATTACAGCTTACAATGTTCCCGTTGATTTATCTATACACTTGATATAATTTGATTGGCTCTCTAAAAGCTCCTTGTCTCAAATTCCCAGTACACACTTGCTTTTTGATCAATGTTCTTGGAAATGTTTTTTGGGTCGGTGTTTGATTCCGTTTGGTTCTTTGACCTTTGGATATGATGTTGTAGATTTTGATTATGAGAAGGATTATAGAAATGTTGCTGAATGTTAGGTTCTTTTACTCACATATGCAGCCAGTGCAGAGACCAAAAAGCAGAAGAGAAACAGGTCTTTCTTCATTTCTAGAAAAAAAAAAAAAAAGAAAGAAAAGGAAAAAAAATCAAACATAATTTGTATGGATGTCACCACACTCCTGTGCCCTATCTTAAAACTTCCTGAAAAACTTGAAGTGACATGATCTCACCATTCCCTATTCTTTCTATCTAAGAATTCTGCTTTTCTGCCCTCTGGGCCGTTCTCACACAGGGTTCAGGGTTCTCCATCTGTATGCTGGACGTACTCCTGTCATGACACCCCAGCATAAATCAGCCGCCTCAGTTGTCGTGGCAACAGGGCCCAGGAGATGAGCCCCGTTCAAAAGTCACATTCAAAGTCCGGAGGGGCAAAACAAACATCAGAAGCTACTAGACTGGAAAAAGAGTTGACTAAGTACACAAGCTTTTTGCCTCCTGCACAGAGACAATATGCCTATTATAGGCCAAGTTGATGTGGACAATGGCTTGGGCGCAATGGTATGAAGATACTTCTCTCTAGAATATGATAAATAACTTTTCATTATTTAATAAAAAAATATTTATTTATTTTACTATTTTGCCTGTAAGAAAGAAATGCAAAAAAATCTTTTTAAACATTGAAAAAAACATAATAAATTCTCAATGGCTTAAATTATTTGTCCGTGCATATATTAATTCCTGATTATTTATCATGTAAAATACTTTTTAAATAGATTCAAATAAAACACAGAATAATTTAAATAAATAGATTAAATTTGTACTAGAAGAATATCTAGCAATTAAAAAATGCAAATGAATGACAATATTTACATTCTTAATGATGACACCAACATGATTTACATCATGCATACAGTATTTGTTTTTTATTTTATTTTTTTTTTATATAACCTTATTATTTCAGAAGTGATCATTCAGTTAATTAAATTACCGTAACAAGAAATTGGAAATCTGAGACTTACCTGAGCTGTGAGGTTGCCAATAGAAAGGGGAGGAATCTTTAATCTTCAAATTTCACGTTGCAGAAAGTCACAGAGAGGCAGTCAGTCAAAGTACCTCTGACTCCCTTATGCCTCCCCCTCAGCACTGTACATCAGACGCCCTTCATCTGTACTGGGGCACAAAGAGAGACAGCTAACTGAAGCTTCAGGAGGGGTGGGGGTGGGGTGAAGAACAGAGAAATGGAGAGTGACACAAAAATACACTTTGAACTAACTTTCCATTTTATTATCAGTTTTGGATTAAAATTGTTAACATTTTATTTGAACAGTCTAGTTGTGCTTTTCCAAAACATTTAATAAATCTGTGGGGGAAACAAATAAGAAACCCTCCTGGTACTTGGCAGATTGACAGATCTTGAGCATTTGAGCAGCCCTGGGACAGGGAATTTTGATAAAGCAGATATTAAAAGCCACCTGTAGATGGCGCCCAGTGCTTTTTGCAGACCTTGAATCTTTGCCAACTGGTTGTCAGTCTATTTTATTAACTGTGCACCTAATTTGGTTACAGAGCATCAGTTTATTTAGGTTTATTTAAATAAAAATAAACATGACAAACACACACACACACACACACACATTGGGTTTTCATGTTTTATGGAGACATTCCATAGACATAATGATTTTTATACTGTACAAACTGTATATTTTATCCCCTAACCCTACCCCTAAACCTACCGATCATAGAAAACTTTCTGCATTTTCACATTTAAAAAAAAAAAAAAAAAAAAAAAAAAACATCACTGAAAGGTTAGTTCACCCAAAAATGAAAATTCTGTCATTACTTACCCTCATGTCATTCCTAACCCGTAAGACCTTCATTCATCTTCTGAACACAAATTAGGATATTTTTGATGAAATCTGAGGGGTATATGACTCCTCCATTGGCAGCAATTTAACCACCACTGTCAAGGTCAAGAAAGGTACTAAAGACATTGTTAAAATAGTCCATGTGACTACAGTGGTTCAACCTTAATTTTATGAGAATCCTTTTTGTGCGCAAAAACAAAACAAAATAACAACTTTATTCAACTTTTTCTTCTCTCCCATGTCAGTCTCCTATGCTGTTGATGTAGTGAAAGCAGTGCAGCGCTTCCAGGTTCTACATCAGAATGCTGGCTCAGTATTGGCTGGCTCCTGCGTCAGCATCACACGCATGTGTCGTGCTGCTCATGTGTACAGCGTTGGCCAATACTGAGAAGAAATTGTTGAATAAAGTTGTTATTTTGTTTTGTTTTGGTGCACAAAAAGTATTCTTGTCGCATCATAAAATTAAGGTTGAACCACTGTAGTCACGTGGACTATTTTAACAATGATTTTACCTTTCTGGGCCTTGAAAGTGGTTGTTAAATTGCTGTCTATCGAGGAGTCAAATAGCTTTCAGATTTCATCAAAAATATCTTAATTTGTGTTCCAAAGATGAACGAAGGTCTTATGGGTTTGGAATGACATGAGGGTGAGTAATTAATGACACAATTTTCATTTTTGGGTGAACTAACCCTTTAAAGGTAGGGTAGGCACTTTTGGAAAGTCTAGCTAGCTTTAAAAGCATAAAATCCCACCCTCTATTCAGAGTGCGCTACAAAGCCACGCCTCCTTCAGAACGCAGGAACGCGCACAGCAGATTCTGCAAAGCGTCGCGAGACGAGAGACGCCATTAAATGACCTCATGTCTCAAAGCACGTAACATTACAATAATAATGAACGTAAACAACTTACAGAACTTTGATTGCACCAGCTTAATGCTGCAGATTCATTTCGGCGTTGATAGTGTTGACATAGAAACGCATAAATCCGAGTCTGAGGATGTGAACAGCTCCGGATAGAACATCACGGGTTGCCATCTCGAAATTACAGTTACAAAATGGTGTGAACTCAGGATAAGCTTGTTGTTTTGGTTCAGGAGGAACTGTAAAAGGCGGCTGCTGATTGTTTGCAGAGCTGGTGACTGTCTGGAACGCGATGATGTGTGAGGTGTCTGCGCGAGCAGGGTGCGTGGAGGCGTGGAAATACATATGTTGACAGGCAGGTAGGACGTTGTATCATTGCATTTGGACCAACTTTTTCAAATATTTTTTGGTCCTGAGACTTAGAAGATATATGTGTCCCCACAAGGACAAGGATATCGGATATTGCTATCTTTGTAGGCACATTTCCTCACAATGTAGGGTATAACAGAACCACACACACACACACACACACACACACACACAGAGAGAGAGAGAGAGAGAGAGAGACACACATAATATAGGATTTTTTTATTCCCAAAAAAAAAAAAAAAAAAACTGGAACTTTCTATGTATGTTATATATATATATATATATATATATATATATATATACACACACACATATATATATATATGTGTGTGTGTGTGTGTGTGTGTATATATATATATATATATATATATATACACATATATTTTAATTTTGTGATAAAATAAAAATGTAAAGTAATTTAAAAATTGCATGCTTATGTTTCAACCACACAGCTTGGCATATTCTTAATCAGTTTTAACAATAACACAAATAACCTTATTCTGGAAATAAATAATAATAATGATAATAATTGTCTCATAATAATAATAATGTAATTCTCTTTAAGTTAGATCTCTAAAATACTAGACCCTTTTTCTCACTTATCTTTGTTCCGTCTACCCTTTCCACATTCACCTTTCTTAGGAAAACTTATTATAACTGCAAGCAAATTCCACTGAAATTGCAAGAGCTGAATATTCATTAGTTAACTACTGTGCATTGTTTTATATTTCCTCTGCTCCGTTATCAGCAAACATCTCGAAACACAGCTCTATGTGGGTTTTTGGGTACACTGCAATGATTACGAGTATAATTGTGAGGAATGTTTGTAAAATGGAAATATTCCACTCTTCACCAACACAGGAAAAAAAAAAAAAAAAAAAAAAAAACAGGAGCACTCCAAATATGGAGCTCCAGGAAGTAGTGATGTAATAAAGAGAGCAAAAAAAAAATGTATGGGAAGTTAATATAGGATTATTTCAAGAATAAACTATTATAAAAGAATGATGCCATTTCTTGTTTTCAATAATATATCCATAAGGTTCATAATAAACATATATAATTTATATAATATATAATCATATATATAATCTTGTCTATGAAAAAAAAGAAAGAAAAAGAAAAAAAAAAGGAGGTTGGAATGCTCTCATTATGTACTTCCTGTCCCAGTGTGGGATCAGACTGTACTCTTACTTAGTATTTAGAGGCCACACACCCTATAGTTTAGCATCCTAAAATAGACATGTACAGGAGAGGAAGTTTGGGTGAGTGCACTGTAGTGTGTGTCATTGCATTATGTAAACATTCTTACTGTGGCACTCTTATTTTCTTGTGTTCCAACTTCAGTTAATGTGCCCCCACAGTAATCTGAGTGTTGGCGAGCAGGAAGTGATGCCGTTACCTTAATGAAGAGTCAGCCTGTTAAATAGCGCTTTCTCTAGACATATACCAAATCCAGTCTTTAGCTTTAGCTATAAACGCTCGTTCATTTAGTCGATCTCTCCTTCTTTCTTGGACTTTGCATTTGCACTAAAAGAAGAGCAAGGTAAGGTACTCAAAACTATTCATTATTTGTATGCAGAAAGGTTTAAAAAATCTTAAAACATAAATACTGAACAGAAATATGGATTTTAATCTTCAGATTTTGTATTTCAGAATGAAACCTGCCATACTGATTCTCTGTCTGCTGGGAGCAGCCTATGCTAATCCAGTGAGTACTGCAGCGAATAACCTTAAAAAGCATTTAAATGGCCTTCCCATACATTTACAAAGAGTGAAGATTTTTATTTCTTGAATTACGTCACACAGATCTTGCATAAAATGGCTATGGAGATGATTCAACATGCATCCAACTCTGTAAGTGATGCTGACTTTAATTTAAAGAGATTTTGTGTTAACTTTAAGAGTAATTGTGTTCTAATAATCTTTTATATTCCAGTCAGAAAGCTCTTCAATATCTGAATCCTCCGACCAGAGTAATACCTCAGAACCTTCAGAAGAGGTACGCTTCCAGTTAAATTCCACCTCATGCATGCAAAAATAAACTTATATGTGTATTTAGAAGAAGAGAGAGCTGTATATGTCTTCACTGTGTAACAAAAAAAAAAAAAAAAAAAAATAGTTTTCTCATCTGATATCATATAGGAGAATAATGCATGTATGTAATGCAAAAGATCTGCTGCATAACAGCAGAAAAAAAATGAAAGAATATTTTTCATTCAGATTTTTAATAGTCTGAGCCTTTAGGTCAAAATTTTTTAGTTTATATAAAAATAAATTATTTATTTTACAGAAGTCCAAGGAAAATGCCTCCATCAGCAGTGTAAGTGCAAAGACTATTATGTAATGACTATACCAAATATATTTCTGTTAAGGTTATAGACTCACTTCAATTTCTCTGTTTTCTTGACAGAGCTCAGAATCGCTTGAATCTGACTCAGATGAACTGGTATAACTAATAGTTACTGTTAATAAACACTAATAATTATTAACATATATTTCACAAATTTATAAAATCACTATACAAATGAATATGACTGAAAATGTCCATGTTTTTTATACATTTTGTTTCAAGATCTCTAGCGAAAGCCATTCTGTGGAACGTCTGGTAAGTTAGTTTGCATAGCTCTAAAGCCAATTCATTGCAAAGAAATGGATGCTCTGTTTTATGCTGTCCTCTGTCTTCTTATCTATGCTTATCTAGATTGGAAAAAGTGAGACTTCACTGACATCAGATAACACACAAAGCAGTAAAGAGAACGTTCGTAGGGTAAGGAACATTAAATGTTATATGTATCATACAAAATGTGTGGTTACACTAGAATAATGACCATCATGATACATTCATACAGGGCTGGATCTACACCCTCAAATGGGTCCATTTGAACAACGGTGGCAAAGTGCAGGCGACCAGCCAGCCAGATGAGAATTACATCAAGTCCACCAGTGATGCATCAAAAAAAAGTGAAAGCAGTGAATCGAGTGAAAGCCAGGAAACAGTTGTTCTGAACACAAAGGAAGAGGATAACGGTGCCGACACGAGTGAAAGCACTGAACACAGTGTTGAAAGTACTGAGTATATTACGAGCAACAGCAGTAGCAGCAGCAGTAGCAGTGAAAGCACCGAGTCTAAAAACAGTGCAGTGGATAGCGAAAGTCGCTCAACTGAGTGCCTTCCCGGGGCTGACAGCCAAGAATGTGATAGCGAGGAAGACTTTCCTCAGGATATCGGTGATGATGGTGCAACCGACCCTTTTAATGGCTTCCTAATGCCTGATGTCACTGAGCCCTAGCAGTTTAAGACATAATCTTATGACTCAATGCTCTGATATCTGCAAGTGGAAATCCCAGGAACATATTAAAATGGGAATGTTCTATTAAGGAAAATATTTAAAGGAGGGTATGTGAGGAAATTTATATGATATTAATATAAACCATTAAATAACTGTTAATAATGTTTTGTGGTACAAAAGTCTACATCATCCTTAAGTTAAAATTAAATTTATATTAATTTTTGTATTATTTTGTTTTTATACTTTACCCTATTAACGCTTTACAATAAAGTATCATTTGTTAACATTAGTTAATGCATTAACCAACATGAACTATAAAAGAGCAATATATTCTTAAAGCATTTATTAACCTTTATTAATGTTAATTAACAAAATGTTCATTGACAGTGCATTAACTATTGTTAACAAATCTTACAAATGTATTAGTATGTTAAGATTAACATTAACTAAGATTAATAAATGCTGTAGAAGTATTGTTTGTTGTTAGTTCATGATAACTAATGTAGTTAACTAATGTTAACAAATGAAACCTTATTGTAAAGTGTTACTGAATTGTGTGCAGTATTGTCTTTTTTTAAAAAAATATTTATAGATTTTGTAGTCATTTATTTTTACTGTTGGTATTAACCATTTTCAAATAAATAAAGTAAAGAAAAATGAGTGCATGAGTGCTGTTTTTCCCCAGGAATTCTTCACGCTAAAAAAAAAAAAAATTGCAAACACAAGCACCTCCACATTCCTAAAATGAAAGGGTTGTCCTAATGCAATCCGAGAGTAATTACCAACTTCATTGCCTATAATTTCACAGATTTAGTTCATATCTTTTTAAAAGCATGCCTAAACAATACAGATGTGTTAGGGAGCTGAAATGACTGTTGTGTAACATCAAGCTATGAAAGAGCAGTAAGGAATATTGCAATAATTATACATGTGTGTGTGTGATTGATTTATATTTACAAGTAATATATCATGTCTGTCAAACACATGTCATTGCTGTTTTGATACCACAAGATGGTGGCAAACTTTAAAGAACAGAGGTGGGGTTTCCCTAGGCAGAACACCATGAACTCACACAGACATTACACACTAAGCGGGACTTTCTGCTGTTTCATGTGTGCTAATTTTGGCAGAGGGATAAAGATTCCTTACTCTAAGAATGAGGGTTTAGACATTGTAAGTTTGTTAATTACTGTATAATTAAAATTGCTGTTTTATGGTTCAATCTTCAGATAACAGACTAAGCACCATTGGCTTTCATTGTCTAGACAATTGGCATAATGTGATCCAAGATAATGGTAGGCATTATCCATTATGACAAGGAGGGATGGTCTAAGATGAAACCTTTAAATAACGGGGTTTTTTAGAGACTACAGTGTATTATGTGTTCAAAAAATCCCAAAAAATTTGGAGTAAAGAATTTTGAAAGAAAACCCAAGGCAATATAAAATTGTCAGATGCGCTTTTCCTCAAAGTTTACAGTTAGAATACAGTTAAAAATAATTCTACATGGACATAAAGCAGGAAAGAGAATGTGAGTCCGTTGTAACACTGTCAGTTTGTCCAATCAGCTAAAATTTACAATGATGTCACTCATTTTGCATGTTCTCAATAAGCGCATTGTGCATGCTGAATATCAGCACTCATTTTACACCACTACACATTTATCGTCAAACTTTTGGGGTGAGAATGTAATATGTGCATTTTGCACATTTATTGTACATTTAAAATATTATTTTTACAGTGTATACCTACCTGCAGAGTTCAGATCCAACACTGACCCAAAACACTTCTCTGTAATAATCAAATGCTCCTGAAGATCTTAATTAGCTGGTCCAGTTGTGTTTGATCAGGAGCTGAACTTTGCAGGAGGGTAGATCTCCAGGAACAGGATTGGGCACCCCGGTGCTGGCCAATGTTCCTGAAATGTACTTAAAGTGATAGTCCACCCAAACATGAACATTCTGTCACCATTTACTCACACTCAGTTCATTCCAAACTTGTATAACTTTCTTTTATTTGTTGTAGCATAGAAGATATTTTAAAAACGTTAGTATAACAAATGGTTTTGGCTTCCCATGGACTTCCATTGTAAAGCCAAAAAAAAAAAAAAAAAAAAAAGAAAAAAGGGGTTGGAGTTAATGGTATAATCGAAACTAGTTACCAACATCCTTCATAATATCCTTCTTCTTTTTTGCTCTGCAGAAGACAGGCTCACTCTCATGTCATTCCAATCCAAACCTATCACGGAGCCTTCATTTTTGGGTGGACTATCCCTTTAAAAATGTGAAAAATGTTTTACTTTCCCCTACTTTCATCTGATTCATGCCGCCTTCTTCGGTATAGAAGCTTCACTAAGTCTTCACATGTCTTCAGTTATCTGAAAGCCTTGCCAAGTTCAACAGGCAGCTCCCTTCACACGCTCTACGCGTGGACAGTACATAAGGACTTTATATGACTATGCGTGTTAAAGTCCACTTATAACCCGTTTTTACACTGTACATTAGCGACACGACAAACTAAAACGTTCCTATAATCAAGGAAGCTGTATACACTGGTTTCGCGTCACGTCACTGGCAGCGTACAGGAAGGGTAGCGCGCATTTTTCGTGCACACGCACCAGGCGGCGTCAAGCTGAACTGCTATCTCCCCAAACCTGATATCACACCGAGGAGAGAGGCAACTGTCTCTAAAAAGTGTAAAATCACAATTAAATCACACACAACTCCACAGTTAACCTCTTTTAATGCCAAAATAGGGGCTGTTACCAAACTATTTTTCGATGTTGTATGTGTAGTACAAGAAAAAATATACCAATTTGAGATGGGGGAAGTCCCCGCAAGGAAATCCCCTCTTCATAAGATAATTTCGAAATTGAGTGAGGTTCTCACAGGCTGAAGCTTTCTGCTTTTGGTCTACAGCAGACGCATGTAAGCCTATGACACTCAAACCTGTACAATCTATGGGAAATTCGTACTTTATGTACTCGTTTTAATGCGCGAGCCGATTGTTCAGTATGGATGAGATGAAGAGGGAGAACGAGGCGCTGAGGGCGAAGTTGCGCAGCTGCTCTACACTCAACACATTTTACCACGAAACACAACAAGAAATTGCTCGTTTAAATCACTTGGTTACATCCAAAGACGGAATTATCGCTGATTTAAAGGCAAGACTGGGAAAGTATGAGAAAACCGTGGTCATTGAAGGAGAAGATCCTTATATTGTAGGGCCGTCGAAATCTCTAATCGAGAGTTTGTGTAAGGAAATTTGCAAATTAAAGCAAAAACTCAAGGAATCAGAGACGGACACCGCCCAGATATTGGAAACCAGTAAAACAGTAAGTTATAACACGTTTTTCACTTGTTTTTTTCCTATGCAATCATTTACATCATGTCATTTTTTTTTTGTTTTGTTTTTTGTTTTTTTTTCATACCAACAACCCTAAAGCACTGTAAGGTATATCTTCTCGAATTCCTTACTCAAAAACATAATAATAATAAATAATAAAAATAAAAACAGCCTAATCCAGCCTTCCATGGGTTGCTGGTCCTAGCTGGTTTAAGATGGTCTCCCAGAGTGATTATTTGAAAAGTGCCCAAAATCCTCTAAAACAGACTAGCCAGACCAGCAAATCAGTTTTTCATGGTTTAAGATGTTTTTTTGTCTTTTTTTACCATTTGTTCGCCATTGAGAGTGTTTGGATACTTCACAGTATGTTTGCTATTGCGAAACAAGTGTATTTGTTGTTCACATTCACCTGAACTGTCAGAAAATGGCATTAAGGAGTCTCCTGACTGTTTACTTGTTCCAGGAGATTCAGCGATTGCAAGAAAAAGTGAAGGAGAAGGATCAAGAGCTGAAGGCCATCAGGGAAAGACCCGAGCAGGAGAAAGAAAGGGAGATCCAGCAACTGCGCTCCACCTTGGCTGAAAGGGATCGGACACAGGCCACCAGGGCCGTCCTTTGCAACTCTCTCGCTGAAGAAGCAGACCAGTTGAGGGCCCAGCTGGGGGCCACCGTGCAGGTGTGCCAAGAGCTTTTGGGGCGCATGGAGAAAGAGAAAAGCAAGACAGTCATGATGGATCAGAGAGCTCAAGTTAATGAGGTGTGTTGGGGAAACTATCAGCATTCTGGACCACCTTTTAAAAAAAAAAAAAAAAAAAAACAAGTTTAATTTCAACTTGCTTTTTTGTATCTTCTTAAGACAACAGATTCCCCTGAAGTTCCCCATCTAAATGTCATCATCAACAAGTTAGAAGAGGAGAATGACCAGCTTAAAAAGAGAGTTGCCTATGTAAGGATCATATGATCAATGACATTTGTTTTACCCATGTCATATGCAGAAAATGTCACTGTACCTTTTACAGGAAGGAAACGATGTAAAATATTCTTGGAAAATGTAATGTAATTTTTTTTCTGCTAACATCATAAATACATGTTTTTGTTCCATCTTAGGTGGAAAGTTTAAACTCAAAGTGGCAGAAGTATGACTCCAGTAGAGAGGAATATGTGAGGGGTTTGTGTCAAAAGCTGAAAGAGTCAAACGGTCTGGCATCCACAGGTCCGACCCTGACGCAAACTCAGGCTGCGGGCAGCAAGGCTTTGTTCCAGCAGGAGATCGCGCGACTCAACGGCCTCCTGCAGGACAAGATGATGGAGTGCGAGAGACTCAGCAGAGAGAGGGATGACAATACAAGAAGAGACCATGAGCGCATTCAGATGCTTGAGCAGCAGGTCTTTATCAGTTCAACTAACAGAATCTGAATTCCTTTTATACAGGAAGTTATTGTATTTTTGTTACAGCAAAGATGAGAAGTAGTTTTGTTTGGTTTGCTGCCCATAAACCGAGCCCGTTCCTTGTTCTCTCATAAGGTTCTGGCCTATATTGAGGACTTCAAATCGGAGAGGGCAGACCGAGAGAGGGCTCAGGGTAAAATCCTGGACCTTCAAGACGAAGTTGGGCGACTTCAACTGCAAATACGCACACAGGCAAGTATCATTTAAAAAGCCTTATTAAAAAGAATAAAAATTCTTGAAAAGAAATTTGACAAAAAATGAGAAAATTGGACCTTTTTATGACAAGGTTATTTCAGGTTGTACGATGTCACGTGGTGCGACTCCCCGAAAAAACAAAAGATATTTACAAATAATTCTTGATATTTGACAAAATAAATAATGCGAGCTTGTAGTCGAGCATTGAGGGACGAGGTTTAAGCAGACTAAATTATTGGAGAAGTCCAGCATACTTCTTAGAAAGAAGTCGGTCATTATGACATTTTGATTAAACATTAGTTTAAAAATTAAACATGCATGGAAAATTTGTTCACAATAAGATCTATAATGTATTTACAATATAGATAGGGTGAATTTTCGTTTAATGCCAATGATTAATTCCCCCTCCCTCCCCCATTCTTTGTCATACTACTAAATAACCCAACCAGCATGAGTTTTAAAAACCCAAAAGGCCATTTTTTTTCTAATAGCATGCATTGTTTCTTCATCACACAGAGCGTCCAAGACGCCTCATCCTCACGCCGACTTCACATGGGCCTTAAAAAAGTTCCCCACCGACAGACGGACACTGCCGAACCACTAAGGAACAGTCCCCCAGAAACAAGCTCAAAGAGGACTATCAGTAACACTGCACCACAGGGAGCCGCTGAACTGCAATGCCCTCGTTGTCTAACAACATACGACGATGAGCACGCGGCTGAATACCTAAACCACTGGGATGAGTGTGCCAAGCTGTGAGTCTCTCAATCTCACTGACTTTTCACAGGGCACAGAAAGCACTGAGGACAAAATCACTACAAGCTCGCAGACTGTGGGATGTGTGACAGGGTGTTGATGAAGGCAGGGGCACGTTTAAACAGGATGGAGTCGAAGGAAGAGCTTTTTTTTTTCTTTATTTCTTTCATTTTTAAGGCTTGGCTTTTCGATTGTGGACTTGGTTGATGTTAAGAAGGTTGCTTGTGGCATAGGACTCAGAATATGACTTTGGGCTGATCATTTCCATTTCAAAGGCTTACTCACATGGCTGTCATAGAATGCAGATGGTTTGGATATGAAAAGATATTCAATCTTAAGCATTTTCGGTTTATAAGTCACTGGGTTTTGCCATTTCTTTGGTGTCATGGTTTCAAGCATGTTACAATCAAATTTTGCTTAATGCTGTATTGCAGATCTGTGTATAATTCAGATGGATCGTAAACTTGGTATCATATACCTCACTGATATGTATTCTCTTTATCAGCTGGTTTGCACTTTTTGCTATTTTTTATTTCCAAATACAGATGATAAAAGTACATATTCATTTATATTTAATACATAAGCTTCTTTATATAATTCATACTTTTTGTCATGGTGCTATTTGTAGGTATATTATTTGCCTTGAGCTTAAATTTTAAATCAGATCATTTTATTTGTAACAAGAAATACAGAGCAACACAGCACACACTATATTAATAATCTATTTGATTCATATATGTATATCAAACTTCAGTTTCGATTATAAATGTTATAGGGTTATGACGTATAACATGTCATTACATTCTGAGACTTCTAGGCACCTTTTGACTGTGAGGTACTTGCCATTCGATCCCCCTCTGCAGTTAAAAACATTCTAGTTTTAAGTAAGAGAGGAAGTTCCCTACATCCTGGTAAATTGAGACGTGAAATGTTCACATCTCAGTTGCTGCGTCTGACAAAATGGCCTCCTATTGCAGCACATTTTTACAGGGTTTAAAGGCACTAACAACAAAAATCAATTGACAAAAAGAAATGATTACAGAGATGGCAAAGTAAAACAGAGAAATGTGATAACTATAAGATGATTTATTTTTATAATAAATTATTTGCTTAAGGATTCTTTTCTAAAACGTGTAACCTTGTTTGTGTCTGTGAGTGTATTTGTACTGTCAAAGGTAATTATTAGTAAGATATGGGAAACCAGACACTGAGATAGTTGTGATCATGCTGGTAAGATCATGAGGCATAGTGTGTGTCATAAAGCATTAAACTCAAGTCCCATGGGATTTGAAAGAGTGTGTGTATGTGCACAAGTGGTGGAAAGCCCCTTCCCAAGCTCAACTGAATGGGAAGGCTATAACTGCAGTAAATTCTCAGCTGTCCTGAGGCCTGGAAGTGAATAGCAGAAGAGAAGTAGGTGACTGTCGGGTAGAGGGATAGAGCGGGACTTGCTATTTAAAGGGGAGGAGGCTATGGGACCAAACAAGGCTAGTGTCTGTAACTAATAACTCATCAAATACATATTCACTGAATCAAATTACGGTCATCATAAACATTACATACACATTTTGTACTTCGTACTGTAGCTGAACCGCAGCCGTAGTTTTAAGAGGCCAAAAACGCATTATACGAGCCACTGTGAAGTGATTCAGACTGCGTCCAAAATGCAACAAAAATGTGACAATTTAAAATAGGCTGTATTCGCCATTGGTGACAGACTGGAAAACCTTGTGTGTGCCGATATGTGATTTGTTATATTAAATTGAATTTGTTATATGGCATTAGTTAATAGAGTGCTACATGCATGATGTATTTTTGTAGGCCAAAACTCAAACAGAATAATTTTAGCATTTCCGTGTTCTATCATCATGAAGTCAGTGGGTTTTTGGTTAAGGGTCTGATATAAGGTCTGTGGTTAAAACAAGCTCAAGATATTTTCACATTTTACTGTACAACATAAAATACCTTGTGCTTATCTTTAAAAAGGCAGTTGCTAACAAGTGGCTAAAAGAGTCAGGGGACTTTAAACATCATCGCACCGAATCGAAAACTCATCTACTTCAACTTTTACAACCTCATTGTTTTTATAATCGCATGCTTGCAAACTAATTAAAACAAATTTTAGCGACATCTAGAGGTGAGGTTGCGAACTGCAACTAACGCCGCACACCCCTCCCTTATGGAGAAGCTACGGTGGCCGTCTGGCCGACACAAAATAAAGATGTCATCGTCTACTACTACAACTACTACTACTACTATGTGCGTATTTAACATAGTGACGATGCAAGCTGCCTCTAAAAACACCAACGCACATAGTGACGAAACGTGCTCTGTAAAGCAGTTTGTCTGTTTAGGGCTACTGTAGAAACATGCTGCCACATAATGGCGACTTGACATGGAGGGGGGACCCGCGGTGTATGAGATAGAAATGGCTCATTCTAAAGGTAATAAAACATTATGTAAGGTCTTTATGCACCACTGAAAACATACTTATGTATATTATATTGCATTTCTGTCAATAGATCCTCCCAAATTTTACACATTGCACCTTTAAAGAGTTGTCAGAAGCCTTATGGTGGCGAAGTTGCAGTCATGCGGCCATGGTGTAGTTCATTTATAGCCTACATTTAGCTTTTTACTTCTAGTAATTGTATTTAGGCTTCAAAATTCATAGTTGTTGTTTCATTTGTGAAGATTATCATGATGAAAAAAAAAAAAAAAAACGTGTAAGAATCATAAACTTTTGATGGTCACAGAGGTTATTTTACAAAATCCGATAAGCAAATGGAAAAAAAAAATCATATTGGGTTTTTTTCTAGGGAACCAAGGTGATTCTTAAATTACAGGTTGGCCAATAATCCACCAGTGTTGCCAATTTAGCGATTTTGTCACTAGATTTAGTAATTTCCCTGCCCCTTTTGAGACTTTTTTTCAAAAGTTTAGAGACAAATCTAGCAACTTCTTGGACAAACCTTATCTAGATTCTTATTTTGCCCTCTGGTCTAGATTCATATTTATATAGATCAATGAATTTGCCATTATGATGTCATCTAGTGACATTTAGCTAACAGTTTTAGCTACTTTTAATTGAAAGCAGTTGGCAACACTGTAATCCACCATCACTGCAGCACTCTATTACATCTTTAGAGTTTGCAAGTGTTTCCTGCTCTCAATTGCGAACAATTGACTCTTAAACCCAAAGTAGGCCAATACTGTTTTTTTTTTTTTTTTTACGAATGCGCTAGGGTACACGTGACTCAAATTTCATCTTTAGCACAATACCACAGCACCAGCCGCAAAGTCTTTCAAAAAGATTCACAAAACGTTTTTGTCAAAACCATTTGATTCAGACTCACTCTATCAGAAGAACACTTTTTTCCATTATGTCTGAATTGAAATGAACCAGAAACCATTTACTAACCCTAAAAACAGAATCATGTTGCAATAAGTGGTATTCTAAAAATATAATTGTTCATTGTTAAGCATAGTGAGGTCAAATTGAAACTTTGTTTGGGAGTAAAACTGTTAGGTGGGCGCCATGTTGGAACCATAAGTGGCAGAGTGACATTTGTATATATTATACAAATAGAATTAGGATTACTAAAGCAACAGCATTAACCAAATGGTTAGAGGGAAGAGCAATTCTGTGAATTGTCAACTCAAATAGTAATTTTCCTCCTAAATGGCTCCCTAGTCATTTGTGTGTGTTATATCTGGGAAACCAGTCATCTGTGCAGGCCTATACTCAGCTAGATCACGTCAGACATGTAAAGGAGCATCATGGTCCCCTGAGTCAATAAACCCTTGATGAGGTCAGACACACGGCCCTAGCTAGCTGCCACGGGGGTAGGAGGGAAAACTCCAGCAGGAGTTTCATGCTCTCTACTTCAGTCAAGTCACCACTCTCGAAATGACGTCGCCCAAGCACAAGTACTCACTTTGGAAGATGCTTGTGGCTGCAGCAGTTCTGCACAGAACAGTGTCATTTTTCTACCTGAGTAATTAATTGCAAAGTCATTGAGAAAATTGTGTTGCTGTGAAGGACGTAACTAGAGGTTAGTGAAAAGCTGAAGTGATGGATGTGTGGGACCTGCTGTAGTTTTGTTCTTTTATGAAACCTTTTTCCTTGGAGAAGTGAAAGGTAGGCTGGAAGGGATTCCCCACCTCCACACACACACACACACACACACACACACACACTCTCTTACACTTCATACACAGCTACAATAATGTGAGGCCTGCACATTATTGCAGAAAAGCACACACACCGCAATCCACCTTCAGAAAGTGGAAATAATTAGGTCACATGATCACATGACTTTTACAGTAAAAGACTTACACAATTAGCCCAGAATTGAGGGGGTGGGGGATCAAGTAGCCTATGGTATACCTGTTATTATCTTCGACTTTACCTGCCATGTTGTTCTGGCTGGGAAAACTTTGCCAAATACCATGCCAAAACAGATAAATATGGCCTTTAATCTTTAAAGCAGGGAATTCCCAAGCACTGGCTAACTGCATCGCTCATTTGAAAGAGCAGCACCTTATTTAACAGAATGTTGTTGTTACTGACTGTGTTCAGGGTTAGATCATGGTCTGCTGTGTTGTTTTTTAGATAAGAGCGATCAGAACACTATTGTCAATTCCAGTATGTGGAACGATGGGGGTTTTCCCTCTTGAGCTCTCTGTTTCTCCTAAGCTCTGGGCCATCCTCAATGAAAAGATCTTCACAAGTGATTACAAACTACACTATCTCATCTCCGATCTTTGATTCCTCTTTAATAAACCCAGCTCTTGCTCTCTTTTTGACCCTTTTATTGTCCAAGTCTCTCTTTGGAAGACTGATTCTAGACATCTAGGCTCAGCACATATTCCTGTCAAGACAGGATAATAAAGGACAGTTGTTGATATATTCGGATGAATATGTCAAGGGAATGTACTAGGATCCTGCCAAATTCCAAATTACATTTATCTAGCACTCAAATTAAATTTTAATTCCCGAATGTCCATAAAAGAGAATTTTTTGTTGTTTTGTGTAAGAGAAAAGATCAGCTGTTTATTGATATGTACGCAGTCATCTTGTGTAGTTCTTCTCATTCAGTCAAAATAACTAATTCAAACTTCATGTTGAAAGTACAGAGTGAACCTGGCCTCAACCAGAAATGTCTTACTAAAAAGATTTTACATAAATGAGGCATCTCCAGCATTGCATCATGGGTGACTAAAAGTGGGCAGATTTACAAAAGCACTTCCAGGATATTCACAAAATCTCCCATTGTTCATTCTCTGATTTCCCAGCCAAACACGTGTTGATTTTTAAATTTTATATAAATTATATTAATAAATATATTTTAATTAAGTGAATTATTTTACTATATATTTTTTCAATTTTAAATGTAAAATAAATGTATATTTTATATACATTTATTTTTCTATATAAAAGTTCTAGATTACTATACTAAAACATTGTTTAGTTTACAATTTGTCTCACCAAGGCTGCATTTATTTGGTCAAAAATACAGTAAAAACAGTAATATTGTAAAATATCATTACAGTTTAAAAATGTAACATGTAAAAAGTCTTTACGGTCACCTTGCACTTTTAATGCATCATTGCTGAAAAAAAATTCTTACTGACCGCAAACTTTTGAATGGTAAACTATAACATAATACCCTTATATTATAAAAGCTTTATACAAAACGTCACAAACAAACAGGTCTCATCGCATCAACTTGTCAGCAGTATGAACTGATGTCTGATATCTTTGGACTTTTAATCAGCTTCTGTAGAACAATAGTTCTTTGTATTGTTGCAGTTTTATTTAATTTAAATATCTAAATGTTAGAAAAGGAAAAATAAATAAATAAATAAATATAGGCCAGGTTCACTTTGTACTTTCAACATGAAGTTTGAATTAGTTATTTTGATTGAATGAGAAGAACTACACAAGATGACTGCGTACATATCAATCTTTTCTCTCACACAAAACAACAAAAAAATTCTCTTTTATGGACATTCGGGAATTAAAATTATACACACACACACACACACACATATATATATATATATATAAAAACATAAACTTTTAGATATCAATCTGCATATGCAACAGACATCTGACAAAGGAACAGATATAACAGGTTAGAGAAACTGTTGCTTGTCTTGTTCTGGAAGAGATGGTCTCATTTTAGTAACTGATAATATGTTTAAACAGTTTTACACCATCATGCCATTCTAAATGGCAAGTATAAAGTTAGTACTGGTTTGGTTTATAGATAAACCAGGCACTAATTTTATACATGCCATTTAGAATGGCATGATGGTGTAAAATGTTTAAACATTTTCAATAACTCAAATGAGATCATCTCTTCCAGAACAAGACAAGCAACAGTTTCTCTATCTAACCTGTTATATCTGTTCCTTTGTTACATGCTAAAAGGAGGTAGGCGTTCCACCACAGTGAAAAAGTTTTTTTGGCAGGAAGTGAAGAAAAAAAAAAAGCCCTACATAAAACAAAGTTTGATGATGACGGATAGTGACAAAAGTTCCCTCTCTGTGGGAGTCGTAAGTTTAGAAATAGTCTGTCAAGTGGTTTCGAAGATTAAAAATATACCCCCCCTCCCATTTTAAAATGTGATTCCAATACAATTTTTTTTTTCCAGTTTTTGAAGAGTGAGGTAATCTACTTTTTGTTGCACTTTTGAAGTGAAAGCCAAAATCATGTAAATACTTCTAAACACGCTGTCACTTTAAACACAGAGTTATATCTAACTTCTGATCACTCACTATCAACAAAATTAGTTTTAATTTTTGTATTAAAATTATTTTTCAATCTCAATGTTTATTACAGAGTTCCATGAATGGGGTCACCACAATGTTAGGCAAAGTTTAGCTCAAATGAACCATAGTGCACCAAAATTCCCAAGTTGTCAGATAAACTTTAAATTGATCAGTACTTCTATCTCAAGTTAAAATGATTCACTTTGGAAGGTAGTCTTTCTGACAAGTTGATGAGTGTCTTATAATCAAAAGTGAAAGAAAAAAAAACCCTTATTATTATGTTTAAACATCACAAGCACCGTTTTTCCTTTGAAATAACGTGAAATGGAGAATCATGAAAAAAAAAAAAAAAAATTTTTTTTAAAAAATTGGAAAGTCTATTTTAATTTCATGTTGACTTTAACACACACTCTTCATGGAATGGCAGGGAGTTTTTTTCCCCGTTTTTTTCTCATGAATCTGACGAAAATTCAGAAAAATGAAGACAGCAGCCAGGATAAATTTCACCTTTTATCTCAATATGTATTCAGTACGGCACACTTACTTGAAATAAGTAGTGTTAAATGATAAAATCTTATTTTCACCTTAAACATACACTTACCTCTCAGCAGAAACAATAATACCGCATAAACTGAGTCCAATAATGCTCATTGATTGGACTGGAAAAGATGGTTTTACTGATTAGTGAAAACACCAGCCTGAACCGGGATTGTACCTGCCACACCCTGGTAATAAGGCAAGAGGAAAGAAAACAAAGTAAAATAAACCTTAAACTATTCATAATGACTTCATCACATTTTGAGCAAATTATCCAAAAATTTTGGATAGCTATTATCATCATTGTTATTATGGCTCAAGTATGCAGATGCAGCCAGTGTAAAACCGTAAACAGTGAGTGAAAATGGTTGTGGTGTTTCACACGCATTCGTTCTTACCAAAACGATGGGGACGGACCCATCACAAGGTGCCAAGTCATGCAAATTAGGGGTGTTAGGTTGCTCCTTTTATGTTGATCTGCAGTCGGTTCTGTATTTCCCCTTCATTGGATAAGGTTAGGAATTTGGCAAGTGTTATAAGATGCAGATGGGAAAAAAGACAACTGACACAGAAATATCCTGCCACTCTACTGTATTCCATCTTTCAAAAAGAAAGACAAGATTTTAATATTACTTAACAATATGTTAAAAAGTAGCCAGTCCGGCTTCAGTGTTAATACAATATACACTCTATAACAGATTGATAGTGTGAGTATTGTTCTTTTCAATTCAATTCTGAAAGTATTCTGATACAAGCTTGGTACAAGTTGGAAAAAAAAGAAAGAAAAGAAAATGGTAACTTGAACACAGTTGTTACACTGAACAATTTTAAATGGAACTGAAAAACCAATGTGAACATTGTCAAGTATTAGCCGTTCTCCTGATAAAGGGAGAGATAGAGGACAATGACGTGAAGCTGACCAGTCTGATTCTCTTGACAACGAGTTGTGAGGAAGTGCAGTGCTAGGTGCAAAGGTGAGCAAAGCCACAGTTGATTTGAATAAAAGGATCTTTTTTCATATTCATATTTTTTCTTTAAGCATGTCTTTTGCAGTGCCTTCGTCCAAATGTACATAAAGCCAGAGAAAACCCAGAACATGACACACAGACCTAATGGAAACGGCCCACTCACTGACAAAATGCACACACGCTTTTTAAAAAGAAGAAAAGGGAAACCAAAATAATAGGGATGAACTTATAGAGTAGCATTTTGGAGTTGTTTTTTGACTTTGCTCTTTTTTTCTCTCCAGAAGTACTGCAGGAATATAAGCCCATTTTGGGTTCTTTGCGGAACCCAGAGCAACAAGGACAAGGCAAGGCGGCATGGATAATGTAGACCAGAGGAGCAGTTGAAGCATAGCAGCACTGGGGTCAGCAGTGAGTCTGTAGAAACGTGGGAGAGAGAGAAGAAACCAGAGGAACGCTTATCGATTCCTGCCATTGTCTCTTAAAAGGAAGACCCATTAGTGGGCAGCAAACGTGGCCTTCTTCAAGCTAAAATTGGACCAGTTGATGGACAACCTCTGCCTCGTCTGTCGCGCAGAGTCCAAACAGAACCTGCAAAAAAGGGTGAAGAATAAATTCACCGGGGAACAAAAGGTCATGAATGCCAGAGTAAAGTTGAGGTCACATTTACCATTGTTTAGCGAAATTCCAAATGGCAAAATCCAGTCATTCCAATATGAATTCCGCATGACAGGGAGTTTCGCTTGAGGGCGAAAAAGTTCCCAATGCAGATTTCACTCCTGTTCAAGTTGGTCACGTGAATAAGCTACACTGACCAACAGAAAGCTGCCTGGTTTGAAAGTATCTACTGCTTAAGCAGAGCTATCGCTATTAACAATAGACCTGTTTTTGCACGTGAAATTTCGCTAATGTGACCGCACTTCAAAATATTACTGAGTACTACCAAACGATACCTTTTGAAATATTCCACCTCACGTTCGGTCTCGTCCATGTCTACGCTGTCCAAATCAATGTCTTTGGGCAAAAATACATCATCTGTTGGACAATAAGAGAATTCTGACTTATTCAAAAGTGGACAAATTATAAAATATTCTTTGTAATGTTTATCTTCAGACAATTTGGCAGTTCAAAACACTCACCTATTGAGTTATTCATCTTGTCCACTTTTTTCTTCTTATTCTTCTTGGCTTTGCTTTTGGGCTGAGGGGACTCATTGTTTGAGACTTTGCCATTCTGCTGAGGAGGGTCTAAAGCTGAAGATTCGATAACGGGAGAGTTCCTCTCATCTTTCCCTCCATTCTGTGGCTTTTTCCCATTAGTCCTCTCTTCCCTCTTGATCTCAGTCACTGACTCCTCTGAAGCTCTCTGCTTGGCTTTGGCGTCAGTTTGAGGGCTGGCCGCATTCCCAGCTTTGGGAGGCTCTGGAGCTTTGGAGGTCTCGGCTGGCCTCTTTGTGGCCTCACCGTTGGTTTTGGAGCCATTTGTTTGCTGTTTGGGTTTGACCTTGGTATGGGAGGACTCTGGGTGGGAGGAAGTGCCATTCTGAAGGGCAGGAGACTCTGAAGGTCTCTCCTTGCAAGTCTTTGGGCTTGGCTGTTGCGATGGGCCGTTCTTACCATCGGTAGGTAATTCAGGTTCTAGACGAGGCTCCTTATGACCGAGACGGATGAGACTGTGAAGTAGCTGTGTTTTGCCGTTCTGGATGTTCTTTTCTAAAACGCTCTGTGCTGTTTGCTGAAGAGGCTGAGGGCTGTTTGTTGTTGGAACGAGAGAAGGATATTCAGACTTGGTCACCTCCTTGGATTTATTGTCTTTCTTTTTCTTCTTAGATGCTCGCAACTGCTGCATTTCCTGCAGACGGAGCAGCTCCTGCTTCAGTGCCGCCTCCTCCTCCTGCTGCTGCCTTCTCTGTTCCTTTAGAAGTTGCTGCTGCTCCTCCAGTTCCCGAGCCTCTGCCTCTAGACGGGCTTTTTCCTCCAGCTGCACCCAAACAAACCCCCAGGCAGTTAATCTCATGATACCCTCCAAAATATTTATACACACAATCCCATGACTAGTGTGTGTGTGTATGTTCTTTTGTGTGTCTGCTCTTGTCTGTATGTATTAATTTATGCAAAAATACATTAAAAATGCAATACGACTGTTCTGATATCATTATGAAAAATAAAGGGATTTTATACACATTTATATATATATATATATATATTATATAAGTAATAATATTTATATACACTACCAGTCAAAAGTTTGGAATCGGTAAGATTTTTAATGTTTTTAAAATAAGTTCACCAGCTCACCAAGGCTGCATTTATTTAATTAAAAATACAGTAAAAACAGTATTATTGTGTTATATAGTAATAACTGTTTTCTGTTTGAATATATTTTATAAAGTAATTTATTCCTGTGATGGCAAAGCTGAATTTTCAGCACCATTACTCCAGTCTTCAGTGTCACATGATCCTTCAGAAATCATTCCAATATGCTGATTTGCTGCTCAAGAAACATTTATGATTATTATCAATGTTGAAAACAGTTGTTTATTTTTTTTTTTTTTCAGGATTCCTTGATGAATAGAAAGTTCAAAAGAACAGCATTTATCTGAAATACAAAGCTTTTGTAACATTATACACTACCGTTCAAAAGTTAGGGGTCAGTAAGAATTTTTATTTTTTTGAAAAGAAATTAAAGAAATTAATACGTTAATTCAGCAAGGATGCATTAAATCGATCAAAAGTGACAGTAAAGACATTTATAATGTTACAAAAGATTATATTTCAAATAAATGCTGTTCTTTTGAACTTTCTATTCATCAAAGAATCCTGAAAAAAAAAAAATATTGTACACAAATATTTTGTACAATTGTACACAATAAATGTTTCTTGAGCAGCAGATCGGCATATTAGAATGATTTCTGAAGGATCATGTGACACTGAAGACTGGAGTAATGATGCTGAAAATTCAGCTTTGATCACAGGAATGAATTACTTTATAAAATATATTAAAACAGAAAACAGTTATTTTAAATTGTAATAATATTTCACAATATTACTGTTTTTACTGTATTTTTAATTAAATAAATGCAGCCTTGGTGAGCAGACGAAACTTCTTTTAAAAACAACCGGTTCTTTTAAAAAACTTTTGACCGGTAGTGAGTGAGTGAGTGAGTGAGTGAGTGTGTGAGTGAGTGTGTGTGTGTGTGAGTGTGTGTGTGTGTGATAGTGAGTGAGTGAGTGAGTGAGAGAGAGAGAGAGAGAGAGAGAGAGAGAGTGTGAGTGTGTGTAATATATATATATATATATATATATATATATATATATATATATATATATATATATATATATATATATATATATATATATGTGTGTGTGTGTGTGTATGTGTATATATATATACACACACACACACACACATCCCTTTATTCTTCATAATGATATCAGAACAGTAGTATTGCATTTTTAATGTATTTTTGCATAAATTAATAGATATAGACAAAAGAGCATGATGTCAAATTACAAAAAATTAGTTTACCTTCTTCTGTTTGTGGCGGGCACGTTTGGCTGCTTTGGAGCTGGTGGCAGGTTTGTTGTCTGCGCTGTTGATGAACTGTAGCAAGTCCTCTACCTTGCGATGGTCTTCCACCCCGTCCCGCTCCAGCAGCAATTCTTCCTTCTTAGGCTGTTCCTCTTTCCTCTTTGTCAGCCTGAGTCGCAACTTCTCCCGCATCTCTGCATAGTTCCTACTGGTGGGTGCGGCAGGAGGCTGCAAACAACATGAGTTTGGTTAGTTTATTTATTCATGACACTTTCTATGGTAAACGCTTAACATGAACTGCATGCACAAATATTCCATTAACGGGTTGATTTACATGAGCACCGGAGCATGCAAAACTGATTTGGTGCAGGAAATAAGAGCATGTACTGATCCATCGGACAATGTGAACACCACACACTGATCAAAAAGCTCTGATAACACCTCAAAGTAACTGACTATAACTGAAATAGAGCTGGCTGTTCTGATGTATACAGTGGGTATGGGTATAAACTTGTTGACTTGAAGAGATATTACTGTACTGTGGTAGATGTATATTTACAAGGCTATCTGTGAGTACGGACTGCTTTATGTTAACGTTAAAGTGACAGGAAATTATAATTTCCATTATGTTCCAATTCTTGCAAATACCGATTCAAAGCCAATTAATAATGGCACATTAATAAAACCGATAAATGGCACATTAATATTCTTTACTATTTTCTCTAAACAACTAAATCCCTATTTGTCAGCATCCTGGGCATTGTGAGAGGGACGAGTGCCCTGGATGAATTTCCGCCTCAAAAAACTGTTCTTTTGAGCCGGTTCTCAGGAAGTAACCAGTCGAGCCGGTTCACTAATCAAACTGAATCCAACTCTAGCTCCGGGTTGATGACGCAAGATGCACAGCCGAAGTAGCTCGTCCGACTCAAAGGGTGCTTCTCAAACGAAAGGCTGCATCCTACAAAGGCTGCATAGCTCGGCTGTCACGTCATCAAATGTCGTTGAAGGCCATCTCATTCGGAAGGATCCTTGAAAGGCAGTCTTAGTTTCGCATGCTTCGTTCAGCTAAATTTGAAGGATGCATGGGATGTATCCTTCGCGACCTTCAATCACCCACAATCCTTTGTACACAATCCAATTCACGAAAATAAACTGACGGAAAACAAGTAGGTATTGAGCTTGTCTGAATTTATTGTGAAACGCAAGACAAAAATAATGTTTTCAGACATGAAAGCATAGATGTTATCTTTTGTTTTGGTGTAGATTACTCACTTGCCAAAACACTCAACTGCACAAAAAAAAAACTCAAATGCCAATAATGTAAGCCACTGGGAGACTGCAGACGGCTGTGATTCACTGTATTACATTAACAGAAAGCCAGATAATATAAAGATTTGTAATACAAAGTATTTTTCCAAAATTAAGTTTTATTAGAATTTTTGTGCCGTGACGGTGGGGGCGGGAACATGAGGGACGTAGCCACACAAACTTACTAGACAGTCTCATTCATGCATTTAAAGCTGAGGAGCCCATAAGCCTCTGAAGGGCTGAACTAGGAAGGACGCAGCCATGGTAGGATGCAGCCTTTCATTTGAGAAGCACCCAAAAAGAACCGAATGAGCCGATTCAACCAACTGTCGAAGTTTCCCGAGGATTACAGAGGACTCAAAAGGAACAAAATGAGCCGGTCCAACTGATTGTCAAAGTTTGCCGAGCATTACCGAGGAGTCTGATAAGTAAGTTGACGATACAATGCTGAGGCACATACTGGAAATATGCTTATTATAACCACTGTTATTAAATAACATTTTATTAGCTGCAAAAACCTTTCAGTTGAGATATAAATAAATTTTACAATGGTTTATTGTACATGCAGATTATAATTTAAGTTAAGCAAAATCAATGAGTTTATAAAATTGGTTTTATTTCCACGTTTGTGCATCAAATGTTGTAGCTGCGAATCTTATCCAAGACGTAGGCTACTCAATATTGGTCAGTCATATCTGACATAAAGGATCCGCGAATGAAACTGTGACCACAAACTCTATTAACTAAGTGAATGAAAAGCAATAATCAGCAATATGCACACAAATGACTTTATTTGAATGTTTCATTGTTATAAGATAAAACTGAATTGTTAGAAAAGAAATGCAGTGACATCATTGCATGATGACATCAGGAACCTATGAATCAGCTTTCTGAACCGGTTCATTGAGCCGAACTATCCGAAAAGAACCGGTTCGCTGAAATCAATCAGACTTTGCATCACTACTTCATACAGCCACCAGCCGTGACAGAATACCAGACCCTCAAAACGAGTAATGGAAGATGGACTTAGCAGTCCAGCTGCTCTGTTTGGAGCAGCAATCTCTCGAGGACCACACCTAAGGATTTTAGAACTGGCAAGCCACACAAACTTTCCTGACCGTTCATCTTCTTTTACACCAGCTTGAATGAATGCACAAAAGCACCTCTGCACGGTGTCGGTCCTTGGGGGAACTTTGCCAAGTTTGTGCAGTGGTTGCTGGTGAACAATGTATCAGTGTTCACCATCAGCCTCGAGGAGGACATCACCAGCCCCACTCTGGACACAGAGTCTGCCGTGATGCATGAGCCAGCGCCAGAGAAAAGGACTGAGCCAACCACCACCCCGGAGCCCGAGCCCCACTGTGAGTCTGATTAGTTGCGAGAGCCTGCTACATCATATGTTGTGGATTTATTGATTTATTGTTCCTGAAAGTCATGTGCTTCATACAGCCACCAGCCGTGACAATATATTTAATGTATAGATAAAACACTAAAAACTAAAACCAACTGTTTTAAATGCTACAGATGACTGCAGGCATCACTACATTATAATGTACTATACGAAAAATGGATTTTCAATTTTGAGATTCGCTAAAGATTACATTTAACACTAATTAATTTATAGCCGTTTTTAAAAGATCAACTTTAAGTGAGTGTTAGATGACAGCAAACATAATTTAAATGTAAAAACAGTGAAATGAGCAAAGACAATTAAATATCCAAAACTGGATGATATACTATATAATCAAATATCAACAGATATGATTGATTAAAAAAAAAGCTTGAATATCAGCTGACAACCAAAATATGATGTATTTTATAAATATTAAGTTATAATGTAATATATTACTAATTATTATATTAGGTGAAAAACAAGTGAGAGTTTTTCCATACCCCTCCGTGACCGAAGAATTCACAGTAGCAGCAGTCACAGTACTTTCCTTCCTTCTGATTGGTTGAGGTGGAGGTGGATGAACTGTGCTCCGAGCTGCTGTCATCATCTTGGCTCTCCTCTCCTTCATATGGCTGGTGCTCGTAGCCTCCATTCCCTTCACAGCGATGACCCTCACAGTCTGGATCACTGACAAAAACATGCCAACTGTGAGTATATGGACTCAATTCCAGCTTATATTCCAGTTTCTTTATTAAATATTTAAAGCTTGACATGGCATAGAAATTACAACAGCTTATCTATGTTTTTTGGATGGTGGGACAGCAGGAGCATCATACAGAAGGCATATAAATACTATAGATGGTGGACTGACCTGCACACGCTATTTGGGCCACTGACTAAACCATCAACAGTGGCGGTTGGCTGCTCACCAGATGACAAGCACAGACCCTGATGGACATCCATGAAGCCTGGAGTCTGAGTTACAGTCTTTGGGAAGGACTGGGTGCCTATACTTGGTAGATGAGTGTTGGGGGAAGAAGGGTGTGAGGTTCCGCTGAGAGGGGGGAGAGACGAGAGACTGGTGGGGCTATTCCTAGGAGCAACAGGAGTGGGATGTCTATGGTCCTCTTTACCTAAATTATGGAACACTTCATCTACAAAAAAGAAAATAGGAGGAAATTAAGCAAATGAAAGCAAAAATTCAAACTTAAGACTCCTGATGGGTCATTTAGAAGCGTGGAAGTGATTATTACTTGACTGGACAGTGGTGGCGGCACTGGAGACAGAGGTGGTGGCAGAGGAAGTGGACATCACCACTTCACTGGCCTCCATGAAGGCATCTTGGTAGTTGAAGAGACACTTTTTCTTGGCGCCGTTCTTCCTCTCTTTGCCATCTGGGGCAGGATGGGGGTTGACAGTGGGGTCCAAACTGGAGGAGAGAAGGGGCACGTCGGGAAGGGGAGGACCCAGCATGTCACCTTTGAAAGGGAGAAGAGTTCCAGTGGGGTCATAGAGATACTGAAGACAATAAAAGCCACTTAACACATCATTTTTGGTAACGTAGTGACCATTTAAATGCATATAAATTAATGCACTAAACAACTAGTTCTTACTACAGTGACGTCACCCTCTTTTGGGCACAGACAGCTTGTCTGAGGTGTGGTGCTAGCAAATTGCATTTTGACTCATTCACAATGTTGATCTTTCTCCAACAGTTTTCCACCACCAGCCTTGTGGTCTCGGGGAAACCCATCAATTATGGTCCGGGGACAACACACAGTTTAAAAGCAAAAGCTTAATGAGAATAACCATAACACACCTCCTATGTGGACAAAATTTTGCTAATGATGGCTGGGCATTACCCATATCTCATTGCTAATATTACTTTTGTCACAATCAGCTCTCCCAAACAGTTAAAAATCTTTGTAGTTTCTAGTTAGTGGCTTCAAAAATTCTTAACACTATATCAAATCTTTTAAGTGACTCTTGCATCCCGTATATATTTTTAGGGGTTAAGAATTTAGAACATAAAAAAGATTTCATGCATTCACTCAGCCACTTTAGTGCGGTTATGGCTGTTCTGGTATAAATTTTGATCGGATTAAGGGGATGGACTCCGATGTTGTGATTGCATACAACACAATCATGATAATTCAAGCTTAATTCTCAGTTATTTTAGTCAAGTATCTGAATTAAACTTCAGATCTTAGTCCTCTATGTATGTTTGTGCTTAATTTCTTTTAAAGCCACACATAACTGACCAGGTTTGAAGCCCTTATTTTAGCACACTGTACAATTGACAGGCAAGTAGGCAGTTATTTGCGGTTGTCTGGGACATATTAGTGCTTGAACTATAAATGTGATCTGGTCAAATGCGTTTTCTACTACACCCCAAAAAAATAAAGGTTCCAAAAGGGAACCCCTCGCAGCAATGCCATAGAAGAACCATTTTTGGTTCCTCAAAGAACCTTTCAGAGAACAGTTCTTAATTTTAAAAATTTGAAGAATGTTGTTCCACTCTAAAAGAAACTTTTGTGCATTGCAAAGGTTCCACTGATGTTAAAGGTTCTATATGGAACCATAGATGCCAATACAAATCCTTTATTTTTAAAGTAGGCATGAAAAGAAAATTCCAATTGTCTTTCCTTTTTTTATTGCATATCAGAGTGAAACAGCTTCTTGAATGAAAAAGAAATGTAGGACAGGACTTGACTTTTTGTCCATGAATTGATTGGATTGTTGGATCATTATTGTTTGCTAAATGCAGTGATCTCATGAAAGTTACAGGTTGTTGGAAGGGATGGATAACAGGCCAGTCCTCATGCAGGTGCTCACATCATTAAACAAGAGAAGTCGATAGTAGGATAGGGAAAGTTAATTTCATGGCGATTTTAAGAGTGTACCTCTGAATGTAGTCTGAATGAGCTGATCACCAGACACAGATAATACCAGATCTAAATGGAGCCTTTCAATGGTTTAAAATATCTGAATTACTCTTAGAGGTTCAAACTCTCCACACTAAAAATTCAAAGTGCATTTTGGTTTTACAATTATCTACATTAATGTGTGCAAAACATCTTTAAAATGGCCTGGGAAACTGACCAGGTAATGGCTCCTGAAGCAGCACAGAAGGGTTCCAGTTCTTCATAATGTGCGTGTCCCAGAGGTTCTCTAGTTTGAGCGAGGGGCATGGCAAAGAGCCGTTCCAGTCCCCCGCTGTGCTGAAGCAGCTCTGGTAGACATGCTCCGGTAGGGTGGGGTTGAAAACTTGCTGCTTTCCGCCTGTGTGAGTGGATGTGGGGGTGGGAGGGAGAGTCTAGAGAAGATGATGTGGAGAGAGTTAGGATCATTACATGAAAAAGTCATCAATGAATGTCCTTTTAAAATGATTTACCATGAAATTCAGTGATAAGGATAATGAAAATGTTACAGAAAAATTCATAGTGGCATTACGTCATTGCTTGATAAGCAATAGTCAGTGATGTGGAAAGGGACATGGCCCAGTAGGAAGTGAAATTTTGCACCTGTGCCTCTTTTTAAGGTTATGATTTTTGATACAAGTCAGCCCCCTTGTGGCTGGAAAAATAACAGTACAGCCACTGAGCACCTACAACCCATGCAACACTCAATGGAAAAATGGGAATGTCCTGTGCATGTGTGTGTCGAACCTTGCTGTGTGTGAGCGGAGGCGTGGAGTAGAGGGTGGGCAGCAGTGGTCTGGGCAGGTGGGAGAGGTTGTGTAAGGGGAGATGGCCGTGTATGTGAGGATAGAGGTGGAGGGCAGGGTGGGCTGCTGTCTTCTCTGAGAAGAACTGGTGACCCCCTGTGTGCAGCCTGCTGGTAGGCAGACAGGTGGAGCTCAGGCTGGAGGTGCTACCATCCCCGGTGCCCTGATTACACACGTGACACTCGCATGGATGCTGTACCTGATCCATCTATATATAAAAAAAAAAAAAAAAAAAAAGGAGAAAGAGGTCTTTTTTTTGGAAATCATTTACTGCAATACCTGCAAATGCAATCCACTCAAACCAATGGTCTCTGACATTATAATGTAACTGCATATAGATACTCTGCCAAAAACATTTTGGTTTTGATTATCTCTATCGCGGCCACGCTCACGTGACTGCAGTTCTACATCATGAAAGTTAAGTATTTGCATGCGTGTTAAAGACGTAACAGTTTAAACTTCTGATATATGGTTTTCTGAGCACACACATCCGAAGCACGCACACAGAAAGCTGGCTGTCAGACGGCGCGTCCTAAAACTGATTTCTCTTGCGTCTTATTGCACAAACTATCAAATACACACAAGGTTATGTCAAAGACAAAGTTCACATAAACACAGTCGGTTATGTCTGTGAACGTAAACAGCAGAAAAAGAAATTGCATGTGTATATTAGATCTGTGTTTTAAAGTGACAGCAGCGTATTATACAGTGCCTACTGCTGCATAGGCTGTTAACCAAACAACAAAAGAAAAACAGAAAAATCACTCACTGCTCTTGATTGAATAACTTTAGTAGCTTTAATAAGAATACATTTCTTACTTGAATGCTGCTGTTAAATTTTTCTGGCGAGGAGATAACATGGTGGACTGTGTACAGCTCACTCAGGGGAGGAGCTAAGCTAATAGGGCAGATTCCATCGCCAGTAGAGTAGGGGAAAATCTGGAACCGCTTGTGTGGAGAGACTGTTTATGATTTATGGGGATTATAAAAAGAAGGAGTGGGTGGATTTTTACCATAACAGGCTGGTTGTTTAGACACACACTGTGGACACTCATCTGTGTTCAAACACCTCATAAAAGTGAATTTTGCATAAAAAGTCCCCTTTAAAGCATCTTTTCCTAAGCTCTACCTGTGTATGAGGGTATGATGGAGGCGGACAGTCATTTTTCCCTCCAGAGAGCGGTGACTCTTGGCCTGGAGGCTCCCCACCACATTCCCTCTCCCCCTCATCACCTTCAGAGGAACTGCTACTGCTGCTGCTGCCCCGTGAAGACTGGGAGAACAAGAGAGGAGTGCTTATAACCACTGTACAAATTCAAATGTCAAATTTTTCCAGTTGACAAATGTTTATTGTACATTGTAGGCGGCAACAACAGATGTCAGATGATCAGCTGCCACCTACTTTATCTTTAAGGGTCATGCTCTCTTCCCCTCCACTGAGCTGGCTGTGGATGCCATTAATGCTGGCCACCACCGAAGGGTCTTCATACCCACTCAGAGGGTAGATGGCAGACAACGGAGGCACTTCGTCATCGCTGGGGTAGAAAAAGCAGAAGAAAGAAAGCAAAAGAAATCGAATGACTCAGCCGCTGGACTTGTGATGTAATAAAAACTGATGACACTGATGAAAATGAAAAACAGAAACTGAGTGAGCTTAGCAGGAAAGTACATTATGAAGTCACTGAAATCATAAATACAGTAATGACTATAATAATAATTGGAACTTGACTGATCTGACCCATATCTGATTTTGCAATACTGTCGACAGGAGACATATTACTACAAATTACAACAACTCAAAAAAAAAAAAAAAAAAATCCCAAGTTTATATTTCAGCATTATCCACGTAAAATCCATTGACAGCTCATAAAACTATTACAAAATGCTGCCATAAAGAAAGCAGACTATGAACAACAAACTTTTTGCCACACCGGCAAATGATAAGTGAACTGAGATGATTATTTCACTGTTGTTTTTTTTCCCCCTTGTATATTACAGACAAACAGCATGGTTCATTATATCATTTGCATTATCACATTTGTGATGTGCACGGCACAAGAGAAAAGTTACCAGCCAACTGCTACTTTGTTTTTAATTTACTCAACAAAGTTTTTAATCAAATTTGAGGTTTCATAATCGTTACTTTTGGCTGCAGATGAAACCAACACAATTCAAATAGGAAATCTTGAAAATCAAGATTAAAATCAGTGTGTTCTGCATTGCCCTAATCAGGCCCACTGCATTAATAAATAATATTTTATCCAGTATTCTGAATGTGAGTGTGTCGTCTGAAATGAATGCAGTGAGAAAAAAAAAATGTCCTTGCATATTTCTTGTTGTGTGAACAATGTTGTTTGATTCACAAAAAGTGACTTATCAGCTGGTTCCTTTAATGAATCATTCAAAAAGACTTTAGTTAAAATCCTTTACTGAATGGACTCAATGAATCTGTCAGAGCAGTTACTAAATCAACATTTGACTAACTTACTGAACTTTAAGTTGTCATTACTGTCAGAGATGTCCATCTCAAAATTAAGCAAGTTAAGTGTACTTAAGGGTCATGAAAATTTTGGTAACACTTTATTTTACAGTGTCCTTGTTACATATGTTACATGTACTTACCATAGTAATTATGCATAATTACATGCAACTAACCCTTAACCAAACCCTAATCCTACCCTAACCCTATAGTAAGTACATGTTGTTAATTAATATTACTTAGTACTTAAATATATAATTACACTGTAACAATGACACCTTAAAATAAAGTGTAACCAAAATTTTTAGTATCAGTACTGACTGACTGTTCATATAGCAATGTGTAGTTAACGACACACATTTGTAATAAACAGTAATTTCATAAAAGTGTCCAAGTAATCCACTACATTTTAAATTCAGGAGAAAGCATAAAACAGTTTTAACTTACAATGTGGTGGTGCCATCCTGTGGCAGGATGAGGCGTGGGTGCTGCTGGATGGTGATGGGAGAGCCTGGGGCCGAGCCGGACCCTGAGCTGCCCGATGACATGCTCGGGGGATGGACCTCCGACAGGTAGTCCCGGGGAGGCTCTGCCTGCAAGGGCAGCTTTAGATGAAGGTCCTCTGCCATGGGAGCATCCATGATGCCACAGGTGAGGATGTGAGACAGGCTGCAGTCGTCACAGGTGCATCTAGATGTAAATATATTACCTTTATTATGAGGCATTGAGGCTAACAATATACAACAACAGTGAGGGCAAGGATACTCAAAGGACAAAGGACCAAAAGGTTATAATTTTTTTTCCACTGGCATTTTTAAATATGGCAGCAAGGATGATTTATTACATATACAAATATTTTTATTGAATAAAACTGGAAAGTACCTCCGTCTGTAGTTGCAGTTAGGACAGTCTGGGATACTCAGTCTGGAGGACAGCATGTGTTTCACTGTGTCTGTGAACTTACTGTCACCACCAAGAGACTTTTTACTGTTCAGTAGAAACTGCAATCACAATATTAAAACAATGATTGCGGATTTTTAAGGCATATAACATATATAATAGAACATATGTGCTGATAACTGAGAAATGGCTCTGAACACAGCTGTTTTTACAAAGAAAACCTCAAGATATAGATGTATACTACACACACTACTGTTTAAAAGTTAAGCTGTTTTCTATTTTAATATATTTCAAAATGTAATTTATTCCTGTTGTAGCAAAGCTGAATTTTTTAGTCTTCAGTGTCACATAATCCTTCAGAAATCATTCTAATATGCTTTGCTGCTCAAGAAACAAATCATTATCTATGTTGAAAACAGTTGTGTTGTTTAATATTTTTGTGGTACATTTTTTATTTTTTTTCAGGATTCTTTGATGAATATAAAGTTCCAAAGATCATTTATTTGAAACAGAAATCATTTGTAATGAATTTGTATGAATATCTGTATTGTCATTTTTGATCAATGTAATGCATCCTTGCTGAAACAATTAAAGTAAAAACTTTTGAATGATAGTGTATATTTTCAACACAAAAGACACATATAAAAGAGTATACATGGCTAGATGAAGAGAAAAGTTTGTGCTCATTTAATATGTAATAAATAAATAAAACATTCAGTGCTGTTTTTAATCAGTTTTTATAATCACAATCATCCATCAACAGTGGCCCAGTAGTGCACAACACAATGAAATTTGAACAGCAAACACAAGTTAACAACAACACAGCAGAAACCATCCACAACACAAGCCACAACACAACACAAATGTCCTATATACAGTATGTTATGACTTGTGATGAGTCTGCATTAAAATACTTATTCATCTGCTACTTATTGACGTGTGAATTTCCTCTTTAATAACGTGGTGCATAGTCTCTTTTTAATTAAGCTCTGTTAGAGTTGAGTGAGCCATTGTTTTAATGCAGGGTCTTATGATCTAACAAAATCGAAACGTATTTATTGATAGGTGCGTCACCTATCAAAGACATCATGCCTGTGTTATCCTCGATTTCCGGTTTTATTTTGTAGAAACCATGGAAACACCATAGACACTTTAATACATTATATGTTTTATTAGACAAGGGAACAACTGTTTGGATACATTTATAGACAAAAAACGAATCATTGTTTTATAGCTCAACATGTTTAGTCTTATTGCTTGAATCTCGTTTTCTTGATTATATTAATATGATATGGGCACCGCCGAGCGAACGCACACAGTAACGTTATAACATCATTTTTACCACACTCAAATGCATCTAATATGATAAACAGCGCTGTGTTACCCCTCATACGCTTGACCGGATGAAGCGGAAGCAGTGACTGTGACATAATAAAAGTTCCGCTGCTCTAGAGGCATGGGTCGCTCGTTTCTCATTAGCAATCGCTCCAGCGGACTCGTTCTGATTCTTTTCCCCCGGCTGTGAGGTGAAGACTACGTCTCCCATGATTCCGCACTCAATCTCAGCATCATCAAGCTACACCTTTGTTTTGAATAGGCGACCCCTAGTGGTGAAAAGTTACATATTGTGCCTTTAAATGGCACTTAAAAATAGCTATAAACGACTTGGCTAATTTCAAAATCAATTAGCTTGCGGCTTGTTTCTGATGTGTTAAACTTATATTTGCGAAATATACTTTTCGTTTTGTTGTGCACTACTGGGCCACCATATTTATCAAAATTATGAGCTGGAAGTAAGTTCTGAAAGCAGTCTGTCAGGAATGCTAAAAAAGCTTAGGGAACAAGCCATTACCAATAGAAAAGTACTTAGTAATGCAATTTAAAGATAGGAAGCTAAGGTAGAGAGCAAATCAGGTAATTACTTTATAATAAGTGTTGTAGCTAGCATTCAGACATTCAGTACTTCTCTTTGCCTTTGAATGCATTTATGCCTTGAATCTTAGGCTAGAGTGGTATTTTATAAATGGGCAATTTTTCATGTTAATCCGGAACACATTCATTCAATAATTCCATTAGTTGTCAGAATGCACTGTACATGCAGACTGTAATTTAAGTACACTTGCCTCAACAACCTTTTTTATTCTCAATAAGAGCAAAGGGTCAATGAGACCAGGTTTGGAGGAAATCTTACCTGCTCTTCAAAAAATCTTTTCTGTTTGAAGATCTCTGCGTCTTCTTTGAGCATCCGCTGCTTAGTTCTTAAAGACATCTTTAAAAAAGAAAAAAATGGAGAAACTTATGTAACACCACTCAATCTTTTCATGTATGAAAATGAATAACGCATAAGGAATGACTTGTGCTGCAACTTACATTTCTATTAATTAAAGACTTATGTGGTTCTGTCCTTTGATTTGTGAGATTCTGACCTTCAACTTTAAAAAGCAACTGCAAAACAGGCAAAACTGGTATTAGATGCAAGATCAGCCTTGAGAGCCACAAATGATTACTTAGTTCAGTAAGACTACTTTCACATTAAGAATGAAATATACCTGCTCATCAACATAGTCATCAATCCTCTTCTCACACTCTAGCCATTCGAGAGCTACTGCACTCATCTCCTGGTCCAGATGGTGGTATCTCTCCAGGAGTGTACGGTACATATCCTCACTGTATGAATCATGGGATGTCGTGCCCTGCCTTTTAACCAAAAACACAACAATGACATCCTATACAGACATGTATATTCATAATGATAAAGTTTTAACTGATTCACTGAACACCAAACCTGAGCTGGGCCACTAAGGCAGGTAGACTGTTGTGCAGGATGGGTTCAGAGAACACCAAGTTCTCAAAAAGGTGCTTATTGTGGAGCTCCCATGTCACTTGGAACTTCTGCAAATGTTCGTTCTCCTGGAAAGGAAGAATAGGGCTAGCAGTTAGTCATACTGATGGTTGTGCTTTAAACAGATTATTGTTATTCACACTTGTGTATATAGATGCATGTATAATACGGTTGCATCAACACACCAGGGTGAGCAGGAAGCTGCTGATGGTGCGGGCCGCCTGGCAGAGGGCGTTGTACTCCTCTAGCAGCAGTGAGATGAACTGGTGGGCCTGCGGAGGCCCTTGAGCTGCTGCACCGGGTGCCTTTGAGCCTGTGGACAGGTGCTTGAGTAGACGCACCTTCATCTCTAAGACGTACTCCCTTGCCTGCTGTTCCAGACGCTGGTACAACTGGTAGGGATCCTTCTCACAAAGCCTAAATAAAGAGAAAGGGAAAGAAATGAGAGATTCCAAGTGTCGTCCAGTGGAACAATTAATGTGTTATTATTCATTACATAAGATGAGCAGATTCACAACATAACTTTTCAATTTAACATAATATATTCAGTCTTCAGTGTCACATGATCCTTCAGAAATCATTCCAATATGCTGATTTAGTGCTGAAGAAACATTTATTATTAAGTAATATTGAAAACGGCTGTGCTGCTTAATATTTTTGTTGAAAAAGTAATACGCTTTTTCAGGATTCTTTGATGAATAGAGTAAAAAAGAACAGCATTTATAGGAAATTGAACACTTATAAACAGGGTTCCCACTCTTTCATGAACACCAGATTCAAAGACTTTCACCATTTATTTTATATCAAGCACCTATCAAATTCAAATCCCAGCATATGGAGCGTCATGAAAGACCTCTTACAGTAGCCTACTTACCATTTTAACCCGGAAGAGCTATAGAATCATTTGTACATTCATTTTGGAACTATATTAAAACCGTCTGCAGCTTCCTTATCTCTAATGTTAACAGTCTTTCCACACTAGTTTTGGTTTTCATTTTTTATGAATCATTACTTGAGTGAAAAACATTATAATATAGAGAGAATATTGTAAAAATAAATTTTGCAATTGATGGAAAAAATTATATGGGTTATAAGGATTATATGGAACGTAATTGTGGCTTATAAAGTCAGAATCAGTATATAGATAAAAGCTTGCAATTCTGAGAAAAAAAGTCAGAGTTGAGAGATATAAATGAGTACTTCTGAGAGAAAAAAATCAGAATTGCAATTAAAATATCACAATTCTGACTTTATAAGATACAATTGTGGCTTTATAATCACGCAATTCTGACTTTTTAACTCGCAATTGTGAATTTAGGGTAGAGTGGGGGAAAACACCCCCTTGGGGGAAACTAACTACATAATATGCATAATATTCTTATTAATAAGAAGGGGTGGGCAATATGGCAAAAATAACACAATCCATGATTTGATCACAAATCTTTTTCATGCTGGTTTTACCATTTTGCCAGTGACTGAGCAGTACAGTCAAACTAATTTCCCTATATATTAAAAAAACGTAGCCTTACAAGGTAACAAAATATAAAAGAAAAAAGGAATGACAGACTCACAGACAAAGTGGATGAAGATAAAAATACTAATTTATAACTAAGTTTCTTGTTAAAGCTACTGTATTAAAGAATTTTTTAAAAAGTTTTTTTTTTTGAAGAATGTGGGTAAACAGTTGCTATTCCCCAGTGAGTTCCATAGTAGGAAAGAAAATACTATGGATGTCAGTGGGTAGTAGCAAATGTTTGGTTACCCACGTTCTTCAAAATATGTTCTTTTGTGTTCAGCACAAGACAAATTAATACAAGTTTGGATCAACTTTAGAGTGACAGAATTTTCATTTTTGGTTGAACTACCTTTAAGGACAAGTCACAACATGTGTTGTCTGTCCCTTTAAGGCTCATTCGTGCATCTAATATATTGACACGCATTCGATTTTTTTCAGCTGCTTACTTTCACTTTACACTTAACCGATGGTGTAAACCTTGTGTGTATTTGACAGTATTAATAGAGTAAGATGCGAATGATAACTTGTAAATGCAGTGTTTGACAGGCTTTTAGAGTGTGCGCGCTTCACATGTATCCGCTCCGAAAAGCACGTGTACGGTGTCCATTTTAGGACATTCTCACACCTCAGTCATACAACGAAAAGGCGTCATGCCTCAGACTAAAAGGCATCAGTTTTTTTTTTGGCTATGTTTTTGTATAACTTTCTATTGGCTTTTTTCCCATCATAATGCAATCCTCCAGTTATCTTTTTATTTCTCCCCCCTTTTTATATTTATCTGTAACTATTACAAAAATAATGTAAGGTGTGTGCATGCATGTTAATTATGTAAAATCTATCTGTTGATGGTATTCATGTAGGCTATTTATGTAATCCCTTAGCAATGTTCTTTATGTTATTGTTATGATATATATATATAAAAGAAGGTGTAAGCTGTAGGCTACATGATGATATTTTATTCTTACAGCTTTAATTAAATATTACACTGGTTAGGTTATACAGAAAAGAACATGGCGATTTTCACAATAGCGATTATCTGAATTAAAATGTAATCAACAGTAGGTGGCACTGGAACAGCCGTTTCCCTGGTAACCTCTGTACACAAAGCAGCTGTGGTTATAACAACGCAGTCTAACTTAATAGTTCTAAAGATTTTTTACTTCCCTTATGAAAATGAATCATAGATTTACTACAAATAAAACAAAAAACATGGTTATTGTAGTTAACCATGGTAACCACAAATAGTTAATGGTATTTGTAGTAAAACTATTGTTATACAAATAGTATCAATCTGTTAAAAAAATCAGTTACCACACTTTTACTATAATAAAACCATGGTTAATTTTCCTAAGTGTTCACGATAGTTTGCAATGCAAGCAATGTGTTATTTAGCTAACTTTTTATACATACAAATAAAACTAGTGAATAATACAAATTTACAAAATAATTCAGTATGTTTTATACAACTAGTGTAACATTTAACAGAAAACTGCGTGCATGTGACGTCACTTTGAGGCGGGGCAATTCGCTTCCTTAAGTCCTTTTCGTCTGATGCTTTTATGTCTGATGTCTTTTTTTCTGAGGCTGTTTTGTCCGATGCCTAATTGTACGAGACCTGACACCTGACGTCGTTTTTCCTGAGACCTGAAGCCTTTCAGTCTGAGGCGCGATGCCGTTTTGTCCGATGACTGAAGCCTTTTAGTCTGAGGCATAACGCCTTTTCGTTGTATGACTGAGGTATGAGAATGTCCTAAAATGGACACGGTAAACGTGTCACTGTCAGACCAGCACGGTGAGAAAATGTTTAGGCATAACCGGCAAGGCTTTAAAACGCATGCAAATAATAAACTTTTGTGATTGTGGATAACTGCAGTGTTCCATGAGTATAACTCTACCGCTGTGTTAACATGTTATGTGAATGTATATCGCTTTGTACTACGCAGTATGTTGAGACAGAGGCGCCAGGACTGCAACTGACAGAAAGCACTATAGCACAGTGATATTTCTTCAAAAGCAGATCGTGGAGACCTTTTAATCGTCCACAATCAAAATCACACATCCCTATAAGAATGTTCATTTCGGACACAGCAAGTGTCACGCTCAAATGTCCAAACCCCACCTAATAACAAGCAAGGGGAAGTACCGCAATGGAAAGCACTTGGTAACTGATTGTAAAATAATATTCCAAAACAAATATACTAGGACTAAGGGGGGCATGTTATAATTTTCACAAAATTTATTTCAAATTTAATTCAAGCACTTTCAAGGATCAATATTTGTTTTCAAGTACTTTCCAGGCCTTGAATTCATGTGTCTAAAATCCAAGTACTTTCAAGACACGTGGGAACCCTGTATAAATGCCTTTTACGGTCACTTTTGAAAATTTAATGAGTCCCAGCTGAGTAAAAGTATTCATTTTCAAAATTTAAAACTGAAATTAAAAAAAAATCTTACTGACTCCAAACTTTTGAAAGGTACTGCATGTAGCTTGTAGTGTAAAGATACAGCCTCCGACCACCTCTGAATGCAGTTTTAGTGATCTATTTTTTCTGGAACACTATACATAAAATGACCCCATTACCTGAGAAATATCACTGAAATAAGTAATCTGAGAAATCACACTTGTCTCTGTGTTCAGCCCTAGGCTGTGTAAACAGCATGAGGAACAAAAGGATTTTTTTAACCAATCAGCTCTGCCTGTGAATCATTTTTGTGTATATGGGTTTGCTGACATTGGAGAGAGCATGTGTGGCTGTTATTAGCAAAATAGTGGAAGCTGAAATCACTTAAAGTGCCTTTAAGATGGCACCCACAAGTTTTAACAACTCTGATGGTTGTCTTAATTTGGTACTGCTTAGGGCTGGGCGGTATATCGAGTTTGTACGATATACCGATATATTTTTAATATACAATACGGAATGAGGTGATAACGTTTATATCGATATACAGTAGTTTTATACGAGCGCATCTGAAAAACAGCGGTGGACGTCGCAGAGTGCTGCTGCAGGGGAAATGCATAATACAATTTGGCTTAAACATGAGACATGCTTAATATTAAGGGCTTTAAAAAATAACTCAAAAAATAAGATTAAGATACAGTTAACACGTAGGCCTATCGTTTAAAGCAGCTTGCCCCGTCAGATGCTCTGACTGATTCATGAGCTGACAGATATTTGCTCTGTTTAATGCTTTTCCTCAGCGCATTACTTACATTTCACAGGTATATTTTCCATCTGTAAATGTTAGAAAGTCATACAAATATTTCCAATTTGCTGTCAGGAGTGGACAAGCCTTCTGCTAGCGAATCTCATTCTCCTCTAAACTTCATAGACTTCCGTGAACGAGCAATGCCGTGCGCATTCGTGCCAAACAGACGGAGCTCAATAGAATGGGATCGCCATAATTCTGACTAAAATATACATTGATAAATTGTTTGTTGTTGAACAATAAATGTGCCATATGTAGAATTTTAAACCTACAAGTAAGTGTATTTTTATGATAGCAGTAACATATATATATATATATAGCTAATTAGTCTGTGCTTTTGTTTTTTTATTTTTAGTGTAGTGAATTTAACTTCTGCTTTAAAAGCATTATTTTTATTTTCAGATTGTAATGTTACAATGTTAGAATGTTAAGTAACTTTCTCTTTTTTGCACATACTGTGTAGGCCTATTAGTGTGCCAGACTACATGGTTACATTCACTATATTTGTATTAATAGCTTTCAATATAAACTCTGTTTGTAGGACAACATTAGGCAGGATGTTAAATTAAGATTTTTAAAAAGTAAATACAGGTTATTTTTTTTTCTAAATCCAAACAGAAAAATGTAGAAAATACCGATATATATACCGCATATCGCCATTTAGCCAAAAAATACAGAGATATGACTTTTTGGCCATATTGCCCAGCCCTAGTACTGCTAAACAGATTGGTTTTGGATCAATCCTTTTTATAAAAACATTAAACTACTATATATTTTGAGGTTCTTAGGATAGTTTCAATCTCAAGAATACCTGTCAACGAGCTCCTTCATGCTCTCTTTGTCCCGGTCTAGAGGCTGATCCTGATCATCAGCCAGCGGAGTCCCAGTCTGACGGTAAATGCACCGGACCAGGTATCTGACCTCAGACCAGTGATTCTGCAGTTGTTGTGACTCCCGCTCTGACTCAGCCGTGATCTCCCTGACCAAAGAAACCACAACCAAACCATTTCAGATTAAGAAATACACACAATTACTTAAACTGATCAGTCAAACAACAGATTAATTGAACACTGCATGGTTATGAATAAGCTGATCCCACAACGTATTTAAAAAAATAAATAAATCAAAACATACCTCCGCTCATAACAGGCCTCACAGCTACACACTGTGTCTGTGGTGAGGGGAGAGCTGAGATCTGGACCAGGCAGTGTAGGAGCACCAACTGTCAGTCTCCCTCCGGGCCCCAAGGGCTCCTGGGACAAACCGCCATTACCCACCGGCATGTGCAATAAGAAATCCTGATTCTGAAGAACAACAAGTAAAGAATTAGGTACCACCATTTATTTCTTTATGCTATTTACACATGTATAAACTCATCCTGGCAAAACTTGCAGCTACTCCCTACTACAGGTGCTTTTCAAATTTGCTTTTTCCATATTCTTTTGTTAAAAAAAAGTAAATGTCATGTGTTTGGATTCAGATTTCCAAAAACTCAAAATAACATGTCATAGGAAATAAGGAGATATAATAAGCAACCAGTACATACTTTAAACTCTAAATACAGCTTCAAAAACTGTGGGCTGCAGCCCTCGGTGGGCAGCAGAGGTATTGCAGGGGGGCCATGCAGTTCTGGTTGCACTTGTCCTCCAAATCCCCTGAGCTCTCTAACAATGTAAAGGTGTGTCTCTGCTAATCCAATCCCGCCTTAAATTGACATCTATACAGCCAGAAATCAAATCCTTAATGGTTCATTCCCACAGCATGCATTTTTGCATTCTACTGCACTGCTTTTCCAGTGCCTCTCTATGCAAGACACACACCAGATGGATGTCTTTGACCACTGCACTCACGTCTTTTGCAGCGTCTCACACAAGAAGCAGAGTTTTAAAAATGTTGTGTCAAGTTAAAAAAAGTTTGGGAAAAAAAAAAAAAAAACAGTCCCACTTTATATTAGGTGGCCTTAACTACTGTGTACTTACATTTAAAGCTGCAGTTTGTAAGTTTTGCCTCTTTGTCACCATCTCTGTTTGAAACCTGCAATTGCAGTTATTTGCGGAATTATCTTCACTTGGGTTGTGCATCGGCACGGCTCCTCAGTGCGGATGAATCTAATGTTTGCTGTCAGTCACCACATTGGTGTGGATACTGTACTTCGAAATCACAGATTCTATGTCTTGGAAGTATGACTAAAATAAGAATTTTCACCGGAAAATATCATCTGAACAAGTAACATGTCTGCCACTTTTGTTCTGACCAACTGAGAAAAAAAGCATTACAATAAATTGTGCTGCCAATGTTGATTAAATCTAACGATCACTTGGCTCTGATCACGTCAAACCATGCAAATTGTTATACGTTGTTCTCAAATTGTTAATGTTAACAACATCAGCATTGCGTGACTGTGTATATTTAGTGTGTATAGCGTTATCTGTAGATTTAAATTTCTGTAGCCACTCCGCAGTCTGAAGTCTTCTGCTTTTGACTATGGGTGAATCTCCAGTTGTCACTGATGATTGTCATTTGGTCCTTTCTAGATTACAATCTGCCATCAAAATGATAAATTTAATTATTCCAGCTGCTGTGAGAAAAGGCTATAAATGATCCTCCACAAGCCATATACCCTCCAAGCTGGGACTCCTTTATGTAACCAGAAGTGACGTAATGATGCAAAGACGAATGGCTGCATGCTCAAATTTCCAGCAGAAACCCACCAGTACCATTTGAATTAGAAAAAAAATTATTACAATCTTACCGCTGTGAATCAGGCTAAGGTAATGACATCATTTTGAACATTGGCTGTTTATGTACTTGCTCAAAAATTGATTTTGGATCATTTTTAACCAAAAAAGTTACAGCAGCTTTAAATTAATCATTTGATACAATGCACTTACAATACACACTAATTGTGTGTATACTTATTTTTACATTGTACTTATATTTTTAAAAATACCTGCATGTAATTAGGCCTTCATCTGTAATTACATTTATAATTACACTGTTGACCCTTCCCTTACACCTTAACCCAGCCTTAAACAAAACTAAACCACCAAAACTGTCAGTACTGTACTTATTTTTTGATGTAAATACATAGTAGTCAAGGCCCCCTAATATAAAAAAAAGGACCAACAAAAATAAACAAACATCCTTCTCTTTTCAATTTAAATTGAGCTTTTATTATGTAATGTAAATGTTATTCAACACAGGTAGAGATTTTAATGCAATAAATTGTTAAATTGTTGCAAACTGTCAAAATCTGTTGCAGATTTTGATGTAATATAATATGCAGTGTTTTGGATTTAGTTGCAAAATTATTTGTAAACAGAATATTGCTAATTTCGTTTTCACAGAGATATGGTTTGTAAATTTTTATGGTAGTGCAGATAATGCTGATAAAGTCCTTCCAACTGTTAATAAATGAAGTCATTTTGTCTTGTTTAAATTAAGTCAACTGGGGTACCATGGAGCCTTTGCTGATTTTTGGGGGGCCTTATGTCACAGAAGTTTGGGAAACTCTGCTCTAAAAACATCTTTATCAAAAACATGTCAACAGAAAAACAGTACATCTACCTGCCTGTGAAATCAATGCGGAGTGAAAATGAAACTACTAGGTCTCTTACCAACACAATATAACATGGGATGTTAGTGGTAACACACAGCTGTCTTCATCACAGGTGCAAAGGGTAAAAAGTATATCTTACATTATTATGAGAAGTACCGGTCTTAAACGTTTTGATAAAAATAATGCTTGAAGATACTTTTTTTAAATTTTTTTATCCTGCCCTAACAGTCATCTTAAGGCAGGAACACACCAAGCCAACGCTGACGAACTAGTGGCAACGAAAGCAGACTGTGGGGTTGGCTCATGTTGGCAGCTCGACAGCCGACAGCCAAGTACCACGTCCATTCTGCACCTGCGTAAGATGAAATTCCTTTCTGTACCAGCAAGTGGCAGTAGCTGAACAGCCAATCAGAATGATCAGATGGCCCGACGGACCGACGAGCTCCGACACCGATTCAACATGTCGAATCGACCGAAAAAAAGCAGACGAGGACCAACTTCAGTTGATGGTGCAGAACACACTGAGAAAACTTAGGCAGCCAACGAACAAAAACTGCCCGACGGCCGACCGTCGGCTTGGTCTGTTCCTGCCTTTAGACCTATACAGACTTCAAACAGCACAATTAATTTATATCACAAGCTAAAATGTCAAACAAAAATGGGGTTTACTAAGATAAATCAAGTAGTATTTGGCTGGTCATGTAATCTCAACATGAGACAGCCCCATCCATGTAAAATTATGCTTATCTTTCCTTATTTAAAATATGACTGGAAAGATTATTATTTGCTTTAGGGGTAAACCTGTTTTAATGAGGGAAAAATACTGAGTGAATCAACAATTCCTTCAAAATTATTTGCAACACACCTCTGACTGAGCTGAAAATGAGCATGTTAATTTTAGGAATTCAGACTCATTATTTGCCCAATTATGTTTTTTTTTTAAGACTAGAGGCAAAGGAGAAACATGCAAGTATTGAAGGAAAGAAAAAAAAAAAAAAAAAAACATACCAATAGAGACTGGTCGAGGGAGGGCTGACGATCGTCCTTCTCCACGGTGCGTTTGCAGTCAGAGCAGACATACAGAGGTAACTGAAGGGCGCTGGAAGATTTGGGTGACTGGGCTGCACCATTCTGACTGGATCCTCCGATATCCTGGGAGATGGCGTCCTTGCGCTCGCTGCGACACAGCAGGCAACGGTCACCAGGGGTGTAGGGGGCCCTCTGGTTCACCCCAAAAGTGAACGGGGTCTGAGTAAGAGACAGAAAAACAGATCAACTGTGAGAAAGCAGCTCTCCTTTCTGAAAGAAACGTAAAATGCCCATACGTAATATTCTCAAATTGCACTAATGGCCATCCAGAAATCAATGCTTCAACACTCTAGAAGACTAGAATAACGCTTCAAAACAGTAACTCAACTTACACTGGAACAGACTTTCAGGAAATCACAGCTGTGCTACCGCACAGAGGAAATGCAAATACGGCAGAACGCTGTTGCAAAATGAGAGATTTGCCTGTTACCTGAAGGACTCCAGAGAAGTCAGCGTTTACTGGCCCTTCTGAAAACTGTGGAGCGCCATTCAATGGGACCTAAAGAGAAAGCCAGTGATAAATCAACTCATTCCAGGCTCAAGGTTATAAACTTATTACAATAATGTAATTACATACACTATGTTGTTTACGACTTCAGCTCCAAGCTAAAAGAGAGCCATCTACATGCACTGCTTCTAGCTGTCAAAACGCAAGGAAAAATCCTTTTGCAACACCATACAGCAGAGTTTAAATCTCCACTGGATAGAGGCTGACCCCGAATGAACCCCTGACAGTAAAAGAACACCTATTTTTATACAATAATTCTGTGGATGAGATGCTATATATGAGGAAAGTATTAGTTCTACATTTACTTTATTTTTTTTCAAAGGTCCTCTCAACTGATAGGTCACAACACAAAATGGATTGCGGGTCTTATGATAGAGCAGTGGACAACAACGCAGAATAAAATGCAACTAATGAAACAATCATCCATACATAGAGCAAAATAAGAGAAAACGCTTTCAATATCTTTTGTCGTTGATGTTAAAACTATGATATTTTGACGCAAATTCATCTGTCACTTGATAGAAGCTAGACAAATTAGGCAGGTGCCAACATGGACAGATGGCATGACATGCCATGAAAATAAAAACTTGAATACATTAAAAGAGGATAAACATTATTTGTACAGACCAAAATTTGCATCATGTAGTGAATTACTGGTACAAAACCATCAAAACACGGCATTTACAAATCAATAACAAACTTTCAATAACATTTTTTTTTTTTTTTTTTTTTTGTAAGGTTGTTGTTGCTGGGTCCTGAAATAAAACAGAAGTATTTCATTTCCTGTGTTCCAGCTGTCAAATACTGTAATTTAAATATGGCAGTCAAGACAATGCAGCTATTCAGATAATTTCCTAATAAACCTAAATAAATACATTAAATAATTTTAAATCTGCAAAAGCTCACAAATAATGTCACCGCTGTTGTATTTGCCTATTAAAAGAATCCTCATTTTTTATTTAGAATAACCAGCAGGTTATCATCTATTCAATAAATCAATGCTTGTGAGAATACAGACAGCTAAGGCCACAATATAAAATTGCAAAAAAATGAAAATGCTTTAAAGCTTATGAGTGACATTTTTCCATGGTAAAGTGCTTCCTCAAATCTCAGCTTAATATGCAGACACAACAACATTTCCTAAGCCAATTGTTGTTAGATTAGTCAAAAACACTGGCTTGAGCAGACCAACAGACACACTGGCTTAACAAATAGCTGTCTGTCCAACCAATGGCAGTGTTTAGGAAATCTGTTTGAGAAAAAAGAAATTACACACTTCAGCTTTAACCAAAATTGCTAGTTTTATCAGGAACAGGAGGAGAATGTGATGTCTTGAGCATGTGCTTAGTTAAACACAAAAATGTCTCAATAATTCAACAACAACCTGCCAACAAGCTCTGTACAGACGATTACAAAACAGCTTCACCTGAGTTAACCCGAGGTTATTTGGCTGTGTTATTCATGAAAAAATATTGCAATAATTAATTCATAGAAGACCTAAACTCCTAAGAGAACATGTCATTAGTCAAAAATCATAGACAGTTAGACATCCTACCAAAGTTCTGACCTCTGGACGCTGAAATCCTATTAGCTGAAATCTGTTCACTGTATATGCAAGCAAAAGAGCCATGATTCAGTCCAGTGATGAAATGGTCTCTTTTGCTTGCTTATGTCAACACAGACTGATACTCTTGTTAAGCTACAGATGTGGTTTCCTTGGAAACAGAGACATACCACCAGAAAGAATAAGTCTCTGACAAAGCCCTGAACACTGGACCCTGTGCTGTAAGAGGCCTATTCATTCCCTGACACTTCTCAGGCTGGACAGCATGAATACACAACTGAAACGAGAGGAAAGCAACTGATAAATTGAGGTAAGTTTGTGTATGTCAATGGATATGGTATATACTAAGAGTTTACTGTGCTGAGTGACAATACATCGCATTACCTTTATGTCTTAATCACATACTTTGTACGAGTCTCAATTTAAAACCACCGACAGACATATTAAAGGATTTGTTGACATTTACGGTTGAATATTTTCAAGCACTTCCGGTTTGATCACACTTGACACTACTGTTTCAGTTCAGAAAAGCAGTTATTACCTCCACTGTTTAATAACGCAATACATAAAGTTTTAAATAGAGAACATGTGCTGAAAAGAAAAAGTAAAGAAACGTGTAAGAGAATATTTTGATCTTGAACACCAAAAATAAAACGGTGGACTTTAGCACTGGGTCTGTCTATACAGTCATGGTTACATTACTGTGGACTGCGGTTCATAAACAGTAATATTTTCAGCCTCAAGAATACATTTACTAATATTTATCTAGGAAGGTTAATACAATCATCTGCTTATTGAAATACACCTGTAAACACATCAGCTAAACCGGGGAGCGCTTGACAAGTTAGCTTCACATCACTCCGAGCGACACAAATCACTCAAACCTCCACATCCGCTACATAAACTCGCTCTAAATATGCTTTTTACACGTCTTCACAGTTTTCTTCTTATGTTTCGATGATCAGACCAGGAAATGTTTAAGATTAAAGCTCTAGATCAGTGAAGCTCAGCTCAGGCTCCATGTAAAAGTGAAATCAGCTACGTTACAGGAGCTTCTCTTAGGCCTCCAATATCATTGAATGCGGACTAAACTAACGTTACACCACATGTACCATCAACCACCCCGGATGCCCCAGCTGCCGCTCACCTCTCCGTTGAGGCTGGGGATGGTGCTCGGGTCTCCGTGCGCAGTGCTGCTGGAGGGTGTTGGCGGAGCTCCGGCCTTCCCTGCGCCGCCGCCCCGCTTATTCTTCCTGCGCTTCGCTCCGCGTTTGGCGTCTGTAGGACTCATTTCTACCCACGAAATACACAGACAGCGTTCTGTCCACAAACAGCAGGGTCTCCGGTGCAATGCCAGGCTCTGACGCTGCGGATACGGGTAAAATGTAGCTGTATTTGAGAGATATAATTTAAGTGCCTACCAATCTGCTCACAGTATAGCAGACTTCAAATTCCAATATGGCCGACCTAACAGGAATTGGCCAATGGCGTTTACGACATGACGTAATAGCGCTTAGTGCGCTTGGGGCTTATGGGAAATTGAGTTTTAAGAGGACGGGACCACGTATTGTTTTTATTATTTTTTTATTATTATTTAATATTATTATTTTTTTATTAGTAATGTCTGTGTTGGTGCGGAAAATATTGTTTAAAAAATGTGAGTGTAAATGGCAAATAAAGCTCTTTGTTATTCTGATTTTGCTCTCTCTCATCTACCTCTTACAGTGTTTTACATGTGCGTTATTTTTCTTATTGATATTTTCGTTTTCTTGCTAATACTAACGCTGTCCGACGAGGACTTTTTTTATTACTACAGCAGGTAATCGTAGTAATCATTTTTAGCCATTTGATGGCGATAATGAGCTTAGAGGTTCTTTGCAACCAGACTAATCAGAATCCCCAGGGGCGGATTAAGGTGGTCAGGGGCCCCTAGGCTGCTCTTGAGGCCTCCCCTTAATCATTATGCTTTACTGGAAAATGTATTTAGTGCCATAGTCCACACGCAAAAAAGTAAGGTGAACTGGCATACACACACACACACACATTGAGACAGCCAATACTACTACAGTGTTTTCTCTACAGAACATTTACATTTTACATTTACATTTATGCATTTGGCAGACGCTTTTATCCAAAGCGACTTACATTGCATTATACTATACATTTGTATCTGAGTATGTGCAATCCCTGGGATCGAACCCATGACCTTGGCATTGCTAGTGCCATGCTCTAACCACTGAGCTACAGGAAAGCATCAACAAAAGAAGGCAACAAAAAAGTATTAGGCCTATATAAACAAGCCTTTGTGCCATATGCAATAGGTCTTCTGAATAGGAAATGGAGTGATGTAGTAAATGTGAATGTATTATTTATTTGATTGAGTTGATGTGAATGTTGTGTAGCCTATGTAGCGAGGCCAAAGACCAATTTAGCAGCCAAGGATGGACAATAAAGTTCAACTAACGTTTCATGTCTATTATGCAAAACAATTTCTTGCAGTACCCTTACAAAAAAGTATACTTCAAGTTAATTTTTATCAAGTATACTTAAGTAATGTTCAAGTATATTTTTAAGTATACTTTATGTAGTAATTATACTAGTATCAATGTACTAGTAGTAAACTTGTAAGTGTATTATTTTAATACCTCTTGGTACTAAATTGGCCCAATTGAAGTAGGCTATATATGTTTAAGTGCACTATAAGTGTAACAGTAGTTAAGTACACGACTATTTCACAGCTCATTTCTCATTTGTATTGCATCTGTATACTAGTAGTTTACTATTTTAATACTAGTAGTACATTTTTAGTATATGAAAGTACACATTGAAATATAGGCTACTCTCAGTAAACTACTAATTTAGTGCAAGTATACTTGTAAGTTTTCTTTAAGTGAACATGACATCCCACTTATAGTTTACTTTTTATATAGGCCTATTATTTTTGCACTTTAAGTATACTACTATGTTCCTATTTAGGTATTATTTTTATATTTGAAACACCTTTAACTGTACTTTAACTCTTTCCATTTTAACAACATTTTATTCTAGCTTTTATTCTATTTGATCAACATTTGGGGTAAATGTGGGTGTTTCATTTTAAACAAAAAGCTAAGAATATTTTTGTCAAAGACTATGTCCGGATGGGATTCAGAACGATGATCAAACACAGGTGGAGTAGGTCGAGTCCATAAACACCCTCAAAGCTTCATAGTCCTCATTCAGTAACGTTAGGCAGTTTTGATTTATATGCGCTGTAATGTATGATGATTGCTTTATTTACATTTGCGTGAGGAATCTTCTATCGCTTGTTTCAGCTCCTTCTTCTCCTGCATTTTGATCCGGAGATTCTGTACTCTTTCAGAAGATGCGTAACAGCGCCCCCTAGAGTATAGCCTGAAAATTCAGTCAATGACGAGGAAAGAGTGAAGTAAATTTGAATTAAATTCCTATGTATTGTACACTACTAGTGGACTAGCCAACACAAAAATTCAGATACTCAGAATATACTTAGGAATATATCTGTTTTCTTTATAAACCAATATTTTCAAACAATGTAGGCTACTTTTATACTATACTTTTAAGTATATCTCGATCGAAAGAGTCCAAGAATAGGCCAAATATACTTAGACTTTTCTATCAGTAAGTCAAGTATACTTAAGTGCAATTTTAAGTATATTTCTCAGAAGTGCATAAAGTATATTTCTGAGAAGTATATAAAAAGTAGACTGAAAGTAGTCTATACTTTCTTATTTTTAGTTTAAAAGCAGTATACTAATAGCACACTTGAATAAACTTTTTCGTAAGGGTAGGCCTACTACATGCAATCAATAAAATTGGGTAGTAGTCTTTGTTGCTATATAGGAGAAAATAACATCCAAGATATGTTTTACCTCGGGTGGCCTTTAGCCCCATTCCCATTGAGCAGGTACGTGTGAGGGGCTCAATCTTAGTCAGTGTAAAATATTTTTGCCTCATAATATGATAAAAGGTAAATAAATGTAAAGCCAATTGTTAAAGGCCTCAAATGGAAGCCCTTCAACCAACAGATGGCGCTGTTGCATTGCGCCTGTTTTATTGCTAGAGGAATTAAAACGGAGCTATTTGGTTGGTAGAGTTTACTGGGATCATACTGTAACAAGGACAAGACAAGGATAAACAACAGCAAGATAATTTTATTGCATTTCCTTGATTATGTGATGATAAAGAACACTAATTAAAAATGACATCTATTAAACATGAAATCTAGCCTTCCAGAAATGATACTGAATATTGCCATATTTCTCAAAACCTTCAATACATGTCAGAAATTAAGTCCTTTATGCCATATACATTTATTAACAAGCTTCATCACTCTCTTTGCAGGCTGACAATTTTGGGAAATCAGGGCCATAATGAGCAAAGAGATAACAAGTACAGACAGTACATGGAGAAATAGATGACAAATAAATTCAAGACAGATTGTAATCTAATACTACTGCGACAGAGAAATCAAAATATCGTGCACTTAATGACTCTGGCTTGAAAATATCAAACTATTCTAAAATACAATTTCACATTATGTCTAATCTGTACAAATAAATTAGCAAAAGAACAGAACTATTAACAATCCCTACAGATTTCTTGCTTTGCTGGCTCATATGAAGGCAACTCTAAACTACTGCAGAATGACTCCAGAACACAGTGCTGGGCACACCCTCTTAAGAAAACACACACCAACAAATGCAAATCTCTTTCTTGTGTTTCTCCAGCAGAGTCAAAAGTTCAAGCAGTCTATTTCCAAACATACACTCAAAGAAAACATACTTTCAAGTTTCAGCAGGACAAGTTTCTTGCCAGTTTCAAAGTCCTTCTTTCCAGTAGCATATTTAGATCCACCCTAAAACGTGCTTGCTAAATGAGACGCGAGCTGTTCACATCAGTAAATACAAAAGCAGAGAGGATCTTTGATATCCAAAGCACCTATACAATCAGTCAATGTTTTCAAACCCAACCTGGGTGCTGGAATGAGAAGCCAAACTGGAAGAAGAAAGCAGGGAGACGAGCAGACGACCACTATACAGACAGTTCTGAATGTACTGTTAGGCTGGAATACAGTACACAAAAAAAACAGTTTTTTTTTTTTTTCAATGCTATAGTTGCTGAGAGCCAATCTGCAGATTTGAGTTGACAGATTTCACAGAACATCACTTAGTGAATGATGGGCAAAGACGCCAATTTTTACCTTCAGACACATTTGTAATGCGTCTCCTAGTAATGATGCGAGTGTTTCTGTGCAAGTTTTTTTGTGTTGGGAACGACCTGAAAATCTGCAGTGTTTGATTCTCAGTTTAGTGTGCCTAGTGTTTTAAAATATGCTCAGATTTTAAAATTCATGTAGTATATTCCAGCTTTAAAGTCACCATGAAATCAAAATTGACAACTCTTATTTTTTATGTAACATCGCAGTATTATAAATGATTTTTCCATGCACATCATAATTTTTTATTAAAATTCATGTGCCATTGTGATCTTTAATCAAAATAACTTCCTGTCCCTCTTGCAGCGACATCTCGTCTTCTCTGATGACGTGTTTTTCGGGCACAAGGACGGGACAACCTGTCACTCACATGAGATCAATAGCAGACAACAATGATCCAGTCAATTCCTGATGGACAAAATCAAGTCCTGCCCTATATTTTTTCTTGTTCGAGAAGCCGTTTCACTCAGATGTACATCACAATAGGTAAGAAAAGACTGTCTCAACTTCTATTTCATGGTGACTTAACTGAATGGTTTGTGACTATCATACACTACGCAATTTTAGTCGTTGAAATCTGCAGACTGGCTCTGATGTTTGTCAACTCTTTCAGAATGTAATCTAGAGCAATAATCTGAGTAATATTAATAAATCTTGTGTAGTGTATTCCAGTCTTTAGCTAGAATGAAGCTTTAAAGATTTGTAGAGTTGCTATGTAATTATTTATTTATGTATATTTGGAATTGTCTCCATACTCTTTCCTCTAAGTAGAGTTATTCTTCCTTTGGCAAGCCCTTGCTGGCCTCAGCCTCAGAATTGCATTCTGGGAAGTAGGGAGGTGGGGCAGAGTGAGGGGAGGGCAGGGGTGCTGATGGTGTATTGGGGGTCGTTGAGGCTAAAGACTCAACCAGAGCAGCACTCCTAGAGTCCTCTGATTGGACAGATGACCGTCCCCTATTGGAGCGTCGTCTCTCTGGGTGGCTGGAGGAGGGGCTTTTTCCTGGAGGAGGGGTGCAGTCCTGACGCCGGCGAGAAAGCTGGATGATTTCCTTATCTAGAGCTGTGTTCTACAAGAGAGAGACAATACTGTATGTTAATGTTCACATGAGTTGCACCCACCCAAAAATGGAAAGGAAATAGAAAACAATTCAGTAGGGAAAGAGTAAGTGAGATGAAGTTACAATCTGGGAGGTCAAGAGAGAGATAAATTCAATCTTCAAGGGACAGTGCACCCAAAAATGAGAATTCTGTCATCATTTTCTCAGCCTTATGTTGTTACAAAAGTTTATGACTTTCTTACTTTTGTGGAACACACACACACACACACACACACACACACACTTGTATATGTGGTTTACGGGGACTCTCCATAGACGTAATGGTTTTTATACTGTACAAACTGTATATTCTATCCCCCTACACTACCCCTACCCCTAAACCTACCCATCACAGAAAACTGTCTGCATTTTTTCCATTTAAAAAAAACACTGTTTAGTATGTTTTTTAAGCCATTTGGTTTACGAGGACACAGGAAGTGTCCTCATAAACCATGCTTACGTTGTAATACCCATGTCATTATACACGCAGAACCTGATTTTGCCAAGTTCAACATGTTCCTGGGTCAACATCTTTGTTGATCCTGGAACAACATTCAAATCAACCAGTCAGATTTGAGTGACAAGTTTACGGATTATGTCAAGTTTAGGCTTAAATCATGAATTGGTGCTTCTACATCAGTGTTATTCATCTATCATTTCCCTCTGATTTTAGGGATAACTTATGGGTAGGGTTAGGTTTAGGGGTAGAGATATGGTTAGGACTAAATGTTCGTAAAGGAACGTTGTTCCAGGGTCAACAAAATATGTTGACCCAGGAACGCGTCTAACTCAGCAAAATCAGGACGTGCCATTATTATACACATTTGTGTCCTCATAAACCATGTATACAAGAACACACACACTGGAAACTTATTGTAAAGTGTTACAAACATTTTTAACACAAATAAAGGGGTTGAGAATAGATTTTAAAATGTGCAATTTAATTAAATTGCTTTAAAAATACATACTCTGATATTTTAAGAAAAAGCTGTCCCCCAACTTTATGTCGGCGGTGTTACAACAATAGATGTTGCCCCAGAAGAAAAAGGGGGCATTCTATTTGGATTACTTTCTGTGTGTAAAGGTTATTGCAGGTGATGGTTGATCTGAGGGGTGCTTGGTGAGTTCATTTATTCTTTTAATTTTCATTAATGTTGCTAAATTTCAGAATTTTTTTATCACACTATATTAGAGCCTGTTGTTACACTGATAACTTACAGATTTGACATTTTAATCTAAAATGTCTATTTTATGTCAATAGACTGTTGTTAACATTTCCAAAGTGTCTAAAGTGATACACCATGACTATCATGATGGCAGCTCCCGTTATATAAAAGTCTTGATTTGTGCTAAATTGTCTGTGGTGTCATGGTCTTCCTTGGCGGAAATAGTGGTGACACCACAGACATAAGTAGTTAACACCAGTGCTATAAGCACAAGCACTGGTATTTGACTACAATTAATTAAAAATCAAAATGTCCTTACGCTTCCATTTGACATAATATATTACATTAAGCAATTTAAAAAAAACAAAAAACAACTTTCTTTAAGAATAGTTTTAAAAGATTTTTTTTTATATATTCTTTCACTCGTTTGATAATCCAATTGAAGAATAACACTAAAACATTCTTCAAAATATCATCGTTTGTGTTCTACAGAAGAAAGAAAGCCATTGGAATTATATTAGAGTGAGAAAATGATGGCAGAACTGTAATTTTGCATGTCCTTTTAAGGATTCAATAAAGCAGCTGTTCTGTGTTTTTCCTTGTTGCTGTAAGAGGAAGCATGTTCATACTAAGGTATAAAAGACAGTATGCATAACCCGGTTTCACTGAAAAGTCAATACTATTGATGATATCACAGGTGGAAAAAGACCACTGCAGTAAAAGAGAGAAAATGGCAGAGTGAAAAACACCACTGAAGTTCATGGTAGGATTAAAGTGAGTCAACAATTCTCTAAGCCAGGGGTTTTTAACCTGGGGTCCAGGGACCCCCAGGGGGCTACAAGGAAGTGCTAGGGGGTCCGTGGTAATGTTTAGAGAAAATCTGTAAAAAAAAAAAAAAAAAAAAAGAAAAGAAAAAAAATAGAATTAAATTTATGAATATAAGGGATAAAAATAAAAATGAATAAAATAAATAAATATTAAATTAAAATACAAATGTGATAAATGATAAAATAATTAATATTAATTATAAAAGTTAAATTAAAAATACATTAAAAATTAAAATAAATAACATTAGATTAAAATAACAATATAATCAAAATATTATAATTATTTTCTAATACTATTTTACACATTTATAATACTTATTTTTCACAGTATAATTTGGGTCTTTATACATAAAAATTTATTGCTGCCTTTTAAATGTTTATAAGGGATGTCCATTGCATGAAAATGATCACATATGGGGGTCCTTGGCATCTAAAAGATTAAAAACCCAACTTCCCATGCCTTGTGTATCTTCAGTGATGTTACTGTCACTTTCTTCCAGTATAAGAGTGTATGTGTGAGGAGACGGAGGCGGGGAGGGAGGAGCATAGCAGTTAGTGTTAGTACATACCATTGCCTTGGAGCTAGTCAGAGGATAGCAATGCCATGGGAAGAGCAGAAGCAGAGGACAAAGACTAGTCTTACTCACAGAGCACATATAGCACAAATTAATACACAACACTAACATAACCTCTAACACTTCAGCTGAGGGACATTTCACAAGGACTACTTCAGAAACGCTTAAATAAAGAAAGGGGAAGTTCACTCAGAAATGAACTTTATGGACATTGTTTGTTCACCCTCATATGGTTCCAAACCTGCATGCTGCTATTTTTATTATTCAAACAAGCTGTCAAGTTCCAAAAAGCACTAAAAAAGCACCATATAAAAGCACCATAGATTTAGTACACAAGACTATCTGAAGCCATATGTGTCTATGTTGCATGTATGATGTAATATAACGTGTCATTATATGCAAATGTCATTTGCAAATGTTGATGCCTGCACCATATTTAATTTGAGAGCTGATTATCAGTGCAAATGAGTAGCATATAGACTACTTGAAAGAAATGAGGGGTCTATAATTTTTATAGTAGGTTTATTTTTATGGATAGTGACAGAATATCAAACAAAAAGTCCAGAAAAAACACATTATATAAAGGTTATAAATTGATTTGCATTTCATTTGAATAATTATTTGATCCCCAAGCAAAGCATGACTTAGTACTTGGTGGAGAAACCCTTGTTGGCAAGCACAGAGGTAAGATGTTTCTTGTAGTTGGTCACCAGGTTTGCACACATCTCAGGAGGGATTTCGGTCCACTCCTCTTTACAGATCCTCTCTAAATCCTTAAGGTTTCTTGGCCGTCGCAACTCGAAGTTTCAGCTCCCTCCACAGATTTTCTATAGGACTAAGGTCTGGAGACTGGCTAGGCCACTCCATGACCTTAATGTGCTTCTTCTTGAGCCACTCTTTTGTTGCTTTGGCGGAATGTTTTGGATCATTGTCATGCTAGAAGACCCATCCATAACCCATCTTCAGTGTTCTGGCTGAACGAAAGATTTTTAGATTTTACAGTGCATGGCCCTGTCCATTTGCGCCTCAATGTGGTGAAGTCGTCCTGTACCCTTAGCAGAGAAACAGCCCCAAAGCATAATGTTTCCACCTCCATGCTTGACTGTAGGGATGGTGATCTTGGGGTCATAGTCAGCATTTCTCTCCCTCCAAACACGGCGAGTTGAGTTGATGCCAAAGAGCTCAATTTTGGTTTCATCTGACCACAGCACTTTCTCCCAAGCCTTCTCTGAATCATTTTGATGTTCATTATGGCCTGTACATGTGCCTTTTTAAGCAGGGGGACCTTGCGGGCACTGCAGGATTTCAATCCATTGTGGCGTAGTGTGTTACCAATGGTTTTCTTGATGAATGTGGTCCCAACTGCCTTGAGATAATTTAGAAGCTCCTCCATGTAGTTCTGGGCTGATCCCTCACCTTTCTCATCATCATCCTTACCCCATGAGGCGAGATCTTGCATGAAGCACCAGGCAGAGGGCGGTGGTTGATGGTTATTTTGTATTTCTTCCATTTCCGAATAATCACACCAACAGTTGTCTCCTTCTCAACAAGATTCTTGCTGATGGTCTTGTAGCCCATTCCAGCCTTGTGCAGGTCTACAATCTTGTCTCTGACATCCTTTGACAGCTCTTTGGTCTTGCCCATGGTGGTGGAGAGGTTTGAATGGAAGATAAAGACACCTTTGGACAGTTGTCTTTTATACACATAACAAGCTGACATTACGAGTAGGAGGCAGAATTCTTGCAGGTTGGCAGGGGATCAAATACTTATTTCACTTGATCAAATGCTAATCAATTTAAACCTTTATATAATGTGTTTTTTCTGGATTTTTTGGTTGATATTCTGTCTCTATCCATTAAAATAAACCTACCATAAAAATGATAGACTCCTTGTTTCTTTGTAAGTGGGCAAACTGACAAAATCAGCAGGGGATCAAATAATTATTTTTCCCACTGTATAGCAAATGAGTCATATAGACTACTTCTGTAGTCATTTTTATAATTTTATAGTTTTTGTTATAGATTTTTTTTTTTCTCTAATAGACCGCCATTACTATGAACTGTTGATGCTTGGAAAATATCCTTGTGATAATTAATTTAAAAATCTTTTTCTTTCAGTGTATGAATTTGGAATGACATGAGAGTGAGTAATTTATAGAAGTTTCATTTATGGGTGAGCTATTCTTTTAAACTGTGATTTGATCTGGTTTCTTTGGTACGTTCCTCAGCTGTGGACAAAACCAAAGATTGAAAAGAAAGCTGGCAAAACAAATAGGACCTGATTGGATGCTAAAAAATAAATATAATGTCTGTAAATTAAATAAATAAATGCAATTAAAAAGTAAAATAATCACCAAGTAAATCCCCATTTCATCTAAAAATACTGTATCTAAATAAGTCTTTAAAACTTACAGTAAAATTTTTCATCCAAGGCAATTTTTGTGCATAATTATGCATCTCTCTCTCTCTCTCGGTCATTAGATTTATTAATTTAAATGATAATACTGCAAAGGTGGCAGAGTGTCATATTCTCAAACCACTTTGTTTGAAATTTTGATGGCAGTGGTCAAGGTCCTAAGAAATGAGGTTCATTTTGAGGACATTGGCAAATGCCATGAAATACTGTCTCTGGATTAGGTAACAGACAGACAGAGAGAGAGAGAGAGAGAGAGAGAGGCCATCGGATTGCAGTGTTAATATTCAAGCAGTCAGTAATTCATGCATGCCAATACAAACCTTCCAGCTAAAGCCCAACAGGAAACTATAAAAATGGGCAACAAAGCCATATGGCTCAGAATATTACAGCAATAAAGTATTGACCATGAAAGAGCCACCATGAACATGGAGTGGAATGAGAAGATGGGAACAGAAAGAGTGGACCGGATTATGGTTGGGACATGAAGTATAGTATGATTATTCTCTAGAATTAGAAGAACAGCAAATGCTGAAAAAAACCCAGTGAGAGTAAATAAGAGGCAGCCAGAGTGCTAGATTTTAGTAGATCTGAAGCTCATTAAAAACAGGTTTAGGTTTGGAGTCAAATACCCAATATCCAGTGGCAGACATCACTTCGGGTCTTGGGAGAGCAATGAAGGGGTGTAGGTACAGCCCTGCCATTACAGTTCAAACTGTCAAATGAGATTCACATCAATACACATTCAGCCAGAGACCCTGCTGCTGCTTTTTCAAGCAGTGGTGAACAAAAAAGGCCCTTAGATTCTTAAAAAGCTTAGGGTTTTACAATGTACTTTAAGGGAAAATTAGGCTAGAAACAAATGCTATACAATGCTGTCAAATTAATATCATCACAATGTCCACTAATATAATTAATTTTATATCTGTAGCAAAATCATTGGGAATATATCATGAACATTCAATATACTGCTCAGCCCATGTCCTGAGTTATTTAAATGTACTGTATACTGAGGTCTTTTCAAAACTGCATGTTGAGGTCAAGTCCTGCATGATGGGGTCAAGTTCAAAGAATGAGTGATAGACAATATTTTTGATCATGACAGTGTAGATAAGGTGAAGACCAATGTGAAAACAACATTGAAAACACATTTACAGAAACTAACACCTTTATGACAGTGACAAGAACTAAGACACAAGGCCGGCAGTGAGGGGTTTATGGTGCAGTGAACTTGGATGGTAATTTAATAAGACATGAGGGTGGAAATGGCTGAAAATGCTTCAACCATGTCTCTCTCTGAGCTCATAAAGTACTGCTTCTGCCAAACAATAAAAGGATTATGATGAGTCCTTCAGCCATTTTCAGGCACCATAGAGAACATTTTTCTGTATTTAACACTATGCATTTACATCACCATTCAAAAGTGTTCGAGGAACCGTCAAAAATATTAAGCAGCACAACTGTTTTCAACATTGATAATAAGAAAACAAAATGTTTCTTAAGCACCAAAATCATATTAGAATGATTTCTGGAGGATCATGTGACACTGAAAACTGGATTAATGATGCTTAAATTCAGCTTTGCATCACATGAATATGACTTATAGTCACTGAATACAAGTATATCAATATATTCAAATATATACAAATATATGAGCAAGTAGTTCAAAGTGCAGGGATTTTTGACTTTATTTTAGGCACTGCTGAGTGCTTTAGGTTTGACATAAGTCTCTGGTTTATAATTCTCTGAATGAATTATTTTAAATATAAAAGTTGAAATCACACTACTCAGTAGGTCTGTGTTGAAAGGTATGTTGAAATACATTATCGCTTGATGAATGGGATCTTTATACTTGCTCCTGATGTGCTGCTTTCTGAAGTCATTTCCAATTTCATAGCCCTGGCATATTTGGTGCTGTGCTTGCTTCCAATACAATAATCTCTCATATTTTCTGAGACTTAGCAGTTACGTAAGTCATGAGCGCTGAGGGAGACAAACTGATTGATTGGATGCTGGTGTCCACAGTGGCTGTAATTTCAGTGACGCTATGCTTTGGAATTATGTGTAATCCAAGTACTAATCATTAGGGGCCGAGAGGATGACATTGGTTATTTTTTTTTAAGCGTAGCATATTAACAGATGACAGCAGCTGTTATGATGGGCAGACTGTTTCTCATATGTGAGTGTGTGTGCTCACCACAAGAACAGAGACTCCAGGGGAAGTGTTGCTCTGTTTCTGCACAGAGTTAAAGTGCTTTTTGAGTTTACCTGCCACCTCCATCTTCATATTGTTTTCCATTGCAGCATCATCCTGTTGGTTATTGAAGTGGATTAGATAGGCCAATCTAATAGTGATTCAATATAACTGTGTCCACCTGAGCATAGTGACTAAATTGTAGGTTTCAATTTGAAAAAATAATTTGAAACATAAATCAAAACCACCTCTAATACAGCTCAAATGCCATCAATAATTTGTTTATGAGTAAAGGCTGATTTATATTTCTGCGCCGGAGCCTCTGCGCCGTAGGTTATGCATCTGTTTTCATTTATACTTCTGCGTAGTTGTCCGTGTCGACGTGCATGCAGACCACTAGTAGGCAGTGTCTGCGGTCATGTTAAGTATCAAGGCAAAAGCAGAAGAAGAAGCAGCTTGTCATGTATGTTGTCAGAGAAGCTTACAAATAGAAACGGCAGAGAAGTGGCAAATAGGTAACAATTTTTGTTGCAGTTTGACTGCATGTGTCCCCTGAAACACAGCATTTTTCATTCCTATGGAAGTTAAAAACGCTCGCTCTTCTCCTATTACTCTGCGCCAGTTTTTTGACCCGAGGGAGGGGTTCTAGCAGACCAATCACAGCGCTTGAGGTCCGCGTAGAATTGACGCGTTGTTACATTTTTGAAGAGGTGCACGTCAGGCTACGTCGTAGGCTACGCGTGGTACAAACAGCCTACGCTGTAGTTACGGTGTACACTCGACTAGGGGTGACCCTGAATAGTCGACGATTCGAAGCTTCGATAGGAGGAGCCTGATTTGACTACCAATCTCACACTCGAATCTTCGCAGAGGTGTTATGAAACGAGATATGGGGGGTGCTCAATATCTGATTTTACATAGACGTACCGGTTCTCTCGGTTAATATAGATAATGCTATGAATAAAAATGTGAAAAGAAAGAAGCTTTTAATAAATATTTTTAATGTGCGCAATAAATAAATCCAACCACCCCTGTGACAGATTTAAGTTTCACTTCCATGATCCGTGACCAACAGAGGGCATCTTGGCGGCAGGGATTAAATCTTTAACAATGTCTGGGATAAGAAAGTCTAAAGTGTAGAATTGGATGCACTTTGAAATGGTAAAAGATGATCCAAAAAACGCATATGCAAGTTGTGTCAGCAGTTCATGTCCTACCACTCAACAACGACAAACATTGTGGCGCGCTTCTGCCGGCCAACGTTAACGAGCTGATTAGCGCACTATACTCAAACGGACACAGGCAGATTGGGTAAAAGACTGGACTTTTTTCGATCAAGTAGGGTACAAGTGATTTCAAAACATTTCAGCCGGTTCTAATTTGATTTTTGGATGCTGTGAATGTTTAGCTAAAAAGGCTGCCACTCCAGTTTAGCGTTTATTGTCTCAGCCGTTAAAAAGACAAAGTTGACAATTCTGGCTATACTTTCGTTATTTTAATAATTTCTTTCATTTTAATTTATTTATTGATCACTCTGGGTTATCTAATTTAACTATTTGTGGCTTGTGTTTTGATGTTCCCCTGCACTTCAGGCATTTTGCAGTTGTGACTTGCTTATGACTTTTTCATTTTTTTAAATTATATTTATTTATTAGAACAGTTTATTTTGTTCTAATTCAATTCTGTAAATCAATTTTTGATTGTTTTTTGGTGCATCGATGTTGCGCTGTAGATAAGTTAAAGCTTGCTCGCACAGGCAATTTAGCCGATTTAATTTGATTTGCCGACATGTGAAATGCATATCTATCTGCAGTGTGGCCTTTCTGCAGATATTTATATATATTTTTAAGGTTTATTGATCCAAAATGTTTTTATTCATTTTCTTCTATATCTTTGTGTGGTGTTCTGTACATCGTGGCTGTGAATGTTTATCCACATTGCCTTTCATTTCAGTTTAAAAAATATAAAATCATTGTCAGTTTTGTCTATCACTTGACAGGCTGTTTGGTCGCTTTCTTAGAAAGTTGTTTCTCTGTGCTGTGTGTGAAAGAAAATAAAAGTTGTCTTAAGGCGCGGGTATAGGCCTTACTTCATTTTCCGCGTCCCACTCCATCTCGTGGACAGTTAAGTGCACGAGCCTTTCAAAGTAGCCTATATTCCTTCGGCCTTGAGCGTGGAAAGAGTTTGTGCACACTATCTATTTGACTGCAATCTGAATCGAATCTGATTCGAATATAGGCAATCTGATTCAAATCTGATTCGACTATGTAAATCCGTAGTCTGGGACACCCCTACACTCGAAGCAGAAGTATAAATCAGCCTTAAGTGTGCAAGTGAATCCCTTGTGGCAATTCATGCTGCTCAACATGCAATAATGTTTAAAATACATTTTGACATATATAGAAATGTGATACTTTAGAGTGTATGCAGTGTATGAGTATATGCATTATCTAACTCCACATAAAAAAAACAAACATATACACCACTAAACCCTTCCACACACATTTACCGTGACCCAAGGGTGAGATAGCACATCCTCCGCTGTGTATCTGGCCTCCACATTCACCTGCAGCATGTAACCAATCAACTCCTGTATGAACACAACACGATCATATTTGCAATAATTAGATTTAAAGAATATTTACTAGATATTAGCATTAAAAAGGTACACAAAAGGACAGGAAACAAATATTGTTATACTAAATCTTTGTGCTTAAAGTTAAATATGAAGTATGTGGTTTCTGCGACACTAGTGGCACCTAGAGCAGGGGTTCCCAACCACAGTCCTGGAGGCCCCCCAACACTGCATGTCTCCTTAATCAAACACACCTGATTCAGATCATCAGCTCATTAGTAGAGACTCCAAGACCTGAAATGGGTGTGTCAGACAAAGGAGAGATGTGCAATGTTGGGGGGCCTCCAGGAACATGGTTGGGAACCACTGACCTAGAGGAATTATAAATAACGCATATTTTGCAAACTTGCAAATGCCCCTTTCGCACTTTGTTCCTTCCCCAACTCAAATATCACCAACAAAGCTCTTACGGTGCTTGTGAAGGCATGTCTCAACAGGTAAAAGTAGGCTACCTTAGAAATACTTTTAGCTGTGTTGCTATATGTCACGAGTAAGCAAATGAGTAGGCTAATGAGTCTGTCTAGAGCGAACGTGAGCATCTCGCTTATATTGACACATTTTATAATGGTAAAAAGTGTCAAATGGAGTGGAAAGAAAGTAATACACCTGTCACAATAATCAATACATCGACTTATCACACAATATATGTATATGACCTATATATTGGTGACGCAATATATCGCCCATTATGTCAAAGCCGCAATCCACTGTTCCAGTTCAAATATAACGCCACAGCGCCAAATGGTGCCATTTAAATAGTTTTAGCAGCAGATATGTCCTGTTGAGGCATCTGTGCCTTTGTTCATGACATCTGACTGCTAAGTAAAGTTTGTTTATTCAGCAATAGTGTGCACCCTTACTTTACAGAGAAAAGAAGGACAGGGAAAAATCTGTAAATGGAAAATCTCCATAAGTGCCTTTTGTCCATTTGCAAGTGTGTTTTTTTCTACTTGTTACTTCGCACTTTTTTAAAAAAATGTTTATTTACTATTTATTTAAGTTATTTTTATTTAGGATATTTAATTTCCATGGTCTAAAGAATTAAAAGGTATTGTCGAGTATTGTACAAGTATGTAGGCCTACTTGCTTTATTATGCTGTTATATTATGATTATATATTCAGTGGCATAAAATGGTCTTAAAATGACAATAATATCATTTATCGCAATTATTTCTGAGACAATATATCGCACAACAAAAAGTAGTTATCGTGACAGGCCTAGAAAGTACTACACACTATTGGCAGCTGAAACATTTTCTAATTACACACAAACACACACACACACACACACACACATATATATACTGTATATATGTGTATGTGTATATATATACATATACAGGGCTTAAAACTTTTTGCCACAACTGACTCAAGAAAATTTACCAGCCAAAACTATTTTTTACCTGCCATGAAACAAAAACAGGCAGTTATGACACCAATATTTTAGATAGTGAAAATTCACAATCCTCTATTCCAATTTCGATACCACGGCTAAAACTACTTAACTAATAGAATTTTAATAGCCTACATTTTTAAAGACAAATAAACAGTCAGTAATAAAAAAAGAACAAATAATCAAATTATTGATCAAATTATTGATTAATCAAATTATTAAATTATTAATACAAGCAATAGCAAAAATAAATACAAACAACAAAGATACAAATGAAATAAACAGTGCTTTTCAGGCAGGTCTAACAGTAGTTTTCAGGTACAGAATTTCCCTTTGTTGTTTGGTTAACATTGAAAATGCAGACAGCAGCAAGATTATTAGGATGCTGTCACTTTAAGAGTGGATCATGCGTTTTCTTTCTCATCTCGACATAACCGTATATCAGAATATGTTTAGGATACTCGCTGAGAAGGGCTTTTTTTTTTTTACATGATTTTGTGTGAATTTGTTGTTTGTTCACGTTCATGTTCTCACAACATTGCATTGTTAGAAGTCATAAAATGTTACCAGCCATCTGGCGACTGACACAGTTTCATATACTCGCTAACACAGATTTTTACTTGCATTTGGCGCTTGGCTAGTGTTAATTTTATGCCCCTATATATAGTAATTTTGTATATTTAAATTAAAATGTGTTAAACATGTTAAAGTGTATGAAAACTTTCATGTTTCACATTTGCAAACACAGCAAAACATTCTGCCATTCAGTGAAGAAAAAGATAGAGATAACCTAGCATGCAAAAACAGTTGGATGGGTTGAGTGTGAGAGGGGGAGGATGTGAATGAGATGAGATGATGGTGTGAGTAGGATGAAAGCGAGTGGGGTAAAGCAGTCAGGACAGAGAATGAAGGATGTGGAGATAAATGAGAGAGACTGACTCAGTGCATTTTAAGCATGTAGCATGTCAAAATGTGTTTGTCTGTACTCACTTTAGCAGAATCAGTGATATTGTCCCAGAAAGGTGAAGGGAACTCTAAACGCCCCACAAGAATCTGATCAAATAGGTCCTCCTGAAGGTTATTCTCACTACAAAAACAAATGCAATGCACACAGACACACACAAAATACATTTCATGTACAATAACTGCTGAGAACACTACGCTATGAACAAAATGAGACTAAACATTGGATTTTAAACATTGTTAATATTAATGTCACCATGAAATCAAAATGGACAGTTCTTATTTATTTATGGAATATTGCAGTATTTATTATAAATTATTTATCCTTGCTCATCATTATTATTATTTTTTTTTTTTTTGTCCTCATAATCTTTAAGCAAAATATCTTCCCCTCCCACTTGCGATGACATCTCTTCTTCACTCTGATAATGTGTTTACTGGCACGAGGGCGGGACAACCTGTCACTCACATGAGATCACCAGAGATGGCAAACCATAATGATCCAACCATCCAATCAATTATCGATGGATAAAATCAAATGTCGCCCTACATTTTTTCTTGTTTGAGAAGCCATTTCACTACGTCTCTATTGGAAAAAAAGACTATTGCAGGTACTGTTTCATGCTGACTTTAACATGAATGACTGAGCAAGTTTTATCAAGTGTTACCTGCGGAACGGTGGGAAGCCACAAAGGAGGATGTAGGTAATCACTCCAGCTGCCCAGATGTCCACCTTTAGCCCGTAGCTGCAGCAATGCCCGGATAGAAAGACACAGCCAAAAACATTCATCCTCCAGCATTTTAAAGGCCATTAAACACAGACTTTCATGCTTCCATAGCAATATCACTTTTGAAGATATAAAAACAAAACAATGAACGATTCTTACCCTGACTCTGCTATGATTTCTGGGGCAACATAAGTGGGTGTTCCGCAAACAGTGTATAGTGGCCCTTCAACCACTGTGGCCAAGCCAAAATCGCCCAACTTCAAAGACTTTGTACCATTTGGGTACTCACACACCTACAACACACATAGTGAAAGAGGGGAAAAAAAAGATTATTTTTATCCAACAGAATTTACATTTTTTCCTCTTGACATACTGTACCTTAAGTCATTTTTCATGACAAAGTGCAAAGTTTTTTTTTTTTTCCCACAGGTTTCGTGTCTTTATACTGCTGTGTCAAAGATATGTGTATTAAAGTATTCTTAGATTTATAGTCTTAAAATGTGTAAGTGTTCATACCAGCAGATTCTCAGGTTTGATGTCTCGATGGACGATACACATTCTGTGCAGATATTTGAGAGCAGCCGCCAGGTCGAATACCATCACACTAGCATCTCTTTCAGTGTATTTGGTTGAGGAGGTGATTGCATCAAACAGATCTCCACCCTGAAACACACAAATGGCAAAACAAATAACTAAAAAAAAAACTGTACTTTGTATAAAACACACTTTCATCTAGAGGTAACAAACATTTTCTGTCTATATAAGGGGTGAGGAGTTTGATCAATACTGAAAGCGGCCATTTAGTGCAATGTTGCTGACAATAATACACAGAATTCTCAATGCATTTGACCTACCTAATAATGTATGGTGGATCTGATTTGATACATAGAGATTTTATTGCATCATGAAAAAAATTATTAATTATATTATATTATATTATATTTATTATATATTTTTGTTTTAGTTTAGTTTTATTTTATACAAACATTACCGTTCAAAAGTTTGGGGTCAGTAAATATTTAATAAAAGAAATGAATACTTTTATTCAGCAAGGGTACATTAAACATTTATAATGTTACAAAAGATTTCTATCACAAATTAATGCTGATTTTCATCTTCTCAAAGTATCTTGAAAAAAATGGCTGCTGAAAATTCAGCTTTGCCATTATAGGAATAAATTACATTTTAAGATTATATTAAAATGTTAAAATAGAAAAGTTAAAATTGTAATAGTATTTCATAATGTTACTGTTTTTACTGCATTTTTAATCAAATAAAAGCAGTTTTGGGGTTTTTGATTGTTAGTGTATGATAAAAAATATCAAATGTCTAAAAAAAATTCTAAGAACTCTCTCTCACTCTCTCTCTCTCTCTATATATAAAAAATTAAAAGTTCAGAAGTTTCAGAAGCAGAGAAAAGTTTTACATATTTACAAAATAATTTTTATCAATGTACACTTATGACCAGGGACATTGATCAAGAAAAAAGAAAAGCATCAATTTTATTTTAAATGCAACATATATGGTGTGGTAAGAACACGTGTAAGTGTGCGTTGTTGAGAGATACAGTTTAAGAGGTGACTAACAAACAGTACCTTCACAAGTTCCATGACTAGATTGAGCTCAGTGGGCGTATCCACCTCCTCAATCAGCATGATGATATTAGGATGCTTAACGCGCCTCAACACCGCCACCTCGTTCTCGATCAGGTGCTCCTGGGTGTTTAAAGCATGTGTCACAACAAATTCCCAACCGTACAGCATTTCTCAGCAGTCTTTTGTCTTTAGCGGCCTAGGCATAAATCCACATGAATTCCTGAGGTTCGCTCTTGCAGGAAACAAGGCAAACAGGAAACTAACTTCCTTGGTTAAAGCACAGGCTGAAATTAGATTATGAGACATTGGGCCAGTATAACTGCTGTTTAAATAGCATTCATACATGGCCAAAAGTATGTGGATCACTCCTACTAATTAACAGGTTTTACTATTCCAGTAATTCTAGTGAAAACAAATCATAATTTAACAGCATTCAATGACATTGTGGCAACAGTTTGAGGAGGGAATTTTCTATTCCAGCCTGGCAAAACCCTGTGCATAAAGTGGCATCCATAAAAAAAAAAAAAAATTACTGAGAAATGCCACTGAACACATTGGGGATGAATTGGAATGCTGACTGCAAGGCAAGCCATTGCCAAACACCAGTGCCTGACCTCACTGATACTCTTGTGTCTGAATGGGAGCAAATCCATATTTCCAACATATGGAAGCCTTCTCAGAAGAGTATAAAAAGCACACATGAATGTGATATTGGGGTGTCCACATAGTTTTGATCATATAGTGTAGCTAAACACAGAGGTTCATAGTTTAATTATTCAAAAAAATCATTCAAAAACATTCAGAATGATCTACTGATTGCATTTAGACCATTTGTGTTGTGTTAGCTGTTGGCCAGCTTTCCTCTCATAACCTGCAAAAGCTGCAGCAGGCTAGATAATTGGCAATGAAAATAATCTAATCAGTCATATTAAATGGACCAAAAATTCCACAGACCACTCAGACGTAAATAATACATATTGCAATAACTGGGGTCCAGAACTAATAAACAGCTATAACTGCATTGTCATAAAGACAAAATATATGAATTATTAATAAAAACAAAATACAGTTTTATGGCTGGTATTTTCTCAATTCACTCCATTGGCTATTGTGGCAAAAAGTTCCTATAAAATCTAACTTACTTTGCCTCTGCATTTGTTTTTATCGATGATCTTCAGTGCAAACTCCTTTCCAGTGGATCTATGGAAAGAAACAGAACAATAGACTTTTTTCCAACGAGGTTAATGAAGGTTTGTTTTGAGTGCACTCAGAGCCCCAGGGACCAATTTATAAGGTTAATGTCTTTTCAGTGCACAAGAGAGCTTCTTTTAAACCATTTAGCTTAAAAAAGTGAAAAGGAAAACTGAATCTAGATGTAGATAGTACTAGTTATGCATTTTAATCAGAGATCATGACAATAACAAACATAGAAGGGAGAAACAAAATAAAAATACAACATTTTTTATTTACCCCCAAGTGCCATTTTATCTCTTTCTGACAGATCTTAACAGAAAAACATCTTTAAGTGAGTCTTTTGTAAGTCATTTTCTTACCGTTCGACACACTCCTTAACCACAGCAAAGTTTCCATCACCAATAACTTTGCCAATTTTGTACTTGTCCAAAATAGTGGAAGCAGCTATGTTCCTGTTTCCATTAACTAAAGGGAATAAACCGACACATTAAACATATCAGACATATAATATAATTTCCATACCTTGTGATCAAAAAATGTTTTCAGGGACAGAGGTATGTTTTGTAAAACCCCCAAATAACAGATTAGCCCCAACATCCTCATCCAACCATTCAAATTTGGTTAGTGCACTATGCAGACAAACAACTGAAGGTCATTCTGACTCATGCACTGCTGAGCAGGGACATTTGCTCATACACTGCCACCACAGTGTGTGAACGTGTGGGAGAGTGCCTGAGCAAATGTGGCACAGAATGGCATTTGTCAGCACTTTCACCGCCAAAGCCTGTCATGCCCCTGAAATGCCCTTTGGGGACTTTTGGGCTTAAAACACACTAAGATCCAAGGTGAGTGAGTGAGTGCATGACAGTGATGAATAGCGGGTGGACGTCTTACCTTCAGGGCTCACACTGTTGTTATGTTGCTGGGGCATCTCAGAGGAGCCGTTCACATTGGTTGCAGAAGAGTGATGTGCTGGAATCTGCAAACAGAAACAAAATAAGTCTAAAAAAAAAAAACCTTAAACATTTAAAACTCCTTACACATTTTATTTAAATACTAAAATGTAAGGCTGGGCGATATAACTAAAAAGTATGATATTTATGCAGTCTAAAATGGATTAAGAGAAAGTTTTACTAAACCTTCACAATCATTTTATCAACAACATACTGCCATCTGACATTGAACATCATCCTTAGTGAAATTAATGGTTGATGAGGACACAAAAATAACTAAAAGACAAACTGTGTGCGACTCACATGAAAAATAATGGACCTAGTCTTAAAAGATTTAAAATGGGCTGGCAATCAGTATGGTTAAAAAGCCTGTATGTTATCTTGATTCAGCAGCCAAAAAAAGAATTAAACTGAAGTGACAGTGACATATGAGAAAAGACTAAGTAAGCCAATGGAGACAAATACTGGCAGCATCCTGATTAAAGCTGGTTTAATAGAGGCTACAGGGTTCCTCTAGGTACACAAGCAACAGTTGGGTATTACGTGCTGCTCTGAAAAAATCAAATACCTCAATGAATAGCAGAATGATATAAAAAGCCAAATACTATTCCATTAAAGTGACTCTTACAATCATACCCAACTGAAGACTTGAATATCCAGAAGGAACTGCAGCTAATTTGAATGCTGCTACAGAAGGCAGAGTTTCATAATACCTGTACAGAGAGACGGAGGGGGACTCCCATCCGCTTGTTGCAACTAAACTAAAGGCAAGTGGGAAGATATTTATGTAACCACAATGTTGGAGCGTTTGGACTAAAATTAGCTTGAAATCTCAGGAACAATGTGCAAAGAACCAGCAACTTTCCATCAAACCACTTATTCGTCATATATTCAGTATAAGAGCACTATAATGGTGGAATACTATGAATAATTTGTTAAAGGCTGTTTCATAATAGACATTCACAGGCTTTTGAAAATTTGTATTTCTCAATTTGTGCATGCAGATATTGCTCTTAAAGCTTGTTAGACTTAATACAATTTTCTGTTATGTTTCATTTGACTAATATTTAACTTTTAGATGTTTATCTCAGAGTTCAATTCCCCATTTAATTTTATTGCTCTCTCAGAAAAAAACAAACAAACAATTGAGATCTCATTTGGTTTACTTAGTGTGTGCTAAATAGCTCACTATTCACTACTAAATATAACACTAAATCCGCTCTAAAAATGAATTAAAGTCTCTTCCTGTCATGAAATTTCTCCTTGTGCTTTATTTTTTCTTTCAAAAAGCTTTAAAGATAGCACCAAGAAGCTTATTGTCTGATAGACAGGTCAGTTAAGTAGATTAACACCAGGAGTTCTCTAGGCTATGATTGTACTTGACTTTGACCTTTGGTTTAATTACAGTGTGCTGTAGTCTGATCTCAGCAAGATCTCAATGCCTCGACTCACAATGCCTCCAAGAATAGAATTGATTAGATCTTTCAGAGCGGATTTTCAATTACAAGGGCTGTTGAAGATTTCTATGCCCTTACCAGATAATGCAGAAACAACTATACTGATACTAAACAACCTCTTTACAGACAACCACTGAACACTCTCAAGTGTTTTAAGCACCTTGCACATGTGAGTTGTGAGGTAATTGGGAACTCCCATAAGGGAGACCAAGGGCAATTAACATTTTTACTTTTTTCCAAATCTACCTCTGATATTGAACTATAAGAAAGCACCTAAAAGAAGTAATATCATTGCTGTAGTACTTTAACTCTTTCCCCGCCACTGAATTTTCTGTCATTTATGAGACAACGCTTCCCCACCATTGTTGGAATCTTCCCGCTTTCCGTGTTTTCAGTGTTATGTGGTATATATGTAATATCGCCTCCCAAACTTCTGAAAGAGTACAGAATCTCCGGATCAAAACACAGGAAAAAAAGGAGCAGAAACAAGTGATAAAAGCATTGATTATGCACTGTGGGGGGAAAAAAAACATGATTTTTTCAGCTTTCTGTTCAAAATGTTGCTTTTTTGTGTGAAACAGCCACATTCAAGTGTTGATAAAAAAAAAAAAAAAAAGAATGCATGAAGCTAGAATAGCTAGCCTTTTTAAAGTAGATGCTTTGTTCTTTTGATATATTGCATGTTCAGATATTCATTAAACAAAATATTCTGAGGGCCATTAAATTTTTGTGAAAATAATCAAAAACGCTGGCGATGACTAGCAACTTTTTTTTTAATAAATGCTGACGGGGAAAGTTAATAATATCACTGTAGAAGTTTATGTTGTGTATTAATTGTGAACCTACATTCTATAATAAAACATAAAATATTATACTAAACTGATAACAACAATATATATTGATAAGCTGATAAGTCAAAGAACATATTTAAGCTAAATACTTTAATAAAACAATGTTCTTTGCATATTTTAAATATTTAATCTTTCAATTTAGTAATTACATTTTTATTTCATAATTTTCCAGCCTTATAACCTAGATCAAATCTTGTATAGTAGCTACCAGAGACATCACTGACATGTCATTCATGTTACTGTTTAACAAACAACATAGAAATAAAATAAAAGCTTGCATATATCATTAAAAGAAAAAGAAAAAATATGACTTTCTAACTCAAAATCTTTTTTCTTCTGAATTGCAGTATGGGAAAGAGAAGTTAACATATTCTGATAAAGTGTCATCACTTAAACTTGTTTGTGACCAAAGAAGTTTAAGGGTATTAAAACTGCTTCAATTTGTTGAGAGGCAGTATTTTAGGCAGCATCACTAAACCCTTAATCACAAATGAGAGTATCATCCATGAGTCAGCATCCAGAAGCCTGATCTTATTTTTGACTTGATGAAGAAATAATCTATTTTAAAACTAGAAATGTTTTGCCTGTAAACTGATTTGCAGCACAGAGGAAGGCTGTTGCCATGCCAACGGGTTTACCTTGAAGTTGTGCATGCTGCGGGGGCTGGTTGGGGAGGAACTGGAGGATTTGGCAGATTTGGGGGTAGTGATTTGGCTGTTAGGTACTCCATTTACTGAGGAGTGTAGCAGGAAGTGGGAGAGAGACAGAGAAAAGAGAGAGAAAAAACATGGTGTTACTTCTTACACTCATTATTTTCTGCTACACGTGCATTGCTTTGGACCTCAGTAATGATGTTGAAGACATTTCATAAATCTGTTTGAAGATAATGTTACCTACATGAAGTAAGCAGAATTCAGCCAGTCATGTGATCTTAACACCATGAATAGGCACCACACTAAATCTTTTACTCATCTTTGTGTCATTTCAAACCTGTACTTTCTTCCGTAGACAACAAAAAGACAAATAAAAGGCTTTTTTCAAAGCATTGAAAGTGAATGTTGATGTGGTGATCAAGCTCTGAAAAAAAAATCAAGTCTATATATCTCTTCCCACTCTTTTGAAATTGTATGATTCTTTCACTCCATCCTAACTGTTGAATATTATTTGTGCAATTTGAATGGTTATTTAAAAGTGTTCTTAGTTGACTGTGATTGAGGATTAAGAGGAGGAGAAAAGGCATAATGAATAACACCTAAAATTCTTCTTTTCCTCACACAAAGCTTTAGACGACTTGGAATACAGTGCACTGTATGAGTCACATCTTTATGGTCATTCTTTGGTGCTTTTGTTCATTTTTGCAGTTTGACAGCACATTTTCACCATTCACTTCCATTGTATGATCAAGAGAAGTGCCAACATTGTGTTCCACAAAAGAAAGATAATCATAATTGTTAATTTTATTAATTAAATTTTTGAGTAAAATATACATTTTAAGCAGAATAGGCCATAAAATATAAACATACACTACTGTTCAAAAGTAGATCAGTTACATTCCAGTAAGTGAAACATTATTACAGTTTAAAACAACTGTTTTCTGTTATAATGTATTGTATAATTTAATTTATTTCTGTGATGGCAAAGCTGAAGTTTCAGCAGCTATTACTCCAGTCTTCAGTGTCACTTGATACTTCAGAAATATGATGATTTGGTGCTCAAGAAACATTACTTATCATTATCAATGTTGAAAACAGTTGTGCTGCTTAATATTTTTTGTCGAAACCATGATATATTTTTAGATTTTCTTGATGAACAGAAAGTTCAACAGCATTTAGGCCTATTTGAAAGAGATTTATTAATTTTAGTTCATGTCAATTTATTTGCATCGGTCAACACTGTGAGCTAATGACCAATTCTACAACTGTAATTGTATAATGAACTAACATTAACAAAAGTTAATAAATGCTGTAAAAAATATATTGCTTATAGTTAGTTCATGTTCACTAATGCATTAACTAATGTTAACAAATGAGACCTTATTGTAAAGTGTTACCATTCATTTGTTTAAAAAAAAAATTGTACTGACCTTAAACTTTTGAACGGTAGTGCACATTGTTTCGTTACAAATATGAACAGAACCACCTCTCAGGAATGCATGTGCATATGTCTCCTTGGCCCAGAATAAGTCTCTTAACACACAGGCAAGGGTTCACATGTACCACTCACCTGACACCAAATCCACAATGCTAAATCATAAAATAACCCAGTGATATCAAGCATCAAACATCCTTTAATAGTAAACGCCATCCACATATATAACAGCAGAATAATTTAACAGAAAAAAAAAACAATTATGCACATCATGGATAGAATCCCAAGTGCGTCAGAATCCGCAGGGAGCATGGATTCGTAGAAAAGCTGCTCTTGGGATTTCCCGTTGAGTGTGTGGCATGAGTAGATTTCTCTCCAGGCATGCGATGGAGCCCTTACAGTTCAGGGGCACAGGAATTTAGGGTGTGTTTACTGCATTAGCCAGTCTAAGCAGAAGGCATTTGAGGATGACTGCATTTAGTGTACACATCCAATTGGTATGTCTGATAGATTAGAGTATGTGCATGCCAGGGTTTGGGGCAGTGGCCACTGTGGGAGTTGGCTCTCTAAAGCTGATGGATTTGGAAGGCCATGCAGGAGAGCTGTTAGCATGATTGAATGCTGCACCAAATGGTTAGAGGTCATGTACAGCTCATTCCACAGATAAATGTCCTTTAGGTAAATTTAACATCATACTGGGAGATTCCTCTCAACCAAGAAGCTCAAGAATTTCAAAGGGTTGTCAGTTCATTGGTTAGTCTTGGTTATGGTAAAGGCAACAAGAACTAACATATAAGTATCTGTTACTCATATGGTAATGGATATGGATGTGATCAAAAAGAATATATCAGAAAATTAACACACAACAGCCTACTTTTTACATACTAATGCCTATCGGTATTCAGCTTGGCAGTGGTGGTGCTGTTAAGGTGAGGTCACGCCCAGCTAACAAAAATATGTTCTAAGAACGTTTAGCTAATGTAACCATTACGTTATGAAAACATTATTTCTGAATGTTTATTTCTTTTTACATTATTTCTTTTTAAATGTTTAAAAAGAAATTGGTTATGCGAACATTAAAGGTATAGGCAATGTTTTTCATAAACACTTTTTGTTATACTGGTTGAAACTCTCTTCACATCCTGATATCAATCAATAAAATAAAAAATGTACATATATTTTCTGTGGAAGTCTCAGGACCAAAAAATGCTTGTCCAATTATTGCATTCAGTCCATCTTTTACAGTTTCTCCTGAATCAAAACATCCAGCTTTATGCTGCGTTCACGCCATGTTGTAACTACCATTATTAAAAGATGACAACCCGTGACTTTCTGCTCTGAGCTGTTCACGTCCTCGGAATTGAGGTCATTTAACACTGTCTCTCATGACGCTTTGCAGACTCTGCTCTGGCTCTGTGCGTTCATGTGTTTTGAAGGAGGCGTGGCTTTGGAGAGTGGGATCTTATGCTTTCAAAGCCTCTCCGAAATTGCCTACCCTACCTTTAAGGGAACATTCCATTTTATAATTTTGCAAACATTATGGAAACGTTACTTTTTTAATGTTCTCTGATTGTTATGAAACAAGTATTAATATTTAAAAAGAAAAAACTTTGAACGTCCAAATAAAATGTATCAGAAATAAAACGTTCCATGAACGATGCATAAATGACATTTTTGTGCTGACTTTTGAGAAAAAAGTTCCCAGAAATTTTGCGGACAATAAAGGTCAATTGTCTAAATCAATAGTATAGCGATGTATGAAGCACAGCTCACGCAGAAGTCACTTTCAAACCAAGCAACTTTCCGCTGGTCAGCATTGCAAATCCGTGTGAACAACTTGAAGCTGTTGCCAAATCTGCACGGGGAAATCTTTCACCATCATGTCAAATTCCAGAATGTATGGATTTCTATTGAAATGACTAGATTTTGCCCTACAAAATTTGCAGAACAACGATAAACGTGACTGCACCTTAACTCACATGAGAAGAGGTTAGCCAATCACAACAGAAGTCATTTACCTTTAGAAGTCTTAAAGGGACAGAAAAACATTCTGTTTATTTCTAAAGGGTCAAAAAGAAGGTGGAAATGGTCATGCAAAACTAAATTATTACTGTTTTTGGTGCAAGAAACCTCAATTAATATTATAATAAAACTTCAGGGGGGAAATTTAGTGCTATAAAATTGTTTTATTTTCAGGGGTATTACCATTGAAACTTACTTGGTGATTTGACTGGAGATTGACTATTAGTAGAGAAGTGTCCTGCAGTTCTTCTTACTACAGTGGAGAGGAAAGCAATTGAACAAGGAAAAGAGTGTTTCAGAAAGGAGTGGAAAAAGAAAAATGACAGGAAGTGACATGTGAATCACAATAGATCAAAAATAAAATCAGAAAATAAGTTTATGTTTCTGTTATTCTTCCCAATCCTGCCTTCTGCGAGTATGAAGTAAACCAAGGATGATAGATAATAGTAACTAATTGCGTTACCAAGTTAATTTTTATGGAAAGTAATGCGTTACTTTTTCTCACCTGGGCAGGGCTTGCTTGTTTGTTTTTTTAATAAAAAAAATATTTATTTTTGGCAAATGTAAAGGTCCTTTCACACCAAAAGTGAAATGTACAAGCCTCAGGTTGCACATTCACGCCTGTACAGTAGAGGGCGCAGCTCAAACAAACCTTTCAAACAAATGCAGAAGAGATTTCAACACTCTTATTTTAGCAATAAATTAAAAACAAATGTGATGTTTAACTAAAGTCATTTTTTGCTTATTCGTATGGTTGAATTGGATTATCGAAGGTCAGCAGCAAAGACATTGCTTAATAAAGTGAGATTAAATACATAAAGTATATTATTATTATTTAACATATTTAATTATTGCCAGTTTGCAATATTCTGAATTTGCATTTCACTGTTTTTATTCATTTTGAGGAATACTGTATCTGTTTTTGTAAGTGAGATGAGTAAATGCATTCTCACATTTAATCTAGAACTACAATAACCATCATGTTGACACAGCGTACACAACGCCTCTCCAACTTATGGTGCGTTCAAGTCCTCCTGGGAAGTTCGTATTTAAGAGGTGGGAAGTCATGTTTACGACAGTAGGTGCGTTCAAGTCATTCGAGTATGATGGCGGTGTGCCTTCTCTAAATTAATTACACAAAATAACAACACTTCTACTTCTAGAAAATGTAGAGCAAAGAATGTGCATTGGTTGTATGTTGCTTTTTTATGTTTTTAATTAATTTATGAAGCCATTGTAAACTTTATCGTTACATATTATATTGTTATATTATGATGTTATCGTATTTTTTGCTGGGAATCAGCTTACTTCGTTGTAAATAGAAAAGCCTGACAATGTCACTGCTGAATACCTATAAGTATTGTGGTATTTCACCATGTTTCTCACTGACACGCCCACAACTCGTTCAGATCGGGGCTTAAAGAAAATTTACAATTTAAGTATTTACATTGTGGAGGTGTTCATGTGCGTTCAGCTTCAATGGGAAAACAAAGGAACTTGCGTTACTTATTTGATAAAGTATCTCTGATATTTTGTTATAAAATTAAAAGTAATGTGTTACTTACTAGTTACTTGAAAAAAGTAATTTGATTACTTAACTCGCGTTACTTGTACTGCGTTACCCCCAGCACTGAGTGTGACTATAGTGGTGGTGCAGTGTATCCTCACCAGATCCAGGGGATTTGCTGCGACGGGTGGATCCTGGACTTTTAATACCAGAGTATCTCACAGGAGGAGCAGAACGAGGAGAATAAGAGGACTTGAGCACCTGACATTCTGGACACAGAGATACTATAAATTAGCAGGGAATGTATATACTTGATGTCGTATAATGAAGTCTCAGAACATTTGCAAGGACAGACAAAGACTTAGGAGTCGTTAGGTGTCTATCCATTTCAAATAATTAACCCCCGTCTGACCCCCGACTTCTGAATGGTTGTGTATAAATTTGTTGATTTATAGCATGTGCAGTACAACAGACACACAGATGAGCTTTTCACACTTGAAATAGTTAACACTTGATCATTCTAAACCCCAGGTAAACAGAATCCTGGGTTATCTTGCTTCATGTTTCACACTGCTCATAATTTACCCAGGGTTAACAATTAATCCTGGGTATTCATAAACTGACGTTTCACATTGTACATTCCTAAACCATGAGTTAACGTTCTTATTTGCATATTTGCGGTGTCATTGATTGGATAAATGTAGCACGCAACCTGTTTACACAAGCTCTAGCATTGCGCATCCTTGTATTGCTGAATGGACATTTCGAACTACTAAGGTAAGAAGGAAATGGTCTCTTCTTCACTCAAATTGTTGCGTTTTCTGTCAGCATTTGACATTTTCCTGTCAAATGCTGAATTTACTGTTTATATAAAATGCAGTCTTTTTGTGACTGTCCAAAGCAGGCAAATATGAGGCATGCGATTGGTTGTCTGTTGCTAAGCATCTAGCTGTAACATTCTAACACCGCATTGATTCACACTGTATTAGTTTGGCACCACAATGCGGGGTTAACACCGCATTGCCATTTCATTACCCCGGGTAAAAAGCTGTGCTAATCCGGCTTCTAAATTACAAGTGTGAAACGTTCCTTTACCCGGGGTTAAAAGAGGTGTTTAGAACGACGATAACCCAGGGTTAAGTGCAGTGTGAAAAGCCCTAGACAGGAACATACTTGCATAACATAAACAAAATGCTTGTATCAGGCCTAATATAGAGGCTTGTTAGTAAATGAGTGGTATCTGCTGATATATTCACATGATCCAAGACTGTGGAGCCTTCTGCAGAGGCATAATGAAATTGTCTACTCAAAACCTGTGAGAGCAGCCCATCTTTCTAATGAGAGCAGTGGGTGCAGAACTTTAGTAAGGAATGACTCATACTGTACAGCAGCTCTAGTGAGCCCGATCTGTCCTGTCGATTACACAGCACTTGCTAATGACACCGAGCAGTGATAAATTAGCGGATGAGCATTAGATTGTGAAGTGATGAAGATAAAACAAGTTGAATGCCATTATTAAAATGCCATTACTGCCCAGCTAATCTGTTTCATGGGGCTTAATGTAAGCATTTCACAGCAGAATCTGAGAGAGAACATGTAATGAGTTCTTTAGTTACAGAGGATTTAGATTTGGGGTGGGCTTGCGTTTTAAGGACACACTTCTGCTGCAGAAAGAAAAGGTTGAGCAGTAAATACAGTCAGACGCAAACTTACCGTTTCTTTATATTTTTGGAAAAGTCCTACTTAGTCTAAGTGGGGCAGCAGAGAAGAACTAGGACAAAATGCCAAGAAGCTGAACTAAATTCACACAGCTATGAATCAAGTTATCACAGTGTGTGTGTGGGGGTAAACGCTACAAGAAATGGAGGCGTTTCAGCAAAACAGGACGAACATCATAGGCAAAGTCATATGATTTTATTTAGAACTTAATGTCCACAGAACATCTTCACTTCCCCACCTGCACTTTCATGTTCACTAGTAGACAAACACAAACTGCACACTGAACAATGGTGAGGAACTTCTCATAACAAGGTCACTTCCTCTGACAATGGTAATCCTTTGGTCCCTTGTGTTCATTCTGGAAAATGGATTCATTTTTTTTTTCAACCCAGTGAATGAATGTGAATGAACGATTCCATTATGGAAATGATACTATTGTAATCCTATCACTTTTTTTTTTCTGTAGGAGACATCTATGGTGTTTTTGTACTGATACCAATAGTTGTTCTGTGCTTCTTTTTTGTTGTTTTGTTTTGTTTCGTTGTTTTAAAGCAAAGCACTGATGAAAAAAAACTGCAATTTTATTCCTTATAAAATATTTTCCACATTTAACTAAATTCTCAATATAAAAATTAACAAGCTGAGATATGGAAAATAAAGTACACAACCACATGCTCACCAAGGCTGCATATATTTGATCAAAAATATAGTAAATACAGAAATATTGTGAAATATTTTTACAATTCAAAATAACTATCTTAATTTTAATATATTTTAAAATGTAATTTATTCCTGGGAAAATTTTCAAATTCAAAGCTGAATTTTCAGCATCATTACTCCAGTCTTCAGTGTCACATGATCCTTCAGAAATCATTCTAATATGCTGATTTGGTACTGAAGAAACATTTATTATCAGCATTGAAAACAGATGTGCTGCTTAATATGAAATTTGATTATTTGTTTTTAATCAAAAGAACAGCATTTATTTGAAATAGAATCTTTTGTAAATGTCTTTACTGTTACTTTATGTTACTGATCAATTTAATGCATCCTTTCTGAATAAAAGTATTAATTTCTTTAAAAAAAAAAATTTTTTTTTTTAAATCTTACTGACCTCAAACTTTTGATTGGTATATTAATTATAACCCCATTTCCAGAAAATTGGAAAATTTTGTAAAATGCAATAAAATCAAGAATCTGTGAATTTTTCATTCTGTTTAACCTTTATTTAACTGACAAAAGTACAAAGAAAAGATTTTCAATGTTTTCACTGTCCAATTTAATTGTATTTTGTAAATATAAACAAATTTTGATTTTAATGGCTGTAACACACTCCAAAAAAGTTGGGACAGAGGCATGTTTACCACTGTGTCACATCAGCTTTCCTTTTAATTGCACTTTTTAATCATTTGGGAATTGAACATACTAACTGTTGCAGTTTACAGCTGCTCAACAGTCTGTGGTCATCATTGTCTGATTCTGCTTTCCATTATAGGACATACATTTTCTATAAGAGACAGATCCGGACTGCAGGCAGGTCGGTCAAGCACATTCACTTAAAGTGCCCCTATTATGGATTTTTGAAAATTACCTTCATGTAGTGTATAACATAGCTCTAAGTGAATGAAAACAATCCCTTTCGTCTTTGGGACTGAGTACTCGATGTCTGTTTTTCCCAAAAAGAAGCTAGCACACATTTCCTCTGTCTTTTGGACCATCTGAGATGAGCTCGGGCCTAGAGAACTCGGCGCCATCTCTGCATAGAATTGATGTATAGCTTTCTCCTTGTGTAACAGAAATGCAAGTTGCATTTCTTGATGCAGCGGCAGACTGTGTTTAGTGACAACGGTTTTCCAAAGTACTCCTAAGCCCATGTAGCTATGTTTAATACAGCAGCATGATGGTTTCTCATATAATGCCATCTGAGAGCTTGAAGGTCACACACATTCAACAGTTTCCGGCCTTGCCCTACACAGACTGAGATTTCTCTGGATTCCCTGAATCTTTTCACAATATTATGTATGGTAGATGGTGAAAGACCTAAATTCTTTGCAATTTTGCATTGGGAAATTACATTTTTGAATTGTTTGTCAATTCTCTCATGAAATTTGGCACAAAGTGGTGAGCCATGACCCATCTTTGCTTGCAAAAACTGAGCTTGGTGGACCTTCCTTTTATACCCAAACACGATACCCTCACCTATTGCCAGTTCACCTGCTTATAGTGAACTGTTTCAAAACAGTTTAACTTAGATATTCTGTAATCTTTTCACTTTTATATTGCATCAGTCCCAACTTTTTTGGAGTGTGTTGCAGCCATCAAAATCAAAAATTGTTTATATTTACAAAATGCAATTAATTTAGCCAACAAAAACATTAGAATTTTTTTTCTTTTTACATTTGTGAGTTAAATAAAGTTCAAGGGAATTAATAAATCACAGATTCTTGATTTTATTTGCCTTTTACAAAATGTCCCAACTTTTTTGGAATTGGGGTTGTATATATGCAATGTAATGTATATACAGTGTGTGTGTGTGTGTGTGTGTGTGTGTGTGATTTGTCTTCCTAGATGTGCAGTGAAGGAATACATTTTTTTTTATTAGAGTTTAGTATGAGAGACATTGGGTTGAAATGAAGTTAGTGTTTAGCTGAGCCTACCGGTTATAAAGGCTGTTGAAGCCTTACCACTGTGATCCAACACAAAATCATCCTGTGCGTAACGGTATTTCTCAGGGCCGCACGCGATGAATACGTCATCGTCCCCGAAAAATTCCTGCAAACATGTAATCTGGACAGAGAGGGGAAAGGGTGGGGGAAGAGAAAAAGAGAGAAACACTGTTTGAGAAATGAATGGAAGTAACCATGTGACTGCGACAGCTATCTGATTAACTGATAAAGCATGTAGTAGTTCACAATGTTGTGCTGCAGTCTATTCAGACCAGGAGTTTTAAATACGAGTAGCTATTTTTTGCATGAATGGACATAAACGTGATAAAATCTGCTAATCGGAACTGGCAGTATATTGGTAGCTGAAAGCATGATTGAAGAATTTTATCAATGACAGACATTCCTGTTCTTTATGGAGTTCTGTGGGTGCATTCTGTGCCGGCCTGCCAATAGGTAAACACACACTTGAGTTTTAAAACTGGAGTCAGGATCACCTCAAGCAAAGCAAGAAATAGAAACCATAATTTTTGGTTCAGTATTGTTCTACGTGGAGATTGATACCTGGGAATTTAAACAGTGGTTGTAGTAATGACAGATTTATTCAAATATTAAATGCGTTGAAAGGGCCCTCGCACCGGTGCCACCGCCATCCGGTGGCTTTAGGAAAACAGAGCACGCTGGGCAATATGCATTTAAGTAGTTAAATATAGGAGGACAACATCAGTCATTTGTATTTGCCACACTTCCTGCTACCAGCTGGTGGCACTATGACTGAAACTAAATTTTGGCATGTGGATGTCTTCAGGCACTTATCAAACATGTGAAGTTTGAGGCAGACTGGACATTGTATGCTTGAGTTACAACAACTTCCTGTTTCATGATGATAATAGCATGCTTTAGCACTCAGTTAGGTGTTGCTGGCATGTTTTAGAATGTTTCTAGCATGTTTGGTACTCAATTGCATATTTTAGTATGTTGCTAGTAGTTCATTACAGTGTTAAACATGTCACTTCCTGTTGCCAACAGGTGGCGCTATTACTATAACTGAATATTGTCAAGTAGATGTCTTCAGGCCAGGACTCTTCTCAAACATGTGAAGTTTGGGACAGATTGGACATTGTATGCCTGAGTTACAACAGCTTTCTGTTTCATGGCGAAACATCAAAATTTGTCAGGCCGCCACAGACACGCCATTCAACGAAAACTCAAGATCTTCGCAGTGTAACATCGCTAAGGCTTTAAGATTAGACTGACCAAATATGATGTTGATTTAGTTAAATATCTATGAGGAGTTAATCACAGTGTAAAACATGACATTTCCTGTTGCCTGCAGGTGGCTTTGTGACTGTAACTGAATATTGGCATGTAGATGTCTTCAGGCCAGGACTCTAATAAAAAATATGAAGTTTGGGGCAGATCCGACATTGTATGCCCGAGTTACAACAACTTCCTGTTTCAATTTTGTCAGGCCGCCACGGACACGCCCTTCAGCGAAAACTCACAATTTAACTTTGCAAAGGCCTTTAGATTAGACTGACCAAATATGATGTTTATCTGATAAAATCTCTGGGAGGAGTTTGTTAAAGTACGTCTGGAAATGGCAAAAATTTTGCAGAGAAAATCTCACTTCCTGTTGGGTTTTCAGATTTTGCTCCAAGGGACTTTTTTGGTATTGGGCTGCTATGTGTCTACCTAATAAAAAAGACAACAAGTTAAGTAATAACATAATGAGTAATATAGTGCATAATATATTTAGCAAAATGATCCTCTCTAGAGTTTTTTTTTCTAACTGACTAATGAGCCATGGACACTGAATGGCTTTCCTAAGGTAAAAGTAACATTATGTGACATATTCTTTACAAGCTGTTTTACTGACTTCTTTCTGTGGTTGAAACACTGATTGAGCGATTATGAAACATGATGCATTTTAGTTGTATTGTTTATTTTTAAACATGCCTTCAGATGTTTATTCATATTTATTTTGTGCTATAACTAGTAGTAAAAAGGAACAGATAATCGTTTTACGTGTCACTTGAACTGAGGCATCTACAATCTGTATAATGCAACATTAAAGAGCATTATCAAATTATATTTATTGTTTGAATTCCATTATAAAATTATAATGTAACAAAAGCTTATTGTGATTATTGGATGGGATGCACACTACAAATAATGTTCCGTGAAGTTTTGTTCATTCATGCATCAACTGAAAACAGAATATTATTCATTCATCAAAATGAAGATGGATTGAAAACAAGAAATCATTATTGTCAACCCTTCAAAGCTGGCCAAAACCAAAAATTAATTTTCTGCCTGATATTTTCAATTGAAATTTCAGTGTTTCAGATATGTACAAAATCTGCATTCAGTATGAGTAATATACAATGCATCACTAGGAAATAAAAAAAGAAACAATTTGAGAGCACATGCAAACACACCCACATACACACACAGCCGCAATGGTAGTGGGCAAAGAATGATGTCCGTATTTCAGCCCACTCCTCCACAAATGGAGGTGGGCAGCAAGAAACAGATGGTCCCAATGTGGAGCTCCATCAAACATACACACACACACACACACATCTACATGGAATTGAGTGAAAGATCACAGACAGATGGAGAGGAACACAGCTCCTTCTTCCCCTTCATGAGCCTGACACTGTATAGAGAAAGACAAAAAAGGCCAAGAGAGAATTGCTATAAGATCGATCTTGTACTTTATTAACATGATGCTAATGATAAATCAGCTATTCAACAGCCTCTAATGGCAAAAGAGGTGTTTAATCTTTAAATAGCCTCACTGCACACATAAAAAGTCATCACAACAACTCAATATGTGAGCCGTTTTGAGCTCAGAGGCTTAGAAGTCTTTCTTTCTCTCTGAATCACAAACAGTCCTGAACTGCAAGGATGGCCATTCTGTGGAACGGATCTTAAGCAGTATTCCCATCAATCAGCAGATTATAGGAACATATGGGCCCAGTTGCTGGCCTGAGTACAGTGGCAGACTAAAGCCACACTGGGAGACTATTAAACATGCCTGAAATATTTTAGCTGATATATTGGAGAAAAAAAAAGTACAGTCTGGAATGGAGCTAAAAGTGTTTCTGTAAACTGATTGCTGGAAGCATAAGATAAACATTTTGTCAACCTGCATTCAAGACCACATACACTGTCAGAAAAAAAAAATGCAAAAAAATAGGAACTTTAGAGGTACAACATTTTTTTTATAATGAATATATTTTTTCTATTTTTTTCAAGCTCTAAAATATTTTTTGCTAATGGAGTCAAAAAGTTTAAGATTCACTGCACTTTACTTCAAAAGTTTGTGTACATTTGTAATTTTGCAAGATGCCAAAAAATTATGACATGGACAGCATGAAAATAACATGCATGGCCCATTCTGAAATCAACAAAAACAACATACTGTAACGTGTATGCTCCTTATGTTCCATTTTGGTTTCATTTTCATTTTGCTTGTTTCCTGTTTTCCTGTGTTCCCTAGTTACATTCCCTGGCTGTTAATTAGTTCCCACACACCTGTTTCTGTTCTACTCATTATCTCCCTGCTTTATATACCCTTAGGCTGCATCCAAAATTGCATACTTCCCTACTATCTAGTAGGTGAAAAACAGCATGTGACAAAAGAAGTATGTCTGAATTCACAGTACTCAAAAGAGTAGGCAAAATGTACCCGGATGACCTACTACTTCTGGCGAGATCCTGAAGTGTGCATTCGATGGACACTTAACTATCCCATGAGGCCACAGGAGAGGATTTGTGAATAGCGTTGATGCGATGCAACTGACGCTGGCAAGTCACGTGATAATGACAACATGCCGAATGTAGTACATCCGAATTACAATCATACTACACAAATTCATACTATTTAGAACATCCTTTTTAAGTGGTCATTAAGTAATTACTTATTCAAAATAAGTACTTACTCAAGAGAGAATGCGATTTTGGATGCAGCCTTAGTTTCCTCAGTTTCTTTGTCCAGTATTGTTTATGTCAATTCCGATACTCCTGCGTGTTCTCCTTGCCTATTAAAAGACTCTTTTTTACAACTTGAATTTTGGAAATGTTGGGACGTTTTTTAAATTTGAATAAAATGAAAACTAAAAGACTTTCAAATCACATGAGCCAATATTTTATTCACAATAGAACATAGATAACATAACAAATGGAGAAATGTTAAACGCAGAAATGTTACACTTTTATTCACTAAATGAGCTCATTTCAAATTTGATGCCTGCTACAGGTCTCAAAAAAGTTGGCACAGGGGCAACAAATGGCTGAAAAAGCAAGAAATTTTGAAAAGAGGAGAACATCTAGCAACTAATTAAGTTAATTGATATCAGGTCTGTAACATGATTAGCTATAAAAGGGATGTCTTAGAGAGGCAGAGTCTCTTTCCTCAACGTCAAATTGCAAAGGCTTTGCAAATCTCATCATCTACAGTGCATAACATCATCAAAAGATTCTGAGAAACTGGAGAAATCTCTGTACGTAAGGGACAAGGCTGAAGACCTTTATGGGATGCACATGGTTTTCAGGCCCTCAGACGACACTGCATCACTCATTGGCATGATTGTGTCAATGACATTACTAAATGGGCCCAGGAATACTTCCAGAAACCACTGTCAGTAAACACAATCCGCCGTGCCATCTGCAGATGCCAACTAAAGCTCTATCATGCAAAAAGGAAGCCATATGTAAACATGGTCCAGAAGCGCCATCATGTCCTGTGGGCCAAGGCTCATTTAAAATGGACTGTTTCAAAGTGGAAAAGTGTTCTATGGTCAGACGAGTCCAAATTTGACATTCTGGTTGGAAATCACAGACTCCGCCGTCTTCACACTGTTTTGAAAAGAAGAGGAGATGCTACACCAAGGTAAACATGCCCCCATCCCAACTATTTTGAGACCTATAGCAGGCATCACATTTGAAATGAGCTCATTTTGTGCATAAAATTGTACAATTTCTCAGTTTAAACATTTGTTATGTTATCTATGTTCTATTGTGAATAAAATATTGGCTCATGTGATTGGAAAGTCTTTTAGTTTTCATTTTATTCAAATGTAAAAAATGTCCCAACATTTCTGGAATTCGGGTTGTATCTTTGATTCGAGCATGTTCATCTACATGTGACACCTTCACCTTTAAACTGAAAACATTTTATTTGTGGTTACCAGAATACTTGGGACATTTTCGTGCTGGAAACTGGTCATGCTCGTCTACATGCAGTAACTAGCTTGTAACAATAAAATACCAATGCTGCTCTTCCAAAACCATATTTGAAACAGCAGGGCATTCGTGAATTTTAAAATAAACATCTGTGCAAAAAATGTCACCACACATTGTCAACTTTCTCAGTATTTTAGGAAGTTATGAGTATTCTAAGCAGTTGTTAAGGTGTTCTGTGGGTTTGCTAGGACATTGTTCAGTTGCTAGGCTGTTACGATAGATGTTAGATCGAAAAAGTGACTTATTATTATAATCAACATAAATTTCTAAACAAGTCTTTCAAGGATCATTTTATTTTAAGTTTCTTACAAGGTGTTTATTAAGACTTGTATTATTAAACTCCTCTAAGTCTTGTCCGGCTTCCAAAGCCCAGTAAAGTACAGGCCTGTGCCTAGAGAGACCCGACAGGGTGCTGAGACTAATAACAGCTCAGCTTTATTTGGCTGACAGTAATGAAGGGTATAAGAGCAGCACTGCTCTACACTGTGTTGAGAAAGAAAGAAAGAAAGAAAGAAAGCATATAAATGGGATGAGGGGATGAATTCTATGCTCAAAACAGAGTCACACTGCCGGTTCACTCCATGGGGTTTTTGGGTCCTTATTTGATCCGAAGCAGAATACACGAATGTTAAACAAAGAGGATAACTTAAGGTAAGATCAGAGCATTAGCCAAATAGACTTGAAGGGGAGAAACAGAGCAGCCCCTTTACATTAGCTCCAGCACATGTCTGATTACTGCTAACTACTGTTAACTTAGCTTTGGTGTTTCTTTCAATCAAAATCAATTACTCACAGGCTTTGGATGAGCTAGAACCTTCTAGGATTGGAGGAGTTTGTCAACCATTTGCTACTGAAGCACAGGAGAGGCTTTTCTCACATCAGCCATAAATAATTGATGCCATTAAAGGCAGCACTGACAAATGAGCCTTTCACAGAGAAAATTAAGTTATGATTGTGTGTTCAGAAACTGATATGTTTAAAGTCATATTCAATAAGTCACTTCTGCTGCAAAATAGATCAGTGAGGGTTTATTAACTACATAATTCAAAGACTGCCAATGACTGGGTCAAGAACAATTCAATAAAATTCTGTGAGTTTATAACTATTAAATACTGTACACATAATGTAGTAGGAAAAGACCATATTAACGTTTCATGCATTTTGCAATTGCTAAATATACACTACCATTCAAAACTTTGGGCTCCATAAGATTTTTTTAAAAAGAATTTAATACTCTTATTCAGAAAGGATGTATTAAATTAATTAATTGACAGTAAAGACAAATTCAGCTTTGCTCTCACAGGAATAAATGACATTTTAAACTATATTAGAAGAGAAAAAATGTCATAATAAGTGTCATAATATTTCACAATATTACTACATTTTTAAATGCAGCCTTGCTGAGAATAAGAGACTTCCAAACTCTGTCCTCAAACTTTTTAATTCTTATGGCCAATCAGATTGGAGGATCAAAACTTTTGTATAATAAAAAATATTATGACGTTATTAAAACCAGTTCATTTAGATGTTTCACCACATGAAGAAATTTTTTTTTAGGTTACCTAACATTTTTACTTATTTACCATTTACTTATTTTTACAGTGGCAGTAAAGCAGCTCTGACAGCTTCAACTGCTCACAAAAGAAAAATAAAGGCAGTCTCAGAAGTCGGTCATCAAAAGTCTAACTGTTGAGGGCGAGGCGGAGAATGGGACATCAGCTTTCATTTATCACTGAGATGAGATGAGCTGTCAAACCACAGTAACATCAGCACCATGTCCCCACGCTAAATCTGCTGTGTGGATTGACATGAGTCTTAAAAACAGCATTATATTTGATGTCTTGCATTATTTATTTTCCAAAAACTTATGAGTGACAGGAATTGGTGAATGTGTAGGAAGGTGTAGGAACTACTGCTGTCAATCGATTTAAAAAAAAAAAATTACAAATCAATTTCACAATTAATCACGATTATTCACACATAACCATAAAGTTTTTAATATATTTTTCTATTGTAATACTTTCACACTGAATCTCCAAAATAATGTAGAAACAACAAAGACTGTATATTTTAAATATTTGTTTACTGGCATCTTTTTACTAAGCACTATGATCAGTATCACTGACACTGATACTGATATCTCTATTAAATGGATATTTTCTCAATTTTAGCCATTAATTATAGCCATTCAACATTACAGTATAATAGAAAGCTATCACTTTTAACATTTAACAGGCTTTAAAAATATAACAAATTTTAATTTAAAGGGATAGTTCACCCAAAAATGAAAGTTCTGTCATAATGTACTCCCCCTTAAGTTGTTCCAAACCTGTCTGAATTTATTTGTTCTGCTGGACACAAAAGGAAGATATTTGGAAGAATGGCAGTAACCAAACAGATCTCGCCCCCCATTTACTACCATAGTAGGAAAAATAAATAGTACAGTAATCAATGGGGGGCGAGATCTGTTTGGTTACTGACTCAGTGCAGAAGAAAAAAACGGCAATTATGTAATGTAATTGAAATCAGACGCTATAAAAGATACACTTAAACATGTATTTTGGATTTCTTCTTTCCACTAGTCTGAAAAAACACTTTATGAAAAACCAAAAAGCCCAAAATCTCAAAATTGACAATGCATGAAAACGGTCATTGTTTTCGTTGTTTTTGACTCATGTAACCTTGTAAATAGTGCTTTAAGACTTTCAGGTAGGACTAACAGGTAAATATACAGAAACTGAATAATCAAACACTGCACAGTCTTCACTGCATAAATTATAAATCGAATATAGATTAATCCTTATAAAAGCTACAAAAGTTATTCAGTCAAGACAAGAGCAGTGAGTCAATGAGGCATTCTGGGCACACGTTTCAGGTGTTTTTTTCTTTTCTTTTTCTTATAGCGCTTAAATGGTTTAATTGCATAAATGATAGCATGATAGCGCAGCCAAAGGATGACAGAAAAAAAAAAACTGCATGCTGCGTTAATTGCGTTAAATATTTGTGCTAAACTGAAAAAAAAATAAATAAAATTGCAAAATTAGCATGTTAATTTTGTCAGCCCCAGTAGAAACAAAAAATGAAAAATGACAACAAACAGGAAACTGATGCCGGTAAACAATGGGGCACGTGGAAATCCTTTTCTGCTCCCGTCAGACTCACTTGATAAAAAGTCCAGACTGGGCGGATAAAAACAAAAAAGGGCACTGAGATCACACAGTGATCCCGGATGGCTCCACTGACACGTTTCTGGTCGTGTGCCAGCTCTGTGTCTCCTAGCGATGCCTGCTGGGGCTGGAGGGCCTGTCAGGCAAGCCATAGACACCAGACACTCTATTTTGTCTGCTTCTTACATGAAGCATCCACACAGACTGTTAGTTATATTAATGCTGCATATGCAGATGGTGATGTTTGTATTAATTAGAAGACAAACAATGACAGTTATTCAGATTCATGATACTTTAAGTTTGACCTCAATTAGTCTTTTAATCCTGATCTGCCCTTAAAACAAGTGAAGCAAATAATGTGTAGGTCCACATGCGCTCTGTTTTGTGTAATAATTCATTTAATTTGAAATATAAGCCTTTCAGGGAGATAAAATCATATCCGGTTGCATTATTCATTCCCTCTGACTGCAAGGTAAAACTAATATGGGTGATTGACAGGTCAAAGAGATTATGGTAGACATCTAAATGAACCCTAGCAGACAGATTGTAAAGTACTGAAAACAAAATGTCCTATTTATTGAGTTGATGATCTAATGTGATTTAAAAGAACTGAAGAGATGTGATTTGAAGTCTTGTCTCTGCTATCAGACTGTATCAGAAATCATTTGCTTGTTCACATTATTCTGATGTCATACATACACAGAGCGCTGTCAGGCTTTTAGTATGCTAATATACTCAAGGGCTATGTCAATCACCAACCCCCACTGTCCAGCACCCGACACATATACCCACAGCACCTATTCAGACACTAGAACACTCTTATTTGCACTTACCCTCAAATTATGTATCTATCTTTCAGTGCTGAACAAGGCTATGATGCTTAAAAACAGCTTAATATTTAAAAATAAATGATGTGCCAAAGCAAAACTACATGCAGAAATATGCATAAAAAATGACTCATGCATTTTTAGAGTCATTAAATTTAATTTTTTCCTGAAAATGCTATAAAAGTTTTTTTCAAAACCATAAGAATCCAACAGAAATATAAAACATGGTAAAAACTAGATTATTAAAAGATTTTTCTTTTTCTCTGTCATGTACACTATTATTTGTCAGTGACCCGGATTCTAATCAGAAGTCTGTCTATGAGTTTTACTTTAATGGGATGTTGTTTTTTTTTTAATTGTCCCAGTTTGTTTTGTTGTAGGTCACTTTACAGTCATGGAAGATTTTTGCTGCTGTGTTATGCATTCATTTTTAGACCCTTTATATATCTAAGGACCACTTATTTTTCCACTTTCGTTCAAGTCTGCAGCTTTGCAAGTCAGATCCCTTTCCAACTATATGCTGAGATTATTGGCTTGGGTACAAAACGTGTTTGGGACATAACATAACATTCATATTTCTGATTTCTGAAGCAGATTTGAAAAAGCTTAAGGTCTTAAGATTGATGTACAGTGTTTTCAACTAATGTAAAATGTGACTTTTAAAACCAACAGAGCTCAAATCGTGAGTTTTTGAAGTGCTATTTGTATGGTCAATGAGGAGGCAGCAGAAAGAGATGGAGGCGGTAGGGTGCATATGGGTTAGCAATGATAACTTAAGTGTACGACCCCTCTTCCCAGCCTCTTGACTACTCACATGGTACCTCCCCTCTGCTATTCCCCTGGAGACCGACTTGTCCTCATGCAGATTTATAAAACCATCATGGATAGTGTATTACCATGTCATTGGTTTCCATTATCAGCTAATCACAAAGCACACAGCTGGGAGAAGATGTAATGCATCTAACATCTAGGCTAATACATCAAAAATTGGTCAGTTTTATTTAATTATTACTAATTTGGCAAAGCAAATGTAAACTCTTGCCAAAGAAAAGTGCATATTCTATCTCTCCATCAGCTTCTGTTATGTAAAACCAAGCAAAGCTCCTTAGGGGTAAAAAAAATAAAGGGAAAAGAGCGATTGGCATTCATGGAGTTAGACGTTAAGAAGCGTATCTGACTGAGAGAGAGTCTTGTGTTGGCTAGTACAGATCCGCTAGCCCCCCTAAACGTGGCCCACACCTGCCAGCTGCACTTTAAATCCCCCAGCCTTTAGGTTCAATTACAGCAGAGCTGGATGGAGTCTCAGTGGGGTGTCCACGATTCAGCATCCCCACCCCCACCTGCTAAGAATTAGGCTCGGAATGCTCAGAAGCAGATGGCATCCAGTGGCTATCGTGTTAACATGCATGTTACCCCTAAATATTCATAATATACTGTTTGATGAAGGGCTTTCTTTGATTTCAAGGCAATGGCTCAGATGGTTATTTGACCCTGTTTAAAGTGGCATAGCTTATTTAAGGATGTGGTATTGGCTTATAAGTAGTACAAACATTAAGCTTATTATGGTATATAGCAAAATAGCTGATGATGAATATAAACACACTACCATTCAAAAAGTTGGGGTAAGTAAGATTTTTTTTCAATACTCGATAATTTAATTAAGCAGGGACACATTAAAATGATCAAAAGTGACACTAAAGACATTTATAATGATACAAATATATATATATCAAATGTTCTTTTGAACTTTCTATTCACCAAATAATCCTGAAAAAAATTCAGTTTCTTTCAACAAAAAATCTTAAGCAGCACAACTGTATTAAACATTAATAATAAGAAATGTTTCTCAAGCACCAAATCAGCATATTAGAATGATTTCTGAAGGATCATGTGACACTGAAGACTGGAGTAATGATGCTGAACATTCAGCTTTGCCATCACAGGAATAAATTGCATTTTAAAATAGAAAACAGTTATTTTAATTTGCTATAATATTTCACAATATTACTATTTTTACTGTATTTTTGATCAAATAAATGCCAGGGTGAGTGCAAGACATTAAAAAATCTTACCAACCCCAAACTTTTGAATGGTAGTGTAAATAAATATAGTATGTACAGTACACAAATAACAAAAATGCATCCCACCCAATATGACCCTGGACAATATGGACCCCTGGGCTTCAGTTCTCTGTAAGACACTCAAAGCGATATCATCAACAGTCTAGTGACACAATATACACTCTCTCGAGCAGAGGACGTCCTTTTCATCAAATGTGTTTGCAGCTGTGCATTGAGGACATGCCGCCTCAAACTCTTCACAGTCCTACTGAGGGTGTACCAACTGTAATCACATATGACATGCAGTGATGCGGATGCCTTGCTTGAAACAACCAAAAAAGCTCTTAAGTAAACACAGTTCTAAAGCAAATTCTGTTGTGTGTGTGTGTACACACACACCATGAAAGCAATAAGATATGGATTCAGTGTATGAAAAGCAACTTAAATGTAAGACAAGTTTCATCTAAGTCAGTCTGATGGATTTGATCTAGTTGGATGTTTTTTGGAAGCTTACATGTATGTCTGCAAATATAAAGTTCCAATCTTAAGGCTTTAATGTTTTTCTTTCTTATCCCCTTTCTCATTTCTCAGTTTTAAAGAGATTCAAAGACGTTAATCTTACTATAATGCTAAGAAAAGACACACAGTGAGAGTCCAACTGTACTGAGGTATGTGCTCGCCTCACCATAATCATTGAGGTGAGCTGAGCACACAAGATAAACTGCAGAGAAACGCATGAGTAGACCAATTTATGTACAATATGATATATTGCACAAATACATTTTGGTGTTCCAAGACTATTTTTAAAACATTCAAGGCACAAATTAGATACAGTATATTAGATATGTTACAATATAATAAAAATGCTAAGAACAATATTCTCTAACATTAACCTAGCTTTAAAAAAGTAGCTACTTTTAAAAACAATACAGACATAAATAGTATTAATATAATTTGTAATTATTTTTAATTATTAAATCTATTCACTAGACTATATTGCAATCTAAATCTAAAATTCCCATTTGCTGGTGTTAAGATTTCATAAATTTTCTCTTTTAATAAACAGGAATGTTTCTGAATTGACTTAAAGGCATGGGTATCACTGCAGTGCTATGCCATCATGCATTTTTAATATTGATCAGCGATAAACCATGCTATTTGTGTGTGTGCCATGAGCTACTCCCACTGAGCCACTCACAAACATCAGGATTCCCTGTGCTGCAGGGTAGATGACACGTTCATCCCAATCATAGACAACACTAGAGCCTACATATATTAGTGGTAAACTGCCATTGGCTGCTCAATCTCAGATAAAGTCTATGAATAATGTAGAGCACTTTAGGCTAAAAGCGTAGGGCACTTTTGGCTAAAAGTCCATTTCACAGGTTAAGACTGTCCAACATATAGTGCAATTTAATTGTTTTCTACAAATGGCAGAGTTTTGGTGCTAACCTCAGTTTTGGGACTGTTGTAATTGTGGAGGTAAGAGTGCAACCATACTTAGATGCAGACATTAAGTAAGATTAGAAGAGTAGAATATCTTTTTCAAAACAAGTGAAAATATACATGTAAATGTCTTTAGCAATAAATAAATAAATAACAGACAAGATGTGATTAAGAGGGAGCATGTGAATATTGAAATGAAAAGGGCCAAAAACAGAGCCCTGTGGGACTCCTTGGAACTTTTGGAATTAGGTCAAAAGGGTCTTAAAAGAGTCAAAAAATAATGACAATATTTCTTCCACCAATATCATGCACCCAGATAACAGAGGACGAGGTGAGTGACTTTTTTCAACTACTTTCTTTGTATTCTTTACTCATACAAAACCAGCCTAAGACATTACCATAATAGTTCTACATTCACCTTTGCCAAGCAATTCTTGGAGGCAGTTTTGCATAATTAAGTCAGATCAAGCCGGGACAGACTTTAAATATGCGCATGAGTTCTCTCACTAAATTCCAAAGAGGTTCACAGTGGCCGAGAGGCAGCCAGGAGCTCTTTACGAACAATTCACCACTGCCGAGTCGAATCCCCAACGACATCATCAAGACATGTCAGCTATCCACATACCCCGCGTACCCTGGCTTTGTGAAAGAGAACAGAAGAGGCTAATTCCCTTGCCCTCATAAGATTTCTGCATGAAGATTCTTCAGAATTTCTTCTGTATAGAACAATAAGTATTCTTCATTTGCTGAAAATACACATTTTAATTTTTAGGAAACAAAAGATACATTGTATGAAAAAGCTTTAAAGGATAAGGAAGTCTGGGTGTATAGATGAAAGAAGATAAAAACAGTGGGACACACTATGTATTGAATACTGTCTCTGTTGGAAAGACCATGGCTGAATGCTCAGTATCCCTGTCATTACCAGAATAATAAGGTTAATTGTGCTTTCTGACAGTTCTTAACATTGTACTTTGCCAAACACTAGGTACCAATATAATGTGCGTTCCTGACTACTTTTTTCCAGATACTGCTGTAAATAAGCAAAGTATTTTGATAATTTCTGGTCAAGCAATTCATATATTTACAAAGATAAACAGAATATGAATGAATGATCTGAAGCTGCAACAGAATCAAACACATTAATTTACTTGACACTTTGCTGTCCTTGGAATGAACTGCAGATTGGTTTAACCATAACCACATAAATGAAATGAGAATTACTTGTTTTAGTGTCCTAACAATCACAGAGGTGACTAAAGACATGCCCCATCTGGATTTCCTGTCTGGATTGGCTCATGCACGTTCACAATTAAACAGGGTTCAGGTGGTCATTACCAGCTCCTGATGTATAATTCTGCCCTATCTATACTACAAGAGCTCAGATCATTATTTGAGAGTCCCTTGAGGGTAGCATCCATTCACATTTATTAAAGGTGATAAAATACTAAAGTATGGCCTCATTTTTTCAGGAAATTGCTCTATTGGAGCATTAAAAAAAAGGTTATAGATATAGTTTAAATATATCTTAAATGTCTGTATAGCATCGATTGGAGGAATCAAGTGAAATAGATTAAATGGAGGTGACTTGTTTATATATTTAATAGGACTAGCTGATAAATGTTAACTTCTAGAACCATAAAAAAACAACTAATCTACTGATATGTAATCAATATATCTGTGTATTTAAAAACCGGTAACACTTTACAATAAGGTTCATTAGTTAAACATATATTAACTAACATGAACTAACCATGAGCAATACATTTGTTACTGTATTTACTAATAAATAACAGTTGTTCATTGTTTGTTCATGTTAGTTCACAGTGCATTAACTAATGTTAACAAGATTTTAATAATGTATTAGTAAATGTTGAAATTAACATTAACAAAGATTAATAAATGCTGTATAAGTGCAGTTCATTATTAGTTCATGTTAACTAATGTAGTTAACTAATGTTAACTAATGAACCTTATTGTAAAGTGTTACCTAAAAACTTAGTAAACCATCTCCAGAGATGACATTTCAAAAATCCCAGATCCAGTGGATGGATAAAATGTCAAAAACTGAAAAAAGAAAGAAAAAAAAATAATCATGGGTGCTTGAGGAAAATTTGATCCTCATGAAGAGAGGTACTAAAGTTAGTAACAAACCCAACGTTTAGACAGTCTTAGCATAGGGATAAAAAGTAATAGCTTTTCAAAGTAAAGATGTTCAAATGATACTAGGCCAGAGCAGATGTAATACGCTTAGTTTCCTATGGTTTCCAGACAATGCAAGAACATAAATCACTTTTCAGATTAATGATGCCGTTTGAAACCATAAGGACCATTTTAACCCCCTTTAAGCTTTAGCTAATATCTTTATTTAATTAATTTTATTAAATGGCTTTTCGATCTTTCACTTACTTGTTTGCCCTCCAGAGTGTAGAGTCTCTTCACAGCCCCAGAGTCCAGTTTAATGGCATCAGTGATGTCCGTGAGCACCTGCTCAAAGGAGTGAGCCGTCTTCTTATTCAAAAGGATCCGGACAGCCTTGCGCGGTTTGACGCCACTCCTGATGACTGTCACCAGCTTGGGTTTGATGTAGTCTTTGCTCTCTCGTTCTCTGAACTCGTTCTTTGAAGTGGTAAGAGACGGCATCGAGCGGGACGTCCCAGTCTTCACATTGACTGACCAGTTGGGATTAACGTTCTTAGTGTAGTCCACTTTACGGTAGGGTTCGTTGGAAGCACACACATAGCTTTCTCCTGCCAAATCAGAAGAAGAGAGTAAGATGAATGGAATTATGTTCTGTGCAAAATGTACAAATAGATACAGCTTATTTTTACTTTATTAGATCCTGACTAAAGAGAAATTACACCAAACATATAATGAAAAAATATATAGCATTAATTCTAACAAATCTGATAAGGAAGCCCAGTTCTGCAGTGAAACAGAAAATAAAACAGGTAATTGTGAGAAAGTTTAAAAGAAGAAATAAAGTAACACTGTGAGATATAAAGTTACAGTTATGAGTTTTGAGAATTTTGGAATGTAATACTGCAATTATGAGAACTAATGTCTTAATTGTGAGATATAAAGTCACAACTGTGAGATCTACAGTCACATTGTGAGTTTTAAAGTCATATTTCTGAGATAAAGTTACAATTCTTAGATATAGGCACAAGTGTGTGATATGAAGACAGACTTTTTAAGGAAACAAAGTCATAATCATGAGGTTTACAACTTTGTGATTCTGAGATATGAAATTGCAGTTGTGAAATGTAAAGTCACAATTTATTTATTAGTATAAATATATTATTACAGTTCTTTTTCTTTTACTCTGAGATAGACACATGCTGTCACATTGAGTCACGAGGCGTACTGGAGGTAAGGATCTTTGAATAACCGACTATGAACAGAAGAATCTCAGGAGTTTAAGGGTATGTTTACACAACAATGATCTACAAAAAACGGAAAAGATTTTCCTTTGTGTTTTTTCGCATACAGACAATGTTGTCAAAACGATTCACAAGGATCCGTGAAAACGACTAGGCCTAAAACCACTGTATTATGCATGCCAGGCCAGTAGTTGGCGATGTCACTATGTGAAAACAATACGTGCCTACAGACAGAGATTGTATATTATAGGAAGATGAGAGGGTCTGTATCTCTTACCATTCGAGAAAGCGTAACAGCTAACTTAATCACGTGCTCACCTCTCAGCCTATCGTGTAATGGCAGTGACATCAGTCGCAACATTCCCTAGTCTGCCTTCTCTTAAAAAAATACATTTTTATCAAGCTAAAATCTACATATAGTTCCCAACAAAAGTATTGTTTAGTGTAAAACATGCTGAAGATTAGCAAACAGGCTGTCGATTAATTAAATGATTAGCTATTTCCCCACAAAAGCTGTTTAATCAGCATAGTGAAGCCTCTCATCCATTGACATCCATTCAAAAAACAGCCTCTGGTCTCCTTCCCTGCGTACCGGCAGAGGCAGAGCGTTAGCATTAGCCGTTACGCTTTTTTGGCTAAAGGTTGCAGGCTTGCCTTCCAGTGGCTTTGCTACAGACTAGACACATAATATGCATGCGCATGATGTCACCATTTTCACAAATTTGTGTTTTTGTAGTTTACACAGAGACAATAACAGTACAGTTTTTTAAAAACTTGCACTTTGAAAAAGGTTTGCGGTTTCAGGCCCCCAAACCACAGTTGTGGTGTAAATGAACGGCTAAAAGACACATAAAAAGTTTCCCATATTTAGTTGAAAACAGTGCAATGAAAACATCCCCTAAATGCATTGGATAACAATCAACTAAACTAGACACAGGTGAGGAACATAATCCATAACCAAGGAAACAAATAAGAACTGTGAAACCATGACAACCAAGGGAACAGGAACTAAACACAGGAACTGAGAATACGGGAACAAAATAATGAAATGAAAATCAAAATAAGAGTCCAGAATGAACCAAACTAGCCATGATACATGCTTCCATGTGAAACACCTCAGCACCTGTACAACAATTTGTAACTGCCATTATAAATGTACACATCCAAGATACCCAGAGACAGCAAAAGGTTGGGTTGGGTTGAATAAAATAAAAATAAAAACACTTATCCCATCTGTGACCACAGCTCTGCCTGTCTATACTTTTCAGCTGTGGTTTTGGACAAAGTCCAAGGCAAAGTGTTTTCCTTTTTGCAGGAATTCCAATGTAACTGTTAGCAAGTATGCACTCCCATTCCCACAGCAATACTTCACAACCCAATAGACCATATAAATGAATACCACAAGAATGAAACATTATTGCCCAAGAAATGTTGCATTAATACTTTCATTATGACAATTTTTACAGAACTGAACATCGGCTTGTCTGATAGACATTATGTTAAATACTTAAAGCCCATGAAAGTGTGCATGACAGCAGAAAGGCCATGCCTGTTTATGTGTGATGGCACATCTTGGCACTACAGCAGAGGCAGCTGGTCTGAAAATGGAGCTTTGTCATCCTGAGGAGTGCATTGCTGTCAGGACAAAAGACAGGCCAGTGTATCAAAAGAGGACAAACAACCCTCGAAACCAAACATCCCCTCCTGCTTCATACCTACCTCAAAGAAAACATGTCTGAATGTGTTTTTTACAACATATGAGTGGACTTTTGATGAAATAGCAAGAAAAACATGCATCAAGACTTGAGCATGATTAGCAATAGATTCAATTTAACTCAAGATACCAATCAAAATGACTTTGTGTGATATATTTTGTATACTATTTTTGCCATTTACTATGTTAGTTTCATTCCTCTACTTTGATTTGTCAAGATATTCAGTATAACATCATTTTTGCTCTTGTGATTTTGCTTAATGTTTGCTGAGCAGATTAAGCTTTATGGTAGTAAAGTGATCCACGTGATAAAGTTGGCATGATTTGGAAGTTGTGATAGTCTTTTCTTTCCTATTTTGACATATATCTGAGTGAGATGGCTTCTCGAACAGGAAAAAAATGTAAGGTGGGATTTGATTTTGTCCATCAGAAATTTATTCGATCATTGGATTGTCGTGTTTTGCTATTGGTTGATCTAATGTGAGAGACAGGTTGTCCTACCCTTGTGGCAGTAAATACGTCATCAGAGAAAAAAAGAGATGCCGCTGCAAAAGTGAAGATATTTCGATTATAGATTATAAGGGTACATGGATTTTTAAAAAGTAATACGCATGGATAAATCATTTATTATAAATACTACACTGTAAAGAGTAATACGCTACTCCATAAAATTTTGGCAATATTATTAATTAAATTCAACAAATAGAAATTGAGTTAGAATTAAATGAATTCTTTTAGATGTCAACCATTTAAAACAAGTAAAATTTAAGTAAAATTTAAACAAAAATATCTGAATAACAGACAAACGTCAAAGATGAATTAAGAACTCTTTATTTTTTATTGCAAACATTTAAGACACCTGATGATAACAAGCAGAATCACTGAAGCAAAGAGAAACACAAGAATTAACAGGTTAGGATGTTGATGTTTGAAAATGTTGGTCACTATCATGGTGATCAGTGTTTCATTTCATCGTTGCTTTTTATATCAGTTTGTGGGTTTTTGTAATTGTGTTTGCTAATTTTACACATTTTAAATGGTTAACTTTTAAGGAATTAATTTGATTAATTCTAACTCAATTTTTATATGTTGAATTTTATTAATAATATTGCTTGTAATCTGTTGCTACAATTTTATTGAGTAGATAGCATGTTACTTTTTACAGTGTATAAAAAAATAAGAATTGTCCATTTTAATTTTATAGTGACTTGAGGGGTCAAGATAATGAAAGCAGCTAGCTTATCAAATTAAGAGAATGATCTACAAAATCATAAAGATAGGAAACAATTTTAATCAAAGTTTATATCTAAATAGCTCACCTTGAAAAAGTACTGACCTATGATCTGTCAATCTTTACAGATCCAACCAACCCAATCTCCTAGCACTGTGTATCTATAGCACAAGTTTCATGTTTTCATTTGGCACGCACTTTATACGTAGAAATCACTTTTTACATGCATCTGATATTCACTTCTTGTGTGCATTTGATACGCAATATCTTTTTTGATACGCAAATATATTTTTTAATGAATACAAGTGGAATTATTATTAGTATTCTTATGATTTTGCTTGCTAAACTTTAGTTTAAGAAAGAAAATGACAGCATATTCTGAAAGTAAATTTTATTTCATAATTTTCCACACCCGACCTTGAGTCTCCAAAACTTTGTGATTTTATCGCTCCTCTAGTGGAAGTCAGGACATATTTACCTGATTTCTGTTCCCCTTGCCAGTCTCACTGTAAATGAATAGTGATCCGAACAGCTTTGTATTGGATTTGCGCTAACCTAGCTGCACCATGTGAGTCATGGTGTGAGTCAGGCCCTCGGCCCTCTGTCCCACCAGTTGCACGGCTCTAAGCACGACCCTGCCTGTATGTATTTAAAATAGATGAGGAATGAATTGACCAATACAATTTTAAATACATACAGATTGATAATTATTTTCTTAAATCTAACCCTAAACCTTTACCTAAATTTAGCCATAACTTATTAAACATATTTTGACTTTTCATTTTAAACAAGCAACAGACTGATGCCTGTTGGAATGCTGTTGCTAGACAACTAATTAAAGTCAACAGGGAAATTCTGCATACCAGTTGCATGCAAAAGGTGATTTCTGCATAGAAACTAAACTAAACTAGAGCTATAGATACGCTGTGCCAGGAGATCAGGTTGATCCAACACAGTTCTAAATAAATACCTTAACACCACTTGAATTTGAAGTTTATAACCTAAAAAATAGAAACAGAATATGTTTAAGCCTGGGTCAAATATATGATTTAATGTTTGAGAATATATTTAAGTTTCAAACAGGAAAAAATGAGCAAACAATGGCTAAATACAAATCATCATTGCTCCTAGCTATGCATACTATGGACACCAAATTGTTGAGCTTCATTGCATAGGCACTATTTAGAGAAAAAAAAAATCTGAATTTCATCTAAATCTGAATTGCAAAGTTTATAGCCCCTGGTGAAACTAGTGGCATCAAACTGAGAGGAAAATCATATATATTCATATCATATATATATATATATATATATGATCATATATATTTCTCATCTTAGTAGCTAAGAGAGGCAACTGAGAACTGAATGAAATGAAACTGAGAACTTAATGAAACATTTGTTTATTCACATGAGAGTATGAAGAAATGTGCAATATAACAACGTACATGGTCTGTGTGCTTTGATGCATACAAAATATGTCATGTTTAGTGTACGGTACATATTAAAGGTGGGGTATGTATTTTTTCAAAAACGCTGTTGGACATTGCTGATGTTTGACTTTGAAATCAACCCAAACAAACCCACCCCTCTCTTCATTGCTCTGCAATGGATGTCTGTTTATCACAGCTGATGTGCAACAAAATGCTTCACGAAAAATAAAGCGCAGATGATGAACGAACGACAAGGAAGCACAAAAAATGAACTTACAGTAAACAAGAGTAAATACAAATAAGATTTTGTTGTTAGTCGCCAACAGCACAGCAGCTCCAGACAATCAATGACACTCAAACCCAGTGTTACTCTCATGTGAAGCGAAATCAAAGCAGCCTCCGCGTCTGTTTTCAAGCCTTCCTGCTTAATTCTCTCCAGCGCTGGAAAGTCCTAAAGTGCTTGCCAAGTCATAAACCTTCATTCCTGTGATATTCTTTTGAGCTGTTTTGTATTGTGTCTCATCTCTCTTTCTGCATTTTTTTTTTTCTTTTCAAATCTCTCCTCGGCCATCATACGCCCCCTAATGCTGATTGGTTAGATGTTTGTTGTTAGTGTCGGCCCGACTAACTTCCAAACAGTGTTGTTGAAAAAATACATATCCCGCCTTTAAAATACAGCAAAATAAAAATAAAAACCCAAAAGCCAGGCAATGGTAATGCCATGCATGCAGATTTTTAAAGCATTTTTAGATAAATAAATAATACTTCATACTCATAAATCAAGATTTATTTCTACCAATGACCCAGAACTACAACCATTCATCCACAACATAAATGTCATTGTTACCGCCAATGGATCATAAAATCTCAATTTCACCCAGTTTGCCTCAGAAATAGGAGGGAGGGCCTCCCAAGGCACTGGGCTTTATTAAGCTGAGAAATTAACAAAAGGCTAATTAATGAAGTAGACTCCAGATGGGGTCACTATTACTGACGAAAATCTGACCCAAAATCAGATGGCAGCTATGTGACATAATATGTGTGTGGGAAATATAGTAATATGGATGTCATTCACATGGGCCTCAGGTGTGGACTGGAACAACCACAAGGGTTATGAACCCTCCATCACCCTCCCATAACCAGTCATGCCTTGTCGCCAGATGGGACCCTGATATACAACAAAGTTTGGTTTGCCAGCACAATAAGCAGTGTCACTACAAACACTCCAACATACTGTAGCTGCCTGTTCCTGGAGATCTTTAGCAAATAGCATTCATAGCTTTGATCATGCGTGTGTCAGACTTTACACAGATTTGTAACACAAAAGAGAACTAAGCCAACCCTCAGTCAGCGTGAAGAGATGCTGAGCTCGGCACTTCAAATGCAAAGCACATGTACAATTGAATCATTGAGCAAACACAGAGCCACATTCTGCGTCACAATCTCACATGCAGCTGGAATTGTGCTTGCAAACTAATTTTGTAAAATATATACTTAAACAGCTTGAATTGTGTGTTTAGAATAACATGATTTTCCACATTAAAAGCTTTAATTATGCAATGAATTCTTAATTCAGTCTATTGTTGAAATACTACAGAGCAACAACAAGGCCCAGAAATTTATTTATTTATTTTAATGACAGTCTAGTCTACATACTATAACATGACTATATCAAAAAAGGTATTCTAAGAGCACATTATTAACATTTAGATAAAGCAATACATTCATTGTGATTGAGTACTGGCTTGCATAATCAATGTCAGTTAAAGGAATAGTTTACCAAAAAAAAAAAAAAAAAAATCTATTCTGCCATTGTTTACTCACTGTTGTGCCAAATCTTTATGACTTTTTTGAAATATGTCTCAGTGTTTTTTTTTTTTTCTGTACAGTGAAAGTCAGCAGATCCAATGTTGTTTTGGACCCTGCTGACTTTCATTATATGCATAAAAACAGTTTAAACAATATATATTCTTTTGTGTTCCACAGACAGAACAACGTGAGTGAATGATTTAAGATCCCGTTTCATGTCTATTTTAAAGTTTAGTCAGGCAAGGAATGAGGACCTTATGACTGTGGCCTTAAGTATCTTACTCAATACTCTTCATCAGCTAATAGTGAATTAAGTACAGTAATCTTTCTAAGGCCAGGGGGTTAGATTTTCCTTGTTTATCATGGCTTGTAATGTTTAAAGTTAACTCTGAAAATTATTTTTGTTTTATTACATTTTATATTATATATCTATTTTAACATTAGCCTACAGTTACCTTTTTTTATTTTATTTATTTATTTATTTATTTACAATGTCTTCGCAATATGTAGAACAGTCAAGCCAGTAAGTAGACAACTAAAAATTGGAGCGTGAATTGAAAATCCAGTGTGTATGTGCGTGAGAGACTTGGAAAAGTTACCTACACTGACAACATTGCTAACAACGCATCGTTGTGGGAAATGGGATCATATTGCCAGTTGTGCTTTATTGGATGTCACATGGAATTTTAAGTGTCTGTTGTGTCTACATTTGCACCTGCACAATCTTCAGTCTCACCTTCAAGTAACTCGTCCAGGCTGGTGATCTTCTTTCCCCCTTCTACAGCATAGATGCTCCGGACTCCCTGCGGTAAATTCACATTATCAGAGAGGGAGCGGGTGAGCTCCATCAGCAGCGCGTCGAAAGACCTGAAGCGGTCACCGGACACCGCGTACACCAAGCCCTTGAAGTACTTATCACCATTCCGATAGAAGCGAACTTTTTTCGCTTTCTTTTCGGAGGTGAGCGACTGCAGAGTGCGTGTGCGGTAGAAGCTACAGTGCGCGCTATGAGCGGGACTGGGCACGAGCCCATTACCCCGCGAGCCAGAATGAGAACCGCCGCTGCCTCGCGGGGACCGGTGACTCTTCTCGCGCTCCTCGAAATGCTCCCACTCGATGCTTCTGCTGGACATGTTTATTTCCTTGAATTCAAAGCGCTGGTCCTTGAAAAAAAAAAATAGCTTGTTTTTGTGATGTTATTTCTGAATAACTGCACTGGTTGTCTTTCGTGGTAGCCTATTTCTTCCTTTTTTAGGACTTTAAACAAATGAGATTTTTCTTTAAGAAATCAGTCAAATCAGCTGTTCTCTTCAACTTTTTACACAGCTAAAGAAGGAAGACTTGCTAAAAAAATATATATTACGAGAAATAAATGGATGTGAAAGTCCCAGTAGTCCACAAATCCAGGAACTGTACAATTCAAGGACAGACGCTATAGTTGGGGTGAGTCCCGATCATGATGAGATGAGACGCGCAGAGCTGTATGTGAGCATGCTGGACACGCGTGACCGTCCGCTGTTCTCTTCATCCCTTCACTGGCACTCATATCAGGCCAACACTCACCACACACCTACATGAAAACCACGGAGGAGAGGACAAGAGCTACTCCTCCTCAGGGTCCTAAAACACCAATCTATTATTTCTCTACGAACGCAGTTGTTCTCAACCGTGGGCCACTAGGGGGCCTCACCTTTCACAATGGACAGGAATGACTTAAAGGCACAATATGTAAGATTTTTGCAGTAAAATATCACTAAGCCAGTGTTATATATTTTGTTCAGTTGAGTACTTACAATATCCCAAACGTTTCCAACTATTTGTAAATCATGAGAAAATCACATTTTAACCAAGGATACGAGACATGTCTGGGAGTCATCTGTCAGTTGCGTCGTATCCAGCGTTACCCTCGGTTTCCGGTTTTATTTTGTAGAAACCATGGAAAAACCAAAGACGCTTTAATATATTATGTGTTTTATTAGACAAGGGAACAAATGTTTGGTTACATTTATTGACAGAAAACGAATTATTGTAATATAGCTCAACACATTTAGTCTTATTGTTTAAATATAGGTAGTTTTCTTGATTTTCCAAGAGTACCATGCTTTTACCATGCCTCAGAGAAATATATTATTTTGTCAAGTAGCTAAGTAATACAGCATTTTCTCCATCATACAATACGTTTTAAAATTAATTGCATGCCATCTTGCTTACTGCAGTGTGGAACAAGTGTCTCGCAGCAGCCGCCGAGCAAACACACAGAGTAATGTTATAATAACATCATTTTCAACACAGTCAAATGTATCTAATATGATAAACAGCGCTGTGTTACCTCATACACTTGACCTGAAGAAGCGGAAGAGGCGACTGCGGCATAATAAAAGTTCTGCTGCTCGTGAGGCGCGTCACGATCGTCTCTCTTTAGCAATTGCTCCAGCGGCCTCGTTCAGCTCCAACATCACTCGGCCTGCTCTGCTTTATACTACAGTAACGTTAATAATCTCATCCATGAACATGATTTCTGCCCGAGTCCCGTCCCGATTCTTTTCCACTGGCTGTGAGGTGAAGACGACACTTCCCAAGATTCCGCGCTCAAACTCGGCATCATCAAGCTATGCCTTTGTTTTGAATAGGCGACCTCTAGCAGCAAAACATATAGCTTTAAAGGGTTAGTTCAGACAAAAATGAAATTTCTTTTGGCTACTCTGTACTTTGACTGAGTACCAAAGATAATAGCATCTTTTACTCTCCACTTGACTACATTTTTGAATAAGTATATGTACTCTTTAATCCAATACATTTGTGATGAGCAATGCAATTACTCATTACATTTTGCATTACACCTAACTTATTCTGTAGCAGTTAATTTCTGCTGCAAAACAAGCATTATCGCCATCTACAGGCATTTTGCCCTTACTCACCCAAACTTGTCAACAAGGCTATGAATGTGAATGCCTAGCAATAGCAATGAGGCTGAAACCAGCACATCCAGTGCAAGTAGGCTTTGACTATTTGATTTTACTTAACATTATTTTGTCCATTATATTGAAGAGAACCTTTTTGAAGGATATTGGTTTACTTATGCACTTTGTGAGCACTTGAACAGATACTTAGTATGTGTTTGTAAACTTGTCAACCTTGATTTATTGCAGTTTTATTTTCATTTTAGAAAATTCTATTGTTTACCCTTTTGTCTAAAAGAACCCTTGGCATTAATTAATGAATTATAATTAATATTATTATTCTTCAGTTGACCCACTCTTTTAATGGTTCAGTGATTATGTAAAACCAGGCCTTAGGTAGGACTTTCTCTGCAGAGAGGGAAATCTCCTCACTCTCTCCCTATCTCTCTCTCTGTCTCTCTCTCTCTTGCTCTCTCTTTCATTTTTGAGGAAGGGATTCTTCTTTCAACTGCAACTGTTATTGTCTTCAGGATTTCCTCTCTCCGGGGCTTTTCTTCCCGTTTACTTCCCTTCATGCAGTCTCAGCTGTTCTTTTTTTTTTTTTTTTGCCTTCCTTTAATTTAGAAAAGAACCGCCGTGTCAGAGTTTGCCCTCACAGACTCTCAGGAGGCAGAAAGGCCCACTCACCACAGAAATATTAGATATTTTGCTTATTCTGTCTTGATATTACAGTCAGCAATTTCAGTGTTGAGACTGCAAAAATTGTCTCTGTCTAAAAACCACTTTCTTTTGAAAGTGCTTGATTTTCAAGACAAAGAAAACCTGCCCTAAAGGTTCTGAGTTAATATATAGTGTGTAATCCACCTTGATCTCATATAGGCTATTCATAGGTATTTTATGAAAAAATGTGGTTCTACCACACATACATTTACCATAAACACTAAAATGTACAATACTGACGTAGGCCTATTGACGGCATCTAAAACATATTTACAGTTTGTATGAACAATTTTACAGAAGTACAAATGTTTACGAATTATTATTTAATCTATGAATATTTTATTCTTGAAAATAATTGGTTAATTGTATTGTATTTACAAACAACAAGATTGTTTTTTCCATCACATTTTTTAAACACAATTGGCTCATTTACTTAATTTGACTTTTATAACATTTCATTCTGTTCTATGTGACTTCTGGTGTCAGCTTGTTTCAGAGAATTACACAATTTTTTTACTTAAATTATTGTCGTTGTATATTTTTCTGCATGTTTTGTTTTTTATATTGTTGAAAACTGGATATGTTAAGAGTCTGGAGATAGGAAAGTCTTGGAGCATAGGCAGGGAAACATGCTGGACAGATGGCCAGTCCATCGCAGGGCTAAGTGTCAATTATGGATAAATGAAATTGAGGTGTAAAGAGTACCCGAAAACCATACTCAAGTAACAGTAGAGATACCTTACAGCAAAAATGACTCCAATACAAGTTACAAGTCACCAATTCCAATACCACTTGAGTAAAAGTCAAAAAGTATCTGATTTTAACAGTACTTAAGTATTTTACTCATACTGAATGTAGGCTCAAAGATGCACTAGTCCTCATGCCAGTGAAAAAAACAAGAAACAGTTGATTTGTGAGGAGAGCAATAATGTCTTTATTTTATGTCATTAGGTCAATGTTTCATCAATATGCCTATAAGTACTATCCAGTATACCAGTCCTTTAAACAATTATTTTTTTCTTTTAAAATGAAGGTAAATACCATGTCTTCATTATGTAAATAATTTAAATATGCAAAAAAATTAAAATTGCATCAGTCAAATATTTTTCAATAATAACAGTTGTCCAGTCCAGTGCAACAATTTATAATGTTCATCCAAAAAATTTTTGTTTCCCACATAGATAGCTATGCTGGTGTTTGCTCTCAATTAACACGGATATGTAGATCCCATTAACAGTCTCATAAATGACAAAAATTCAGTTATTCCATTATTTTAAAAAGGGATGTTTAAAAGGTATCCTGTTGATATAGGGAGTGCTTTTAATGAAGAAGTCATTGGAATTGCCACAGTTTGTAAGGATAGTAAAATAAAAACTCTACATTTCGAAAAATGTAAATAAATTTTGTTCTCAGATAACCCTGCCCCTAAACACCTGATCTCTGGACCAGATCACTTCTGTAGGGCATATGTGTGTGTGTGTGTGTGTGTGTGTGTGTGTGTGTTCTTGTGGTTTATGAGGACACAAATGTGTATAATAACATGGGTATTAAACGTAAACCTAATGGCTTAAAAAACATACTAAACAGTGTTTTTTTTAAATTCAAAGAAATGCAGACAGTTTTCTGTGATGGGTAGATTTAGGGGTAGGGGTAGTGTAGGGGGATAGAATATACAGTTTGTACAGTATAAAAACCATTACGTCTATGGAGAGTCCCCATAAACCATATATACCAGTATGTGTACATGTGTGTGTGTGTGTGCGTGTATATATATATATATATATATATATATATATATATGATAATTGTTAGGTGCTGCAGGCAAAAATATCTGCCATTAGAGTCTGCCATCTAGTGGATTAACTATGCATGCACAGGACGATAACAGTTCTCTGAAATCCTTGTTTGCACTATTCAGGAAATCTATCTACATCTAGATAGAAGACTCCAAAAGAAGCCTAAGATCTGTACCCATCATGAATTCAGACGGGTTTCATAATGTAACTCAAGTCACTGAAAATATTAGCAGTAAAATAATAAGAATGTCAATGCCACATTTGCACTACATGATGTAAAATGCTTCTTGGACCCAGGGGAACAATCTGAGGTGTGCAAGCAAGCAAGCACAGTTATTATTAGCAGCAAGAAACCTAAGGACAAGTGTTATGGAGTAAACCGATTATAGAATTTTTATGAATATAAATAAATAATAAAATATATTGATGGAAATGCCAAAGCTGCACCATTTATATGTACAATGTACGATACCAAAATCAGAATTAAATCATATAATTTTCCGTCCATTGTGCTTTAAGAACTTCAGGTTCAATACATAAACTTCAGGTCCCATGAAAAATCACAGTCCAAACAAAGAACCAACTTCATCTTCCTTAATCCAGATTTTAACCATTCCAAAACTGCCAGCACTGATCTTAGACCACCAGCAGCTGTGCAGTCAAGTGGGCGGGTGTCTGAGAAAAAGAAATGCATTTCCCATGACCCAGATCGCTCACATTCCATTAGGAGTGGGATGTTGGCCTGCTGCACCCAGGAGGAGAGAGAGAGAGTGATGCACAGAGCAGAGTCATGCTCGAGAAACATCAAGTGTTATAAAAGTAGCAGGTATAACATTGCTTTGTAGATGGGTAATTCTTCAACTATGGACACTTTAGGCCCTGTGAATCACTGCTCTCACTGGTGTGTTATTTGATGTGTCCCATTATAATGTGCAACAGTAGAGAATTCAGTTTAGTATTATGTTCATGATGTTTCCCTTTATTTACAAAAAAAAAAAAAAAAAAAACATCACATATCTCATATTTCATCTCATGCCTGACATTGTTGTAAAAAAAAAAGTATAATAACTTTATTAGTGGCAAACTTTAGTGTTTGACTTTTTGTTTAGATCCTCAAATGTTATGCTGTAAAAGCTTTTTTTACAATGAATTTTCATAGTTGGCCTGGAAAAAGGCTGAAGGCTCCCATGAAGAAAAAATATACTGCCGTCGGCACCTGCACTTCCACTTTTCGTCACATGAGGATGCACTAATACACAATTTGACATAAGGTGTCAGAAACTATGGTTTCTGTGTAACAGTACATTTATTTGATGTAAATTGCATCTTGAATTGAATTATTCATCACTGGGTAAGATAATAAAATCAGTATTTCAGTGGCAAACCATCCGAATGAGCCATGAACACTCACACACACGCACCCACAGGAGTTTGTTTCCTTTTATTTATTTATTTATTTATTTATTTTTTTTAGAATTTCTGTCTTTTGTACAAAAACTCTTTAGGGTATTATATATATATATATATATATATATATATACATGAATTATACCCTAAAGAGTTTTTGTTCGGTTTTGCTCACTAACCGTAACACATACATAATATATAAACACACTTTTCATTGGGCCATTACTCTGAGGTGGCCTTGGAGTTGTGTAAAAGATGCACCAGGACAGCAGTGCTCTTTATTACAAATGAACATCCTGGCTGATGGCATACTTTCGCAGCAAACGGGTAAAATATCTGCCTGTTAAATATGCCATCAATCTGTCAGCCAGCGCATTTGTTACTGAGCGCCGTCTGTCTCATCTGTGGCCAAAAGTTATCCAAGGTTACACACATCAGGACGAGCTCACTGGGCAGCCCATCTGATCATATGACTCTCACCAAAAACTCTCCCTTGAGAAATAACATCATGTCTGCTGTGGCCATGAGGCTGGGACACATATGGTAGTTGTTCAAGCAGATGAGAACATGCTTGCATTAATAATATGTTTATGAGACATGAAAGGGAAGGGTGTGTGAGACCGGCACTTCAAATCTAAAGTTGTATGTTAATATTACTATTATTATTTAAAGAATAACATTTACAAAGATTAATAAATACTGTAACAAATATTTGCTCATGTTAATGCATGAGGTAACATATGGGACCTTACTGTAAAGTGTTACCTATTCTTTTTTTTTCTCCATTGTTGATCTTATGCTTTTTTTTTTTTTTCAACATTTCTTTAAAGATATTGTATCATCATTTACTTGTATGTTATTACAGACCTGTAAGACTGGCTTTCTTCTTTGGAATACAAAAGAAGATATTTTGAAGAATGTTTCAACTGTTTGTGTTTATACATTGAAAGTCAGTGGGGTCCAAAGCAACAACAGACTCCACTGATATGCATTTGTCCATTCATCCATCCATCCATGACAGAATTTTAATTTTTTGATTAACTATCCCCATAATACATCCTTGTGGAAACTATAATGTAAAATCAAGATTAATCAAGGATAATTTACAGCCCTTTACCACAACACATTCCCCTGCTCTTCTTAACAATTTCCCAAATAGCATGGTCATATTTGCATTGCTTCAGCATGAGTCAAGTTCGTTGACGGCTAGTTTCACAATGAATATCAAGCGCTCTTTGTGGGATATAGCACTATCTGGACAGTTCGCTGATGTCTAACGTTTTTCAAATCGTCACAGTCCATGTGTCGCCCACTGCTTGACCAAATAGCAATGCCTTTGTTATTAGTGTTGCGACATAACAATTTTAGCGCAGAAAGTTTACATGATTCATGTCGCATTACACACTTTGAAGTGCGAAGACCATGATGACTGACAAATGGCCATTAACATATCTGTCATGTAATCTAACTTCCACTTCAGAATAGCAGATTCAGACTCGATGCTTTTTTGCTTTAAAATGTTATAACATTTCATATATAAGCAGTCTTTTATATACAAAAGTTGAAAAAGAAACAGCAAAAACTTTTAGCATCTTGCCCACTAAATGCTCTCTGCGACCTGTCAATAGATGGAACTGTTGCTCAGGCTTTTTTTTTTTAGTCTTCAGGATCACCTTGGAAGGATCACCTCATGAATGTGTGTTTCATGGCCTGGTTTAAATTGTGAGAATCCTTAATTTATCAAAACTTTCTGTGCTAGACACCCCTGACACTGCATCAATGAAAATTAAACAGGACTGTCACTTTCTCAGACTAATTTTAGGACCCTTTTGGATTGCAATTAAAACATCATTGCCCTTTCAGTCATACCTGTGTCTTCAAATGTATATTTATAATGCCAGATTGCAAATACACTCCATTGTAGAGAACATCCACATACATTTTAAAAAGTGACCTCGACCTGAGTAATATAAACAACTTCAATGTCACCGGTTAAATAGTGTATCATATAGCATACCCATATTCATGACCAGATTTTCAGCTGAATCAGTGTGATAGATGCATTTCAAAAGGGCTGGAGCCGAATTGAATCTCGCTCAGATGTTCCTCCGTCTCACCGAGACAATGGTTCCTCTGGTTGCTAGGAAACCTGCACCTCAATCTCCTCAGCTGGTCTCCAACCTTCCTTGAGGTCCCTCTAACGATCAATCACCTCCCTGCATGAAAATTGGCTTCAAATTATGGAGAAATATGTATGGCCACTTAATCATTTTCAGCATAATGTTATTCTGTGGACATGATATGAAATGCCCAAAACCACTTCATGTGTCTGATATTAGAATACGCTTCTGGCGAAGTATTAATTAATGCTTCTCAAATCTCTGGTTGTGTCTTCCACTCATTTCCTTTCGTCTTCTCTTTGCTGCCATCCATCTGTTGCTCATTTCCATTTCTTCTGGTTCAGTTTGGGATAGTAACAAACCTCTTCTGTGCTGCATGCATCATTTATAATTGTTATTTATTCTATTAACTGATGTGGTTTGAGTTAATTTATAACAAAGTACAGTGAGCCAAACTTCTAAAATTTCATATATAGGGGTAGAGTCACAATATAGCTTCCAGAATCAACAATAAAATTCAAATCACACAACTTTTAAATGTTTTTAATTGAAACTAATGGGTTGAAATCCAAGGGCATCACTTTGAACAATCCTAACCAATATATAAACACAACTCTCTATTCAGCTCGTTTCAACTGATTTTTAAATGCAAGTCATTATTTACCATGTTTACATGAAGTACTAAAACGTTTTTTCTTTTGATTTTTTCACGTACAGATGACAACATTGTCAAAACAATCCCTTTTTACAAGGATCCAGGAAAACGACTAAAAACGCTGTATTAAGCATGTCAGGCCAGTAGCTGGCGATGTCACTTTGTAAAGAAACATGACACGTCTATAGACTGAACATGTAATAAGCATGTGCATGACATCACTATTGTCACAAATTTGTGTTTTTGTAGTTTACATGGAAACGATAATTGTATCATTTTCAAAATTTGCACTTTGCAACCTTAAAAGTTTGCGGTTTCAGGCCCCTAAAACACCTTGTGGTGTAAATGAATGGTCAAAACGCATAAAAAGTTTTCTGTTTTTAGTGGAAAACGGCTCCAAATGCTTGTGTTTTCAGGCTGCCAAAACACTGTTGTTATGTAAATGAATAGCCAAAATGCATAAAAAATTTTCCATCAGTGGTGTAGTTGGCTCCTTACACTCAAACTACTTCACAGTGATAGTCTTAAGCCCTGGGTATAATTTGTTTTTTTTTTTACGCTAGTGTACGAGCACAGTCGAACGCACAGCTTTGGAAATTATACTTCATTTGATTCTTACACGTACACAGGCGTTCAACGCATGGGCAGTTTTGAGCAATCTCTCCCCACGAGTTACAACCCATGTAAAAATCTTTGTATTCTTTCATGCTAGAGTTGTACAAATGAGGGTACTTTCTAACCCCTTCGCACAATCGCTCATCTATGTAGGCCTCCATTGTCTCTGTAGCTTGCATGCGCTCCGGTTTGTTCTGTTTATGCAGTTTTTCTTTGACTACTTTGTGAATCGACGCCCCCAGGGCACAGTTGCCACCTTGTGGATAAACTAATTACTGCAAAAATAAATAAATAAATGAGCATGCGCAACCTGCGCATACAGTACACGCATACTCTTCTGATGACGAAATTCGCGTCACGCGCACTGTACGTTGACCCTCGTGTACACGTAAAAAGTGAAGTATACTTTGGGCTTTATTTCTTAACACTGAAAAATTGTTGTCAGTTGGATTGGCGTTGTTCAACCCCTTCAGCCGTGACTTATTCACGATACAGCACTAGCCTCGAGTACCTTATTGCTTTTATAAAACGGTTACCACACAATACAAATATTAAAGCAAAAATATGTATCAATGCAACATTCATGAAGTATCTTTCACTAAAAGCCTTCCTTCCACCGGAAAAAATAGTCCCTGACCGTGAACAGCAACAGAAGTTACATTATTACTCCATTAGATGGCGGCAAAGACTGTCTTTATGAGTGTGTCAGTCAGTAGCGAATACTTTTACATTGAAAAGACTGAATTGTTGTGAACACGAAACGACGCAACTGACAAATGCTTTGACTAGCGCTGTCAGTCACAGGAAAACCCCTTAACTGTTAAAAGGACAAGATAATACATCGGACATTTAAACCGATTTTTTATTATGAACATAGGACTGACCTGAAGGAAAATGCTAAATCTGAATGCAGGTAATAAACTCGCTCACTCGATCACTTTCTCACAATACTCTTCTACATAATACAGTAAGCTTCAATGAACAATATCAATTGAGAACAAACAGTTTACGTTGCTAAGAGTGGTTGCTAAGGGTGTTGTGTAGTGATACAAAGAACTGTTGGGTGAAGCGGTCATAGCCATGTTTTATCGTGAATAAAATACAGCTATTGACCAATCAGAATCAAGGACAGGAACTAACCGTTTTATAAATTATAAATTATATTATATTATATTATATACATGCAAATAAATGTAAATGAAAGCTCTGCATATCAAATCAATGAGACAAAAGATGTACTCAAGAATCAGTATGTGTGAATATGTGTGAAATCCTTTCTGCAATTATTGTAAACAAAATGCACATCAGTGACACATTTATGATGTGTGATATGTATGGTGCAAATCTAACACCTTAAACAGAGGCTGCTATTCAGACAGGACTGAATTTGAATCTTAATAAAATTCTACTGAATAATACTAACTGAAACAAGAGTTCACTTAAGAGAGTTCAAATAAACTTTGGTATGTTAGTTGTTTACATAAAATTGGTAGTGACATCAGTATGGCAAGTTTTGTACGGATGTAGCAAGTTGAAATTGTTGCCAAAATGACATGCTCATAAAGTTACAAAAAGGCTGGACCAGAAGGCAAGAGAGTTGTGTTCTCTTACCACAGTATTTCCAGACTTAAGGTGAGTCAGCGCTTGATGGTCAGCAGAAGGTTTGTCTTTGATGAGAACATGATGGCCGTGCCAGAGCCTGTCCATGGCGGCACAGCTGCTCTCATAAAATGTTTTGATAGCCTTAATAAGTGGGCAGCACTATGTGCTGCGTTTTACTGTGATTAAATTCAATCAGTCCACGTGCTGTAAACGGTCTCTTCTGACTTTACCCTTCATAATCCTTTTTTGATAAAGGCCTATCACACAGACACTGTACAGAAGGGTCATTCTTTAGTTAGGGGCACGTTTGACCACTTGAAATCATATGTTAACACATTTATAAAATGTTCTGAAATATAGATCTGATGGTAATGACTTTTTTTAGTTTTTAGAGAAAAAATGTATAGGCCTTGAAATTGTAAAAAATATGAAACAACAAAGTAACTAGCAATCAACTGACTTAAAAATATATATTGAGTGTTTCTAAAAATAAAATTCTCAAATTTGGTTATTAAAAATTTGGTAAAGTTACCAGATGATTATTGTAGGCCTAAATATTGCAAAATTAATCACATTTCTGTTCTCTCTTCTTATTTCCATAGTAACTCGATTTAAACTTTTTTTGTTGTTGTTGAAAAAATGCTATTTTTCTCTCAAACATTTGGCATTATGGTAATTACAAGAGACAGCGATACTCCGCGATAAAACAAAAACAAATATTACTTTAACTTACAACAATTCACTTTTTTGAAGATCATCTTATTCATTGACTGTATATGGGTAAATTCTTCATTTGAAAACTTACCTATGTACAGTCACCGAATAATATGATATTCAAAAAAGCTTGTCATAAACGTAAGAATATATACATTAACATTTATACACATATATTATATTTGCTTCTTATCGACCAAAACCAAATACCTTGTAAGTGCAACTTCATCAATAAACGTGTTTCTAATCCTTCTATGATCAGCACATGTTTGAAGGAGCTCAATCATTCTGAACAAACTCCTTTTGTCTCCTCTTACGGTGACTGGACAAATATCAGTTCTGTAGCTGTCGACTGGACTCCAGTGAGTGGTCTGTGTGTATCCCCAGCTCTGGCTGTCATAGTGAGTGATCGTTACTGAACTGCCCTAATTGTTTAATTAGGTTGGGGCGGATGAGATGTGACAGCTGCAGGGTGATTCATGTTTACGAGTTTCCCGCTGCCATGATGGCCTGTCGGTGGGTGCAAGGAGTGATGAGGCCTTTGGCAGGCGAGCTGGCATCTGTCGTCCATGTCATGGGTAATTGAAGAGAGGCCTTCCAATCACTGCCGGCTCCACGGCAACGCTACACCTTAAAATTTGTCTCTCTCTCAGACGCACTACTTTAATCACATCAGACTGAAAACTGTCAGGTACGCATGCTTTTACCTAGACTATATCTCATTTCTTTGCTACTTGAACATAGTGCTAAAGTTCTTGCTTTGATTCAATTATTCTCGTTGTCCATCAGTGCTTATGACTTCTTTCATTTTCTTCCTCACAAACAAATATCTTGTTAGAAGGAAAAGTGGTATGGTGTGGCACCACGTTCACTTTCTCTGTACTTCTTTCACAGGTTCAAACATTCCTTATCCCACTCAAATATATTCCATGTCAAACTTAATGTAAAAATAACATTAAGTGCCAGAAAATGCTTATTAAAGGGTTAGTTCACCCAAAAATGAAAATAATGTCATTTATTACTCACCCTCATGTCATTCTACACCCGTAAGACCTTCGTTCATCTTCGGAACACAAATTAAGATATTGTTGATGAAATCCGATTACTCAGTGAGGCCTCTGCAAAGCCATTCAAACTCTCAAGGTCCATAAAGGTACTAAAAACATATTTGAAACAGTTCATGTGAGTTCAGTGGTTTTATTGTAATATTATAAAGCGATAAGAATACTTTTTGTGCGCCAAAAAAAAAAAAAAAGATTTTTCAACAATATCTATATGGGCCGATTTCAAAACACTGCTTCATGAAGCTTCTGAGCTTTATGAATCTTTTGTTTCGAATTACTGATTCGGATCTCCTATCAAACGGCTAAACTGCTGAAATCACGTGACTTTGGTGCTCCGATTCACTGATTCGATTCGTGAAGCCCTGAAGCAGTGTTTTGAAATCGGCCCATATAGATAGTTGTCGTTATTTTGTTTTCTTTGTGCACAAAAAGTATTCTTGTCGCTTTATAATATTAAGTTAGAACCATTGAACTCACATGCACTGTTTTAAATATGATATATATATATATATATATATATATACCGTATCGATTTCTTAGAGTGTGAAGTAAATGCATACTCTAAGAAACTCTAGATGCATTTACTCTAAATATATATACAGCACCTTCAACAGTGGGCACGTGAGCATCAGAACTGGACCACGGAGCAATGGAAGAAGGTGGCCTGTTCTGATGAATCACGTTTTTCTTTTACATCACGTGGATGGCCGGGTGCGTGTGCGTTGCTTACCTGAGGCACACATGGCACCAGGATGCACTATGGGAAAGAAAGCAAGCCGGCGGAGGCAGTGTGATGCTTTGGGCAATGTTCTGCTGGGAAACCTTGGGTCCTGCCATCCATGTGGATGTTACTTTGACACGTACCACCTACCTAAGCATTGTTGCAGACCACGTACACCCTTTCATGGAAACGGTATTCCCTGGTGGCTGTGGCCTCTTTCAGCAGAATAATGCGCCCTGCCACAAAGCAAAAATGGTTCAGGAATGGTTTGAGGAGCACAACGAGTTTGAGGTGTTGACTTGGCCTCCAAATTCCCCAGATCCCCATCCAATCGGGCATATGTGGGATGTTGAACAAACAAGTCCGATCCATGGAGGCCCCACCTTGCAACTTACAGGACTTAAAGGATCTGCTGCTAACATCTTGGTGCCAGATACCACAGCACACCTTCAGGGGTCTAGTGGAGTCCATGCCTCGACGGGTCAGGGCTGTTTTGGCAGCAAAAGGGGGACCAACACAATATTAGGAAGGTGGTCATAATGTTATGTGTGTATATATATATCAAAGTCTGCCAAAGTTTTATGTTATGTATTAATATAGTTTGGAAGGATTTTTTTTCTTTTTTTTTTTTCTTTTTTTTTCCACATTCCTTCCAAACTATATTAATAGATAACAGTATCTTTTATTTGTCATCACCAGCTACTCATTGCTGGTCTCTTTGATGGGCATGTTCATTTTGAACATTTTGTTATTTGCTTACTATTTGCTCTGATATTTCATAATATTTACTTGGATATTTTCTCATTGTAAACAAGATCTTCAAGATATGCCATCTATTTAACACCACCATAGAGAGTACTTGCTTTATGCAAAATGCTCATTTAGGCTCTTTGGAGTTTAGATACCAATTCTGTGAATGACATTTCTGATGCTGGTGCAACAAACTTTGAGTTGAAGACACATTCTATAAATATGACCATGTGGGTGAGAAGAATAAGTATCACACATAAAGTGCCACTGAGAGATAATATAACATTAAAATACTCGTTCTCTTTATGGATTTCCAACAGAGTTAACAGTAATTGAGGTCACAGTAACAGAGCTATATCTGATTTATTTAAAATGAATGACCTGGGGTCTTGTGCATGAAGTTTCTACATTAAAAGTTTACATAAATACAAAAAGTGTTCTTAGGCCATATTCAAAATTATCTTTATAAATCTTAGTCAATCACTTTATGCCACTGTGTCAGCAATATAACAAGTGTGAGAGTTTTCTGTGAGAGTTAGTTTTCACAGAATGTTTGCTTTTTAATATTCTGAGTGCCTACACTGTAAAAAATGATTATTCAAAGTTGTAAATATAAGATTATTGTAGTACGTTTTTCAAGAAAATACTAGGAAACACTTTATTTTACAGTGCCGTAGTTACATGTTACATGTACTATAGTAATAACAGTAAATTATGCATAATTACAAGTAACTAACCCTAAACCAAACCCTAACTGTAACTCTATAGTAAGTAGGTAATTAATAGTACTTAGTAGTACTTAATAGTACTTATTTGAGTAATTACAATGTAACTACATCACTAAAATAAAGTGTAACCAAATACTATTTCAGTCTTTCAAAATTTCACATTTAATTCAATGCGTTAATTGCTATTTCAAGCAATTTCTGAGAGAAAATTGTTTCTACACCAATGTTTTTTTTTGTTTTTTTTTTCCAGTGACATACCCATTTTACAAATTACAGTCATGAGTGTTTATTCTGCTGCCGGTTGCCAAGAAATAATAGAAACAAAGAAACAACTCACTTTAGATCAATAGATAAAAAAGAACTGGAAGTGTGAGTAATGACGTTCTGACACAATGCTTTCATTGCACAATTTTCTCATGAATCTTTTGTTATTTGTTCAATGATACTGTCTTTAATTGACAAATTGAACATTTGAACTCCACAGATTACTTTTGAGGCAAGAAACAGAGCTCACAGCAATTACAAAGTGGTAAACCAAATATATTGACCTTGGTGAGAGAGGATACAGCATTATTATTGTTTCCTTGTGCACAACAATATTACCCATAAAAAAAAAAAAAAAATCAAAACAGGAGGATAGGGGAAGGGTCATGAGCAAAGAGTCAAATAATAGAGTGGTCTCTTTGGAACCTGCAGGTAAACACTCGAAACACTCATCGAAATTGATCGCAGCATGATGCATAGTGTGAGCTTTACAGACTAGACCGTATATTACTGCTAGAATGGCTATGGGCTAAAGCAGACACCCCTCTGATTGCTGACTGTACTAAATCACTCAACTCAATGCCATCAAACCGCACATCATCCACTATCCACTTGTATTTCATTATGTGTCAAAGACGTGATGCTTTTCTGTCCATACTAAATTATTCAAAAATACATTAAAAATGCCATTCATTCAAGGATGTACCGTTTAAGGAGAATACCTTTTTATGACAAACATGTGTGTCAAGTTCAATAATTCTCATAAAATATCACATAACATTTTATGACAAGGCAAGGTTAGTTCAGGTTGTAAAACGTCATATAGTTTGATTCCTAAAACTATGTGTGGAAAATATGTTTTACTTGATGGTTAGACCACAATACATTTTTAGAGTAATTCAATTTAAGTTTTTCTTAAATTAGTCTACCCTAACCCCTAAATTTTAACTTGTGAAAATTATATTGAAATATTTTTTTTTCTATTTTTTTCATTTTTGTTTTTAAAAATATATTTTTGATTTTTTTTTTTAAAGTGAAGTTAAAAAAATATATTTATTTTATTTTTACGTCATGAAACTTTATGTAAAAACATTTTCCCACATTTTCATGTCACTACCGAAACAGTATATGTTTTAGTCCATTGGCTGAGACTGATTTTAGCCACACCCTTACATTTTGTCCCTCCCTCTCCAAGCCTTTCTTTCATAGTAGATAGGTACCATCATTTTGAGTTAAATGTGTTCAAAAGTCTGAAAATGTGTAACTTTAAGGAACGTCACTACCAAACACCTTTTTTTTCTGCAATTAAGCAAACTTTTTTGGGTGTTATTCCATAAAATTGAGTTTTTATGTGTGTACAACTGTTCAGAACGGTAACCATGTGCTGATTATCATCTTTGAGCTAGGCTCAAAAGTATCTAAAATTGTCACTACCGAAACAGTCACAACCGAAACAACATCATTGTTTTTTGGGAGTTATTGTATAAAATTTAGTTTTTGTGTATGTACAACTGTTCAGGACTGTGCTCGGTAACCATGTGCTGATTATCATCTTTGAGCTACGCTCAAAAGTATCTAAAATTGTTACAACCGAAACTTCACCACATGTTTCAGTTGTGACTGTTTCGGTAGTGACATCATTGTTTTGGTTGTGAAAAAAGGGAACACAATCGTTTATGTGGGGGAAATAAAATTTTAGTACAGTTATGCAAATCATTAGAATTTTAGTATGTTTTATTATGTGTGTTTTATTATGTGAGTTAAAAATGGTCACTTCCAAAACATTACCGTCACTACCGAAAATGTGCAGTCATGACTGAAACATGGGATGTTTTGTCAAAATTAAAGTATACTGAATTATCAACTAAGATGTTATTATAGTGTTTGGTTCAATGTATATTCAGACTAATGCATCATTAACTTTGAAATCAGTATGATAACCTTTATGCCTTTTACAAAGAAAGATTGGATTCAAAATACAAGAAATCTCATAAATTACACTTGAAGTATTAAAAGTGTTATTGATTGACCCGTGATAACAAAAAAAAAAAAAAAAAAAAAAAAAATATATATATATATATATATATATTTACAAGGTAGATGTAAACAAAATCTATATAGGTCAATGTAACCCTTCTTATTAAATGATTTACTATTGTGTTTCGGTAGTGACAAATTTGGGGAGAGGAAAAATATTTCAAAACCTTCTGAAAATACAATATGAGAATTAACTGTACAATTACTAGAAATGTATACCTTGGATATTATACAATTTGCATACAAAATTTGTGGAAAAAGACATTTTTTTCAAGATGTTTTCATCTCTGACCAATTCTGTAGAATGGCCCATATATATATACTGTATAATTAGTTATGTAAAAATATTTATATATATATATATATATATTAGATACTTTCTTTTCTTTATCATGGACACTATTATGTGCATTTACCTAAAAGGGACACTATGTAACTTTTTTTGTTTAAGATTTACAATATTTATATATTGTGCATGTACATCATGAATCATCCAAACCATGTTTTTGTCTTATGCTGAATCATATGGTACAATAAGTGTTTATGTTTGGATCATTTTAAATCAGGTAGGACGACAACCGCTGCGGAGTAGCCTAGTACCTCTGTGACTCATCATATCCATAAACAGAGAGAAAATAGTGAAGGAAAAAATTCACTGTTTTAATTAGAGGCGCCAATAAGCATAACTTAAAAAAGGATTCGTATTTCGATCTTCTGTAACAAAGAGACTCGTCAGACCTCCACAATCCCCCATGATCTGCACTAATTAAAAGCTCATAATAGGTCAAACAAAGCATGTGCAATCAGAGTAAGGTCAGGCATGCTGCAAGGCACCAGCATCCACTTACCGGCAAGTACTGGATATAAGCCAGCCTCAAGGGCCAACTGTTTTCTTCAGTCTTCTATATAGAGATGGAATGTGGAAATTATGCTCATTGGAGGGTGCCATCTGTATTCAATTCTTACCCTTTTATACTGATGCCAAATAAATAAAGAAAAAAACATAAAAGTCCTTGGAGTTATAATTTCACTTTCTGCAGATGCATTTAATAAATTTAAGCCTGTTGGAAAATAACCGAGGTTCTATCACACTTTTTAATTCATACTTCCTGGGTGTTTACTCACCTGGGTGTGCTTTGAATTGGCTGCACCAATTGGTGTGTCCACTAGGGGGCAACGCTCACAGTTGTATTTACTCATGATGTCAGATATTTCACTACACGTGACGATTATCGTGACCAAAAGAATGATAACGATATTGCAATATCTATAGAAATTCTCCAAAAAATTCTATCAGTCAAATTTATCTTTACTTTGCTTATTTTGCTTTTTTTTTTTTTTTTTTTTGAAGAATCACAACACTGCATACAAAATAGCTACACTTAATGACAACCAGTTTGAAATAACTTCCTTCTGTAAACTGCTGTGGCTTCTTATCACAGAAAGAGGCAGAAATTATATTATTTTATTGTATACTATACAGTGATAAAGTCTATGTCGATTGGAATTGCATTATAAATATACATTATCCTTATGAAAATACCCGAGATGGCTTGAAGAGCACATATAAACCATATAGTGCCGCAATGGTGTGTTAATTCTCTTCATGCTTAATCAGTCAAAATGTTTCTATCTGCATTTTACTACAGCGATCGCTGGATGTTTTTGTCCATATTAGGGATTTTCTGGAACATCATGGGTGCTTCTCATCTCTTATTTGTGCATCCTCGTTTCATTTCCTCACTTATTTTCCTCGTGTCTCAGCTCCAACCCCCGTAAGATGCGAGGGAAGAAAAGAGGTATCGAAAGAAATCTTATTTGTACATTGGAATATTCTTGATCACTGTTGAAGTTTAGTTATTCATGAAATTCATGATAAAAAAAAAAATAATGCAAAATGCCTCGTTGAAATAGGTGAGATATATGTTTTTTTTAAAACTGCAAAAGTAAAGCAAAAATTAAACTTATTGTGATTTGTGACAGATGTAAAGGGAGAGGACAATTTATATCAGGTTTCTTGACAAGAAAGACTTCCGCATAGCATACATGTGTGCATTCTCACTCATCACTTCTCTGGTAGCTTCCTCACTCCTCGTTCCTTGTCTCCTCATGGTGCAATTAGAGAACTGAAATGTCCTTAAAGATGGCTTTCTTTGATCGGCTTCTGAAGACGGAGGAACGAGGAAACAAGGAGGCATCAATTTGAGTATTGAGAAGCACCCCATAAGATTTATTACTCCTGTGAGTCTCACTTGTGGACTTTCTGCACAAGGGCGCCCTCTGGCGTTGAGTATAAATGAAACATAAGTTACGTGTGAGAGTTTAGATTAAGGTTGGTGGTTGATCGGCAAGTCTGGGGTGATTAACGTGTAATTTTCGCGGAATCCAAAAAACTTCCACACTGGCGAGCTAAATTTCTTGGAAATTTCTTGGTGCGGGTAGAGTGTCTCATCTGTCATATCCGATGACATGCTTTTACACGACAGTAGCAGCTGCGTGCTGTTCTTCTAGTGTTTTATGACTGGTGCTGGATTATTGTCATATTATCATATGTGTACTGCTCATTTTAAATATTATGGTTATTGCCAATACCGATATATTGCGACACGATAATGATATTTCATTTTTAAATATCAGGATTATCGTCAATACCGGTATATCATGAATCCCCTAACTCATAGAAGAATATGAAAACACTAATAAAAACAATTCCAACTGCAATGATGAAAGTGGAAACCACAAAAATGCATATGCCAGAACGTTCCGATATTTGCACAATTTGAGTATAAAAATGATCCAACTCTGTGCTGCCCTCTGCAGGTCAGGTGGAGTATCACAAATCTGTTGAACGGGTAATGTTAGTTGAAAAACTAATCATAACCTATGTTTAAGATTTTCTAGAAATATGTGACCACTAGTTGCTACATTTGAAATAATCTTTGCATTAAATTTTTTTTATAAATTTCATAAGACATCACGTAATTTGGGCACTACTGGGTTAAAAGTATTCTCATGTAATGTTTCTAAGTACACCTTCAGATTTACTGCATGAAGTCTATAGTGAGGATTTGTTTTCTGCTGGTCCATTAGAGAAACAGCATTCATTATATCTATTAGCAGTGATTTGTAGGTCCCCTTTAGCCAATCAAGTCCCCCTTTTTATTTTTAATTGTGTAGCTAGACTAAAAATGTTCAATCCTGCCGCTGCTATGGACCCTTGCCCTATCTTTCATAAGCAATGGCAGGAAATAATATTTCCCATCAGGAAAAAAAATGCCTGCCAAAGGTCAGAATTATCTGGAGTGTTGCCTAAAACAGCACCAAACAAACCAGAATAACCTTTTAATGCCCAAACACCCATCTGGTTACTTCCTACATTGAACCACTATGACCTCTGCAGGTTAAGGGCCACAGTTTTATTCTGTTAGTCACCATTTACAAGAATCACTACAATGTATTGTAAATGCAGCTAATAAACAGAGCTGTTACAAATTATATTCCCAACACTGGGAGAAAGCTTTGCTCCATAGATGAACATTTCCTGTTGACCGACCTTTAACTGGGTTCAGCAGAGCCTCGACAGCTTTAAGCTGCTTCCAAATGTCACGTGACTACTGTGTGTACACATTGTCCAGGCATCCTTTGACAACAACAACAGGGTTATTAATCCCTCTTCCTGTGAGGCTCCTAATCCTGTCATTTATCTCAGGTGCTGGGCAGTGCAAGGTCAGTAACCTCTGCTGGACTTACACTATACAGCTGACTGACCTACATTTTAGAAACAATAGGGTGTGTTGCTAAGCAGATGTAAAACAGGAAAGACCGACAGACTCATCTGCATTTTGATGCGGTTTGTGTAAATACAGAGATTTGATAACATGCAGAGGCTACCTGGAGGAGCATGATGTTTCAATGCTATAACCTTATAGCTGATTCAGTCATAAAAAATAATTTTTACTTAAAATAAATAAAGTGTATAGATTAGTGTCAAATCTATTTAGAATGAATTTACATAAACTGAAAATAGACTACATTTTGCTAAATTAAATATTTAATCAGTTCTCAATTTGAATGCTTTCCATTTGAAATGATAATGAAACAGCATGCTCACAGAGCCATTGGCATCCAATCGACATCCAGTCATGTTTTGTGACATTAAATCCTACTGGCCAGATTTCTGATTATTAGAATCAAAAAGAGTTTTATCTAACAACAATGCTTGCACACACCAAAAAATTTAATTTGGTAGCAGAAGCTTCCAGTACTTACAAAAGACACAACAGACAGACACAGAAAAATAAAATAAAATAAAATATAAACATATTAGAGGACAACCTGTTAATTTTACAATTTAAAACTGTAATTTACAAACGACAATAACAACGACAAACATTTTAAACCAGTAAATCCAACAGCCCTTTTCTGCTGAATTAATAAGGCCACGCTGCTACTAAAATCTGTTTTGTACCTTTAACATATAGTGACATAATAACATAAGGTGGTAATGAAAAGAAAAAATATATAGAAGATGCATACAGTGTCATGCACACAATACAAAACACCATCATGGTAACACACATGACACTAAAATGATGCAATAAACATTAATATAACAACATAAGATGTAACATAAGACCCTAATGTACATAAAACTCATCAAATGTGTTACATTGTCATTGTGAGAATGTCAGTTTTTCTTTTTTTTACTGTAAATTGTTGACTTGCTCTTTTAACTTCCAAAAATGGTATATTTAAACGTATTTTATTGTAAAATTATGCAGAATGTAGGTTAGATCTATTACAGTTTTTCTCTGTATACCAGGTTCTACCAGGAAGACTCTAATGCCACGACTTTCCTCTCCATCCTCCCCATCCCCACCAGGTCTGTCCATCCGTCGGGGGTAGGCTCCACCCCTGCCTTTATCTTCAGGCAGGACCAGCCCAATCCAAATCCCAGGATTTGGAGTAGGAAGGGTCCTACGCCAAAGAACTTTTCTATACAACTATAGGCATGAATCATTGTGGCTTGCTACCATCTGTTAATCCTTTATGGTATAAATACCATGCATGTAAACTATATTTATTTATTTTAAATTTAATACATTTAATAATGCAAATAAAAGTACAGAGACATACAGGCACAAGATTATCTCTTTAAAAGGAATGGTGCACTTGTTAATAATACATTGACTTATGAAAAAGGAGTGAAAGAAAACATGACAGTTACACATAGGAGAGTCTGGGAAAATCAGGCTGCACTGAATAAATCTTCAATAAAACAATCACTCACAAATCAACATTAATTTACCGTGACCATTGCTTTGTGTGATGCACAAAAACAATCCAAAAGACGCTGTGATCCAATGAGGCATGAATGAAAGACTGATGATTGACTCATTTGAAGTCATCTGTTTTCTTTTGTAAGAAATGATTTGTTGCTCTTTTGGGAATAGAAGATGCGAGGCATTTTATATGGGTTTCCAAGTAATTAATAGAATTCTACATTTACAAGTCACTTAGAATGGTTGTTGCCTGAGGCTTGATGTTACATTTTGGTGTTATAATAATGTTTTAAAAAAATAATTTAAGAAAATTAACAGTTTGTTCCCTGTATTTTGGCACACTTAAAAACAAAAAAGAAAGATATATACATACACATGTGTGTGTGTGTGTGCATGCGTGTGTATATACACACATACACGATATTGCCAAAAGTTTTGGGACGCCTGTCTTTACGTGCACATGAACTTAAATGACACCCGTAGGGTTTAATATGGAGTTGGCCCACCCTTTGCAGCTATAACAGCCTCAACTCTTGTGGGAAGGCTTTCCACAAGCTTTAGTAATGTGTTTTTGGGAATTTTTGACCATTCTTCTAGAAGCGCATTTGTGAGGTCATGCAGTGATGTTGGCAAGAAGGCCTGGCTCGCAGTCTCCGCTCTAATTCATCCCAAAGGTGTTCTATCGGGTTGAGGTCAGGACCATCCCCAAAACTGGGCCATCCCCAAACTGTTCCCACAAAGTTGGGAGCATGAAATTGTCCAAAATGTCTTGGTATGCTGAAGCATTAAGAGTTCCTTTCACTGGAACTAAGGGGCAAAGCCCAACCCCTGAAAAACAACCCCACACCATAATCCCCCCTCCACCAAGCTTTACACTTGGCACAATTCAGTCAGGCAAGTACCGTTCTCCTGGCAACCGCCAAACCCAGACTCGTCCATCTGATTGTCAGACAGAGAAGCGTGATTCGTCACTCCAGAGAACACGTCTCCACCGCTCTAGAGTCCAGTGGTGGCGTGCTTTACACCACTGCATCCAACGCTTTGCATTGCACTTGGTGATATAAGGCTTGGATGCAGCTGCTCAGCCATGGAAACCCATTCCATTAAGCTCTCTACGCACTGTTCTTGAGCTAATCTGAAGGCCACACGAAGTTTGGAGTTGACCGTGGAATATTTAGTAGTGAGGAAATTTCACGAATGGACTTATTGCACAGGTGGCAACCTATCACAATGTTTGAATTCACTGAGCTCCTGAGAGCGACCCATTCTTTCACAAATGTTTGTAGAAGCAGTCTGCATGCCTAGGTGCTTGATTTTATACACCTGTGACCATGGAAGTGATTGGAACACCTGAATTCAATGATTTGCAGGGGTGTCCCAATACTTTTGGCAATATAGTGTGTGTGTATAAATATATATATATATATATATATATATATACACTACCAGTCAAAAGTTTGGAATCGGTAAGATTTTTAATGTTTTTAAAAGAAGTCTACTCACCAAGGCTGAATTTATTTAATTAAAAATACAATAAAAATTCAGTGTCACATGATCCTTAAGAAATCATTCTAATATGCTGATTTGCTGCTCAAGAAACATTTATGATTATTATCAATGTTGAAAACAGTTGTGTACTTCTTTTTCAGGATTCCTTGATGAATAGAAAGTTCAAAAGAACAGCATTTATCTGAAATACAAAGCTTTTGTAACATTATACACTACCGTTCAAAAGTTTGGGGTCAGTAAGAATTTTTATTTTTTTGAAAAGAAATTAAAGAAATTAATACTTTTATTCAGCAAGGATGCATTAAATCGATCAAAAGTGACAGTAAAGACATTTATAATGTTACAACAGATTATATTTCAAATAAATGCTGTTCTTTTGAACTTTCTATTCATCAAAGAATCCTGAAAATATTGTACACAAATATTTTGTACAATTGTACACAATAAATGTTTCTTGAGCAGCAAATCATCATATTAGAATGATTTCTGAAGGATCATGTGACACTGAAGACTGGAGTAATGATGCTGAAAATTCAGCTTTGATCACAGGAATAAATTACTTTATAAAATATATTCAAACAGAAAACAGTTATTTTAAATTGTAAAAATATTTCACAATATTACTGTTTTTACTGTATTTTTAATTAAATAAATGCAGCCTTGGTGAGCAGACGAAACTTCTTTTAAAAACATTAAAAATCTTACCGATTCCAAACTTTTGACTGGTAGTGTATGTATATATATATATATATATTTAAAAGGTCCACTGCATATGAATCAAATCAAGATTGTGTATTGTAGATGTATTGCATCCCAAGGTGCTGGATCCTCAGACTCCTCATAATCTGTAAACAGTCATTTTATAACACATCTACCAAAATAGTAAAAACAAGAAAAAAAAAAAAAAAACCCTCCCACGCCTCTTTAAGCCTATTATACAGTTTCACAGTCTTATTAACCTCGTTGCTGCTCGTTACTCTTACATCTGTTGCTGTGTCTGCAACAGACATAATACATTGCTCATCCAATGAAAATCATTTTTAAAGTAAAATGCTTAAGATTACAGGGTGAGCTTTTACACTATTCACACCAGTGTTTATGTGGTCTGAGGGGAAAAATCATCAAGAAAAATTCAAACATTTACATTTAACAAAATAAACTAAAACTTTTGCTCAGAAATTAAATGCATTTTACATGCAAATTTAAATGAAATGCAGTTTGAATGATAAATAAAAGACAAAATATTTTATTATAAAGACAAAATAAAATATTTGATTCATTCTCAGAGTAAAATTATGGAAAAAGAATTACGAAATCATATAGCTGCCTGTGATAGAGAGATGCACACATGTCAAACAGTGCTATTATTGTTAAATAAACCAATACTAAAACTATTAAACATTTTTGTTAATTGAAATCAAGCTGAAAAAAATCAAGCTAAACATTAGATGAAAAACCTAAACTTTAAACAATTAAACAAAAATTAGAAATGGCTTCGAAGTTGCTTTGGCAACTAACTGAAATAAGTTCTAAAATTACTAAAATAAAAAAAAAAATTAAATATAGTTAAATAGACATTTTAAAAAATAAACTAATAAAAATGACTTTCACTAAAATCACTAAAACAAACTGAAGTTAAAATGAAAACTGAAAAAGCTATTCAAAGTATTAATATATACTAATATATAAATACTAAAATAACACTGGTATGTCATAGCAGACTTGTCATAAAAGTTGGTAAACTGGCAACTTATAAAACCATGTACTGTGAATGTTTGAGGAAAGTTGTCACTATTAGTTTAAAAAATAATGATAGAGTACAAAGAAAACTTACATAAGGAGTTTTTTATTAAAATAAATCATAAAGGTTTTTGATTTATTGGAAAGATGTTTTATATGGAAAGAAATAGCCATCATTACTGTTAGAAGGGAATTAAATGAAAGAAGAAGAATAAAAAAAAAACAGTCTGAGTAGCCTGTTGATGTCTGTCTGTCAATAACAATTTATCTATTTGTCTGTCTATCAAGAGTGTATACACCAGCAATAAATAAATAAATTAATAAAAAGAGAGACAAAAATAACAACTGCAAACTGACCTTTTATGTAGACTGACCACTTTACCAGATCCAACATCACATTATTATTATTTAAGACTAAAATGGGCTGTTGCCATGGTGTCCCATGAGCCACCGTGGAGTCAACTGGTGGGTGGATGGTGGTTCCTTGTTCCTGAAATAGCCACTTAATTGTTTAAACAGATAACTGGCGATCTGGCGCTGTGCCACGAGCATGCCTCTCGGGTGCCCTCCTGGGACGTGCGGACGGCACAAACAGTCTACACCGCTGGGAGTGAATGAGTACATCAGCTAAAACGGCACATCTCCCATTCTGCCATTCACTGGGCCAGCACGTGCTAATTGCCTTCTTCTCAGTCAGGTTGTGAGTTCATTTTAAATGGAATTAAAACTAATAAGAGGTTCAAATTAGGGGGGTTTGTGCTGGTGGGATATAATTCTTCATTTGAGCTCTTAGAAGATCAGATAATAGTGATGGTGAAAGGTTGGTTTTGTACTTATGCTTGCTTTAAAGTGAGTGGATTGTCTTTGAATTGTCTTTTGACAGGAGCAGGTCTGGTGCAGGAGGAGACTAAAGGGATTGAGGAGTAAAATGAGCCATGAATTAGTCACTGCATTGAATTGTGAATTATAATATAATAGACACAAAGAGTGATTTCACATGCTTATTGTGACTTCTTCACTCTTTCCACTCTTTCCAAATGCAAAGTTCTGTCACTCTAGATGGCGCAGGTTGATGGGTTCTTAATGCAACCTGCTGATAATTACATCGTTAACTGCATGGCACAAGCTGATTGGTTTCTGTTGCATCTGCAGCTAATGAGATTGCTGCTCAACATTTAAATACTTGTTAAAGGTGCGATAGGTGATTCTCTACAGAAACATTTTTTGTTTTACTGGTTGAAAGTCTCCTCATATCCTGATAGCAATCACTATGTTAAACAGTCTAAATGTATTTTTATATATGTATATATTGTTTGTGGAAGGAGTAGGAACATAAAGGGCCCTATCATACATCCGGTGCAATGTGGCGCCAGGCGCGACACAAGTGTTTTTTGCTAGTTTCAGCCCAACCCCAGTTATCATTTTCATGTCCTGTTTAAATTTGTTCGCCCATGGGTGTGCTGGTCTGAGGTGTGTTCAGGTGCATTGTTAGCGTGTTGCTATTTTAAGGCAATTGAAATAGACTGCACCATTGACCAACTGAAACCTGCTATTTAAAGAGCGCGTGAGTAATATGCGCCTATAGGTGGGTGCACAACGCACGTACACTCTACTTATTATACACACAGGGACACGCAGCAGCACACAAACATGCCAAACATTAAAAATAAAAGGATTACAGTGTATACGATTATTATTGTGTGCATAAAGATAAAAATGCTTTGGTGGAATCCGGCTTGTCCTGTAGATGGTCTGCTTCTGTTTCTGTTTCCTCGCTAGAGAAGCATTCAGTTTTTCCGTTTGCAAATTCAGCAATGTCAATAGCGAATCCGCCATGGCGCGAGCGCAACTGGCTTTTAAAGGGAATGGGAGATGAGACTCTGATTGGTTTATTGCACGTTACGCCCAAAACACAACAGAGAATAGGGACAACCCTTTTAGACAATGCGGTGGGTGCGGCGACCATTTTTCCCGTTGTTAAACTAGCAAAAGTGGATTTGGACATGCCCTAAGTGCACTTGCGATTTAGACCATGCGCTAAGATCGTTAAAATAGGGCCCAAAATCCAATTATTATATTTGGTCCGAATGAAATAATACGATGTCCTACCTGCTTGTCAACATATGTTTTTACATAACCTTGCGCACCCTGTTCGCACAGACATCATACACCATCAGCTTGTTTCATGCTATGCAGAGTTTATGTAGACAGAGGTCAGTCACGGAGCACCGCAAACAAACAGCAGCCACCTTTTACAGTTGCTGCTGAAGCAAAACAATCAGCTTATGCTGCGTTCACACCATAACTACTGTAATTAAGAGATGGTAACCTGTGACGTTCAACCCGGAGCTGTTCAGTCAGACTCCGAATTATGCATATCCATATCAACAGTACCAACACCGAAATGAATCTGCAGCAGTCAGGTACAAGCTTTCTAAGTTGTTTATGAGACATGAGGTAGTTTAACGCCGTCTCTTGTGATGCTTTGCCGAGAGCAGCTGTGTGTGTTCATGTGTTTTGGAGGAGGCGTGGCTTTGGACAGTGATTTACAGGGAGGGTGGGATTGTATGCTTTCAATGCTAGCAGGCTAACGTTAGCATTTCCCAGATCACCTACTGCACCTTTGCTGTAAGTATTTGCTGTAGCAGTTTGCAGTGAGTTTTTAGAGTGCTCCTTTCAGAGGAACTCTCCACCTTCCCCAGCTCCACCTGTATAGTTCTGCTACATGAAATTTCACATTTGCTATCTGTGCAGCAGCAGCTTGTCATGCTCACAGCAGAGTGTATGTATTGGCAGTTTGGCAGTAGCAAGTTTCTGTACTTGCTTTTCAGCAGCAACAATCAACAGCAGCAGCAATATCAGCAGCAGCATAGCAGATCTGTTCCACCAAGAAGACCAAATACATTAACATTATCATATCCATTACCATGCTAAACTCTTCTGAGAGTTGTCATGATAGAGCTTAATGCAGCATAACGTAAGATTTTTTTCTGTAGCATTTATACAAGAACTAGCAAGAGAAAATGTCTCTTTTCACAGCCTGTTCACAGGAACCTACACTACCATTTGCGTTTGGTTTATTTATGTTTTTGAAAGAGGCCTTTTGTGCTTATCAAGTCCATCAAAAATACAGTGAAAACAGTAATATTTTGGAATATTATTACAATTTAAAGTAACTGTAATTTAATTTATTTCTGTGATGGCAAAGCTGAATTTTCGGTATCATTATTACAGTCCTTCAGAAATCATTCTAATATGCTGATTTTGTGCTCAAGAAACATTTCTTATTATTATCAATGTTAAAAACAGTTGTGCTGCTTGATATTTTTGTGCAAACTGTGATTTTTATATATTTTAAATTGATATTTTTCTCATCTCAACCGCCATACTGGATTGATTTTTTTTTTTCACTGAACTTATCTCAATGCATTCTGGGATTGCTGGAAAGCATACAGGCTGTGTCCAAAAGCTTAGGCAACTTTGCAGACAGCATTTGCACAGGTACCTCACCAAACTGATATTGAACAGGCTTCTGAGGCAACATAATGGTTTAATGATTTACAACAAAATAGAGAGAGATATACTTCGGTGATAACTGAGCAAATATTTAATTACTACAATAGTAATTTCTCACTAGAAATGACATCAAAAGTGAAAAAAGTTGGTCAAAAATGTACATTTACACACAAACTGGCCACCAACCGCAACTTTCAGATACCATATTTATTTTTTAACTCAAATGTCATGGAAGCGAATGCACAGGATTGTGGGATATCATAGGCAGTGAAGGATACATCTATGCTGCCTTCAAAAATCAATCAGATGAAGGTAAACAGGATGGTGCATGGAAATTGGATTTTCGACATGCCTTGTCACCTTCCTACCTCTGTATCTTGCCTGCGGAGGCAGCATCTTTTAGCTTTCAGACACAGTCTATATATGTATCCTTTATGTACCATTTAAACTATTAGCCTATGTTAAAAACAACTTCATAGCCTGTCAGTCTCAATTTTGCACACAACAGTAACAAATGTGCAGGCAAACCCATCATGTCATCTGGAGGGGGTTAACGGTGAGCCTAAATATTCGGTACCAGAGCACCTTTTGATGAAGCACATCACTCAGAGCCAGTGGATGACCTCTCCACGGCGGCCCACTGGCCCATGAAGGATGTGTCACCACAAACAACAAATTGTGATTTAATGCTTTTAATTTCCAATTCTCTGCTCTCCAGTCAATGGCTTTAGTCCCCCTTGTCTCACACAGAGAAGTTTATAAAGAGATTGCTGCAGGAAATGAGACCAGGTTTTTTTTTGTAGTTGAGCATGTGCTGTGGGATTTTAAAGACAAACATTGATGGTTGAGCGAGTGAAATGTCTGTGTTATTGGCTGATTTTGAAGCAAAACCCTTTCTGTTTAGATGACCCAAGGAGTCGAGACTGGTTAACATGACCTCATTAGCCCCTGGTGGTAGATGCTGTAACTACACCACCCAGTTCTTACAATTAAAAACAATTCAAATTTAGGTATAAATTTAATTAATACTTTTTAAATATATTTTTAAAGCAGCTCCAGGACATAAGCCGAGCAACTGCCATTAAATTTAATAGGAATGTTAAAGCATAGCTTTCTAGTATTAAAGACTCTTTGAGATGGAGTTCAATATGTATCCAGGTGTGCAACTGCCTGTGCCTTGGACCTTTTATTATTATTGGGATTCAATAACTAACCCTGTGGTTTTGACTTTATGCATGTTATATGGATTACAATTATGGATTACACTCAATAAAGCTTGCGTTTGGATCTCCTAGTCGCGTCTCCGAGCAGTACACATAACAGAAGTCTTCGCCATTTACAGATCCAGCAGCCGATGGTCACGGAGCTTGGCCCACCACAGTTTCCAGCAACTCCTAGACTGATGATCTCAAGCCCTATGCTTACAGCAATGCTGAGTCCGGCAATCCCAAGTCCAGAGTCTTCAGTTGTCATGGCCGTCACGCCAGAGTCTTCAGCTGTCATGACCACTACACCAGAGCCTCGTCACAACATGGCTGCCGCGCCAGACTCTCTAGTCATTAGTGTCACCACACCTGAAGCTTCTAGTGATCCCTAGGTGTTTGAGACTAGCTTCCTGTTTGGTGGATCTACCACTTATGTCGGTACGAGCGGCTGGCATCTCAGTGTTTTCAACTTCATCTTCTGAGTCCAGTGCATCCTAGTCCAGTGTAATCGAGTCTGGGGGTCTCAGAGGTACTCCCACTGTCAATTGCACTCCCTGTCATTGCAATGGCCATTCTATGTGTCTGGGCTGCGCACTTTTATTCAGTTTTTCCCGAGATGGTGGCACCTGACCTAGTTTTATCTGAAGCAGCGGCTACTGTTCTTGAGCTCTCTGTATTTCCTGCTATGGTTAAGGATAACACTGATGAACTCTCTGCTTCACCATCCGTCTTTCGCCTATGAACTCTCAGTCTGTCCTGTCACGACCATGAAGTCATCCCTGAGTTACCGGTCTGTCTATAATAATAATAATAATAATAAATCTTTATTTATATAGTGCCTTTTCAACACCTAAGGCTACTTTACAAAGACAGGTTTAAGAACCAAAAAACATCAACATAAAAGCACAATACACATACCAAGGGCTGAAAGTACAGAGGTCGCTGAGGAATTCAAACACATAACATATCCATAACAAGGTACAATTTACAGACAGAGAGCTGAAGAGTAATATTCAGAGAAAAAACATGCTTTTTAAAGGAGAGAAGGGAGGATGCTTTACGGATGTCTTGAGGAAGAGCATTCCACAACCTGGGAGCCACAACACTGAAAGACCTGGCTCCCATAGTCACCAGACTAAACTTAGGGGTGACTAACAATCCCGCACTAGAAGATCGTAAGGAGCGAACAGGAGCATAAGGCTGAAGTAAGTCAGATAAATATGTAGGACCAAAATTATGAAGAGCTTTGTAAGTGAGAATTAGAATTTTGAAGTTTATACACAAGGAAGCCAACGAAGGTGATAGAGGACTGGACTGTCATCAGCATAACAGTGGAAATTATACCCACAGCGTTTGATTATTTGTCCAATTGGTAACATATAAATAGTGAAAAGAAGAGTTCCCAAGACAGAACCTAGAGGTACACCAGAACTGACGGATTTGGTGGATGATTGGTGCTTCTGGTATATAACAAATTGTTATATACCAGAAGTATATAACAAATCTTTTGATTTGATTATCTCATTTATGTCTGCATATTTAAACCCTGTGTGTTTTGTTAGGCTTTGCGAAGTGTTGCTGCATGTTAGAGTTACATGACATTTTGGGAAAAAAAGCTTGCATTTGGATCTCCTTGTCATGTCTCTGAGCAGAACATGTAACAGCAACTAACAAACATGAAATTTTCATTTTGCCATTATAAATACAAATAATGGCAAAATTTCAAAAAAATCTTCCAGACCCCAAAATTTTGCGTTGTAGTGTATATGAAAAAAAAAAAAAAAGTATAAATGTCAAGAGATTTAATTAACAAGACAATATTGGAAACTATATTTGGATATTACTTATTTACATTAAAAAATAAATAAACAAATAAATAATTACTCAGTTTGTAATGCATTCAGGTTGCAAGGGATTTACTTCAAATTTGAAGAGAGAAAAAAAGCATGCAGTAACAGAGGAATCTAGTTGTGCAAAATATAATAGTGTTTACTAATTAAGCCTAACCTACTTTTATATGCTTTCATATTTAAATAGTCAAGAGATTCATCTCTCCATATGGTTTCATATAATATGTCAAAGTTTTCCTTGGCACCCTTAATTCAGCTAATATTCCTAATAACAAAGGAAAATCTACAGATGCTCCAACTTACAGGATGATAAGCAAGAAAATGTAAAACTCATAAAAAGTTTAGCAAAAAGTTCAGTTTGGTCTTTATATAACTTGTAGGCAGTGGAGTCGTGTGGGAACTGTGTGATAGAAGGCTGCTTACTGTAGGCCTCACATCGAACAGAAGGTGCCGTCTCACACTCCAGGCCATTCACACACGCTCTTTACAGTGAGGAGTGAAATATTAACAGCTCTCCCCCTCTGTAAGTAATCTAACGTGGCTGCTGGGCCACAAGGTAAGGTTCAGGGTGCGTCTGGAGAGACTGCTGTGGTGATAAACCTCATTTACATATTTGAAGGAGAAAACAACTTAGACAATTGTATAAAACTACATATAATTACCATCCTCGACACAAGATTAATTATTGCAGTTACCTTTTTAACTTTAATACATAGTTATAAGGGCTCTGTTTATCCTTGTTTCTGACATTTTTATAATGAAATATAATTCAAGTACAAGAACCCTGTCAAATGGTTTAAACAAACAGGACACCATTTGTGTCCTGTAATCTGGCTAGCATGGATCTTTCCACATTTTTTCTGATTGAGGGGTCATGCCAACTTGATTAAATAAATGCAATAAATAAATAAATAAAGTCCAAAAAAAAAAAAAAAAAAATTGGGGGGTGGAAGGAGATGTACATGGTTGCCAGACAAATTTACACCTTGGCCACATATCACAATATCTTCAATCAAACAGAGTCCTAGATCCTACTCCATAGACAGACAAGGACTGCAGCCAAGACTGCCACTATCCCAGATGGAGACTACTGTTATGAATAATGAGTAAAGGAAAGATGGGCTTCAGATTTCCATTTTCAAACTTTAAGTAAGTCACTGATTAGCACAGCTCATCTCTAATGTAATATACAGGGTACAGTTATACCTGAATTACGGATTTGGAACAGATAGAAACTTTGTGCATTCATAGGATGTCAAAGCAAACAGCATCGAAAGTTTAAATGGAAATTATGGTAGCACATTATATATATTTACAGTACTAGGTCAAACAAGAATAAGTAAGTTACAAACTTAGCAAACCCCTGAATGGTGTTATTTACTACAAGATCATGGGAAGAATGGACTGTGGAAATAATCAGACATTTAGTAGAGTTTACAAAAAGATAGAAAGGAAGAACAAAAGGAAAAATGGAAAAGCAAGGACAGTGTCTAGCTTTGTGCTAGAGCCACATGCATTTCCTGATGAAAATGAAAGTGTTTTAAAACATGACAGCACCAGCGGCGAGGCTCTGGGAGAGTCTGGGTTGTCCTAGATTTACCAAATCTGACCTAGAATGGGCGTCCTCGTCTGCTCCTGGTGCATGCTTTCTGTGCAGATTGTTGTTTGTCTAGCCGTCAAGCAGATCAAATCTGAATCTGTGTTAATTTAAGTATAATATTCCATTGTTTATTTTCAACTCTCTGCAGTATCCTTAGATAAGCTTTTTGCTTAGAAAAGAAAAGTGATTTTGTTTCTTCACTTACACATAAACTTAACCCAAAGGGTTAGTTCAACCATAAATCTAAATTCTGTCATCATTTACTCTCCCTAATATCGTTCCAAACCCAAGCCAGTTCTTAAAAGGCAGCCTAAACATGATGACAGACAAATCATATACTACTCAAAAAACTGATTATTAACAAAGCCACAGCTTTAACAGCAAAAAGATGGTAAGTATTAATTTCTCTAATATACGCTGTCAAAGAGTTTCATTCTTTCGAAGCCATTACAGAGAAAGTGGACTGACTAAAAGTACTTTTATGATTTGGAACAATAAGTCCCCTCTAGTCATTCCTCTTGTGCCCTGAGTATTACTTCTTTGCATTATGAATTTGTTAAAAGGAGGGGGAGCAGCATTACTTTGAATCTTAAAAACAAAGCAAAGATTTGCATGTTTAATTAAGCTCTCCCAACCCATAAGTCTATATTTATTTAAAATTAAACAAGTACATTATTTAGTCATTACAAGTACATTATTTGTTACATTATTTAGTCATTATCACAATATGTCGTAATCAGTTTACCAAAACAGGTCCACTTAACAAGCAAGTAAACACATCCATCTTGTGAGTTCTGCACAAGAATTTCCAACAGGACATTCTCGCTGATAAAAACAGGTGAGAAAGGTGCTAATAAATCATCACAAACTTTTTTATCAAATCTGAAATGGCCTTGTGGGCTGGATAAGATTCTGATGAGTCTGGTGTCACCCACTTTGACACATTGAATGGCATGTTATGCAACGCTGGCTGCTAATTGCAAGTGACACTTTGGAAAATGTTTTCCGTGAAATGATTCACTCATCAGCTTTAAATGTTTGGCAGACTGTCTTTGTAATCCATACTGAGCGATAAAATGAAAAGTCTTTCTAACTGTTATGCACAGTTGCTGTCTGGATTAATAGAAATGTATCTTTGTCTTTTGTCTGTCTAAAATCATGTACTACTTCATCCTGGAAATGCTTGATTGGATTTTGATATACCTGTATCTCAACAGGTAAGATTTGATGTTCGGAGATCAGATGTTCGGAGCATTAGAGAACATTTATTCTACTTCACAGATTAACAAATTTGTGGTTAAAAGAAAAAAAAAAAAGATCCAAGATGGTGTGTCATCAAAGGCAGCATAACCAGTGAATACAGGAGCCTGCGTTCACATATTTGTGCCAGGAGATCTGGCTGACAAGGTCTTAAATGGCTCTAAATCCTGCGCTGTGACCATTGCTTTCCTAATTGCTTTGACATGTAGTCTTTGTTTAATGAGAACTAAATCCAGGGGCAATCATGTTTACGTGTCGAGAAGGGGGAGATCTTTTTTTAATTTCTAAAATAAGCAGTTTATCTCCTGGAAAGGCATCAAAGAGTCAATTGCTCTTATTACATGCAGCAGAATAAAGATGAAAAGAAATTTCTTTCCCATAGAGATCTTTCTATTTTTATATGGAATAAACAGTTTGTTGTTATGCATTGGTGTTTGCAAATTAGAATGGGTGAATTTTTACAAATGTTTATTAGATTTTGACCAGAAACTGTGATAAAGTGGGAATAGGCGCTCAAAGATGGAAGGGGGTGGTACCATTTTTAAAAAGCAACAGAATTCGTAGCCCAGAATACCTAGCCTGGCTTTATATTGAAATGGAGAAGTATAATAGAGATATAACATAAACAATCAATACCACGCAACACTCGTTGTGTTCGTGCTGCGAGTTGACAGATAAGCCAGGTAACTCTGACATTGAAAACAGACGGTGCTGCCAACCAAATAAAGCACTGATTAATTAAAGCTACTCATCACTGCCTAAGGAACATTATGTCTCAGTTGGCACAAAGACCCAAACAACTTATTGGAAAATTCCAGGTTTCTGCCTCTCCAGCTAAACACTGATCTGCACGAATGCTTCATCTAAATGACATCTTGCAATAAATAAATAAATAAATAATATTAAATTAAAAAAACCTGCATGACTTGTTAGATGACAAGCCAGTTAGACAATCAAACATTGTCAAAAACAATTAGGTTTGATGTCTGATTCACTCTGTGTACTTCAGAAAACATTATGTCAGGTAAGGAGTGCAAAGACATCACATGCAAAAATAAATAAATAAATAAATAAATAAAAATATTGATGTCATATTCCATCTGTGGTTTCATTTTAGCTGATTGCAAAGTCTTTGCTCATACTTTAACAGAAATGTTTCAGTTTGAAAAGTGAGGGGATGCATTATAAACCTTATTAGCATTGCTCATGAATATTATTACCTTATGTAACTTTGCCCTGTATTTGTAACTGATTTGCTGAAAAGCAGGTGAGTGGGTGCCTGGCACATTAGCATTAGCGCTTACCGATCGACATGCAACCAGTTGACAGACCCTTACGGAATAAAAATAAATGGGAATATACTGCAAAATATAATGCGATATATTACATAATACATTTCCATTTATGGGAAACTAGTGCTTATATTTTTCAATAGACTGCAATATATGCTTTGATCATGTATGGGTATATATTGATACATATAAAATATATAGAAATAAAGACAAAAATAGCATTACATGTAATATTCATAAAGTTTTATTCTTTATTGTGTACATATATTGCACATACATGTTCCCATATGCAGTGCTCAGTGTAAATGAGTACACCCCCTTTGAAAAGTAACATTTTAAACAATATCTCAATGAACACAAAAACAATTTCCAAAATGTTGACAAGACAAGTTTAATATAATATCTGTTTAACTTATAACATGAAAGTAAGGTTAATAATTTAACTTAGAGAACAAAATTTTCAGTTTTACTCAAATTAGGGTGATGCAAAAATGAGTACACCCCACAACAAAAACTACTACTTCTAGTACTTTGTATGGCCTCCATGATTTTTAATGACTGCACCAAGTCTTCTAGGTATGGAATGAACAAATTGGCGACATTTTGCAACATCTATCTTTTTCCATTCTTCAAGAATGACCTCTTTTAGAGACTGGATGCTGGATGGAGAGTGATGCTCAACTTGTCTCTTCAGAATTCCCCACTGGTGTTCGATTGGGTTCAGATCAGGAGCCACTGAATCACTTTCACCCTGTTCTTCTTCAGAAATCCAACAGTGGCCTCAGACGTGTTTAGGATCGTTGTCATGTTGGAAAAGTGCACAATGACCAAGGGCACGGACTGATGGTAGCATCTTCTCTTTCAGTACAGAGCAGTACATCTGTGAATTCATGATGCCATCAATGAAATGCAGCTCCCGACACCAGCAGCACTCATGCAGCCCCACATAAGGACACTGACACGACCATGATTCACTGTAGGCACCATGCATTTTTCTTTGTATTCCTCACCTTTGTGACGCCATACAGTTTTGAAGCCATCAGTTCCAAAAACATTTATCTTGGTCTCATCACTCCAGAGTATAGAGTCCCAGTAGTCTTCTTTGGCAAACTCTATGTTTGGCAAACTCAATCTCTGTGAGATTGCATTTCCATCATTTTAAAATGTTTGTACCACTTTTGCTACAGTATTCTGACTGATAAGTAAAGCTTTGCTGATCTTCTTGTAGCCTTCACCTTTCTGGTGTAAAGAAATTATTTTCTTTCTCAGGCCTTGTGACATTTCTCTTCCATGTGGTGTGATTGCTGACAGCATTAAATAGGAAGGGATTTTAACACCCTTTTATAGTCAACTGTCTGCTGCACACCTGTGTAATGAATAATTAGACTCACCTGTGGTTGAATTCTTGTTAAATGAGACATTTGTAGTCTAAAATTTAGCTTTGCTCCAGAGACTTTCAGTGGGGTGTACTCATTTTTGCATCACCCTAATTTGAGTAAAACTGAAAAATGTGTAATCTAAGTTATATTATTAAACTTACTTTCATGTTATAAGTTAAACAGATGTTATATAAAACTTAGTCTTGTCAACATTTTGGAAATTGTTTTTGTGTTCATTGAGATATTGTTTAAAATGTTACTTTTCAAAGGGTGTACTCATTTACGCTGACCACTGTAAATGTGAATGTATGTACACACATATATACACATATTCACGGAATGAGTTACAGCAGATTTCTAGTTCCCAGTATGCTTTGCTTCTGACTGTTAACCCTCTTCGCGTGTCGGTCAAAAATGACAGAATTTTTTATTTTATTTTAATGAAATGAATGTACTATATTTTAGTTCGATAATGTTTTTTATTTAATATTTTGTATTTTGGGGGGATTTTACTAAATTATAGTTACGCTGCAGTTATAATCCATTTATTGACTTTTTCAGCATAGACCTGAAAATGAAATTTCCAACTTAAACTGTCATAAATTTTGAATACTTTAGAGCACAGTCTTAATTTGGGTCTCTTTTTAAAGACGACACATGGCAAATTATTGCTGAAGTGAAAAAAGTTTTTAAAAGTTAACTTAAAAAAAAGTTACAGATTTTTACGTTTATTGTTAAGAAAAATGCACAAAAATACTATTTAAAATTTTTATATGAAATATATATTTAAAAAAAAAACACGTTTTACTCTATAATTGCAAGATAATCAAAGCCATAAATCTAAACAAGTTGTGTTCCAAATCTGAGCTTGATATCTCAAAAAATGAGCTTTCAGTAAGATTTTTTTTTTTTCAGGACCATTTAACCTTTTCAAAACCATATCCATGATTTTTGTGTGTGTGTTCACATAGCAAGTGCCAAAACCTTTAAAAAGTTTCATAGCATTCAGATGAAGTAAAAAATGTAAAAAAAAATTTAAAAAAGTAAAAAATTTTTTGGCCAAAAATGACCAGAAGAGCACCACAGGGTTAAAGGAGAGTAAATGTTTAGTTATTTCATGTGTTTTGCTCAATAGTAATATAGGGGAGATCTGTGGTTAGCTTGATGATTGACCGTACACCATTATATATATAGTCCATATGTTACTTTATTTAAAAAGTAATGGCTGTGTACTCTTCAGCACGGTGATAATCTCTTTGCTAAATGCTTTTCTACATGCAGGAGAGCTTGTGGTATTGTTAATTAGCTTGAAATTATCTAAAATTTATAATGTAAATAATTATAAAATATGAGAAATTTATTACATTAAATATTTCTTTATACATGTGTGTTAATACTTCATGAGTAAATATATTTGCAATATATTTATACATATGCAGTACCATATCTTATTACATGTACATCTATATGTTATGAATTATAAAATTACAATATTTAAATATATTGTCACATATTTGAAATATATTGTCACATATTTTACCAATATATGAAAAGTGGCAATTCCTCATGTATTATTCAAAATTGTAATATATTAACTAATATATTATTCTGTATATTTTTAAAGGTGCAGTGTGTAAATTTAGCGGCATCTAGCGGTGAGGTTGCAAATTGCAATATAGAGAAGCTACAGTGGCCAGCACAGGACAAAAATGTTGTCGTCTGAGACAGCAGAGAGAAGCCAGTCAAGCTAACGCGCTCTGTAGAGTAGCTACTGTAGAAATATGCCGGGGCAAAATGGCGACTTAACATGTAAGGGGACCTGCAGTGTATGTAGATAGAAATGGCTCATTCTAAGCTAATAAAAACATTTTTGGTTCATTATGTAACGTCTTTATACACCACTGAAAACATAGTTATGTATATTATGTTGCATTTCTGTCAATAGATCATCCTTAAATTTACACATTGCACATTTAAATATACTGTTAAATCATTTAATATATTGATCATTCAGTATAAGGAAATATATTTTCTTTGTGTTAGGGGAGGCTTCTGCTGGGTCTTAAAGGGATAGTTCACCCAAAAATGAAAATTTGATGTTTATCTGCTTACCCCCAGGGCATCCAAGATGTAGGTGACTTTGTTTCTGCAGTAGAACACAAATGATGATTTTTAACTCCAACCGTTGCAGTCTGTTAGTTGTATAATGCATGGCAATAGTAACAAAATCTATGAGAGTAAAAAAAACATGCACAGACAAATCCAAATTAAACCCTGCGGCTTGTGACGACACATTGATGTCCTAAGACACAAAATGATCGGTTTGTGCGAGAAACCGAACAGTATTTATATCATTCTTTACCTCTAATACGCAGAAACAAAGTCTAAGAAACAAAGTCACCTACATCTTGGATCCCCTGGGGGTAAGCAGATAAACATCAAATTTTCATTTTTGGGTGAACTGTCCCTTTAAAGCGGTTATTTAAAGGAATAGTTCACCCAAAAATTAAAATTCTGTCATAATTAACGCACCCTTATGTTGTTCCAAACCTGTATGACAGTTTTTTCTTTTTTTCTGTGAAACATAAAATAAAATATTTTGAAGAAATTTGGTTACAAAATATTTGGTTACCATTGACTTCCATTGTATGGAGAAAAAAAGAGGAAAAAATACATTTCTCAAAATATATTTTATGTTGGTTTTGGGTGAACTGAACCTTTTGTCACGGACTCAGTCACATTCTGTTTTGTTTTGGTTGTCATATGTCACATGTGCTCCTTTGTTCTGTTTTCCCGCCACCATCTATCACCATGGACACTAACGATATCATCACAGCTGTTTGTCATTTTGGTTCATTGATCTGTGTATTTAAGTTTTAGTTTTCCCTGTGTTCATTGTCCGGTCTCGTCATTCCTGAGATGTGTTGTGTTTCTGCCTGTACCTGTTGGATTTATCAAGTAAAGTCTTATTTTGTATCTAATCTCCTTCGTCGTGTGTTCCTGCTCAAGCAACCCCGTGACACCTTTAAGCATATGTCTTCATTTATTTAACAGAGAACCAAAACAAAGCTCTTAAAATGTAACAGTTAATGCCTAAAAACAAAAAAATGAATATTAACAATGAGTTTAAATGTGTGTATTGTAACATGTGTAATTGTAACATTACAATATTTTCCTCACAATTCTGTACTGTCAGCGTTCAACTTGATACTGCTCCATTTATTGCAGTTCTTATTTAATGGATGATTATCAATAAAACTGAGTGAGAGGGACAGAACATAAAGACACAAAGAAAGAATCAAAGGTATAGGCAAACACCACACAGACAGTCAAAAAGAGAGAATGATAGAACAAGAGACTGCTTTAATCCTCTCAATCCTCTCTCCCTCTCTTCTGCTTTAACATTACATCACCCTCTCACTGACCCACTTTGTCTCCCAGTCTGCTCACCACTGGCGGGCTCTGCCTGGTTCAGCCGGGGTCAATAGCCCACTAAAGCCGCCCACACTAATCGCGTTAGTTTTAAAGGTGTGTTTGGATGAGCTTGTCGCTGTGTGGGTGGACATTGGTTAGTGTCTGTGGTGTTGTGCTGGATGAATGAGAGAATCAAGAAGGGAAAGTTACACACGGATGTTTGTGTGGGTACATCTGGCAGTCCTGATCCACCATGGCATCTGCATTCTCAAATGTGCAGGAAAAAAAAATATCTTAATAATACTAATACTAATCTTAATTTAAGTGTTAAATTAACAGGAGTCCTCGCTTTGCTATCATCCTTGTGAATACATTTCACCTGGTGGTGAAAACAACAAGCTACAAAGCTTTAAATACATATTTAGCTTGCAACAAAATCCTCATCACAATGCTAGAAGCTTTCCTGTAGTTCAAACAGTAGAGCATGGCGCTAGCAGCGCTATGGTCAAGAGTTTGATTCCCAGGGAATGCATGAATTGATAAAATGTGTACTGTGACTTCATGCAATGAGTGTCGGTTTTGGATAGATGCATAAATGAAAATGTAGGACAACAAGCTAACACTCATAGGATCTGCCATTAGTTTAAAAGATGTCCCAGTTGCCGTAATTTATTTGAAAATACCACATAGGAACTAGCAACCATTTCTGAGAACTTGGTTTGGTCATATTTACCATTGTTCAACAAATGTTCATGGGCAATATCTAGTCATTCCAAGAGGAATCCATACAAATGGGAATTTGAGGAAGGATGAAATTGTTGGTTGTTCCAATTTGCCATGTTGACCAAGAGAAAACTGCTTGGTTTGAAAGCGACTTGAGATTTGTGTTTCATATGTCGCTACAATATTGACAATAGACAATTGACCATTTTTACCCGCAAAATTTAGCTAAAATCACCAGTGACTCACTCGACAGTAGTCACTTGTTTTCTTCCTGAACAGTGTTTTGAATGAATCAGCTGAATGAATTATTTAGACTTTTTTTTTTTGCATAGAGTCTTTACATCACAAGACAGGAAGCATACCAACATCATAAGGCATTTACTAATAAAGCAAAAATGAGCAAGTTTTGAAAAGAAATGAAACAGACTCATTTAAAAAGGCAAATCAGGACAGCACTAAAAAAGTAAGTATTTTGGTATCTATTAGTATTTGAAACTTTTAAATAATTTCAAAAAGTCATGCAGAAATAAAGTAGGGTTTACATTTCTGTAGTGAATGTGATATTTACGCAACAAAATCACATAAACTTGCAATTCTGACTTTCTCACAATTTTATATCTCCCAATTTAGACTTTTTTCTCTGTGAGATGTAAACTCGCAATTTAAAAAAAAAAAAAAGGTAATTGCGTCTTTTTAACTCACAATTCTGACTTTTTTGCTTGCAATAACGCAAGTTTATATCTCGCAATTCTGGATTTTTTCCTCTCAAAATCCTGAGAATTTTATCTCACAATTCTCAGAATTGTGTTTGACTGTTATATTAGCGCTGTACCAATCAGATTCTAGAACTGCAACTAACGGCTGTACAAAGAGCCATAAGCGGTTACACTTTATTTTACGGTGCCTTAGTTACATTGTAATTACTCAAATAAGTACTGAGTACTATTAATTAACTACATGTACTTACTATAGAGTTACAGTTAGGGTTAGGGTTTGGTTTAGGGTTAGTTACTTGTAATTATGCATAATTTACTGTTATTACTATAGTAAGTACATGTAGTAATGTGTAACTATGGCACTGTAAAATAAAGTGTTACCCTATAAGCTTTCCTAATGGGTCAATGCAGAAACATATGCACAATCTTGATGATCACTTGTTTTCACACAGCGTAGATCGCGTTTTTTGTCATCCGAATAAAATGCTAAGCTGGCATCTGGAACTGGCGAAGCTGCACAGAATGTGTGCTAGGAGACACGTAGCATATTAATTTGTAATCTATTTGACACAATTTCGTCAAACATCACATTATTCTGTGATAAAAGGCAGACGCTGTAATGCGCTGATGTGGAGTCAGGCCATCGCTCATATTTAGTGTTCCTACTGAATATGCATCAGAGCCGTAATGGGATAAACACATTATTCAATACAAGCGGCTGCATGGTGTACCTAGGGTTCTTTATTTAGACATGTAAACTGTGTGTTCATGAACATATACTTTTCACCCGTTTATGGGCTTGGGCACTTTCTTTTTTTTTTTTCCTCAGTTTTTGTGACCTTGGATGATAAGGCGGAGAGAAAATTGCATTTATGCTTTGTGTGCATGAGTGTGCTAAAGTGATACTAAAAGTCTGCCTTTGGTCTTGCCTTAAGCCTCTAAATAATGAGAGTAAATCTTGGTGTTTAAAGATTGTGTCAAGCAAGTAGAGGTCAGATATGTGGGAGAAGAGAGACAAAAACAGATAGAGAAAACTGTAGTTGATATTTACATTTTGCTTGCGATGTCTTCTTGTAGTTGTACCTGGTTTGCATCCCTTTTAATTTGTTGTTTTTAAATATATATAAGCCGAAAGCCTGGTTATGTTTAACTGGTAATTGTTTAAAGGCACAGTATGTAAGTTTCACCACTAGAGGTCGCTTATTCAAAACAATGACAAAGGCGTAGCTTGATGACACTGTGAATGAGTGTGGAATAATGGGATTTGTCATCTTCACCTCCACACTACAGCTGAAGGAATGCAATCCGATGGGACTCAGGCAGAAACATTTTATTAACATTACTGTGCTATGAAGCAGGATGGGGCCGAGAGCCTGGGACATTATAGGCTGCTGTGCTTATCTGCCACAGTCAGCCAATGCTGCTCCTTTCGTATTGTTGTTTATGCATATTTTACGATGAAAGTTACTATTAATGTTGTTTAAAATCTGCCTCCTTCTTTCCTGAACTTTGTTATGTTTGATCATTTAAGTTCACATTATTTTATTTCATTCCAATGAAACAGCCGCAAGTGCTGAATTACTACTCATACAGGTCACTTTATTTGACGAATTAAACTTGTGGGGTAACGCAAGCACTGTTTTACTTGGTCCCTCCCCAGCAACTTTACAGCAGAAATAACATGTTTGCAGCCTGGTACAAATTGTGGTTTTGGTCTATATAGCTAATTTTGCCCTTCATGACAACTGTGAGGGGGTGAATTTTTTTTATAACTCATCCATTTAAATTATATTAAGCCTTAAAGTTCTGCATAATTAAGGGCACGCCACTTGAGTGACAGGTGGATTGCTGCTGCTGTGTGTGAGCCGTCACGTTATCTCCAGCTAATTCCAGCCGCTGAATTTGGCATTTCTGCCGTGTTTGTGCTCTTTTTGGGATTATTTCATACAATTATCGAATAATATGGCTTGCTGTGCGGTTTATGGTCAAGACAGATGTTCGTCTGTGTACATGTGTACATGTGCACACATGCGGAAGATAAACAGAACACACGTTGTTGGATCGTCTTGGCATTGGCTAAAAGCTTTGTTTGTCAGATTTACTACAATGACAATGACTGGAGAATATGCCTCTCAAGACACCACAAAATCCGACAGCACTGCTTGGATATTATAACTAAAACTGCTGCACTATTTTGAAAAATTATAAAAATTATGGTATACAGTTTTTCAACATAAACGCTGCTCAGATTGCATAATTTCTTGAAGAACGATGATGGAGAGCAGATCATTCAGAAGAAATGTGATGCAAACAATGGACAATATATCAATATTTCACGGATTTAACACTTTTGTGGACGAAAAGTGCTGTTGTTTGTTTTCAATGGACGCTCATGGACATTTTACCCAAGTGTGACGGACTGGATTCATCTCGCGATCGCTATTTCATTGCAAAGGTATGTAGTCCCGTTTTGATTTTGCGTGTTGTCATTTGCACACCCGACACAAATTACAATATTACTGTTGCTGGAGCATCTATATAATAAAGACCCTAGATTGACAGTAAACCTTTACAACTTTCAAATGATACAGCTTACTTCAGGAAGTGGAAAAGATGGTTTTAAACCCTCAATCAATCGTCATAGTCCAATCCCGGCAGAGAAAGGTGGAGCCATCCCGCAACTGATTACGGGATATCCTAGGCAGCAAAGAGAACACACACACACAGAAATAGCAATAACAGAAAACAAACAAAATAAACCAAATAAACACAATATACAGAATCAAAACATAATATACAGAATTACACAATTCCGTAACAGCTTGTTATCTTTATTAATATTTTAGATAGTGTCTAAGATAGATAGATAGCTCCTTAGCCTGCTAACATGATCATGTCGCGCTAGGCAGGTGTGGTTTCAGCAACCAGGCATCTCAGTTCCAACCACGTCCCGCCTCTTTGCCGCGTGATGACGAGCTGTCAAGATGGCAACAGCCACTTTTTGGCTTCAAAAATGCTCTTCAGAAATCTACGGGTGACGTCACGGACACTATGTCCATTTTTTTTTTTTACAGTCTATGGGATGCACGCTTTCTTGGACATTGCGAGCATTGCAAGCTCTCAGAAAGGTTACGTGGAGCCTCTCAAAGGTCTGTCTCAGCATGGCTAGATGCAATTTCAAAAATTAAGGAGTGGTTGTAAGATCTATGTCTCATGTTCCTACTCTATATTATTTTTCTACTGTATTTGGATTTTGTTTTGCACTGTTCTTAGACTATTTAAATATACTCTGAATGTACTATTTGGAGATGGGGGTGGTTGCCTTGGGAATGTGGGAGGGCAATCTAGAAAAAAAAGTGTTCAGAATGATGTTTATTTTTACTTTTTATATTTGTACATTAACATTATGTATCTCAATACAAATTTGATCACGCACAAAAAAAAAAATACTTTTAGGGAATCACAAATTTTTGATACGTCACAATTTTTCATCATCAACATTCAGGGGTCATGTGACAGCTATTACTTCATATCACAATATTTACATAATCATACACTGTTTGACATGATTGTCTTAACTGACTTTTTGAAATTGCATCAACTTCAGTAGTTCAATAAAAATGCTTTAAAAATATACTTAAAAAATACTTAAAGTCCCCTTGTGAGAATCAAGTTTTTAATGTTGTTTATATGTCTACGTGGTGTTTTTAATATGCTTTATGATAAATCATATGCAAATTCATAAGTCAACACCATTGCAGAGTATTTCCTCTTTAAAACTGCAGTAATATATAAAGACAGTTTCAAAAACGCGGTTTGAAATTGCTGGTGTTTCTTACATCACAAACTACCTTGTAACCAATCACGTCAACGTACCAGTCACTAACTATGACCGCTCTGAAGCAGTCTCAAAAGAAGCCAGGTTATCCCGGTATATTTTTCTGACATTCTGAGTTGTTCAAAGCCTTTCTAACGATACTGATATTTGGAAGGCGGCTGTCTGACTTGTGAACGGGAACATGGTTTGTGTAACATTAGCAACACATTATTTGTTATTTGATAACGTAGTCAAGCAAAAGACTAATATATTAATTAATAATAAATAATTTGTAAAAAAAAAATGATACCATTGTGTAGCGTTTACCTCAGTAAGTTGAGCGAGTGGATCTCTGAGCTTGTGCGAGTGAGTGGGGGCGGGGCTAATTAGCATATTCATAGATCCTCCTATACTAAAAAAGCAAGGGTGTAGAGTTACACTCAAGCTATTTTAAGGCATGATTTTTTTTTTTTTTTTTACAGGAAAAAAAAAACATTTATATATGGTGATCATTAAAAATTTTGGTGATCAAAGATGAGTTTTAAGGGATAAAATTATTACACAAGAGGACCTTTTTTCAAAATTGCAACAACAAATTTTAAAACGTAACCCATTTCCATAAAAAGGGAACAAAATAAGGTCTATATTTTTGTCCCTTTTTAACAAATGATCATGAAAAGAATATTTCGATTAATCAGAGCTCAAAATAATTTTAGATTATTTTAAACTATTTTAAATGCTTTTTGCATATTTTTTTAACCCTTTTACAAAACTACAGTTTAAAATCATGTTTTCCAGAGTTTTCCAGAAATAAACATTAAACATCAGAATTATATAGTGCGAACACTGAAAGCCATGAAATCAAAAAAGACAATGTCCTCGTTACTCACCGAATGCTAGCATCACCTTGATGCATAATGTATTCAGTGCAGGTATAGTGATAATTAAAAATCAACTTGACACTGCAAAGCAATCCACTGATAGAAAAAAAGGTTCCAAAAAGGTTCTATATAAGGAAAGATGTCTTACATCTTAGGTCTTGCTCGTTTAGTTCCATCCCTAATCAAACACACTTAGACCAGCTTATCGAGGTCTTCAGGATCACTTGAAAAATCACAGTGCAGGTGAGCTGAAGCAGGTTGGAAATAACTTTGCAGGACAGTGGGCCCCCAGGAGCAGGGTTGATAACTTAGGTCTTACATGATTGCATAATACTTTTATATGTAACAGGTTATTTCTTTTTTTCTTTCTTTCTTTTTTTTCTAGTAATAAAGTATGTTTACGAGCTGTTTGATTCAGAAAAATTAAAAAATAATTAAAACTAAATCCATAAAATTATTCTATGAAAGGAACCCCTAAAATATTCTATATATGAAGACACCTGACAGAACCCTATAGCTTTAAGTCTAAAAGGTAAACATGCACCAGATTCACATAATTCTAACCTGTTCTTCCATGCTCTGGGTTGTTCAGGTTAGTTGAATAGACTACCACTTGTTCACCTCAATTTTCAAATAGTGAATAATCTCAAATCTGCAAATAATGTTTAAAAGTGTGTATACTGGGAAAAACAGAGCAAGGTATGGGTAGTTTTATCTCCCTCTCATATTCATGTAACTATAACCTGAGATTGTGGGTCAATGTGTGCAGTTGTAGTGCAAAAAGCTACATGATCCATTTAAAAAAAAAAAAAAAAAATTGGTGATGTGTTATAATAATAGGCAAAAATACAAATATGTGTGTGTGTGTATGTGTGTATATGTATGTGTGTATATATATTTATATTTCATTATTTTATTAATTATTTATAATTCATTGAGTCACTACTTTTTCAAGTAAAATCTTTTTAGAACTAATGGTGACAAATGGTGACAATAGAAGACTAGAAATTGAAGACAGTGAAATAGAACACCTGAAAAGCACATCCTCATGCTGTAACCATAGTTCAAACTGAGGAGAGAGGGAGGGAGGGCTTTCTGGAGGATGACGAGGAACATGCAGAAGAAAACACCAAGCCAGGGCAGAGACAGGAGGAGCAGGAGGATAACTCAGAGCCATGAAAGGATGAAGGTCCACAGAGGAGCTAATGGAGGGTGGAGCTTTGGTGGAGATGCTGGAACAAGGGAGACGACTGACTGAGCCGGTGGAGGTGGAGATTCTAGCGGAGCCATAGGGACGAAGACCCAGGATGACCTAGAATGAATGCCTAGAATGCCTAGAGAGCCACAGTGGAGCTGCAGACGGGCTTGACCATGGTGGAGGCGAGGTCTTGGTAGACCGGGCAGAGATTGTGGGAGTAAGGACAATGGAGGAACCGGAAGGAAAGAGGAGCCCGGCGAAGCCAGAAGAGTGGAGGGTCGAGGCAAAGCTGCTGACTCGGAAGTCCGAGGCGGAGCCAGAGCGAAGATCCAAGGTGGAGAGAGAGAGACAAGAGAGCCTGGTAGAGTCTGGGGGATGACAGTCCATGGTGGAGCTGAGGGAGCATTAAGCCAAGATGTAGCCGATGGGCTGGAGGTGGAGCTGAGCGATCTACGAGGCAAGCTGATGACTGGGAAGCTCCAGCAGAGCAGAACCACTGGAGGAGCCAAAGGGCTGGACTTATCCAGCAATGACTTGAAACTGGATAGGACCAGCGGTGACTGTAGCATAGCAAACACCTCCTCATCCAGCTCATCACATAATACTTCCTCATCCAGTATTAAATTAGTTGAGCACCAGCTTGGTTTACGCACCTCAGCCCAGGGAGTGTGGGAGGGGATCAAGTTCATTACCTCAAACTCCACTAAAATGCCCTCAACGACAGACGATGATGCCGGCTTACACCTGGACAGACTCTGCGTTGGGCTTGGGATAAACTCAGCTTTCATGGCAGGCTTGGGCTCTGAGTCAGCAGTGGGCTCTGGCTCTTCCATGGCAGGCATGGCTGATGGCTGGCTGGGCTCTGGGTCTGGAGTGGGGCTGGTGTTGTCCTCATCGGCGATGCAGATGGTGAACAGTGAATCACACTGCACAAGCACCCAGCATGTGTGATAGAAAACACATAGTGAGCGGTCGGGGTAGTGGTGGACGCATGCCAGGTTGAGAAAATCCCTTGTGTCATCCTCGAGAGAGTGATCCCACTGCTTCAGCAGGAGGAGGTAGACTGCGGGGATATCCATAATATTTTCGCACCAAAAAGTCTTGTGTTTTGTCAAGGGTTGTGTGTGGTTAAATCCGAGATGAGATATGCATGACGTAGAATGAACGATAAAAACAGACTTTTAATAAATACAAAGAGCACTAGTATACTCATCATAACGTAACGTTAACAAAAGACAATGAATTGAAGTCATCTGAAGAACTAAAGATGGCAATCAACGAAACAGGCAACAAGTGAGAACTAATGAGAAACCATGACAACTAATGAATGACTAGAACTAGAACAAATGGTGATGATGAAAACTAAAGCCAACTGTGGGATCTCAGATACCATTAATGTCAGACTGTATGGCAGTCAAGACCAGGGGTGGAAAGAGTACTGAAAAAATGTACTCAAATAAAAGTATCATTACACAAATACCACAGTGACCAAGCGCCACATCCTGCTGCGACAGCGATAACAAACGACAAAAACAAGAATATCTTATCATCCAAAACTAGTGCCAGTGCAAGTACGTTACATTGTGTTGACATTTTTATATTAAAAAACAAACTACGAAATCAGAAACAGTTCCATGGATATTCTGTATCATAGCACATGTAGTGTCTCAACCAAGCGGCAACCTCCCCCAGTTTCTCGTGAAGCCAATACGGAAGTGACTTAAACTGCAATTCACCGACTGGCCGCTAGGGACAGGCTGCAAAAGTGAGCAGAATCTCATTGACCCACGTGTTAAAATGGCCAAGTTTACAGCAGAAAAAAAAACATGTTTACAGCCTGGATCTAATTGTGGTTTTGGTCTATACTGCTAGTTTTCCCCTTCATGACAACTCTGAGGGGGGTGAATTTTTTTTATAACTCATCCGTTTAAATTATATTAAGCCTTAAAGTTCTGCATAATTAAGAGTGTGGTCACTTGAGTGACAGGTAGATTGCCGCTGCTGTCTGTGAGCCGTCACCTCAGCTAATTCCATCCACTGAATTTGGCATCTCTGCCATGTTTGTGCTTTCTTTGGGGATTATTTTATACAATTATAAAATAATATGGCTTGCTGCGTTAATGGTCGAGACTCGAGACAGATGTGCGTCTGTGTACATGTGCACGCATGCGGAAGATATACAGAACACAAATTGTTGGATCGTGGCATTGGCTTAAAGTTTTGTTTGTGAGATTTACTACAATGACAATGGCAGGAGAATATTAAACTCCGACAGCACTGCTTGGATATTATAACTAAAACTGCTGCACTATTTTGAAAAATTATATTTTGCATCATTTCTTGAAGAACGATGATAGAGAGCAGATCTTTCAGAAGAAATGTGATGCAAACAATGGATAATATATCAATATTTCATGGATTTAACGCTTTTGTGGACAAAAATTACTGTTTTTTTGTTTTTCAATGGACACTCATGGACATTTTACCCAAGTGCCACACAAGATTCATCTCGCGATCGCTATATAAAGGTATGAAGTCCTGTTTGATTTTTTTTGTACACCCGACACAAATTAATTACTGATGCTGGAGCATCTATATCGTAAAAAAATTGACAGTAAACCTTTAGAACTTTCTAATGATATAACTTGTTATCTTTATTAATATTTTAGATAGTATCTAAGATAGATAGATAGCTCCTTTGCCTGCTAACATGATCATGTCGAGCTAGGCGGGCATGGTTTCAGTAACCAGTCACAATATTATCACGTCACGCCTCTTTGCCCATTTTCAGTTATCCGGGAGTGACGCGCTGCTAAGATGGCAGCGGCCTCATTTTCGCTTCAAAAATGCTCTTCAGAAATCTACGGGTGACGTCACGGACACTACGTCCATATTTTTTTACAGTCTATGGTCTCAACTGAAAAAAACACTGTGCCGCCAAAGCGTTCTCAAGCGCATTGTATGAAATGGATAAAAAAGGGTTATAAACGAGCGTAGTTTTGTCACATCACGTGCTGACAAAGATGCGGTAAAATGCCATGGATCAACATTAGGTATTTTAGAATGTCCTCAACAAGCTCTTTTAGCAAAGACCCATCGGGCACTCTTACTAAACTCATCAAGTGTCACCGAGCTGCTGCAGGATGTGCGTGAGGGAGGGACGTGGCAGTGCAGATCACGTGTCTAAATAAATAAATGGGAGTGGGAATTCCACGCACTATGAATGTGCCACTTGCGGGAGTTATTAACATTGTACGAAATACCCGCAACCTCACGCCAAATTTCCGGGATTTGGAATTGTAAATTTGAATTTCATCTCTTAAGGACTGTTTGATAGGAAACACTTGCCCTGGTGAGCCAGTCAGAACCCAGGAGCTCAGTCAACCACATTTCTTTTCTTTGATGACTTTACTGAAGCATTCGTGTCTGTACAAACTAACAATTACAATAAGTAAATAATACAGACTTCAGATCCAATTATTTAACAATCCAATATAACAAACAATAATACAAGCAGTGTGGAATAAGTGTGAAATACAATAGCTCCATGATTAGCCATTTTAGCATCTGAATAAGATATTTAACTATAATCTTCATCAACTCAAACTTATACTTGCAATTCACTACAGACATCTAAACATGAACAACGATTTATCTCAACATAAGATATGACAGCAGTATAATCAAAATTTTTATTGGATTGCATAATCTGACAGCATATGTAAATATGCACATGCATGTACCAATCGCTAGTTAAACACGCTTATTCACTCAAGTTTAGTTACAATAACTTCAACTCTCAACAATTATATGCAAGATTACAAGATTAACTTTCTCCTAAGTAACAGTAAATAACTCACTTTCTAGGATGCGCGCACACATATAAAGGCAGGAACACACCAAGCCGACGGTCGGCCGTCGGGCAGTTTTTGTTCGTCGGCGGACTAAGTTTTCTGTGTGTGTTCGGCTTGAAGTTGGTCTTCGTCGGCTTTTTTTCGGCCGAATCGGCGTCGGAGATTGTCGGTCCGTCGGGCCATCTGATCATTCTGATTGGCTGTTCAGCTACTGCCACCTGCTGGTACGGAAAGGCATTTCATCTTACGCAGGCGCAGAACAGACATGCTACTTGGCCGTCAGCTGTCGAGCGTTGGTTTGGTGTGTCAGGCCAACTTTGGACCTAGACGCTGCCGACGTGAGCCAACCCCACAGTCTGCTTTCGTCGCCACTAGTTCATCTGCATCGGTTTGGTGTGTACCTGCCTTAACACTCCAACTTGGATCGGCTCGCATTTCTTCTACACTTTGCTGCATAATTTTAAAAGGGCAACAAGTCTTAAAAGGGGCCACGCACTCAAACTGTTTATACAGCTGCCCCCAAATTGTGCGCTCAATTTGACACTAGAGAAGGTTGCGTGTGAGTTACTGATGCAGCAGTGGGTGTGTTGGGCTCCTCTGTATCATCTTCTGGGATGGGGGTAGGGCCACAAGTTGAGCTACCAGTCTAGTATAAATCTTCCCTTGAACTTGGACGTCCAAGGATCTCACTTGTGATTCTTGTCTGGGGTGCACTTGGACTACTCTTCCAATAGGCCAGTGTGCTCTGGGCTGCTGGGGGTCCATTATCATGACTACCATGCCTGTGGTTATATTAGGGAATGTACGGTACCATTTCTGTCCTATCTGGCAGCACAGGGTGCCACACATTTACCATTAATGAAAATAATGGGTAATGATCGTTAAAAAAGAAATGGTCAATGACTGGCAGAGGCGTCTGCCACTCAAACATTCCCTAAATCATAGTCTGTAAAATGTAAATCTCTTTGATTCTGACCACTACATGATGATCAAATCATCAATAAGTAATCAACTTCATCTAACCAGAATTTCTCTTTCAATTTATGCTAAAACAAATGTGCTTCAGAAACACGCAGCTATAGCAGCCAGAGAACAATTGATGCTGAAAAGTCAAGGGTCAAGAGCCCAACAAACAGTGGCTTCAAAATTTACTGTTTTCAATAAAACATCAACATCTAAAAGTTTTGTATGAAAGAAATAGTCAAACTGGATTGTAATAAGTAAAGATGCTGAGATCTAGACAGATCTGTTGGTGTTTAATGTTCTGTTGCTGCTGGTCATGTGACAGTGTTTTCATCTTATTTAAATAAAGAGATTTTACTTCATTTGACCGTTTTATCATCTAACTGTTTTGTTATTGTATTAATTAAAGATTATTTTTGTAATTTTGCATACATTTGTATGTAATTTAAGAAAACAGAAAATACTGTATAGAAATACAGCCAAACAGAGCATAGGAAACGAAAGTGGGCTGCCTACACAAAACCTGCATGGGCCCAAAGGTACAAAAGTTGGCCCACACTGGGTCATCCCTTACGGAAGTAAAATATATGGGAATATACTGCAAAATATAATGCGATATATTACATAATACATTTCCATATATGGGAAACTAGTGCTTATATTTTTCAATATACTGAAATATATGCATTGACCATGTATGGGCATATATTGATACATATAAAATACGTATAAATGAAGACAAAAATAGTATTACATTCATACATTTTTATCCTTTATTATGTACATATATTGCACATACATGTTCCCATATAAATGTGAATGTATTGTGCACACATATATATATACACACATTCACAGAATGAGTTACAATCAGTGGTTACAACAGACTTCTAGTTCCCAGCATGCTTTGCTTCTGACTGTTAAATGAGAGTAAATGTTAAAATTAAGTGCTATTTCATGTGTTTTGCTCAATATTGATATGGGGGAGATCTGTTAGTGTTTAAAGTTGTATTATTTTGGAATTTAAAAGGTTTTCTGGTATGTGTGAGTTTTTGGGGTCACCACTGTGCTGAAGAGTAGAGACTGTGGCTAGGTTTATGATTGGCTGAACACCATTAAGACTATAATAACTTCATTTAAAAAGTAACGGCTGTGCACGCTATAGCACAGTGATAGTCTCTTTGGTAGAAACTTTAGTACATGCAAGTATGCTTTTGTTTACTAACTTGAAAATGTACATAATTATAAAATATAAGAAATGTGTTACACAATATATTTTACCATATATGTGTTTATACTGCATGAGTAAATATATCTGCAGTATATTATTTATGCTGTTCCATATCTGATCACATATAAATCTATATATTACGAAGTATATTACTGAATATAAAATTACATACATTATGATATATTAGTAAATATATTATCACATATTTTTCAATATATGAAAAGCGGCAATTCCTTATGTATTATTCAATATACTGTAATATATTTACGCAATATATTTTTCTGTATATTTTCAAATATGCTGTTGAATCATGTAATACATTGATCATTCATATATAGGGAAATATATTTTCTTTCCATAAGGGATCATGGGCTTAATGTGGGCAGTTCGCTAGTGTGGACTGCTCACAGAGAGCCCGCAGTGGGCCTCGCCTCGCCCACTGTGCCCAAAAAAGCCAGCATGGGCCCCGTAGGGGCATGTTTGCAGGGACATACCCAAAGGGTTTTGAATTAAGAACACAGTCCTGAGTAATTCTTCGAATACTGTTTAGGCTCCAATGGTCATAGATAGTGCCATTTTAATGGATCTTATCTCCCTCTCCCACACTCCCCCAAAGTGTGGTGCTATGGGAGGATTAAAATGGAATGCTATCTTGCGTGGTGTAAGTCTTTGCTGAAGATCAGGTGACATAGACCTGAATGCTTCCCAGAGTTCCCGTTCCCCACCTCGGAAATTCGGTCCTTGGTCTGACAGTAATTCTACAGGGGAGCCTCTACGTGCAATAAACCTCCGAAGGGACATCAGAAAGGAATCGGTGTCCAAACTGTGCAGGAGGTCTAAGTGTACAGCCCAGGTGGTAAGACACTTGTAGAGGATTCCCAACCTCTTTTCTACTTGTCAACCAATTTTTACAAGGATGGGACCGAAGCAATTCACAATGTGTGAAATCAAGCAAGTGTAGCTAGTATTTGCATTCACATTCCTACATATGGTATGATTTGTTTCACACCGCAAGCTTCAGCAGAGCATAAGAGAGTGCTTATAAAGTAACACATGTATAAAAGCACTCTGAAATGGTTGGTTGTACTTGTCAACCAAACCAAAAAATTAGAAAAACTCTGGTTTGAACATTCAGGAGCTCAAGTAAAATGACTAAAAAAAGAATTTATGGACGATAAATAGACTTAGATATTTTACAAAACTTGCAGTATTCCTGTTGTGAAATATGCTTTAAATTGCCATATTACCTGAATTTACTGAAATTTGCTGAATTTATTGAAATGGTTGTGAATTAAAATCACTGAAAATGGCCTGGATATTATATTGACCACCACAACACAATATGTAATGTATTATTTATTTCTAAACACCTTTTTTTTTTTTTTTTTTAAATAAACTTAATTTCATGTGGACCCTGATAATTATGGAAGGTATCTAAGACGTACTAACACCGTTACAGGTATGTTTATTCAGAAAAGCCCATAAAAATAGTACCACCAGTGTAAAAATTGTGGTAAAAAAAGATTTACCATAAACTGACATCTCAACCGTACGGTAGAGTTATATCTTCTAGCTAAAAACAAATTGACAAAAAAAAAAACCCACTTGAGGTCATTTTTTATATGTTCAATAATAAGAATTTTAAGAAAAATAATTTTTCATTGGCTCCATCTAGGGGTGAAAGTTAAAGGGCTAGAGCAGGTTCTTGGACTGGGTCTGACTCAGGGACTGGAGCGGAGTCTAAAGCTGACTCAGGGACTGGAGCGGACCCTGGAGCCATCACTGGACTCTGGTCGTGGGCTAAAGCCATCATAGGGCTCGGGACGGGGACGGGAGTGGAGTCTGGACTCTGGTCAGGGGCTAAATTCGGTTCTGACCAAAAGTCTATCAGGCGTGGCGGCGGCCATCTTGCGACGAGGCTCTGGATAGGCGGCCATCAGGATCCCTGAACTGAGGACGTGGGGAAGTGCCGGAGGACAGAAATGGACCAATTCATTGGAGGGAGCCAGTGGGGAGTGAGCTGACCAGGCCACTTGTGTTTCTGATGGGGCTGGACGAGGACGATACATCTCTACTTTAACTTCTTCAACTTCAAAATTTGAACCATTTAAATAGAGAACGAGATTGACTCAACTAGGGAGAAATAACAAGCAGGTTCACTATAACAAATGGTATCCTCATCCAGGCCCATCAGAAAACAAGCACTAAGAGAAGCATCAGACCAGCCCACCTGACAAGAGAGCTCAGAAAACTCCTTCACATAACTCTCCAAAGGACAACCACTCTGCCTCAAACCACTCAGGCAGTCCTCAGCCGGGATGGTGTTGTTAGGGTCAGTTCTTCTGTCACAGTGCATAGTTGTAGATAAAGTACTCAATGAAGGAGAATCCAATAATGAGGCTTTAATCAAAGGAACTGTGAGAAAACAACATACACCAAAAGCAAACGTAACACATAGACAAGAACTGACAAAGACTGAGGGAGAACACAGGGAATATATACAGGGCAAACAGAGGGGTAGACGAGGCTAATTAACAAGGCACAGCTGGGACTAAGGAACTAAATCAGGGTAACCAAGGGAACAAACTAGTGGCGGGAAAACTAAGAACAAAGAACATGTGACAAACAGAACAAGGTGAAAAAACAGACAGACGTGACAAGTATACACACTAGTAATGTTTTATGTAGCAAACGTGTAAACAGATATTGTAGCATATCGTAAATATGTCATGCACAGTTGTAAGTTATATTATAGTTCTTGTACAATTTTTTTTTTTTTTTTTTGTATATTTTTTAAAATTTTATTTATTTTAAATATCTACTGTTTTTGGTAATTTTATATAATTGCCTTATAGCTATTTTTCGCCCATTGTACTGCACATAAATAAAACACTTTGACTTTGGGTAAAAGGTACTTCACAGTTCTTTATGTACAAAAGGATCACAAAACACAATGATGTAAAAACCTAACCTTTATTTTGCAATTCCACACCATTGTCATAAAACGGAAACCAAGGTCAAAGACGGGAAACAAACAAGTTTGTGACATGCTTATATTTTGCCCCACTGAAAGGGCCCTGCACCAATGTCTGAATTAAAGTACTGGCACAGTTTATCCCTGAGCTGTTTGGCGTGTGTTGTACTGTTGGTTGTGTGTGGCAGAGAGGCCTGCTGTAGGCAGGTCTTCTTATTCTTATTAATGGTGGTTAGTAGGACTCGAAAACAATTTGCCAGTATGCCAAATGCATTTTCAACCACCCTCCGAGCTCGCGAAAGCCTGTAATTGAATATGCGTTGCTCTACAGATAGCCTGCGGTTCGGGTATGGCTTCATGAGGTACTCCTTTAAGGGGAATGCCTCATCTGCCACAATGCAGTAAGGGGCCAGCTGGTCAGATTCAGGAAGTGGTGCATGTATGTTGGATGTTCTTTTCTCCAAGGCATCCTGCAATGAGCATCCCCCAAACACCCCACCATCTGAAATGCGCCCATTGCAGCCCACATCAACATACAGAAATCTGTAGTTGCTGTCAACCAGTGCCATAGCACTATTGAGAATGTATGCTTGTAGTTGAAGAATTTAAATCCAGTTCCTGAGGGGGACGAATGTTAATGTGCTTCCCATCCAGAGCACCCAGGCAATTTGGGAAATGCCATTGATCCTGGAATCCAATGGCTACTTGCGGCCACTCTTCCACTGTGTCTGAGCACTGAAAAACAATATAATTAAAACAAAAATTTGTTTTACTTGTCAGACCCTTGATATCTCATAGTTATTTTGGCATATTTCACCATCTGAATGTGTATAAACTGTGCTAAAATTCTTGAATTAAAAAAACCCAAAACAAAATAAAACTGATACATGCATACCTTTAGGTATTTTTCTTTTAAGACCTGGTAGATTTCTGCACAGGTTTCAGGAACGAATTGCTGAATTGTAGACATTCCCACTCGGAATTGGTAAGAAAGGGTCTTGAAGCTTTCTCCTGCAAAGATTACAATCACATAACTCCACTATCAATTTTCCACACCTTTTCCAGAGTCAAATCAAACACTTTTAATGCATTGCTATTACACTACATTAAATCAGATTATTTTTTATCAAGTATTAAAGCCATTGTGCTAAAAACAACCAAAATAAAGTTTTATACGTTGTCTCTTTTTAAGTAGGCCACAGCTGCCATCTAAAATAATAAAATTCTTTTCACTTATATAATGCTTCATAATACACCAAAATAAACACAACTGAAAAAGTGTTGTAATACAATGTTCAAACAATGAATAACCTTTGGCTTACTTACCTGTTGCCAAGAACCATAGTGTAATCATCAGACGTTCTCCTATGGAGATACAATCCCGGTAGTTTGTGTTTCTCCTCTGATTGGAGTTCCTTTAACATGTGAAACTGAATAAGAAAAAGCAGAGCGAAATTTTTAAAATCACAGGTTTCCACTAACTTGAGCTCTCGACATGGGAAAGGTTCGGGAAAGCCCCTTGAGCCTGTCTGTGGAGTATCCATGGTTTCACCCATTTAGTGTGCGTTTCTCTGTATTTTTCACATCCGCTTCTTCTTTTCCTCTTCCACAGGCAAAAGACCAAGGGCTGACAACACCAGTGTCATTTGACATTTCTGAAATACCACAACATTTCTGAAATACCACGAATCCGTCTGTGATGAGCGAGATTCTGATCTGCTTTTTCAGGCACCTTTGTTTATGTTTTGTATCCCTGTAGCTCTTCCGGTTATCCTCTTTGAGTAACGAACACAGACTACTGCCACCTGTACGGAAAGGCACTTCATCTTTTCCTGAAGAATTACAATGACTGAAATCAGGCAAGGCTCTTCAAAATAATAGCCGCTTACTCACACTAGCTCCAGAATATGACACGGCTTCCAATCTAATCCGGGTTGGTGGTAGGCTAAAGCCCGGAACACACCATTTTGCACCTTCTGGAGTATGCATGTCTCTGCTGCTTGATAAGTGTTCTCTGTGTTCTCCTGACTTTCCAGCTGCCCCATGTAGCTCCTGTACAGTGGCCTTTACCAATTCTGTCCATGCCCTGTGCTCATTGCTAGTTGGTAGATTTACAGCTACTACTCCACAGAATGCAGATTTTTTTAAGCTCAGATTTGTCAAACTCAGGACACTCTACAGGGTTTGCTGGTCAGCTCTCTGGTGGAAGGAGCAGGAATGGGGGCCCTTGGCTCCATCTGTTGGGATTAGCACTCTTTCAGAGTCTTTCCTCGTGTAAAGTCGTCTGCTGGATTTTGAACTGAATCCACGTATCGCCAGGCTGTGATGTTGGTAAGCTCGTGGGTCAACCACTCTGGTACTTACGAAAACTTTTGAAATAGCAGGACTCTGACTGAATAGAGGAAAGAACCATGGTGGAGTCTGTCCAAAGAACTGTGTGGCGAAGTGGCAAAGTTAACTCTTTCTTCAACAGGTTTGTAAACTGTGCACCAATTACATCAGCACAGAGCTCCAAACGGGGCACTGACAGGACTCTTTTTGGTGCTACTTTTGAACGTGCCAGTATGAATGACAGATGGATCTTACCAAGCTTATCTTCGGTGCACAGGTAAGCCAATGCTCCATACGAACTCTCTGAGGCATCGCTGAACACGTGAAGGTCTGTAACAGATCTGATTTGATCTACTGAAGCTAGTACGGATGACTTTGGGAAACTGATCTTGTGAAGAAACTGCAGCTTCCCATTCGTTCCAGCTCTGGACTAAAGCTTGGGGAAGTTGGGTGTCATCCCAGCTGCACTGCTTGCTCTAAAGTTGTTGGGCCAGTACTTTAGCCCTGGAGGTGAATGGGAGGATATATCCCAAGGGGTCATACTGACTTGCTAAAACTTTGAAAATAATCCTCATGGTGGGCAATTCCAGCTAATTCCCAATGTGGACTCCTGAACGCCCGTCTTTTCATGGGCTAGCCAGAGTTCAAGATTATCCGATCTGGCTTCACGTGGAAGCTGGTTAATGACAACTGGCACATTGCTGGCCCATTGTCTCAATTCAAGCCTCCTTCAGCTAACAGTCCCCTCAGCTTATCAACCAATTGGTTAACCACCTCTGGTGATGAGAAGCTCTGCAAGCAAGCATCGTTCTATTGAGAACCTGGCAAGTTTCCCCTCTGTACTTCGTAGGTGTGGCATGACAGCTTCCATAGTGGTATGAAGATAGGGCATGTCAGACTTACATAGCAAGGGTGTTGCATAGCGGCATATTTCATCCACCTTTACACGAACTGCCTTGGTTTCAAGTAGCTCAATGGCCTTTTGGTTCTGCTTGGATCTTGTGCACTCCTTTTCATTCTGAAATGTCAAAACATCCACTTGCTGCAGCCTTTCAACATTCTTGAAAGGTTCTGTGATTATGTGGGTTTGATCTGCACCAACAAGGAAAAGAGGTTTTGTCTTCTCAAAAGTACTGCAGTGGTAGTCCAACCAAGTGTTTGTATTGCTTCTGCAACTTGAGAATTGGGTAAGAGTGATCAAAGAGATCAAGCAGTGGGGCAGTAAAGGCTCTAGATATGGATTGGATTGGAGTATGGAAAAATGTAGAATGAGACTGAAGCTAGTAGTAGTAGTAATCTTTTTATTTAGAACTAGAGTTATTAAAAGAAGCTATAAGCTCAATCAAGGGTTTGCACATCATGACGGATTGTTCTCAGAGCTAAGCTTTCTTGAGTCCCTCGCAAGCCAAGTGTAACATAATTCATATATACAGGAAGAAGGAGGTGGAAACCAGTGAATGTTCAAAACACTTTAATAATTCCAAAATAAACAAACAACTAAACAAAAATGGTGGCAGTCTCTCACGGATGACAGTGCACAGGTGGCGCTCCTTAGCAATCACGCCACCGGCCTCGCGTCGTTCTCTCACGGCTCTTGGCCCATCCTGCTTGTCACATACCCCCATCGCCCCTTGCAGGCCAGGTGGTACTCCCGAGGCACCTGGGGGTAAGGGCAGATAAGACGAGAGAAAAGGAGATGGAAGCACAAGGAGCGAAAGAGACGAGAGAGAGGAGAGAGGAAAAAGAAAAAAAAATCTTGGTCCAGTTCCCGGACACACTGCCGCTTGGTCCTCAGCCAGCCAAGAGGCTCTTCCTCGCGGTGCCATGCGATGGTACTAGACACTCAGTGGACAGCTCGATCCTCGTCCGCCCTCTGGCGGCCGGCGATGGCTCCTCCGGCTGAGGGCAGCTGGCAGCGAGTCCTCCAATCCCTGCTCCTCCCCATCATGAAGGACGGCAGCAGGCTCTGGCCCACGGCGGCAACTCCTCCGCTCCTTCTCGGACGGCAGCCACCCCACCTTGACCCAGGAGGTCAGCAGTGAGCTCTCCGCCCCACCTGTTGTATCATCGCTCCAGCACCACTGCCTCGGGCAGCCACTCGCGGTCTTCACTCTTCCACGCTGCCCGACCTCCTCAGCAAAGCAATCCCACTCAGCAGCAAGGGCTCTCTGACAGCATGTCCCTCCTTCCTCCTGGGTTTCAGCACCAATGTAACGCAGTTCGTATATACAGGAAGAAGGTGGCGGGAACCGGCGAAAGTTCAACACACTTTAATAATTCCAAAATAAACAAGCAACAAAACGAAAGTAAAATGGTGGCAGTCCCTCATGGACGACTGTAGACAGTAAAGTTATATCACTTAACCCTTTGACGCGAATGATCACACCAGTGTGATCAGTCTTGGCTGGTCCCTGGAGCGTACAATCACACTGGTGTGATTAGAACGTTCAGTGCATCATCATATGATCAACTGCCAAATTCAAATGTGCTTGCGCGCTTTGGCTGGTGCTAAACCAGAGACGGATGCGCTTAGCGCTTTTCATGTATCACAAATATGTTTTCAACCACATAATGTTTATTTTAGGTTTCAGAGATTTAAATATACATAAGTACTAACAAAACAATACATTTGGAGTTTGTAAAATACACACTATAATAAAATACACCTTTCCATAATAATTAGATGACGTTATATTCATATCAGATGCACATTGTGTAAGTAACTTTAAAGTTGACTCTATTCTTCTCCCAGTTCACTGGCTCACTTACTTTCATGTATTTAAGGAGAAGTGGATGATTTCACGTGTTGTAAATCCACTGCGCCACAAACTAACATGGCGGCGCCCATCACGCGTATAGCTCAACTAACACGATCTTTATAAAGGTGTTTAAACAGTAAAACACATCCACTTGCACATATTTGATATTCAGAATATCAGTTCATGCTATAGTTAACAAATATGTGAATATTTTGAATAAAAAAGGAAAAATGAAATAAAAGCAGATCATCAGTCATAAAGCGCTATTGTGGCTGCGGCGTGTCACGTAACAAGCAATGATGCGTCACTATGGAAACAGTAAAATGATAAGTTCTGAATAACAGTCGCCTTGAAAAACTCACGCTGGGGGCTCAGCCAGAATATTATTAACTTATGTGTGAAAGGGTTAAAATTTACTCAAGTAAAAGTAAATGTACACTATTTTTAAACTACTTTAAAAAGTGATTAAAAAAAAAACTGCTTAATTGCTGTAGCTTGAGGAGTTGTAATTACTTCACACTCCTGGTCAAGATGCATTAAAAATGGTCACACTACAGGACTGTGTTTCAAATCTTCTGACACTTGTCGGAGGGAAAATCAAATGGTACAAGATTATCCTATTCAAATCCATGTGATAAATGAGTTAGGTCAAAAGTAATCTAAAAGTAATTAAAAAGTAGTCACATTATATTACATTAAATATATAATGTAATTTATTATGTTACTAACTACAATTTTTGTCATGTAATTTGGAATCGGTAACCGAATACAATTTGTAATTGTCACAATCTCAGTCACCATCTGCACTACATTACCCAGAATCCTTCCTGGTCAACCACCTGCACATGTTCTACAATCACCACCAGCTGTCATCTATCACTTCATCCCCCTGCTCCAGATATAAGGACACTCCACACAGACACAGACACACACAGACAGACACATACACACACAGACAGACACACAGACAGACATACACACACACACACACACAGACAGACAGACAGACAGACATACACAGACAGACAGACATACACAGACAGACAGACACACAGACAGACACACACACACACACACAAAAACACACACAAAAACACACACAAAAACACATGCACAGACACAGATACAGTCTGGTCTCGTCTACTGCTAGGACTGCTATCGTTTGGATTGCGACTTACCAGAAGTATAGTCACCTCTGTCTCCTTGTTCCTGTTCATCCTTGTTCCCCAGTTCCCACTTGGAATACCTCCAAGACAAAGGAAATTTACCATAGCTCCTCAGTGACTGTTAACATGTGTGTGTATGGATCCTCATGTGCTTGTTCCCAGTCTACCTTCACCGTCATTGCTGCCTCTTCCTTTTACTGTGCCATTTTGACCTTATTGTTTAATAAAGAGTTTGATTGTTTATACTCACCAATCTCTCCAGTCTGTATTTCTGTGACAGTAAGTAATCTACCCAGAACTTATGGTATATGTATGCATATATTTATGTATGTATTGTATATGTACATCAGCTGAAGTTGTAGTTTAATCAATAGTATAAATGGAACATTGTGGCAGCCCTATTATTTTGATCATGACTGATTGCTTTGCTGTTTGTTGTTACTCTACAGATCTGCAAATCAAAAGATTAGAAGATACTAGCTTTAGAAATCTTTGCCCCATGATCTGACCAGGCAGATCTGACAGTTTGACTTGATAACAGATGGACAATATGAAATACAGTTGTCTAACTCTAATATTCACTCTCCGGCAAAATTAATGAGCTGCTGGTTCTAGAAAACTCTGTTATGTTTAATCCTTAATAGATGCAAATTCTCTGCTTTTTTAAGCAAGTTCTTGACTATGTAAGATTACAAGTTAAGCACTGCAAGAGGTTTGGTAAAATTATAGCCTCAAAGGTCACGAATCTGCTTGACAGAAATTGTCTCCACTACTGACTTAAAGAAAATAAGAAGGATGAAGCCAGAGTTTATTCAACATGATCAGATAAACACAATGTATGTATATATATATATATATATATATATATATATATATATATATATATAAGAGAGAGAGGGAGAGATAGGCTAGTAGTATGTAATTATGTTATAATTATACACATATTATGGTACATAACTGTATCCGAGGAATCTTACTGTATATAACATACTACAGGTATTGAATATATTGAATATAAGTGAAATTATCACCCCTTCATCAACATTACATAAGCACAGGGTTATTAAAGACCATTTCCATGTCAACAAATTCCAACAAAATCACAAAAATTGCACCACCTTGTGGTAGGTCTTTTCAAAAGGAACTTGATAGCAATGAGATGACCTATAAAAATGTTCATGTAGTGAATAATTAGTACAGATACATTCATATTTTGTTCTAGGCCTGTTAAAGGTTAGTGACCGCACATGAAGCAGATTAGATGGTCATTCCCATGTGATCATTTTAAGCCTGAAATTCACACAAACCACTTCCACAGTCACAAAGGACTTTCTCCAGTGAAATTACCTATCTTTCTGTTTATTTTAATTAAAAAATTCAGATAATTGCAGAACTTTAAGAGACCACTGGAGGATGACATGAGAGTATGGGACCAAAACATTGTTATTTCTTGCATACACTTCCATCAATTTGTCATTTAATGCTTGATCAGTCCCAGTCCTGAGTCACACTACTCAATGCTCCATTTCTGCACAAGACAACATTTTTAATTGCGCTTCTCTAAATCTGTACACAAAATGTTTTCCCACTTAATTCTGCAACGTGAAAGAAATCAAAAAATACGTTTAGGATTGCAATGCATGGTTTAATTAGATTAAATGATGATTAATCGATATAGGCCTTACCAAGGAATAACATTTAGCAAGTAAAGTCATGCACTTAAACGTTTGCACATCCATTTGTCCTAGATGCACAGGTTAGCGCCTGCGTAATCAAACTACCTTGCCCTACTTCTGCACTAAGAGCCGTATATACCTGAGCGCATTCATCGCCCCCTCCCACTAGAGCTCTCAATGCAGTAGGAGGGTCCATGTGCACACAATGACGTCGCTACGCAAGTCTGTCTGAGTCCTCCGCTGTTTTTATTAGTCTTCAGTTGGGCGCCTTCAACAATCTAGCAGCAATGTGCACGTAAACAGAAAACTGTCGATAGGAGGTTTCGGTGAAGTCGCTGTCGAGTGTTGACTGTTGTACGCGTACAGCGCGCTGTCGTTAAGGATCTCGCGTCATGCGCGCGGCAGTGTGCGGTGCGTTCAGCTGTCACAACTGAAACTAGTACATGCAAGCAGTCGCAACACTGGGAATACTTCTAAACACAACTTAACGACACTGTTTAGTGTCATTTTCTCCGTTTTGGCCATCGGATTATAGTGGCCAGCAGTAAAGATAACTGTCAAAATTGGATGTCATAACTACGGTAAGATGTCTTAATATTATTATCATCTCACTGAAGAACAAACCAGTCCTGTATGTATGAACTACTGTAAATGCAGACGCGTTAAAAACTTGTCTAAAACTTGTAAATCTATGACAGGCGATGTTTAACTTGACAGGACCCCTGTGCTGTGCATGAAGTGCATTTCCACTTTAAAGCGATGAAAGGAAACATGTAATTATTAATAAACAATAGGCCTATTACAATACTGTAGGCTACATAGTAACAATAATACAGTTTATCCTATACTAACATCCTTTGCATTAGATTGTATATGTTTTACGTTTTCTCGACTAAACTAGATAAATCCACAGCCGACATGATTTAATTTAATACTTTTTAACACATCATTACTGCTAACGCTTTATATCAAATATCAAATCAAGCCTATATCAGTTATTATGATCTCATTAACATGATCTCCTTCGTTCCGTCGGTAGTTCTTCATGGGATACCAGCTTGTGGCTATTATTTCGCGTAACGTTAGCATCCTCTTATTTACTGTACGTGTGCTAAAGTACAGTGAATACAGAGTTGAGCGAAACTGAAGTCGGACAGATGGGGCACAGTAATTACCAGTGATGTTCTGGCTGGTTAGACATTGAGAACATGCAGTGGCGAATAAGATGTATTCTTGTGAAAATGCACGCAAACATTCCTGCATACTTTTTTAAAGCATACTTTATTCACGTGACGTCATGTGATGAATAAAGTGCATCGCAATGATATTTAGTCAGGAGTTCTTTTGCAAAAGAAACAACTGCGTCACATTCATCATTCTGGAGGTCGCTAGCTGTGCAGTGCAGCGTGAAATATCACGCATCCGAACTAACACGTAAAGTTTTTATAGGCTAAGCGTAGAGCAAAGTTCGTAATTTTAATGTTATAAAGAATGTCGCAGCAGTTTTGTAGCTAAAATGCTTAAAAATAAAGAGACTGACAGAGCGACGGGACCAATCCGTGAGTGGCGTGATAAACTCTTGGCGACAGTGTGTCTGCTTCTGTCCAATGGTTGCGCGCTTAAGCACGGTATCGTGGGAAGAAAGGCGATAGGGGGAAAAAACAAACAAAACATAAACAACGAACTACGTCAAACGATTAAAGCAACATTGTCGTTACAATATGACTTTGCTTTAAAAAGTGCCCGATGAACTAACTGTATCTCGCTAGAGAAGAGCTACTCATAATTGACTTTGTATGGATGAGGAAAGTCTGTATGTACTGTACATGAATGACAGTTTAAACTCACCGCGACTCTATTACTTTGTGGTCGGCTTTGCATTCTAGGCTACTCTTAGTGTTTGGAGCAACAGGATGAGAAATTAACTTTTTTGTTGCAATATATCAGCCACTCTGATTTTGTTCACGCCATTTTTTATTAATATTTTTTTTTAAAATCTAAAACAACTCATTAATAAATACACAACGCATTGAACCCTGACAGCTATTGTCGCTTGTTTTAAGATTCAAACCAGTTCTTTTTACATTCACACCGTGTCTGCGAAGTCTCAGTCCACTATTGCTTTTTTGGAGGCATGTTTAGGATGCCAGCATTAGGATGAATTACTTAAGGGGGCATTTGGAATTTCAGGTGCACACATTTGTCATTTCACCAACTAAATGTAACGCTGCTAAAATGTAGGCCTACTTGTGTTGTATCGTTGCCATCTGAAGGACAAGGATTCACTTTGTTTGAAAACATACAGAACAAAATGTATAAAGATAATGAAGATAAATCATTTTTATACCATTCTACTTTTCTAGAAATACAAAAAGAAACAAAAAACCCATTTGAAATAATAATACAAATAATAATAAAATACAGAAACAAAGAATTCAAGAAACATAGAAATTCCATATGACACTATAAATACAAAAGATTAGGCTATCACCAGTAATGAGACTGCAGTGCAGTGAACACAGTGAATAAGTGGTAGAGGTCTCAGGTTCAAATCCAGAGTATGCATAAATATAGCAATATGTCAGTGGATGTATTTGAGGGGCGGAGGCACATTTTTATTAACTTGACCTGATCTGTATGGTGATATTATCATACCTCCTACATTTTTGTCTTTTAGCAGGTAAATGACCTTTTTTATGGTGCAGACAGACAGCAGTTGAAGTTAGAGGGGGCGGCAAAGTAAAGCACAGGGAGTTGCTCAGAAAAAGTTACCTGCTAGTTCACAATTCATATTCAATGAGAGGGGTGAGTGCATCCCATGAATCTACTTCGAATGCGGAGCGTTGCATCTGATATCTGCGGAGGCAGTGCCAATATGCAACTGCTCAAAGCAAAGTGTTTTAGAGTTAATTTACAGATTTACTAATTTATAGTGGATTCATACAGCATGGTGGGGAAAACTTTGTAAAACGCATGGGAAATCTAAAATAATTTGGTCAAATAAAAATGTTTCAGGTTTTGGTTGGGGTCAACCATGGACTGACAAAGAGGGCATGGCCCCCGCATTCAGGAAGAAGAAGGCAATTACTTCTGGCCCATTTAAATCTGAGGATAGAAACTGGTCATTAAAAACAAAATAATGACTATATTAGGTGTGAAAAATAATATAAATAAAGAAATGTGCCGTTTGACATTTTTAAAGCCGAACAAATCCTATAAATAAAGGATACATTTCTTTGTAATCACAAAATGCAAATATTTATTTATTAAAGTAGTATGTCTATAATTAATTTTCCAAAAAAATTCAAATTAAACCAGTAATGATTCTGGTTTAATTTGGTTTGACAGTCAAACTAATGAGATTTATTTGTACTAATCAAAACATTGCCATTTTGACTGCAAGTTCTAAATGTCTCTAATTTGTTGGCCCATTAGGTTTATCAAATGATCCAGGTATGGAGACTAAAAGATACCAAAGTTACTGCGAAGGGGCAACTGCAGAAAACAAATGGGCACAGATGCCAAACACCATGGAGTATTGCTGTTCTTCAGAAGAGAGTTTGACAAACAGTGATGTGCTCATGGATATTGTTAACTCGAGCAATGCCTCTAGTGTGCCGTCTGTCTGCAAGGACAACAACTTTAAGACTACAGAGACAACAATGCTTAGAGTTAACCAGAATCAACCATTACCTTTTCCCTCCTTCAACAACTCCTTCCACAACCGCAAGTCAGAAACAGATTCAAAGGAGCTCTCCAAAACGGTTGCTGAATCTATGGGCTTGTACATGAATGCTGCCAGGGAGGCAGACTTTGGCTTTTCCCAACATGGTACTGCGGGAGGGCAGGGTAGCCCAGGGAAACTGTATCCTCTTTGTGGGAAAGCAATTGAAGACAGCCAGCCCAGAACAACTGGGAGCCCAAAGATGAAAGCTCCCCCAGCTTCATTCCCACCTGGGGCCCAACAACCCAATGGTGGCCCTCAGGAGTGTGCTGTGGTCTCTGCCTCAGTTCCCTCTGCACTGGCCACCGTTCTTTCTTGCAGCACTGATGGGTCTGGTCCCATGTCTAGCCCTACTGGACACAACATGGTCTCGTCCACTACCAGCCCTACCTACTTTGACTCTGATTGTCCATCTCTGGCTTCTGCTAGCACCAACTTGACCCAAGGTCACCACACCAGCCCCAACACCTCCAGCCCTGTAAAATCCAGCATGGTGGGGTCACCTCCACTGGCTAGTCCACTCAGTGTTATGAAGTCTCCGGTTTCCAGCCCTCATAGTATAGGTAGCGTGAGGTCACCGCTTTCCTGTAACACCAACATGAGATCATCTGTCTCAAGCCCAACAACAAATGGAGGCAATACCTCTAATATTAGACCATCCATCTCCAGTCCGCCCACTGTTGGCAGCATGGCCGTGTCCAGTCCCAGGAACTCATCCAGGGGCTTCTCTGTCTCTAGCCCTCCCAGTGGATTGGGCTTAGTTCAAAATGACGTCAACAGCCCTGAGAGCCGAGAGCATGACTTCAAGGGATTTGAATTCCCAAAGGTAGAGAATGTGGATGGGGAAATGTTTAACATCGGCTTGGATGCTATGGGACAGGCCAAATATATCAAAAATGAACCTGGCACTGATTACAGGAGTATGTGCTTAGGCAGCAGCAAGAGCGCTATGCCACATTCTCCATTCATAACTCACATTAAAACAGAGCCAAACAGAGAGGTGACTTGTTCGAACCTTCAGTTTGTTGAGCCGCAGCACTCTCTGGGCTGCTTTCCTTCTGCAGAGACCACATACTTGTCTTTGAGGGATAATATTGACGAATATAGTCTTTCTGGGATCTTGGGACCTCCTGTTTCTTCTCTGAATGGCAACTATGAACCTGGTGTGTTTCCTAACAATGGCCTGCCCAAGGGGATTAAACAGGAAACCAATGATGGCAGCTATTACCAAGAGAATAATAATGTGCCCACGTCGGCTATTGTTGGCGTTAATTCAGGTGGACATTCATTTCATTACCAGATCGGAGCGCAAGGAACAATGTCGTTTTCACGCCACAATTTGAGAGACCAGACGAACCCCTTGTTGAATCTAATTTCTCCAGTTACTGGATTAATGGAGACGTGGAAAACTCGCCCAGGGCTGTCACAGGGGCCTCTCTCTGCCAGGGGGGATGGCTATCCAGGCCCAGTCTGCCTTACTGAAAACATGGAAAGGTAAGACACAAGCAGGGAGTTTTTATTAGTGTTTTGAGGGTAATGCTTTGAAATCCTTCGTGCTGTTGTATTGTTGTCTTGTTCTTGAACATTAGATTCCTATCCCCCAAAAAGAAAAACATGAAACCATTTGAGAATATGTGACAATTTGCTAAAATTAAGCTAAATCAATTGCATTTGTCTGGGAGCTCCCAGTCAATATAATTAAATGACAGACAAATGGCTTGCATTTGAAACTTCCTCTCTTTTCTAATGGGGAAGACTTGCCATTTTTGTGGTAGGCCTACACTTAAATCGAAGCTGACCAACATGTGGTCTCAACCCAACATTACAAGGCAACTGTCCTACTAAGCTCCACTATTAGGAGGGAAGCAAAGTTTCCTTCTTATCAGGCTTTTTTTTTTTTTGTAACTGTGAACATAAACATAACTTATTGTGTTGTTAATAGAAGCCATTGGAAGATAGTGTGCAATGAAATATATCTTGTTATTGAGTCCAGTCATTATGCAGCAGCAGCATCATACATAATTAATGGTAGGTCAAGTACCTTTCACTGAGAAACAATGATAAACAAGCAATTTCTATGAAAGGCTCTTAAACAAACAATGGGAGAGATCGAAGACAGAAAGTTGCTTAATTAATGATTTGAGACAAGAAACTGATCGACTAGTCTATGTAGTCTACAGTGAACGTGAGGACAAAACTTTGAAATTGAGATTGTGACCTTGTTCACTGTAGCCATTGCAAAATGAATGCTGAATCAACCACAACAGGCCTTAGGAAATACTCGCCAGTTACTGAAGTCCTAAATGTTTGCTTACCAGACTTTAAGTTATCTGGTTGCATAATTTCTTTAACAAGCTTGCAAAGTGCAGGAAGCCCTAAACAATTTTATAAAGCAGATCCCATCTGACAGGCAAAACTTTTATAAGAGTCAGATGTTTGCTGAGTTAACTGAGTGATGCATTAAACCCCTTTTTCAGAATGTGTTCATTTGATGCTATTCTGAGACAAGGCAATTACAGCTAGCCAAGCTCTAGCAGTATAGCTAATGATTTTCACCCCATCCCAGATGTCCTTTGAAACAGTCAGCCAAGCACTCATTCAAAATAATCTCTCTTTTCTTTTTTTTCTTTTTTACCATGCTAATGATATCTGGAAATATATGATGCTAAGTTGGCTAACGAGAGAACATAAATGTGTCAGTTTGTCTACTGGTTGGTAGTTTCCTGTCATGTAATTTTTAGCTAAAGAGCAGAGTTGTAAGTCTAACTTGTATAATTCATTTAAACAGGTCATTTTTAAAAAGTCTGTTTACTTAAGAGTGCAGATTCAAGCTGAGCTCACCACTGTAGCACCATCTATTATGGAGCAGTCCCTTCTGACTGGCTACTAGGCTGCAGTGAATTATTTAAGTTTATGATTTACATAGCATACGGTCTTAGTGCTATTTAATTGTTAATACATGTGTACTCTTTAGATAGGAGGTTATGGAAGGTGTGGTTAAGCAAATGGATTATTATTATTATTATTATTATTTTTTTCTGGTAACACTATAATAAGGTTCAATTAGTACATTAGGTATGATGAACTAAAAAGAATTTTTTTTTTTTATAGCATTTATTTATGTAGGTTAATGTTAATTTATATATTTGTTAATTTATGTCCATTTATGTTACATTCCTAATACATTCATTTTAATTTAATAATTTTAATTAGTAACTTTAAATGTAAATATTAACATAAACAAAGATTAATGAATGCAGTATACTATGTATTCTCCATTGTTGTTTTTCTGCTGTTCAGAAGTTGGTTAGTATTTTCAGTCTTTTTGAAAGAAGACTAAAGCTACTTTATTTAATAAAAATACAGTTAAAAACAGTAATATTGTGATTTTTTTTTTTTTTACAGTTTTAAATAACTTATTTAAATAATTACTTATTTGAACAGTTTATTTAAATAACTTTTATTTTCTTGATAGTATAAGTAATGTTGAAAAATGTGTCAACATTAAGTGTAACTGAAACATGAATTAACATATATATATAAAAAAAACAGCGAGGACTTTGTCTCCTCATTTCAGAACATTACTGCACGCCACTGATCAAGAGACACCCATTTTTATTTTTACCCAGCAAATATAGCAAAATTTTGATGTTTTTTTTTTCCCCCCTCTTGCTCTCAATGATTCCATGCTGTCACCAAGTTTAAATCAATAACTAACATACTGAGCAAACCATGAGTGAGTGACAGAGGTGAGAGGTGGGGGAAAGGCACTGATCTGAAACCTTCTTTTTCCATTTGTAACTGAAAGGTTAATATTCAGTATCTATGGGGATGTCAGTCAGATAAGAGAAAGAAAGGACTACAAATATAGATAACTAGGTATGAAAGTTACAATGATACAGCAGTTTACTTTGAAGGCAACCTATATAGTGGGAGTCGCATCGCTGCTGACAGGATCAAAGTCACCCTCATCCTAATGAGATCCAGCTTAGCCAGAATGTCAGAGTAGATGACAGTCAGAGGTGGGATGGCTCACTGCCACGTCGGCCCCAGCTGGCCCTCAACATCATACATTACGCCTGGTCAGTCAATATGTCTGTGTGTTTTTTCCACTCTTTCTCTCTGTTTTACTTTTATATTTTCTGCCTTTCTCTAATGTTTCTTTCTGTGTATCTGTTTTTTTTTTTTTTTTGCCTCCTTCATAAGCCATTAGGTTCATCATAGGAGCCCGATGTTACTCACACAGATCTTTGATATCCACATTAACTATAATCCATTATTGAATCAATTACATGTTAAAAGAAAAAAAAAAGTGAAAAAGCAAGTGAGAATATGACATAGGAAGAAAAGTGGGGGTGGGGAGAGAGAGAAACGTTTGGTTCCTTCAAGCTGTGCATGGTAGTGTAAGGGAAATCTCTTCATGTCATGTTTTTCTTATTCCTACACTGTAAAAAAGGGCTGCCAAAATGACAACCTGCAGTTATATGTTTGTTACAACTTTTTGAACCACTCTGAATTGAATTATTGATATTGACAATCTAGCTGAAACTGACAGCTCATCAAATCAAGTAGAAATAACAATTATTGAGATATTAAATATTATAATGATGAAGACAACTACAATGTAGCTACGCTTTCAACCAGTAGAATGCATTTTATTAAATGTCCAGTGAAAGAATAAGCTGTTTGTTGTTTGAATACAATAAGGAAGATTGACAGTGAGTATTAACAGAGAGGAATGGAAATCCCCTTTAACCAAAATTATGCAATTGAGTGATGCAGCATAGCATAGGGCAGCAGGTCACACCACTAGCAATGACATTTTCAGTGAATTTCAAGCTACACTTATTCAGAGTAGCAGAACATAATGAGAAAAAGCTGTTCACACACACACGTAATATATGTGTATAATAAATAAATATATCAATAATATAAATATAAAATATATTAATAATAAACAAAAATAAGTTCACCACTGTGTACAATTATTATTATTATTTTTTTTTTTACATTTATTTTTACTCTACAAAACATGCTCTAGCTTATTTAGGGCATTTATTCCCTGATTTATTAGATGCGGAGTGCAGAAATGTATGCATGCAGTTTTGTATGAAGTTTTATTTGCAGCCAAGGTGAAATTAGGCTGAAGCACAGACTCTATACAATTTTGCATAGTCATTCAAATAAAGAAAACATAATTTACACTTATTAAATAGCACATTACATTACAGTGTCCAGAAATATAGGCTTCTATTGAAAGAGCATGGTAAAACTGTAAAACCTTATAACGTGTATAGTTTTAAATATTGAGAATGTATGTTTAAATATTAATAATATAAGAAATAAAAAACCTTTATACAGCAGAATTCTATATGGCCGGATTGAGTATGGCAGATGAAGCATGTTAAAGAAGCAGCAGTAAAGGAGGATCTTTGCTCTGGAGTTGGGCCAACACTTAATGTTCCTCCAGCAGATGAAAGGGCATATCCCTGTGAGAGCACTAATGAGCTCTTAATTGTATGTTCTTCTACAAAATTACTGGCCACCATAGATTTGATAAATTTGGACGTGGCTGGATACTAATATACCAATTAAATCCCAACCTCACAAAAGCAACACCTCTGTTCATTTGTGACGGGAAGCAGGAATAGAAGGAGGTGGGAAAAGAAAGTGGGAAGTTTGGAGAGTATAGACAGTGTTGAAAACTATGCTGAAACTATGTGCTGCTTATTTGGGAGTAACAAATGCCTGTGTCAATGAATACTGCTTTGCAGTTCTACCTGTAGATTCAATCCCAAACCTTAAAAAGTATTGTATAAGAAGTCATTATGTGTTCCACTGACTCCCAAGAAATATCACTTCAGCCTCCTGTTTACTCCTTATTAAAGACTTTCAACTTTTAAAAAGGTAGTGAATTTTGGATGGTTCACCCAAAAATGAAAACTCTGTGATCATTGACTGAACCTTGTGACGTTTCAAACGGGTTGACTTTCTTTCTTCTGAGGAACTGGAAAATATTTTGAGAAATGTCCATACATCTGAAATCAATGGTAACCAAAACTGTTTGGTAAATGGGGACTATCCCTTTAAGCATACTATAGTGTTAATTTTAGCCTAATCTCATGAGTGGGTAAATAAATCAAATTAGTAATCCAGCAATGGCAAAAAAGTAAAGCAGTCCACCAATACAGAAAGTGTTCGATCTCTGCTTTGCTGGAATTTGGGGTAGTGATGTTTCCAGACAGGGTTTTTTTTTTTTATTATTATATCCATCAACTATATTTCAAATTAAATATTAATCACAAAATTGGATGTATTTTCAAATATTTAATACAAACAAGTTGTAAATAATTAAATATTTTGCCTTGTTTCTTGTGTTTTTCTAAATAATTGATGATTTTCGTGTAGAAAATTAAGAGTTTTTTGTCTAATTACTTGAATTGATTTCCCTTATAATTTAGACAATGGCAAACTATTAATGTAATGGCTGTCCTCATTTGAACTTCTTCCTCAAATGGCATTTGTTGACACTGGGCCAGGTTTCAAGGTAGCCATGGCACACCTACCCACATTACAACAGTACCAATCTTTCATGCTGATTAAAATCTCTATTACAAGCATGTGGCCAAGAAACACAATAAATTATATAACAAAACCTTTTAAAAAAAAATCATGACAGTAAGATGTAAATCATCTGTATCTATCATCCTAATTATAAAGTGTGTATATATATATATATATATATATATATATATATATATATATATATACTTAATTTAATATGTCATATACTGTGAACTTTTTTTATTTAATTAATAAAAATATGATCTGGGTTATGAATTCATACACATGATTGTTCTTCATAAGGATTCAGTAGAGAGAACAAACAAAACAAACAACATTTTTTTAAGCAGTGAGTTGAAAGCAGAGACCCAGACATCACAAACAATCCAAAGTATTATTTGAATGCATTCTTTGATTCATTTGAATCAATAGCGCTGCATAGGCAGGTCATGTGACCTCTAATACTTCTCACGGAGAGTCACAACGCTGCTGTTTTCTGCTGTTAGCTGTGCATGACCGCACAAACAAAAGAGTAACTTGATCATTCACGTCAAATTGTAGGCTGCTTAAGTGTTGTGGAAAAGCTTCAGAACAGTAAAACGTTTGTGGATGAAACCAGGTGAATCAGGCATGCATGTAGATTGGATTGATTGTTAAATTTGGCAGCCATTGATCAAAAAGCACTCTGACTTGTTAATTTTTCAGCTTGAGCTGTTGACAAAATAGGTCAAACTCAATTAAAAGGGGGAGAGCAAGAATACTGTCCAAATGCATTCTACCTCGCTAGACTCGCACAGACCGACCACACCTTTAGTATGCTTGATAAATCTTTCAAAACGGTGGCATCAGACGTGACCTAGAAAGCAAACTCAGATTTCCAGACCTCCCTCTGAACTCATTTGTGGGAAACAAACACAAGACCGTTGAGCTTTGTTGGGTCTTGAGTTGCGCCCAAAAAAAAAAAAAGAAAAGCCTTTTTTACGTGACTGGGCTATAAGGCATTGGGTCCACAAAAAAACGTTGCATGCCCTGGAGAGAGCCAGTGACACACTGAACCAGCAGGTAAAAAGACACGGGAAGGTGTCAGATGGCACTTTATAGAAAAGACACTATATCAAGTGTACACATCCACAGTGCAGTCTCAAATACAAGACTAAACCTTAGCAGGAAGTTCAGTGGCTGCTATTACAGGACAAGCAAAATGGTATGTGGGGTTAAATCAGCAACGTGTGAATGTTTGTTTCAGTGTTGACACCTTGTGGACAAACTAAATTAGGGCAAAAACTACTTAAAGTGCATGTGCAAAGTGCCATACATTGTTCGTTGCATTTAGAAAAACTGTGCTGCATGCATAGTGTACGCCTACCCAGGTGTATGTGTAAGAACCAAAGTAATATTCATGGTAATTTTGAATGCAAATTATAATAAAAATACATTCATATTTAGCATGACACGGGCCACAGATTTAGTGCTGGCCACCTCTTGAGTACCTCTGACAATAGCTGAAACTTTAGTTTAAAAGAATACATATACGCATATGCTAGCATTCGCGTAAAACACAAAGTATACTTTGGGCTTTAGAGTAAAAACAAAAATCTGTCATTAATTACTCACCCTCATGTCATTCCAAACCTGTAAGATCTTCGTTCATTTTCGGAACACAAATTAAGATATTTTTGATAAAATCCGGTGGCTCAGTGAGGCCTCCATTGACAGCAAGTTAATTTACACGTTCAATGCCCAGAAAGCTACTAAAAACATATTTAAAACAGTTCATTTGACTACAGCAGTTCAACCTTAATGTTATGAAGCGACGAGATTACTTTTTTTTATTCAACAATATCTAGTGAGGGGCGATTTCAAAACACTGCTTCATGAAGCTTTGAAGCTTTACAAATCTTTTGTTTCGAATCAGTGGTTCCATAGTCACATGAACTGTTTTAAATATGTCTTTAGTACCTTTCTGGGCATTTGAAAGTATAAATTAACTTGCTGTCAATGCAGGCCTCACTGAGCCATCGGTTTTAACAAAAATATCTTAATTTGTGTTCCGAAGATGAACGAAGGTTTTACGGGTTTGGAACGACATGAGGGTGAGTAATTTTTGGGTGAGCTAACCCTTTAATTTCTCGTACTGTAGCTGCAACTTTATCTGCCAATTGTGACTTTATCTTACAATGTGAATTAATATCTCACACACTCTTGCAACTTTCTCACATTTGCTGCTTTATTTCTCATAATGTAACTATAGCAACTGCGAAATTATTTATCATAATTATGACCACATAATTGCAACTTTATGTTTCAGTGACTATTTCATATTTTGAACAATTGTGACTTTTCTTATAATGTAAAATCTCGCAATTACAAATTTATTTCTGATGATTATGACTTTCACATAATTGCTCCTCACTGTACATCTCACAATTGCAACTTTATTTTTCAGTGTGACTTTATTTCTTATTTTAAACAATTGTGACATTATCTTTCATAGCATAACTAACTATATCTCGCAATTGCAAATTTATTTTTCATTGAGACTTTATTTCACATTATTGCAACTCGCTGTACATCTGACAACTGCAACTTTATTTTTCACAGTGTGACTTTATTTCTTATTTTAAACATTTTTGGCAATTTCCTGCAATGTAACTATTTTGCAATTGCAAATATATTTCTCATGATTATGACTTGATTTCACACAACTGCAACTCATTGTACATCTCACTATTGCAACTTTATATCACTGTATACCTCACTATTGCACAGTGTGACTTTTTCTTATTTTAAACAAATTATTTTTTTCTTTTTTACTCTGAGGCAGAAAACTACTTCCATGCATTTTAGAATATCATGTTAAAGAAGTCAGGTAATGGTTAAAACAAATCTATATGGAGAGTGAACTAAGATGAATCACATGATTGTACAGGGTATGAAGTATGCCTCATCTCAATAGGGACTTCTTTCTATGGCAATTATTTTGAACATAAGCACCTGTATTTTGAACCTCATACTCATGAGTGTATTTAGAGCCTGTGGCTATGTAGTGTTGTTTCTGAACACCTGATACAGCTTTGAGGCTGCCCGGGGCTGAGTATGCCAAACCCCCACATTTCACCACTGTGTTCGGCCAAGTTCACATTCTGTTTACCGCCTGCCTTTGTTTCTACTGTCATCAGTAATTTAGGGACAAGCACTCTCTCTTTTATGTGAGATTTGTATTTGCCTAATCAGAGAGAGAGGGACGTGTGGCGGTTTGTTTTGTCTTAAGGAAATTAAACAGCCAGTCTCTTGTGCCATTGCAAACTGGAATGTTCTAGATGTAAATTCCTTGTTTGAAGTAAGGAAAGTAAGAGGATTGGTCATTACACTGCAGTTCAAAACTCCTGACCTGTCAGGGAGGGAAAGATTGTCTTTGATGGTAATACCCTTGCTTAGGACTACATCTTCATTATGAAATGGAGTATTTCATTATTGTATTACAATAAAGGAATATTTAATAAGCATTCCAATAAGCATTTAAAGAGATAGTTCACTCGAAAATTAATATCCTGTCACAATTTACACACTGCCACGTTGTTTCAGATATGTACAACTTAGTTCTGCGGAACATGAAAGAAGGTATTTTGAAGAATGTTTTTGTCCAAGTCAGTGGGGTTCAAAACAACGTTGAGACCTATTAAAGGGTTAGTTCACCCAAAAATGAAATTTCTGTCATTAATTACTCACCCTCATGTTGTTCCAAACCTGTAAGTCCTTCATTCATCTTCGGAACACAAATTAAGATATTTTTTATGAAATCCGAGAGGTTTTTTATCTCCCATAGAAAGCAACGAAATTACCAGATTCAAGATCCAGAGAAGTAGTAAAGACATTGTTAAAATAGTCTACGCGACTACAGTGGTTTAACCTTAATGTTATGAAGCGACGAGAATACTTTTTGTGCGCAAAAACAAAACAAAAATAATGACTTTATTCAACAATTTCGTCTCTACCCTGTCAGTCTCCTACGTAGTTGACACAGTGGTTAAACCAGTGCAGTCACGTCGACTATTTTAACGATGTCTTTACTACTTTCCTGGACTTTGAATGTGATCATTTCATTGCTTTCTGTGGGAGATTAAAAAAAAAAAAAAAACTTGGATTTCATCAAAAATATCTTAATTTGTGTTCTGAAGATGAACAAAGGTCTTATGGGTTTGGAACGACATGAGGGTGAGTAATTAATGACAGAAATTTCATTTTTGGGTGAACTAACCCTTTAAGTTTTATTGTATTGACAAATAATAATAATAATAATAATAATAATATAATAATATATATATATATATATATATATATATATATATATATATACATTCAAAAGGTTTTGAACAACAGTAAATGCTGACAGAATATTCATTTCTGAGTGAACTATCCCTTTAAAGGTGCAGTAAGTGATTTCTGAGAAACGCTGTTTAAAGTGGATTGAACCAAGCACCACAACACACTTGTAGCCAATCAGCAGTAGGGGGCGTACACACTCATGATGGGAGAGGAGAGAGAGTGAGCAAGAGGGAGAATTGAAGAAATACTGTAGAAAGAGAGACATTACAAAAGAGAAAAGCTCAGAGGAATATCAGTGGAAAATGAAGGGATATGATCAGGCAAGAGCTTTAGGACCCGCATTGATATTAGAAAAGCTTTCCAGCGCTGGAGAGTCCTAAGTAGGAAGGCCTGAAAATGGATGCCGAGTTTGAGTTGTTTCTGCTCCATACACAGTTAACATTTGTTTCGCCATGTTTCACAGAACCAAGATATGCTGTTGTTGTAAGGTTAGCTATATTTATTTTTCGCGAAGCATTATTTTGCTTCGCTTTAGCTATGATGATGAAGAGACATCCACTCTTGCATTGCATGTTTTATTTTTGTTTTCATTTTGTTCATTTTAATTTTTACTAATTGCTGTATCTCTTTGGTTCCTTCTTGCCTGTAAAGCACTTTGAATTGCATAAATTTGTTTAGAAAAGTGCTATATAAATAAAATTTGCTTGCTTGCTTGTGCATTTTGGGGGCGGAGCAATGAAGGGTGGGGTGTGTTTATTTGGGTTCATTTCAAATATCAACAGTGTTTCTCAGAAATCCATCACTGCATCTTTAATGCATGCTTGATGTGTCACTGAAGCACATATCTGATGATGTGATGCTCAGTTCCAGTACCATGATATGTTTTAATGTATCATGCAGTTACTTCAGCCACAAAAATATGTGGAAATAAAATGCTTGTGAGGATCTAATATACAACAGCATACAATCTACTATTTAAAAAAGGAAATCACTGCATCAGAAATGTCTGTGTAATACAATTATGAATGCTTGTAATGGGGAAGTTTTTACCACCCAGACTGCAGTAATGACCTAGATTTCCTACTTTGCTCTATAGAGCATGGCCAATGGGGTAATTGTTGGGTCAAATCCCCACCAATGTTCATCAGCCGAACGATAAACGATTGGGCGGTTGAGGACAAAAAGTGCTGCTTTTACGGCAATTCACAGTGTCCAGCCTCCCCATTAACCCACTTTACTGATGTCACAAGTCATCTGAATAATGCTTTTTGTATTCCCACAGCCAGCGTGTTTTACTCTCCTGCACTTTGTTGCAAAAGCTAAAGTCTTTTGAGAAGTACAAGGAACTCTGTCCAAGTTGTTATTGACATGTTTCACATGCCTCAAGTGCTTCCTCCATTCCGATACCTAAAAAGTATGTGCCAGGTTTTGGGAATGTGTGTCAGGGTGGTTTATGAGCACTGACACCATTCTTCATGTCTGTTTGCCAGCACACATTGAGGAATGGTTGGGCTGGATCCATCTTTAATGTACAGTAGAAATAAAACGAGTCCAACGAATATGTGCATTACACAGATGCCCATAGATATACACGAACACACGCACATGCTGGACACAATTTGCCAAAGTAAAAAAAAAAAAAAAAATGTATCATGTCGTTCCAAACCTACAGGTGTATGACTTTTTCTTCTGTGGAGCACAAAAGAAAATCCTGGCCATTCTTTTCAATATAATGAAAGTGAATTAATGATGAAAACAGCATAAAGGTATCATAAAAGTAGGCCATATGAAACTTGTGCTATATTTTAAATCTTCTGAAGACATAGGGTAAACGTACCTATTAAGCTCAAGTACCCAATAAGCACACTACCATCTTTGAGCTCAGATTATAAAAAGAAAAAATAATGCATTATCCTACTTGATGTCTTAACCAATTGATGTGTTTGTGACTACATACCTCCTGTAATTTCAAGAAAATCAGACCACTGCACACTGAGATATGGGTATCCATGTGTTCACACTGTCTGGCGGCCATTTTGAAAGCTGTCTGAAAACTTTCACCAAAAGAGGAGCCTCTTAAATGTGCATTTTTAAGGTGGTTAAGCCTTTTTTGGGGGGTAGTTATAACTACTTACTGCAAAATTAAGAGATTAATGTTTAGACTTTTGGATATTATAACCTGGAACCTGCATGTGGAAAATTATTACAGTTAGATCCAAAAGATAGTTTTAGCAACATAGCGCAGATGCTACAGAACATAGTTAGCTTACTAGCTGTATAAGATTGTTTGCTACACAAATATATTACTTTACAGGCATTACTGGCTTGTACTTTTAAATCCATGATATTATACATTTACAGTTTATTGATGGTCTGTGGTTTTAAACTGCTGCAGTTTTTAAAGACTTCATATTATTGTTAGGTGAGCTTAAAGGGTGCACTACTATGAAAATCACACAGCTTCAGTGTGACATCACTAAGAAAAAGTATCATTTCATAGATATTGTCAATAATAGTTGTTTATATTAAAATATGTATAAACTTAATACGTGACCTATATTATTTATTTAACAAAATTGTGTCCTTTAAATTTAATGTAATATTTATTCATTAAAAATTGTTGCTGCTCCAATTTAATCTCAGTGTGCTCCCTTTAAGCTCATCCACATTAAACGTCTATGTAAATACTTCATAAACAGACTTTAAATATTAACTGATGGTTGTCACTTTAAGTTAATCTTTATAAAATGATTAATAACTTATTTTCACAGCCTTAAAGGGTTGGTTCACCCAAAAATAAAAATTACCCCATGATTTACTCACCATCAAGCTATCCTAAGACATATCCTATGACTTTCTTCTTTCAGACGAATACAATCGGAGTTATATTAACATTTTTGGTATTAAATAATGTCCTGGCTCTTCCAAGCTTTGTAATGACAGTAAATAGAGGATAAGATTTTGAAGCCCAAAAAAATGCAACCATCCATAATAAAAGATATCCACATGGCTCCGGGGGGTTAATAAAGGCCTTCTGAAGCAAAGCGATGCATTTGTGTAAGAAAAATATCCATATTTAAAACTTTTTAAAACTAAAATAACTAGACGGCCGTACACATCGATTTACGGTGAAAGAGTGAACTCTTGACTTGACACATGACGTAATGATGAACGTGGAAGCGCAGAGGATAGAGCAAAGCAAACCACCGGTCATGAATTAATATATATAACTGATCAAATTGAATGCCTTGTTGCTTGATTTTAGTATTGTTTTTTTTTTTTTTTGTGATTGACTCTGCACCTTCAAATAAAAAAAAAAAATTCAATTATATAAACAAGAATTTTTAATAAAACATGTTGTGAGCTTAATGGCAACAGGGGTGTGCTTAAAGGGTACAAAAATGTACCCATTAAGCACAGCCAGACTTTTTGCATTTAATGATCTACAACTTAATTATAATGCTCTTGTCATTTAAAATAAAATGAAATGATATTGTGTGAGAGGTTAATATTTTATCTTAACATAACTTCTTATACTGAAATCAATATCCTGTGCACTAAAAATGTCTCAATATAGATTTTGGTGAGCTTAATAGGTACGTTTAACCTATAGTACGATAGCTTTGTGTGGGGAAGAGATTGAAATTTAAGTCTGTTAACTATTGCAACCAGATCACTGATTTGATGGTGTTAATTAATCAGACATTGCTTCTTCTTTCACTAACATACCAAAAATAGCTGGACTGAGGGCAAATGTCAAGATTTTCAGTAAATTTAAATTCTGGTTTGTTTGTCACTTGAAATTATTATAGTGCTTTAGAAGACTTTGTATAATGTAGTTCATGAGTGATATGAACTATTTGTATGATACTTTTATTAGGTGCTTTTTTGAGCTTGATAAGCCCAGTCCTGACCCATTTTCATTATACTGAAAAGAGCTGCCAAGATATATTTTTTCAAAAATTCCCCTTGTGTGTTACTTAGAAGAAAGCAATATGGGCAGTGCAAGTAAATAATGGCAGATTTTTTTCATCAAATAATCCATACGACTCCAGTGGGTTAATAAAGGCCTTCTGAAGTGAAGCGATGTGTTTTTGTAAGAAAAATATCCATATTTAAAACTTTATAAATTCAAATAACTAGCTTCCGGCGGACGACCGTACGCAGAATGCGCAAATCAACTTGCGGCAAATGAGTAATCCTCTGACGCAATGTATGACGGAGAATGTAGGAGTATTGTAAGCTTAGACGCCTCTTGTTGTTCAAACAAATAGGGCTGTGCAACAAATTTAAGCTCCTCTTCTATAATATCGAAATCCTCAGAAATTTCTCTTTAAAACTTGTCATTTTAGGCTTATAATCCTTGCCGGTGATTTGTTTTGCTCTATCCTCTGAGCCTCCGTGTTCGTCATTACGTTGTGCGTCAGATCAAAGGATATTCTTCCGCCACAAATCGACTTGCGCATTCTGCGTACGGTCGTCCGCCAGAAGTTAGTTTTAAATATGGATATTTTTCCTTACAAAAATGTCTTTATTAACCCCCTGGGGTTGAATGGATTACTTTTTTATATGGATGGATTTAAAAAAAAAAAAAAAAAAAAAAAAAAGATTTTAAAAAAAAAAAAAGTACTTCATGGACCTTTTCCTAGAAAAGTTTCATCAATCAGAAAAAATGAACATGCTCTCTTTTCTCCAAATGGTCATAAACTATATTTCATATAGATGACAGAACATAGTTATTGAAGCAGAGTGATATTGCATCTCATTCAGTCTTTTGGCACATTTCAATATTTCAAAACCACTGGGATTCACAGTTGCAGGTTAATTCTCAAACAGCTTTGCACTATTTCATGTTAGATCCTCAGATAATATCCCATTTGTCTCTGCAAACCTCAGCTAGACACGATCATGATCACATCCAGTATCTTCTTGTTTTCTCTGCAGTGCTAGAATGTTTATTTGATTTCACTTTGTGGTTGTATTAGACATGCACAAATCAAACTTGTGCATCCTTAGTGGGACACAAAAAATTTTTTTAAACTGGGAAAGAGCATAAGAGAAGCAAAGCACTATTTGAATTACACTTTTTATCCCTTTGAGTTGGAGCAGCTGAGGTCTCAGGATCTAGGACCCTGTGTGTTACAGTAAAAAAGAAAAACAGAGACTCTTTATTTTCCTTGAGTGTGGCACCATAAAATGTGATGCAGTATTAAGACTAAAGGTAAAAACGATAATGAAAGTCACCTTACTAGCATGGGAGCTAAGAACAGACATGCTGGGTCTAATCAAGTGCCTCTATCTTTGCACCTGAGGCTGTTTTTAATGACTTTAACTAACTTCCTTTGTAATGAGCCAGGAAAACAGACCGTTGGCAATGACATACAGGCGTGAGAAGGGGCTTCATAGATAATCAGGCTCAGTCCACCTGCTATTAGTGGTTGTAGTGACAGGATGCCACAAACAAAAATGTCTTGGAATTTGCCATGCCCTGCCTGAATGCTGAGTCACTAGATATCGGGGAGTCAGATTTCGCCCTAGGGTTGTACGCTGAGGAGTTTGGATCCCTCAGTCTCGATCTCCCCTGAGAATCATCAGCACTGGAAACGAGGGCATGTTGGAATCAGGCAGGATGGGCTACGGTCCCTCGGGAGCCCTTAAAAATTCTCCTTAGCACTTAACGCTGAACTTGAGACATAATAGTTGGTGTGCTGTTTAGGCATGATCTCTTCTCTTGCAATGTTAACTCTTTCAACACAATAGTTGTCAAGCCATGGATGTCAGAACGATTTATTGGTGCCAAAAATGCTTGGTAAGCTTTTTTTTCCCCCTTCAGACATTTTCAGGACACAAAGTGTTTTTAAACTGCAGTGAAACTGAAAAATAAGGTGGTGTCTTGTTAACAATGTATACATTTCAAAATTCTCTTTTGAACATTGCACAACAATTTTGTTAATCAGTATTTTTGTCTTGTTTTTCAGTAAAAAAAAAAAAAAATCTAATCTTACTTTAAGCAAGATAAATTTACTTGATTATCAAACCAGTGTAATAAGCCTTGCTTTCAGAGAATAAAGAAAATAATTTTAAATAAATAAATTGAATTATATTGATATAATTTAAATAATAATAATACTTTTAATTATTTTTTAATAATTAAAGTTTATTTTTCTTATCACATTGGCATTTTTGGTCAATTCCTATGACATGCTTGAACATGGCTGCAGGTTACAGGTTGCGGATTTTTGGTGGTAACATTTAATCATCTCACTGGGATGGTTGCTGCATGATGTTTGTGAAGTGATATTATTGCAACACATTAAGGTAATTGGTCTGTACTTGAGAAAAGAGGAGAAGCATTTATTAGGGGTTTTCACTCGGCAGTCATTTCATTACTGCCAGTGTCCTGCACTGGTCGGCCATGTAGGCCTACGAATGGGAACTAAGAGACAAGGGATGGAACATATACACAGACACTTATGAGCTCTACAGTGTGTGTTTTATTTGCTGCATATGATAGTGATAGTTATATGACATTGTGTGTTATCCTTTTTTTATTAGGATTGCAATATAAAATCGATGATCTGATTTACACTGTCATCGATAGCCAGAGGGAAATTTCCTTATTGCACCAAAGAGATGAATAACACCCTTGAAACCCTAAAAAATAAACTCGCACCACTGAAAGATTGTTGATTTATAGGGCTCTGTGAAAGTAACCTTTCGCAACGGAGTGTAGAAAGCAGAAACAAAGAGCTGAGGGAGCAGTTTAGTTTAGCCTTGGCCAATGGATAAGTAAGATTTATGGTAGCTCTTCTAGACCAACAAATTCAGCATAATCTGTTTTCAATCATGCCATTAAATTCCATGACATTTTATAGTGTATATAGCTTAAATTTAATATTTACTTTGGGTAGTCCTGACAAGGTTGTCACACATTTCAGTAGTCTCAATAAAATACATGATTCTCAATACCAGTTTTTATTTCACAGCAAAAACTAATATTAAACACTCATTTTTTTATTTATTATTTATTTATTTATTTTTTAGAAAAGATGGTAACACTTTATTTTAAGGTGACGTAGTTAAATGTTACTAGTGCATGTACTTACTATAGTAATAACTGTAAATTATGCATAATTACAAGTAACTATACATAATTACAAATAACTTTTTTCAATAATAGTAATTTTCAAGTAATAAAAAAAAAAAAAAAATAGCAAGACAAACAACTAAACAAATTACAAGAAAATAAAAGCAAAGATGCAAAATGAATTACAAGTTTACCAGGTATTTAACAGCATTATCTGCTGCATGGTTTGATAAAAATGACATTGCAATGTTTAGTTTTTCTGCATTATACAGTATATTGCGATATTAAAAATGCTGGAATTTTCAACAGATGACTTGAATAGCTCTATTTGGAGAAAAAATAATCAAAAAACAATTAATCTACAACAACTGGGGTGATTTTGTAGGGAGGGCATTTGCATAGAGAATAAAAATACATTTGAACTGCATTATTATAATGGAGTGTCTATTTACACTAAGTGCATATAGCGTCCCTTGTTGGCAAATGCTATTTACACTAACTCTGCCCACCAATGTCTGGTTGGGCCACTCAAGTTTTAAGAAAGACACACGGAGTTCAACGTCTTCAGTGCCAAG